>CM031583.1:222376-822376 GCA_018467065.1 Ephestia elutella
AGTAAAGAATGATGTAAAATCCCAGAATTTAAAAGAAAATACATATAAAGGACAATCTAAAAAACGGACTCAGAATTTAAAAGAAAAACAATCGCTAGTTATTCACAGTAAAGATCAAATCACGCAGCAACCGGCTACAATTACAAATAATATTTCTACATGTAAGCGGCAAAATAATGTACGTCCTGACAGAAATAGATTATGTTTGATCAGCAGCAACAAGACCAATCCTATATCAAAAATAGCGCAAAATAAATTTGGAAATGATTTTGAAGTCTGTCATTATTTGACACCAAATACCAATTTTACCTATCTTTTAAAAGACCTAAGTAAAAAAATCGAGAATTACACAAAAAAAGACTTCTGTGTACTAATGGTTGGTGAAGAGGATTTCAAAAAAAACAAAAAACTATCACAGAATTATAATGGAAATAAAGAATAATATACAGTCGATGACACACACGAACATTATTATATGCGTGCCGACTTATAAGTGTAATGATTATGCAACAATGTTCAATTGGAGGATAGAAACTTTCAATAACTTACTCTACTTGGATACAGAATCTTTTCATCACGCCTATATTCTTGACTCGAACTCCGTGTTGTCCTACGAATATGACATGTTTTCAAGACGAAGAGGAACAGTAAATAATCTTGGTATGAATAAAATATTTGACCTGCTGAATCAAACAATTCAAGAGATAGTATACACTGAAGACGAGTGCAAATCATTTCACTCCCCGGCTCAGTCAACCACCAAACTATCACAACAAGGACCAAACCACGACACAAAAAGGGATTCGTTTTTTCTCGGATAAAAATATAAATATTATGCATCAAAACATAGCTGGCTTGATAAATAAATCGAAAACTCTAGCAGTTCATTGACCACTTATCAAGTTTAAATAAATCTCCTGATGTACTTTGCATAACAGAACATAATGTCCTATCTGGAGAAGAAGACCTGGTAACTATCCCGAACTACCAACTTGCTGCATCCTACTGTAGAAGTACCATAAGAAGGGGTGGAGCCTGTATCCTAGTGAAAAATGGCTTACAATATCAAGAGTTACCAGAGATTTCCAAACACTCCGGTTCCAAATTGTTTTGAATGTAGTGGTATTAAGTTTACTTCCCATGATATTGTTATTTTATGCATTTATAGGCCGCCTTATTCGTGGAACTTAAATACGTTTTATGAAAAATTTGAAATAGCACTTAAACAACTGCATAGTAAGAATTCTAAGAATATTGTAATTTGTGGTGACTTTAATATTAACAGACTTAAGAAAAACACCTTATCTTTAGACTTCGATCATTTTCCGTCGAATTATAATTTGACTCTGGTAATTAATCAACCAACACGACTAACTAGTAAAACTTGTCTAGATAACTTTGCACATAATATGAATAAAAATTGTAAACACGATGTACTTGACTATGGAATGTCCAGATCATACAGCGCAACTCTTGACCATTCCAGTTAAGCGAACGTGCCAAATTAAATCATGGCGAACAAAGAAACGCGATTTGTCTAAAGAAAATTTACTAAACTTCAAAAGACACATAGAAAGTCTATCATTTTCAGAAATGTATGACATGAAAGATGCTAATAATGCCTATAACTATTTTATACACTACTTCCGCTTGCTATACGATCTTTGTTTTCCTTTTAAAAGTGTAACAATTAAAGTAAACAAGAAAGTGAACTGGTTGTCACGAGGTGTGAAATTAGGTGGGAAAAAACAACGACAACTCTTGTGGCAATACAGACATTCTCCTACAAGGGCAAATAAAAATTAAACTAAGAAACTATTCTAAAATCTTCAAAAACATAATAAACTTGACAGAAAAGTCGCAAAACAGTTATCTCATCAATACTGCCCAAAATAAAAGTAAAAGCGAGCAAGTTATTAATAAATGTAAAGCAACAAAGCCAAAAGAACAAATTTTGCAAATTAAATCAAAAAATGAAATTATTAAAGACCCGCAAAAAATAGCAAAGACATTCAACAATCACTTTATAGATCAAATAAAAGCTGTACCAACAAACAATAATGATGGTAGCAGACCTAAAAAGTATACTACACATTCTATGTTTATGCAGCCAGTTACACCAGACGTATCAAAAAAGCGATAAAAAGTCTAAAAAACACAAACAGTGTTGGTTTTGATGACGTTTCAACCAAAGTTGTAAAATTTGTTGGAAACGCACTAGCCTTACCCCTTAGTTATATATTAAATTTATGCATAGAACAGGGTACATATCCTGATGCTTTAAAAAAAACGATTATTAAACCAGTATTTAAGAAAAATGACAGAGAAGATATTAATAATTTTAGACCCATTGCACTTGTACCTATATTTTCTAAAATATTTGAAAAGTGCATTCATGAAGCCATAACTAGTTTTATAAATAAATTTGATATCCTTAGTCAGGAGCAAAAAGGTTTCAGAAAAAATAAATCCATAAATATGGCAATTTATGATCTATTAAATATAGTCTTAACAAATGTAGATGGAAAGAAACCAATAAGCTGCTGTTTTGCTGATTTGACCAAAGCATTCGATCACGTGGATCACCAAATTTTGCTTAGCACACTTGAGGCTTATGGTATTAGAGGCAATGTGCTAAATTTAATCAAATCATACTTGAGTGGTAGGCAACAAGTTACGCAAATTACTAGAATCTGTCCTGAGAAAAAAAATTGAAATAATGTACACTTCCGAAGCTAGGAATGTAGTTTGTGGAGTTCCTCAAGGAAGCGTCTTAGGACCATTGCTTTTTATACTTTATATCAATGACCTACCTAATGTTACAAAACAGCCAATGGTACTCTTCGCTGATGACAGCACAATATGTGTAAAAAGTAATGACATAGTTGACCATGAAAGAAATATAAATGACGCAGTAAATGATATAGTAAAATGGCTTGACAGGAATAAATTAATTATAAATCTGAATAAGACTAGCATTATGCACTTCAAACCAGTACACACAGCACCAAACATGACTATAAAGTATGGAAACACTAATTTGGAAACTGTCAAAAAAGCTACATTTCTCGGACTCACAATAGATGACAAACTTACGTGGAAAGACCAAGCAAACGATATATGCAAAAGATTAAATAAATAGGGATTTGCTCTGCATTAATTACATAAGACTGCAAAAATAGATGCAACGCTTACAGCCTACCATGGTCTTGTAGCGTCAGTGCTCAGAGTACGGTATAATCTTTTGGGGTAACTGCACCGATAAAGAAAATGTATTCAAGGCACAGAAACGATGTATTCGTTCTATGTGTGGCCAAAAAAATTTACTTCTGTGGTGTGGCCTGAGTTCAAGAGACAGCTGCAAACCAATTTTTAAACAGTTTAAAATACTGACATTTCCTGCAATGTACATCTTTGAAATGGCTCTATTTGTAAAAATGAATTCTGAATTATTTGTGAAGTTATCTGATGTTAAAAGAAATCCTGTAAGACCACAAAATAGGCATACTTTATGGCCACAAAAATGTAGGCTTGCTTTAGTAAAGAAAAGCTTTCTAGGTATGTCTACTAAGATCTACAATAAACTACCTAATGATTTAAAAGATTTAAATCTTAAAATGTTTAAAAAGGACTGTTTGCATTACTAGTCGATTTTTTTATAGATGACAGTTTAAATTAGTGATTGATTACTTCCATGCATTTATTATAAATTGACATTAGCACTTTTATTCTGATAAATTTTGACATGTATTTATATTTATTTATTTTTCTCTTCTATTTTATTTATAATTTTGTAATGGGTATCCCACGAGCGCATAGCAACGAGGCGCTTGACAACACGGCCCAGTGACGCATCGGCGGTCGAGATCGGCTACTATCTACCTCAGCAGCCCGCGCTCAGCCCTCACCCAGCGGTCGCCCGGCCGCATCGGCTATATAAACACGACGCGGGCATTCAGACGCCAGTTTGCCTCCCAGCAAGCTCATGATAGGTTCTCACACAGCAGTCGGTTCTGACGAACCCAGCTAAGAGACTTGTCATTCCCACCCCATGGCTTGGTCTATCAACAGCGCCATTCGTTGACACGATACGCTGATAGACTGGCCGTGACGTCCTTTCACCCCTTAGTATTGTCTAGATTCACTTAGGTCTTCTCATAGCCTAGGTAGTGTAGGTTTAGGTTCGCACCCTCATAACATAGTCACTTTTCTTGTGCGATAGCTAGGCATTAACTTTAATTATGTTTGTATAGAATTGTATAAAATCATGTTAGATCTTTCTAGCTTACCTAGCCTAGTTCTAGATTGCCCTAGTGTTTCACTTGATGCGATAGCATTGTTTGGTATAGATTTCGCACTAGGATGTTTAATTATGTATTCGCTTTGCATATAGTTATCACTTTGATAATCTTAAAGTACCCACATATTTTTATATTTATACATTGACTTGTTTAACTGTCGATAGCCATTTGCTACATCTTATCATGCTTACATATTAATGTCCGTCCACGCATTAGATTTGTATAGCCTTTGGATAGATTCGTAGTTTTCTAATAACTATTGCAATGTATAAACTTATGAATATAAGTAAATTCACGTTGTCACTATGTTTCATAACATTAGCGTGGTAGTTAATGATAATGCATACTGTAAAGACAATAATGTAATAACTAGCCAAGTATATATAGTACTAATGTATATATTTAGTTCAGTGAATATTCAATGACTCAATGTTTGTATCGGTTATTCAGTAATAAAAGATTTATCTTGTTTTCTAGTGGTCTTGATCATTTCCATCTCTTTTACTTAGCTTACCTAAAGTACTGAACTTTAGCAATGAGTAAATACAATGAATACTTCTACATTACACACACATTCAGTTGATAGTTACACGTTCAGTACTTCTTTATTAGGTAGGAGTGAGTTATCTGTCCGCTAGTCAAGCATCTCAATTAGCTAGCCGTAGTATAATCAACCAACGGGTGCTTGCTGCTCTCATTTAGAAAAATTAGGCTTCACTTTGTTAACTTTCTCTGAACAGATAATTCCCCTCTTACAATTTATTTTAAAATTAATTTTGACATTATACCTACATTATTATAACTCGATTTAGAAACTACTTAAATATTTGTATGCTAGCCTATGTTTAACAAATAAACTATTGATTGATTGATTGATTGAATCCGTCCAGTAGATTTTGCGTGATTGAGTAACAAACATCCTCACAAACTCACAAACTCACATCCAAACTTTCGCATTTATAATATTAGTATAGATTATTATTTTGGAAATGTCAAAAACTTTTTTGGAAATCGAAAAAACCGACATTTTTCGACCGAAAAATCGTGTGTTTTAACAGAAAATTCCCGATATCTCGAAAACCCGAGCCCTAGGTAGGGATGCAACATCGTTCATTAAAAATATCGATACTGAAACATCGATATTTTTTAAAGTGCAACATCGATGTTGAAAACATCGACTTTTTAGGATGATACATCGATGTTTTTTTCGATGTTTTCTTTAATTAGGGTCAGCAAATACAGCCTTAAAATACAGAGAAAAGGCTTTTTCTTTTAAAAAATATTAATAAGCCTTAAAACCAAAACAAACCTACTACCAAAATAAATCTAAGTAGATTCATTTTGGTAATCATGATTACTGACAATGTCAAATAATTAGTTACTTTAAATGATACATCTATAACGTATTAGGATATAAAAAGTAGTAGAAAGACAAATATGAATTAAACAAAACTTATTTATTATTTTTATCTTTTTGTATAGTTACGTACAATACAAAAAGATGGCGCTGCAATCAAACATCGACCATAAAACATCGTTTTTAATGAACGATATATCGATGTTTTAACATCGATTTTCATGAATGATACCTCGATTTTTTAAAACATCGATGTATCGTTTTCATCCCTAATTCGAGCGAGCGAGTGAGTTGATTTGATTGGATCAAGATTGGATGGAGTGAACATAGGGAGTGGAGTTGATTTGTTTGTTAGATGTGCGGCTGGTTGCCAGTGTTGTGCCATTGCAAAACAAAGTAATTTAATTTCGCGTTTTAATTGTGGTTTAGTGAGAATACTATACAATATTTTAAAAACAAACATACAATAAAGTTAGTGACGTGATTTATATTAAATAAATGGAATAGTGTACAAATTTTATTCATCCCGAGGCGAGCAAGGGTACTAATAATCGTTCGCAGTGTTCATGTGTTGAACAAGGGTACCTTTTAGGTACCAGCATTCTCCGGGCCAGAGAATCGGTGCGAAAAGAATCGTCAGGAACTTGTGACGTGACTCAGACGTGTGTGCGCTATAGTAATTTGAACAGAAAAGTGATGAATTGGAGAACTTTAGCATTGGTGTAGAGATGAGAGCCGGTACATGGCTGGCGCCCGGCGCGCTGCTGGCGCTGCTCTGCGCCGCGACCGCTAACACCACGCTACCGCATCCTGGTAAACAGACCCTATATTTTTAGCATGATACCTTGCTCCTGTTGAATGAACACAAACCTTCCCTTAGATCCTGCAAGAATCCTTTGTTACCTGTGTGAGATATTTTTATATATTTTTTTGTGTAGATCCCATGTTTTTAAGTGCTCAAGTGTAGTAGTTACAGTACCCCTTACAGTTCTAAACCTACAGATTGTGTAATAAATTTTATAATAAATCTATATTTTTTTTTGTTACTTGACTGCTAAATAAAAATATTAATGTCTACCATTATTTTTTACTACCATGGGCCTGGGACTCTGTTCCAGTGGTAATTTCCAGTCAATCCAGTCATACAAAACCTATAAGTATGCCAAATTTTAGCTTCCTACACCCAGTAGTTTTAGCCATGCATTGTCTGCCAGTCACTCAGTTATGGAAGAATTTTATATGTATTGGACACCGAGTCTCCAAAGCCAAACGAAAAAAAGGTCAGCCAAGGATGAGATGGGCTGATGACTTAAAGAAGGTGGCAGGCCTGTTATGGGTCAGGCTATTCAGAGACCGGAAGCACTGGAAGGACCTGGAGGAGGCCTAAATAAAATAAATTCGGCATAAAAAGGCTATTGAGATTGAGATTTATATGTATTGATTTTGTACAGAGCAGCTTTGGGTTCAGTAGTCCGGTTCTGTAGAGCTTGCAAATTACATGAAGTAACTAATGTTTTTCTTTCCTGATAATGTGTATTTTTATTATTAAGTTATTACTTAATCAATAATAGTTACATACAAAATTTAACATCCAATCTTCTCTTCATCTGAGGCTTGCTTCAGGTTGGTACTGGTAAGAAACCCTGGCTTCATCCCATATATAATGATTGTGATCTAAAATAGCTTGTATCTAAGCATGAATGGATGGTTTCATTTCTCCCATAACAAACCTATTGTGCCATACATATTATTTGTGCAGTAAAGGTTAAATAAATAAATAAACAAAATTTATTTATGTGTAAAGATATTTATTTTCTCAAAAAGAATATACGTAATATTCACTTACTGAGAAATATTTAAGTCTTAGTATAAATTATCGCGACGAGCTTAACTTAAATATTATATTCAATTATACAATGTTATATTGTAATCCAACCGAACATGTTTCGCTATCATATCACTAAACATCAAAAATAAAAAAATTATTTTTTATTTTATTTATTTTTTATTTTTATTTACATGGAAGACCAACAACTTTCTTATAGGTTCTATAGATAACAACTTAAAAAACATATAGTCATTTACAGGTCCTCACATCTAGAAAACGGACTAAAATAACATTCAATTGTGATCTCAGAAAACAGAATAAGGACAATAAAGAATATTAATTCTGAAAAATAAATATAAAATATGTTCTCTCTCTCTCACTTTATCTCACAACATTATATAAATAGTTATTATATAATTATTCAAGAAATATTTATAAATAAATTAATGTCAGTTACCCATATAGAAACTTTTGTGTGGGTATTCCAAATAAAATCAAAATTTCGAAAATACAAAAGTATAACCCTGTCACCATTGACAAGGATTGTATTATTGTTGCAACAAGCTATTTACCTAGGCTGGATTATTATAATTAGTTGTTTGTTAAAACATGCTATAATCCCTAGAAATAATTGGACTGAGATAGACAGATAATGAGAAAAATATTATAGTTATTTTCAATTAGATAGTTCTTATTACAATACAAAATCTATTTGAATCCAAAAAATTGCATTTTTCATGATAAATCTATAGGCATGTTAGGTGACTACGGCATATCTTCTCAGCAAAGATTGTTCCAAAATGCTAGTACTTTGTTTGTAGCTTTGTTTGTGGTAAAAATGTTAATAATTGACTGGTCTCCTGCCAGGGGACAAGTGGGTACCATACGGACTCTTCGCTTCTGTTTTGAGAATTATACAAATGTAATTTTTACTTTGAGTAGTGATTGTGGTTGGCTGTTGGGTTATAGCATCGAGATATTATGTACTAACGCACGGTTATAGTCATTTTTTTACTCCAATACAAGAATTATAATAAAAAAATACAAGAAAAGTAATGTAGCAAGAGCTCTTCAAATTACAAGTAAACAATTTGGTTGTTCCTTATTTTTGTCCATTATATGCTATTAAATTAGTGTTACACACTGTGCAATAAGTAGGTACCTGGTAGGAATTGGGCCGTCAGCTAATTTTACCGCTCCTGCACTTCCACGAAGTGAGCTCGAAATGGCACGAGATTAGGCGCCGGCCACGTGACCGCGCAAGTTCACGGCCGGTTGAATGTCTTAATCTGACCATATTGACTATTGTAAACAATATTAACATATCCCATTTGTAAGTTAATCAAGGGATAACTAATGAAACGGAACATATTTTCCAGAATAGCAGATAACAGTAGGTAATGCATCTTAATTTAGATCTATATTGATGCGCGTTCGGCTGATTGGTCCCGAGACGACGAGGGCCGCTGCATTAAATTCGTTGCATCCTGCCAGTGCAATCCACTTCAGCCGATCGCACATGTCATCTTTTTCAAATTTGTTACAGGCATACGTTTATTCATTTCCTACTAACAAAAGGACAGAAAAAAAAGAAATGTTTTAATGGCATAGAATTCGTACATGGGTGAAGCAAAACCTAGAAATCAATTCTCTTGGCCTTTACCTCTGGTCTTTACCCTGTGATTTGAATTCTAGCTTTTACTGGGGTGAAGTATAGAACGAAATTCGGGCAGTTTATATTGTGCGTTTTCCTTCCTGTCGAGCTAACTAATTGTACTAGGTACTGGACATAGTCAATAGACTATGCCCAGTAATCGGCTACAGGCAACTCATTCTCTATGCATTGCATCAGGTCTCCCACCCAAGGTGCATGAGTCTGGGCAGAGGATCGGCAGCTAAGAAAGTGACACTTTGTATGCAGTGTGCGAGCACCACATATATCGAGATACCTATATTTCTGTGGTTAGCTTGCACTCATTAATCCACAGGAATATCAAATAATCTCCGTTTTGAAAAGCGATATTGAGCCTCCCTCATGTTCCGCCTCCGCTTTGAGCAGGAACACTGTCTGTCAACAACCTACCTGCCTAGCTATTCATTACGCGCGGAGCTCATTAACTCGACGCATTCTTGTCTTGCTTTTGTTATGTTTACATACGGGTAGGTAGGTTGTTTATATACCTATGACCTTTTTGTGCAACGCGTAGCGATCTTTTCTTTGAACTTCCTCTTCTCACCACTGAATACTTATTTTTATTACCAATTTATCTCTCGTGAGCAAATGCCTCTCCTCTCTTTCTTCAAAAGGTCTCGTCAAAAGCTGTTTTTGGCTAAAAATTTACCAAAGAACGGAAGAAAGAAGAATGGAATAAATTCCATTGATAAGAGTAGGTACTCGTATGATGATATTACACCAGATACGGAGAAGGACTGTTATAGCGACAATCGCCATGGTTCCCACATGTGTACTCTTATAACTTGCTTATAACGTACCTATAACCCACACCGTTTTTTTTGCAAAGCAAAATATTTGCGTTATTCTCAGGCTACATAGGGCTACTGTTAGATCGTCTTGTTAGATCGTCTATTTCCTAACACTGCCCTATCACGAAACAGGGACGCCGCCGTTTCGAACAGCTGAAGTCGATCTCGTAACCTTGATATTTAATTAGGAGGCGGCGGCGGAGTCCCTCCGGGCCGGTTCCGCTGTCGAAGTCGCAGTAAACCGGCCCGGCCTACAATATTTATTATCTTCAACGGCCAGGGATATACATAGGTACTCAAGAGATATCTATTCGCTCGTCTCGGCCCCTGACCCGAGATAGGTAGTTAATGCGGAATTTATCGCGTAATTAGCATATTCCTATTATCAGTTCGTCGATACAATGTAGACTCTGCGGCGCGCGGTCAAGCTTCTTGATGCTGACCTTGACTCGCGCGGAGTCCGAGAGGAAATGGACCTGTTTTAACTATTACAGCAACGACTGAGAGTATTCGCAAACTTACACAAATCGTCCAAATGTATGTGAAATCTGCTAAAAATAAAATTCTCAAAAAGTCTGAACCAATTCCATTTTTCTCTCCCAACTTTTGTCAATATTTGAGAAAGATTCATAGGAAGAGAAAAGTTAGAAACCATTACGAGTAGGATGGAACTTTCAGACCCACCTCCACACTCAAAACAATATCCACATAATCAAAAAACAGTAGGCTGGCAAATACCATGATTTATCCAACTACTTTTCGAGAAATGGGTCATTCGCTAATTTACGCAGCTGTTTATTTTGTTGATTGCCCGTGGAACATTACTCGATCGGCCACCCACCCACGTGACCCACGCCCCAAGACAGGTCCAGCGCCCGGCCACTAAGATAAAGATAACCGCATCGAAGTAAACAAGCCTACACGCCCCCTCCTCACTCAACTATCTCCAGACCGAAATGGAAAACATGAACAAAGGAATTCTCAACGATTTGTGTGATTTGAAGAGTATCATCTTAGCTGTGGTCTGAGACGGTATGAATATATATCTTTAGAACATAATATCACATTAACTTCCTTATTGGTCCTGTGTTAATCACACTAATATTATAATGAAGATTGTAAGTTTGTGAGTTTGTTTGTTGGGGGTAATCTCCATAACTACTGATGAACCGATTTTAGAAATTCTTTCATGGATAGAAAGCTACATTATACCTGAGTGACATAGGCTATAATTTATTTATGTACAGTCAAGAGTCAAAAGTGGAGTCATACCTTAAATATCATATTGCCTTGCAGGCGCGCAGTCCTTCATTGTGTGCGTTACGTCCATATTACGGACGTATAACTACAATAAGAACACTACTCACACTAAGCTAATTATCATATTACCCACCCACACCAAGACACAACTCTGCTGCATGCTAGTGCTTCGTGCTCATACTGCCTACGTGCTGCCATCTATCAAATTTACGGGGTACTAAGTAGTGAATTCTGACACAGAAATAATAATACACTAATACACTACCTATAGTTTATTATAAAGCAAACCAATAGTGGTGAGTACGGTGACACGCAACCAATTGATAATTTCGTCACAAGCTAATGCATCTGCTGGTCTAATCGGTAGTCGGATGGACTGCAGTTGATACAGGTCAAAGTTCGAGTCACATCCAGATATTTTATTTTTAATATTAAACTCAATTCATAAGCCAAGAGTATTTTTATATAATGTAATTGATATGCTTTAATATATTTGTTATGAAATAAAAATTCTCAAAAATCATGACAACTATTTATTCATATGAATAGGTATAGTATACTTATGTAAAATTTATTATTATAAACTACACTAACAAATTCAAAATTTATGTTTAATCACTTCCCTATCTAATTACAGAATAAATAAGAACTTAAAAATAAGCATTCTGTAGTAAGTTACTTATAAGAATCTGTTCATTTATTTTATATATTATTACTAAATTATACTTTCGCTTTTTGTTAGTAAATATTGAGGTTATAGCTTTTACTCAAAAATGCATGTAATGTGGTCATTATTTTGAAAACTTTGTTTAAGCAAAGTCGACCTTGCCGTTCTGTTTTCAAATAGCGGCCGACAAAGTTTTGCTGGCCGCTCTAACAGGCCGGCAAAACATTGCCGGCCGCCATTTTAAAAATCGAATGCAAAAAGATTTTATAACACAGCTGTTTGTATTTTATAGAGATAGCATAGAGAGAGGTACAAAAAGATTTTATTCCATATTTGGCTGTATAGTTCCAACTACCATTGCTTAAAAAAAACAAAGAAGTAACAAAAGCGCGGTTCAGCGAAAATTTTGTTTTTATTTAGTGACTTTTTGGCTAAAAATGAGCTCTCAAAGCGAAAATTCTTCCGATTCATTGTGTTTAACACCGCCAGACATTAAATATGAAGCTAAATTAGTGGTTGAAAATTGGATACCGCGAAACTCAAGGGGAAAATATAAGCTTACATATGAAAAATTTGTGCATCAATCCGGGAAAGTCGGTGTTGAATTTTAGTAACTGTACTTTTCATAATTGTCATTTTAATTAAATTTCTAGTTGATTAATAATATTTTTATTTAAATTACTTGCTGGTTTTATTTAGATTTGGTACTTGCATTTTTGAGTAAAGCACTATACAAGCCTTGGCCCACAATGACTGCTTCGCTGGTCACGCAATGATTGCCTCGCGCTAGCCTAGCTACGCTCTAGGCCTTCCAGCTTGGCCATCGTGTCAGCCCTTGCTGTCCTCGCTGTGTCGGCTCGACCTCCGGTCTCGGCCGACATCTCAGCTCGTCCATCAAGTGCTGCACGCTGACCGCGCTGTGTCGGCCTGGAGCGTAGCTACGCTGCGCTCTCGGCCATCATCAGCGCGACCAGCAAAGTACTCATTATAGGCCGCGGCAGTAATGTACTAAAGTATTCGTTTTCATCATGAAAAGAAGATTGAAACTAAACCTCAACATCTAACAATTTAACAATTTATCTCCTATTACGAAACATAACCTTGTATTTGTAATGCAAAATACAAAAACAAGTAATAAGTATAAAAATAATTTAAATAATGTTTATACTTTAATAAAACCAGATTTGATACAATAGAAAGAGGACAGTTGGAATATACCTACTTAATGAATGAACTCACTGATTAAATTTAAACACAAATAATTAACTCACTATTTTGTAAAGTTGCCGTTGTTGTCTTTTCTACACATATTTCAATCACAAAAAAACTGTCCTAAACATCCATACAGTGAGAAACTAATTCTTCCTTGCTCATCTTCTATGCACCATCAGGCCCCATAGATTTTCTATGGAGTTGAGGTTAGAAGACCGCGCTGGCCAAGGATGACATTTATTTCTGGAAGCGAAATAAATTATCCAGTTTTTTTATGCACGCCACCAGCTTGATATGCACGACGAACAGTAGATAGGCATCGAAACATCAAATAAATCAGCATAACGCCTGGTAGGTAAAATCATCGCCTTCATATTCTTCCAACATTATTGTTGCTGCTGCTCAGAGATAATATCCGGTCTTCTACTTTGCGGCAAGGCTACCCTGCAGCAAGTCGCTACACCCAACGTGTTGTCCACTAAAAAATATAATAATATATAATTAGGTAAATATTTAGTTTATATTTAATTTCAAAACTATCTATCACAAGCAAAATCACGAAGAAAAATATATCAATACAATACATTAATATTATGTTATCATTTTATGTTTGAATTAATCACAAAATATTACACATTTACACACACATATTTCAAATCACAACTATTTATTTGTTTAAAAATACTCACACTTAATCCAGTTCCTTTCATTAGAAATTGGGACTATTTTGCAACCACTATCATGCAAAGTAAATCAGAGTAGTCTCCATAATACTTATAATGGCCTATATTGGCAAGTGTTGGTAAAGTAATATTCCACAAATACTTAGATAACTATCACTAACAAATGCGTTGAACTAAAACGAGTACTCGGTTGAAGTGATAAATTTGCGTCTGTCTTTTTTTTCATTCACCGTCAAATATTCATTTTCATAGCTGGTCCATACTGACCACCCATACGAAGTAACGATACCATAAAGTTAGAAGAAGCAAGGATTTTATAGACATACTATGAACGTTCCGTATCGTTCATAGTATGTCTATGAAATCCATAAAAGTATGAAGCGCTCGCCGACTCGCCGCGCCAAGCGCCAACCTACATACTTCTATGGAAACATCGTATTCGGTCGGTTGACATTGCACAGACACATAGGCGTTTTACAAACAACACACAATCATAAGGTCTTAAGTGCAAACACTTCTATAATCAATTAGTATGAGAAATTCTGACTCCACTTCTGGAGATGTCTGTACCTTCCGAGCGAAGCCGGGGCGGGGCCCTAGTTTTATTTATGTTAATATAACCACCGTGGAGGAAGAATTGAGCAGGTTACGATGGGATATTGTAGGATTATGTGAAGTCCGAAGAGAGGGGGAGGACACCATGATCCTCAAGTCCGGAAACCTGCTCTATTTCCGGGAGGGCGACCAACTGTCCCAGGGTGGTGTCGGGTTTATCGTCCACAGGTCCCTCGTCAACAACGTGGTCCAGTTCGAGAGTGTTTCGGCGAGGGTAGCGAACCTTGTACTCAGAATCACCAAACGGTATTCGTTGAAGGTAATACAAGTATACGCACCGCCCTCATATCGCTCCGACGACGAGGTAGAGACTATGTATGAGGATATTTCTAGAGCCATACATAGCTCCCAGGCCCACTATACCGTTGTGATGGGGGACTTTAACGCGAAACTGGGCAAACGAAGCGATGATGAGCTGAGAGTGGGGAATTTTGGATATGGAACGAGGAATGCACGTGGTCATCTGCTGGCCGGCTTTATGGAGAAGGAGGGCCTCTTTATGATGAACTCCTTCTTCAAAAAGCCAAAACAGCGAAAGTGGACATGGTTGCATCCTAATGGCGTTACAAAAAATGAGATTGACTTCATCTTGTCGACGAAGAGGCACATATTCAATGATGTCTCTGTGATCAATGCCGTAAAAACAGGAAGCGATCACCGATTGGTAAGAGGCATATTGAATCTTAGAATAAAACTCGAAAGGTGTCGACTGATGAAGTCTACGCTCCGAGCAGCGCCTATCCAGCTCCAAAACCCCGAGAGCTTTCAGCTCGAGTTGCAGAATCGCTTCGAATGCCTGGGAGACTGCGAAAATCTGGACGATTATAATGACAGGTTTGTGCAAATTGTCCAAACAGCTGGGTCTAAGGCCTTCAAAACCCGCTGTTCAAAAGGAACCAAAAAGATCTCGGACCTCACCAACAAACTCATGGAAGAAAGACGAAACTTGGTTCTGCAGTCCTCTGACGATGCTGCTCAGTATCGACGTCTAAACAGACAGATATCCAAGTCCCTAACGCGCGATTTACGGCAATTCAATACTGACCGTATTGAAGAGGCGATTAAGCGAAATAAGGGCTCAAAAGTGTTTGCAAGGGATCTGTCTGTTGGTCAAAGCCAACTGACCAAGCTGAAGACTGAGGATGGCAGAATCATTTCGTCGAAGCCAGAGCTGTTGGAAGAGGTTGAGAAGTTCTACGGACAATTATACACCAGCGTACGCGCACCTGTCAGTAATCTGGCCAAAGATCCAAGAGCCAGATTGACCCGACACTACACCGAAGATATCCCGGACGTCAGCCTATACGAGATTAGAATGGCTCTCAAACAGTTAAAAAACAATAAGGCACCGGGTGATGATGGAATCACGGCTGAGCTTCTGAAAGCAGGTGGAACACCGGTATTAAAAGCTCTTCAGAAGCTATTCGATTCCGTCATACTCAAGGGACAAACGCCTACGGCATGGCACAGAAGTGTGGTGGTACTTTTCTTCAAAAAAGGCGACAAAACCTTATTGAAGAATTATAGGCCTATCTCACTTCTGAGCCATGTCTACAAACTGTTTTCGAGAGTCATTACGAATCGTCTCGCTCGCAGGTTCGACGACTTCCAGCCTCCCGAACAAGCCGGTTTCCGAAAAGGCTTTAGTACCGTAGACCACTTACATACGCTGCGGCAGATTATACAGAAGACTGAGGAGTATAATCAGCCCTTATGCTTGGCGTTTGTGGACTACGAGAAAGCCTTCGATTCGATCGAGACCTGGGCTGTGCTACAGTCTCTCCAACGGTGCCAAATTGACTATCGATATATCGAAGCGCTGAAGTGTTTGTACGAAAACGCCACCATGTCGGTCCGTCTCCAGGATCAAGGCTCGAAACCTATCCAGTTGAAGCGAGGGGTGAGACAGGGAGACGTTATATCTCCGAAACTGTTCACCGCCGCCCTGGAAGATGTCTTCAAGCTTCTGGATTGGAGCGGACTCGGTATCAATATCAACGGCGAGTACCTCACTCACCTTCGATTCGCTGACGATATCGTAGTCATGGCTGAGACCTTGGAAGACCTAGGCACAATGCTCGATGGCCTCTGTAGAGCCTCTCAACAAGTGGGTCTAAAAATGAACATGGATAAGACGAAAATCATGTCTAATATCCGTGTCGCACCCACTCCTCTAAAGGTTGGAGACTCTACACTCGAAGTTGTTGACAATTACGTATACCTGGGACAAACAGTTCAGTTAGGTAAGTCCAACTTCGAGAAAGAGGTCAACCGTCGAATCCAACTCGGCTGGGCAGCGTTCGGGAAGCTTCGCGATATCTTCTCGTCCAAAATACCGCAGTGTCTCAAGACTAAGGTCTTTGACCAGTGTGTGTTGCCAGTGATGACATACGGAACAGAGACGTGGTCGCTTACTATGGGCCTCATAAGAAGGCTCAAGGTCACCCAAAGGGCGATGGAGCGCGCTATGCTCGGAGTTTCCTTGCGTGATCGAATCAGAAATGAGGAGATCCGTAGGAGAACTAAAGTAACCGATATAGCCCGCAGAATCGCCAAACTTAAGTGGCAGTGGGCGGGGCACATAGCTCGCAGAACAGATAGCCGTTGGGGCAGAAAAGTTCTCGAGTGGCGACCACGAACCGGAAAACGTAGTGTTGGCAGGCCTCCCACTCGGTGGACCGACGACCTGGTGAAGGTCGCGGGTTGCGCATGGATGCGGGCAGCGCAGGACCGGTCGTTGTGGAAATCCTTGGGGAGGCCTTTGTCCAGCAGTGGACGTCTTTCGGCTGAGAGAAGAACCACCGTACTCTTTTTCCCACTACAGCATTGAAACCCTCGACGATCTAAATCTTTGAACCCCTGCTCGCTTATCCAAGGCTTACAGTTGCTCTTTCTACGGTTTTCAGGTTCTGCATAAGTATGTACACACTAAGGTACTAACATGTATATACTATACAATACGTGTAGCACATGAGTAGTGAGTCCTATTTATTTATGTGCATATATAGTACGCAATCTGGTTATATTACTAATTACCAGAAAGGATTATTCGTCAAGCTAGCAGTGCCTCCCAGAGCGCGTCCGGCGTCGTCGCGAGAAGCCCTGCCTGCACGACAAGTGCTTTTAATTAGCTCCTTGCTTATTATGGTGTTATGAAGGCATGGGCTGGGTATGGTTCATGATCAATCACTGCATGCGGAATGGGAGCTGTTGATGATTCTACAAAGCATGCTGCATGTACTTCGGTGGTTACTTGGCTTTACTATTTATATCTGGCATCAATAGAAATTATTTTAAAAAAAATGTTGGTCTACTATACTCTTCGAGCAACAAAGACTTCCGCGCGCGGCCCGGAAAGGAGTCCATGTTGCTCTATTAGTATACTGCAATGCAACATGCAATTCATACCTATTCAGAATGTTGATGCTGCTGTGTAAATCCTCCTTGTGTGTAACCAAGGAGGATTTCTGTATGTACAAAGCGCATCACGCAAAAGCTACTGAACCAAATTTGATGCGGTTTTCACTGTGGTATTGTAGGTAGGTCTGACTTAAAATCTAGCGTAGGTTTCATCTTGGTACGCCACTTAGAACCTGAGATATTAAATATCGCGCTGATGAAGTCGCGGGCACAAGCTAGTATACGTATCATCTTGAAAGTTTGTAAGAATGGATTTAGTTCGTTGGAATGGATGTTTATTTGTTCGGATGTTTGTTACTTGTTCATGCAAAAAGTACTCGATGTTTAGTACACGGTTAGAATGAAACCTGCAGCTCCGGGGTTCAGCTAGTAAATGCATAAAATAAAGTGCGAGTGAGCAGAGCACCAAACAATAAGTGCAATATTCGTTCATGTTTTTATTTACTTATTATACGTTTGAATGAAATCTATCCAGTCTGCGGCTGCGGTGGTGGTCGGTAGGTATCGCGTTACCTCCGACCCGCTCTGCGACTTATTGTATTGCACTCGCTGTGCCAGTATGGGAGCAGTTTCTGAGGTTAGTTTATATTAGTGTTCCGAAGTAAACACGAACCCTTATAGTTTCGTCATGTCTGTCTGTCCGAGGCTAATATCAGAAACACTGAACGCACTGAACCAATCTTTCTGAAACGCATAGATTAGAATAATTAGAACTGAGATGGATAAAGCTAGGATACCTTTCATCCCGGGAAAAAGCATTGTTCCCGTGGGAAATTCACGCGGGTGAAGCCACGGGCAAAAGCTAGTTAAAGATAAAATATGTGCATAGTTTTTGCTATGCACGTAAAAAATATTGCCACACTTAGTTCTTGTGGTAACGAAACGGTCATGCAACATCTTTTGACTAAGGCTGTGGACTAAGGTGTAGAGTTTGTGAAGTTAGGGCTCGTAGTTAGGGCGGTAGCGTTAGAAGCTTGGCTCTACATGAGATTTGATCAATTTTTGACAGTGCGGGCCATATGGTCTCAAGCGTGCCAAAATTCCTTTCTCAGAAAATCGAAATGATTTTCTTTCACTTACGCTATGAAGTTTTCTTGTTTAGGACAACAACGACATTTTCTAGGTAGTATACCTACTTGGAATGTTGTTCAGCAGTATATAGTATAGGTATGAAAGTAAAAGCCAGCGCAGTGGCACCTCTGACCCGCGATACGTTATCACACATTCTCAGGATCTTCCGCTGCTCACTGTCTTCTTAATTAATTGATAACACACACACAACACAAGCTTGTGTTAATGCCTCACTTCACTACCAAAGGACACAGAGTTTCTCTAACTGTGAGACCACATTACATTCAAAAGATTCACACAAAAAGTTTTTACATAAAACTTTTTTCAAAAAATGAACCGACTTCCATCATAAAACTTAAAATCATGAAATAACATTAGAGAAAAATGTATTAGCATGCTGCCTTGCCTACTGAATGAGGTGAAGTCGGTGCCAAGTGCAGGAGTAAGGGTATTATGTAATTGTTTAGCTAGGCATTTTATACATATATATACATGATCCTAATATTAATAAAATTACAAGTAAGATTATTTAATATTCAATTTGGCACCGACTTCACCTCATTCAGTAGGCAGCGTGCTAATACATTTTTCTCTAATGTTATTTCATGATTTTAAGTTTTATGATGGAAGTCGGTTCATTTTTTTGAAAAAAAGTTTTATTTTATCATTTTCAGTGCTTCTACACCTATTTTCTTTAATAAAAACTTTTCTTTCACTGGCCGAAAATAAAGAATTAAAAATTCGAAACTTTTTATGTCATTTTGATTTGAAATGTCAGAACATGTCAAATTGTCTGTTATTTTTGGCACATAAATAGACCGAGAGCCCGTGACGACCAAACCTTCCTTATTTTAGAAATGCTGAATGTTTCTCTACGTGGTATATACCAGGGATGTAACGGATGTGGTTATATCGGAAACGGAACCGGAATCGGAATTTTTGAATTTGGTTTATCGGAGTCGAAACCGGAATCGGAACCGGAATCGGAATAAAAAAATTTCATTAAAATAGTTCCAAATAATACTTGATTTTGGCTTCATTATTCAATTCAAAACAATTTATCACACTAATTACGTTCTGCGCCTAAACCCTTGAACTAATCAAATAGCTACACAAATTAAGCGCGAACACAACACGAAGTATGGAAAACAAAACAACAAGTGAATTCAAGTGAGTGAAAGAGCAATCGCGACGAGCGGGAAAGCACGGCGTTGCCCGCACGACGAGTATAAACGTGTTTGTTTTTGTACGCACAGGCACAGATCGTGACTCCGCCGCGGCTTCGCACTGCCCGGCCCGTCTACCCACCCTCGCCCGCCGCGCCGGCCGCCGACCTCCGATATGACTTCTGACTTCGGTTTAAAATTTATCGGAACCGAAGTCGGAACCGAGGATGCAAAAGCAATCGGAAGTTCCGACGTATCGGAATCGAAACCGAAGCTCCGTTACATCCCTGGTATATACCGGTAAAAAATATTAGCGACTAGGTATGAAGTTTGGATCTTAGTGGCTTATACAGGTAACATAGATAGCAAGGATGATTTTTATAGGTATAAAAAGCGCCCTTGGGTTCCCCAAAGTAATATTAAATTAAGATTTTATAATAAAACAAATATAACTACAATTTAGTATAGTTACAATGTCTTGCAGGGGTTTATATCTGCACCGATTGCCTGGTAATGGATGACGTGATTTCTAATATTATGTATTAGGAATAAAATCTTTAAAAAACTTTACTTCGAGAAAATTGAGTTACCAATTTAAATGTTATTACTACAAATAATCTGCCTAAGTAAACATAAACCAACTTTTATAGTCGCTAATCGCTATTTCTATGTTGGGGACATACACAGAAAATCTTAAGTTTTAATAAAATAAGGAAGGGCATGCTGTCGCGGGCTTTTGCTCTATAATGCAATGTTGGTATTTTTATATTTTGTTAGGTATCTTTAAAATTACCGAACAGATTCTGACGTGGTTAAAATGGGACCTACTTGGGAATACACCATTACGAATAAAAATACAATTTTGGAAATTAGTCCACAGTAGGCGGAGAAATCGGCGAACATACATAAAAAAAAAAAACATACCTACATACATCGAAACATATAACCTCCTCCTTTTTTGGGAAGTCGGTTGAAAAGTTCCGTGCTATTCGTTGAGGAGTAGGTATTTTTTTGTACAATTTGCATCGGTATTCGGTAGCAACGTAAGTACTATTGGGATTATAATAGTCTCGCTAGCTAGTACAACTTACACCAATGGTGGAAGGTACTAAAGAAAACCAATTTCCCGCTAGTACCACCGGATGTAATGGTGGTTGTAAATGACTGGAGGACTGGATTCTGAATTTGGGAAAAAATTAAAGACGGAGACGTACATGACTTGTATGAACTGCTTGTATTTCGAACCAAGACAGAAGAGCGCCTTTACTAAATGAGACGCATCTAAATATTAATGGGTTATTGCGGCTAGATGTTACTAGGCGCTTGAACAGTGGTACTAAAGAGAAGTAAATTTCTCAGTAATACCACCGGCGGTTCTAGTAGGAACAAAGGCCAAGAGCTATGAAACAATAATATGTGAAATCGTGATTGCAGGAGTGCCGGGCGAGGCGGAGGCGTGCGCGGCGTCACAGTTCGCGTGCGCGGACGGCTCGCGCTGCGTGCCCGCCGCCTGGCGCTGCGACGCGCGGCCGCACTGCGACGACGCCTCCGACGAGCTGCACTGCAGTATGTTATATGCATATTTAGATATAGAGAAAGGGTAGGCCTTTGCCCAGCAGTGGGACACAACACCAGGCTAAAAAAAAAAAATATATTCAAGGGGAGAACCATAGCCAACAGCTCTTACAATCTCAAAACTAGACATAGACCACGGGTAACAAAAAGGCCTCCCGTCATCTCACCATGTTTCCCTGCTGTACACGTGGTCTTACCGATTTGTTCTACTGGTGGACCATGGTATATGAGTACTCAAAAACACTAATCACGAGCTAATGCTCGTGATAGTATAATATATACATGCTCGTGATATATTAATAGAGCTAATGCTCTATTAATATATGTAAATACTTCGGTCGGTCCTTAAGACAATGTGATAAGGTCTAAAATTAGATACATATCAATGCTGACTGCAGTATGTAGCTGGTTGGTACCTATATTTTGGTACTACCTACCGTTTTTTTTATTAAACTCTTTTAGCTCTTTCTTCTTTATTTTTGATTACATTGGCTATTAAAACATGTCTATGGAGCATTCTAGTTTTAGTCAACATATTCCGGGGATTTCTCTGTAGTACTCCGCAGGGCCACAGTAACTGTGGCAGGGCTCTAGTCTTGGACCTTTATTATTTTTTACACGACTGACCAAAAAAGGAGTGTTATGTTTTCAGGGTTCATGTATGTAAAAAAAAGTCAAAGGAAAAAAGGTTGTCAAAGGTTGGCTGGAAGAAATTGCATTTGCGATAAGCCCGCCTTTGCGCTCATTTTTGTATTTAATTTTGTCTCTTTTGTATGTTCTTTTTGTAAATGGTGCAATAAAGTGTTGATCTATCTATCTATCTATCTATGTATGTAAATATGTATGTATGTATGTATGTAAGTTTCTTTATTCCACCATAAGTCCTGAACGGCTTAACAGATTTTGATGTGAGAGGTATTTTTAGATTCCTTGCATTCCTCCGAGTGACATAGGCTATATGACGTCATCATAAAAACAAAATGGCGGATTATATATGCGATAAATAGCAGACCAAAAAAATAAAATTTGATCAATCTTATCGAGTGGGGTATCAAATTGTAGGGCTTTAAAAGGCGATTTCAAAAATATATATAACTTATATGTTTGTTTGTATGCACTTTTTGTGTAAAAACATGTCAGTCGTGTTTTTTATTTTTAAAAATTAGCTTGTATGTTTATTATCAATACTCGTATCAATGTTTTGTTATTAATCCCTTGATGTAGATTCTTTTGATTTAAATACAAAATATCGTATTCGGTCTGAGATATTTTTGAGTTTCATATTCCAAGTTATGTAATTAGGGACAAGTAACATTGTGTATGTGTCTGTATAGCATGGAACACGACATGCCTGCCGTCGCAGTTCCGATGCGCGCGCAGCGGGCGCTGCATCGCGGAGAGCTGGCGCTGCGACGGCGACGCCGACTGCGGCGCCGACGACTCCTCCGACGAGGAGCCCTACATGTGTGCGTGCTCTCTCTCTTACTTCTGTTACATTCGTCATTCTTCTTCCGTGCCTTATCCCTTTATTTGTCGGCCCTGTCAGTCGCTACACCAGCTGACCAGTAGCGAATGAGGGTATGTGGGCACGGGGGCACGTGCCTCCTCCAGACGGGATTTTTTAACAGTTATTGTAGCTTTCGTTGCCTGCCCTTGTGAGTAAAAAACCTGGATCCGCCCTTACGCCACATTTTCATCTCAGTTGTGTGCAACTATTGCTAATATTTTTTCTTGGAAGCTCAACATTAGTCACTGTACATCATTGTCACATAAAATGATTATAGTTATGATATGTGTAACAGGTGAAAAGGACTTCAAATGCCCTGGCAACGAGGCGCGCTGTGCCACTCCCGTCGACGGGCAGTTCCTGTGCGTGCCTGTGTATCAGTTCTGCGACGGCGTGCGCAACTGCCCCGACGGCAGCGACGAGTGGGACATCTGCGACCCCAGTAAGTGCTACACCACATCTCCCATCATAGGGTATTGTCGGGTCACTGAGAGACATTCGAGAAGCTGTGCTGCGTATTGAAGACCATTGTACTTTCTTATCAAGTTCCTCAAGGTGTTCTAATATCGAGACCACATCGAGACCCACCACCGAAGCATTGATATAAACTTTCTACAGACAATCAAGTGATTCAGCCTGTTCCTATTTAAGACTTCTTTATGAACTTGATTGTTGAAGAAGCGGCAGTTGTCCAGTGGTTTGTGATCGTGAACTATTAATATCGCTTGGCAGAGCCGGCGAGCTGCGAGACGCCGGCGACGCCGGGCGGCTGCGCGCGCGGCTGCCGGCCCACGCTGGAGGGGCTGCGCTGCTACTGCGAGGCTGGCTTCGAGCCGGCGGGCCCGGGCGGACACTGTGTGGGTCAGTACAACGTGTTTGCTGAACTCTGGCGTAGATCTGAAGTAACATTCATCAGGAATTCCCTTTGCAGACTTGGCTCCCCTGGCACAGATTAATAAATAGTTATGCCCCTGGCTTGAAATAAAATGAAATAATAAATATTTATTCGTATTGTATTTTGTTTACTTCAGAGGTCACCATCAAAACGAGCATTCACCAGGAATTCTTAAAGTGGACAAATCACCCCCTAAACAGAATAGAGATTTACGAGTAGATATAAAACTTACCTGAGTGTTATTCCAGGTTTTACTGTATTCGTGTAACAAATTTCATAGAAATCTGCTTAGTATTTTTTACATGTAAATATAAGAACTGTCACATTTGAGATGATCCTGAGACATAAGTGGCGCTTGCAGACAGCGACGAGTGTGCGCAGCCGGAGTCGTGCTCGCAGCTGTGCGTCAACACGGCGGGCTCGTTCCGCTGCGCGTGCGCGCCCGGCTACCGGCTGCTGGCGGCCGGCGACTGTGCGCCCGACAACGGTCAGTGACACTCTACATTACTGGAAATAAGTAGGATGTGGTCCTTGTCGGTTGCGGTCGTTCGAGGAATAAAGCCATTCAGGGATAACCAATAACTTGAAATTACCATATGGGCCATAGCCCATATGGTAATTTCAAGTTATTGGCCTTTCAAGTAGGTGGTTATTCATACGAACATTGCTTGTATGTTTACAGTACGACCTGAGGCTCCGCTCCCATAAACAATTAATAAAATGTCTCTTCTCCAATCAGACCCGCCATCGCAGCCCCTCTCCTTATTGGTGGTGACTCCGAGTGAGATCCGCGTGGAGACCCCCCCGCCCCCCGCCCCGGCCCCGCCCGGGGACGAACAGGCTGAGAGCAAGAACAACTCGATCGCGGCGCTCAACGTCAGAGCTATCGACATCAACTTTTCTAACAGGTATAGCCTGGGTATTTGCCTGGAATTTTTAAGCCTATTTAATTAAAACAAATTTCATTTTATATTTGTAAGATTTGTTTGACCTCAACATAGCAAGTGAAGTATAATCTTGTAAACACGAGCGTGTCCCCGCAGAACGTTCTGCTACGTGCACAACAACGTGTCCCGCTCGTCGCTGGTGTGCGCGCGCGCCGACCTCGCGCAGCGCTGGGCCATGCCGCAGCCGCCGCTCATCCCCTCGCTCGGATGTAAGTTGAGACTGTTTGGCATTGACTTGCCTGTGTGTTATACATATATATCACCATGTCACTATGACCGACGTGTAGTATAAAGCCTTTACCAATCAAAAAAATATACCTAGTATTAATCCTTTAACAATCAGAAAAAAATAATTTTGGTCGGTAGAATTTCGTACCTTAAAAAACTGGCTCTGTTTCTTGCTTATCTAGCGATTTTCTAGCGTTATGTGTAGATTTCCTATTTATTGTCATTTTCAAAAATTAACAATGTGTGTTGTTGACAGCCATATCGCACCTGGCGATCGACTGGCTGTCCGGCAACATGTACCTCGCGGACGAGGCCAGCTCGGCGCTGTTCGTGTGCTGCGGCGAGCTGGCCAGCTGCCGGCTGCTGCTGGCCGCCGGCGACAAGCTGCAGGGCTTCGCGCTCGACCCCACCGCTGGGTGAGTCGTGTGCAAACAGACCAAAGGCCGATCAATTGATCTGGAAACATTCGTATGCCGCCAAATACGTTTGATTTTGGAGGCAATAAACTATTTCTTGCATTACGCGCCTCGTTAATGATATCAGGTGGAGTTAAATTTACATATTCTTCCATACTAGTCTACATTTTATTAAATATATGGCATACATCTACACACGACCGCATCGTATCGCTACCAGCGCGCACTGTCAGCGGATCGAACGAGACGCGCACTATTTATGTGCGCGCGCGCAACCGCTGCCTGCGTTCTCGACTGCTATTGGTCGAAGATCACAACTTATTATTTTTAAGGTTTTCAATTTGTATATAAGAAATGTATATTGTAAATAAATTATCCATTAGCTCATTGATCTTTCATTATACATAGCTCCCACATAGTGGTGACCCTCCAAAAATAAATTACAATACTTACGAAGAATCAAACTTCATCATGTCCGACGATGAACAATGTGGTGGAGCTGAAAAACATGAATCAAGAAGTCATGTTCCTGTAGGATGCAATCCAGTTCCAGACCTCGCCGCCGTGTCCGTGCAGTCCAGGCTACTACCCTTCTGGCGCGAATATCCCAGGGCTTGGTTCATCCAATTTGAAGCTGTTGTGGAACCCCTGAAGACATCTGACGACCAGAAATATAACTACGCACTGCAGAAGTTACAACCAGCGGATCTGGAGCAAGTCACAGATATCCTGTACAACCCACCTACAAAGGACAAGTACAATACCCTTAAAAACCGCCTGCTATCCGTCTACGAACAATCCGAGATCAAGAACTTCCAGAAACTCGTCAGTGGACTCGAGCTCGGCGACCAAAAACCCACGCAGCTGTTACGCAGGATGAGGGAACTAGGTGGCAAAATGATCACGGAACAAGGATTGAAGGTCGAATGGATGAAACAAATGCCCGCACAAGTACGAGTCGTCCTATCCGTCAACACTGAATCATCACTGGACACACTGGCTGCCATGGCTGACAAAATGCTGGATTATTCGCAATCGGCAAACATAGCTGTGCAGAGCAACTACGCTCTGCTACCAGAAATTGTGCAGAGCAACTACGCTCTGCTGCCAGAAAATGTGCGCAGAGCGAATCCGGACAAACGAAGCGGCGGGAAGAATTCGGTACCGGAACTTCACCGGGAAAAAACCACCGGTAAAAATAAGTACCGGGAAAAAATCTCCACGCGGCACCACGTTTGCCCGATTAAAAACTAACTAACTTAACGCAGTCTGCTACCACCGTAGCTTATGAAGGGAGCTACAGGGCCCTATATAATAACTTAACCTATAAATTAACTACAATGGAAAATCACTTACCAAACTAAATCTTCTTTTTCTTCGGATCCAAACTTGAGTGTCTTCGGGAAGGGGGAGTTCCTAATCACCCTACCTAACCCATGAGATCTCAATTCCCCAGAACAAATAAATAGATTTCTTCCCGAAATCGGCTCGGCAACAGGTAGATGTGAGCGAGCAGCCACGCGTCACATCCCACAGGAGAAAGTCACAATGACGGGTACACAAACACAAAGTTCAATAGTTATTTAACAAACAGGAAATTCACAAATACAAATCAAGCCAATTAGCCATCAAAGAACGCGGGACCTCTCGCGTATTAAAAAATCAAACCGATATCGCATAGGATAATGGCGACCGTCCGCGAGCCATTCGCACGAGCAATGTGAGAACCCCAAAACGCCTGGCGGCGATAACAGGAAACGCCTGCGTTTAGTTTTACCCAATATATTACAAACATCCCCCCGTCCCGGTCTGAGAAGCAGACCGCTAGCTTACTCTACGGGAAGGCGGGCGAGAGAGGTCACACCTCTCCTTAAAATCGAACCGTCGACCAACACCTCAGCCACACGCGGAGTGCCATCTCCGCCAAGAATCAAACGTAATATGCGAGCTCGTCGCCAAAGCAATGAGGGCAAATTTGCCTCTTTTAACAATACTAAATCACCCTCCCTGGGAGGCTCAGTCCTGTCTGTCCACTTCACTCTTTGCTGCAGCAAATGCAAATATTCAAGCGACCAGCGACGCCAAAAGTCCTGGCTCATTTGCTGCAACATTTGAAAATTTGAAAACGCGACAACCGATATACGCGTTCATCCTTCCACGGGTATTCGGGCAGGGCATTCAACGGCCCTCCCACCAAAAAATGACCAGGGGTGAGAGCTTCCAAGTCATTTGGATCTGGAGATAGCGGACAGAGAGGACGAGAGT
Source organism: Ephestia elutella (assembly GCA_018467065.1). Lineage (NCBI taxonomy): Eukaryota > Metazoa > Arthropoda > Insecta > Lepidoptera > Pyralidae > Ephestia > Ephestia elutella. The sequence continues at coordinate 250,274 of CM031583.1, forward strand.
TGAGGACCGCCTCAACTTTACAAAACACTGTGGCCAGCTCTTCAAAAGTTAGAGCCGTTTCTCCGATAATGCGGCGGAGGTGGGTCTTTGCGGATTTCACAGCCGCTTCAAAAATCCCTCCCCAATGGGGGCAACTTGGGGGACTAAACTTCCAGGTTATTCCCCTTTGGGCAGCAATTTGACTTAAACTAGTACAATTTTTATCAATAAACACAGAAACATCCTTAAGATAATTTACAGTTCCTTTATAGTTTGTGCCATTGTCAGACCTAATAAGGGAAGGTAGACCTCGACGCGAAACAAAGCGATCCAACGCGGCGACGAAGGCCTCCGTAGTCAGAGCCGATACCACCTCCAAATGGACAGCCTTGGTGGCCAAACAAACAAATACACACAAATAGCCCTTCACAATACGGGCATTACGAAAGGGAGAAGCCTTGATCGAAAAGGGACCGGCAAAATCGGTTCCAACGCCGTCAAACGGTCTCGAAGGTCGGATTCGATCAGCGGGCAAATCACCCATCTGTGGTTGCATCGTGGATGCCTTCAACCTATAACATGCAATACATCGAAACAGGACACTACGGATTGCTCTTCGGGCAGACAAAATCCAAAACTCGCGTTGCAAAATAGCCAACAAAGCATTGCACCCAGCATGGGCGTTACGAATGTGTCGATCAGACACCAAAAGCTGCACCAAGGGTCCGCCCTTGGGCAACAACAGAGGATGGCGAGTCTCATATGGAAGATCCGCCTTCCGGAGCCTGCCTCCAACCCGAAGAAGCCCATCCGAGTCGATGTACGGGTTCAAACGAGCGACCGCGCCCTTCAACTTAGCGCGTCCGTCGCGCAAAATACGAAGCTCTGACTCAAACCGTCCGGTCTGCACGACACGGACCCAATGCAACAATGCGCTCCGGCGCTCTTCTGCACCTGCAATCGGCTCCAACCGCTTTGCCTGTGGGTTTCTACAATTATGTATGAAACGCTTAATCCAACTGGTAACACCCAGAAGCTTATCCAAGCTGCTATACCGAGCAAGTAGCCAATCCGGCTCCGACGTCGTCTCAGCGACTACAGCATGTACACGGAGCCCAGTCAAACTCAAAGAAGTAACATCTGTCTGACAGACAGGCCAAGATGTTTCTGATCCCATCAGCCACTCTGGACCCCACCAGAGCGGGTGTGACACCAATTCTGGTGCCGTACAACCTCGGGAAGCACAGTCCGCTGGGTTAAGCTCTCCCGGCACATGTCTCCATGTTATATCAATTCCAATATTTTGAATTTGGGAAACCCTGTTTCCAACAAAAACCTCCAAGGTATGTGGGGCCGCGCGCAACCATGCAAGCGCGACCTGGCTATCCGACCAGGCGAAGATGTCTCGTATCTCGACCGTGGCCGCCAGCTCACTGGCAACGTGATGCAACAATTTAGAGAGAAGGTGAGCTCCACTCAACTCAAGCTTGGGAATAGTCAGCCTAGTCCTGATGGGGGCGACCTTGCTCTTCCCTAACAAAAGCGAGACATTGACCCGGCCATCGGCGTCAACTGTCCGCATATAGACTGACGCGGCGTAGCCTCGCTCCGACGCGTCACAAAAGCCATGCAGGCTGGCTCGATATTTCCCGGGGGCAATATTCGACGAGGCAAGGCAATCCGATTGACTTCCTTAATCGATGAAAACAACTCGAGCCAATCATCCAATGGAGGACCAAACAGCGGCTCGTCCCACGAGACGCCCAAAGTCCAAAGTCTCTGAAGAAGACACTTCGCAGAGAATATCACTGGACTGATCCAACCGCTTGGATCAAACATACGGGCTATTACGGACAACACCGTTCTCTTAGTCCAGACCTTTGGTATTTCCAAGTCCACTTGGAATGTAAAAATATCGGTTAGCGGCTGGTACTGCATGCCCAGCACCGCTATCCTGTTGGGATCATCCACATCCTCAAACAGGTGAGGGTTCTGTTGGTGATCCTCCGGGATCCCTTCTAGAACTTTAGGCTCATTAGACAACCACTTACGTAGCTCGTAGCCACCTGTCTTCAATATTTCAATCAATTCATCCCGCAGTAGGAGGGCCTCCTCAATACTTTGGGCTCCGGTGCACACGTCATCAACATACAAGTCACGTGACAGCACGGAAGCCCCACGGGGAAAGCGGATCCGTTCCCGCTCTGCCAATTCAAGCAATGATCTGATGGCGATATAGGGACTAGATTTCAAACCATACGTGTTTGTGTTGAGTTCATACACCGTCACAGGATCCTCAGGGCGCTCACGCCAGAGTATCAACTGGAATCGCCTGTCCTCAGGATGTATGACTGTCTGGCGGAACATCATCCGGATGTCCGCACCAAAAACCACTTGATGTCTTCTAAAGTTCAAGATGATGTCAATTATGTCCCTATGCAATTTGGGACCCGAATGCAAACACAGATTCAACGAAACCCCGTTCGAAGTGGGTGCGGACCCATCAAAGACAGTCCGCAACTTGCCCGTTGAGGCCTTCACCACCGCGTGGTGGGGCAAAAAACAATGCTCAGTTGAGCTCCAATCAACTCGAGCCGGAGACATGTGACCCAAATCCTCGTACTCGCGCATAAATTCAATATATTTATCGCGAAGTACGTGGTCACGCTGCATACGTCGCTCCATGGACAGCAGTCGTTTCTCCGCAAGCGCCCTACTTTGCCCTAGGCTAGGACGAGAGGCAACAAAGGGTAACCTAGTTACAAACCGACCGGAGGGCAACCTCTCCGTGGTCGATCGAAAAAGGGCTTCGCACTCAGCGTGTTCCGGATCCATCCTGGAACTCATAGGTGGCTCCTCCACCTCCCAAAACCTTTGCATGGTCTTGGCCAAGGACGCAGATGCGACAACCGGTGGCTCCTCCGCGGTGCCATTATCAAACACAGGGCCCATCAGGGCAAAACCAAAAATCGTAGACACTGCCATCAGTGAAGACGAACCCAGAGCCTTCTGTGTACCCAACAAAATCCAACCCAATACGTCCGAGCCCAGGAGCAAGTCCACTGGGCCGGGATGAAAGACAAAGGGGTCGGCCAAATCCAGACCCGAAACCAAAGACAACACACCCGGCGGTATGTCTGTCGAGGGGTGCCAACCCGCAATGGTATCCATTACCATAGCCGAAGTCGTGATCCTCATTGTGGAGGACTTCAGCGAAGAAAAGGTGACAAGTGTCTGGCCCGTCAGACACTTCACTTGTATGCCACCAACTCCAAGAAGTGGCACAGGCGAGTCTTCCACGACTAAACCTAACTGGCGTGCCACTCGAGTGGTAACCAAACTGCTTTGAGCCCCTGAGTCCAACAGAGCTCTCAAATTAATGGCTTCCCCCACGACCCCATACGCGGACCACCGCGGTAGGGAGCAGAACCGTCCGCGGCTCTGTCCCAGCAAGGGAGCAAGCTAGTTACGGGCTCCCCACTCTCTCCAAACCAGGGGCGCGCCACTGACCCGGATAATATGGCGGGCGAGTGCACATCCCCATCTGAGGGGGGGCATAACCCGCGGCCCGGCCATACCTATGGTACGGCGGGTGGTACTCCAGCCGTGGGTACTCGTGCAGCGGCGGAGAAAACCGCTGCGGCTGCATGTGTTGGGTATTGGCAACCCGCGTGGAGGGGGGTGTCCCCACTCTCACGTCCGATCTAGGGCCCCCGCCCATGGGGGCCCTATCCGGGGCCTGGCCAGCTACATACTGGCCATGACCTTGGGGCGCGTGGTCCCGGTCCGCCAAGACCCGCGCCGGTACGCGACCCCCCTCCCGAGGGGGGGTGCGACGAGCGAAGCCGCGTCCTCCGTCCGATGGTGGAGGGCTTCGCGCAGGAGCGCCCCCGCCCATAGGGGACCCCTGCCTCAACAACCGGGGGCCATCCCCGTTGCGGTTCATGCAAAGCATCGCGTGGTGCCGCCCACGGCATGCACTGCATGGTATGGCTCTGGGACAGTCACGCGCATAGTGACTGCCCAAACAGTAAAAGCAAAGTTCATGCCGCCTTGCCATGCGGCGCCGATCTTGTACTGGCAGTCTCTGCCAGTCCCTGCATTGCAGCAGGCTGTGGCCCATCCGGCCACATTGCAGGCAGTCCGCGTCCCTCGCGACTGCTGCCGTGTGTGCAACCCGCACACCAGCTCCACGCGGTGGCGGTTGCCGTCCCTGTTGGGGCTTCCCTCGCCATGAGGGTTCCAAGGGCCTACGTTCAGGCGCTCTGGATGGCGCTGAGTCCGTCATGGTATTCTCAGCAGCCCGTGCCTCAAACTCCAAAAACTTCACCAAGTCAGTGAAGGTTGGTAGGGTGGTGCTATCCCGCTCCGCATTTTCGCGCTCAAACCGCGAGCGGATGTCATTGGGCAATTTGCCCAATACAATGTGCACCAGCAAAAAAGACCATTGGTCCACCGGCAGCCCCAGTGTGCGGAGCGCGTTACAGGCCACTGTAACGGGCGTGAGCAACTGCAGGCGCAACTGTGCCCTGTTGGCCACCTTGGGCAGGGCCATCAACTGTGCGGCGTGCGCATCCGCTAACAAACGTAAATTTTGGTAGCGGGAGTTCAATAACTCCCAAGCCGTGTCGTACTGGTCGTCCTCCACCCGGAGGTGCTGGATGAGCGACCGCGCTTCACCCTCAAGAGTGGAGAGGAGGTAGGCCATCTTCTGGGCCTTCGACAAATCCTGTCGTGCTACGACCAGGGACTCAAACATATTTTTATATGCCACCCACTCCTCCATCCTACCCCCAAAGTGGGACAGCTGAAGGGTGGGGAGCCGACCAGTAACCGCTGGTCCTTCCTGTCTAACAGGTGTGCGAGGGGCTGGTCCGCCAGCCTGTCTCGCCCTTATTGCGGCCGCCGCCTCCACGATGTCATCGTGCAGACTCAGGATCTGGTCCAGGTCCGCCACGTGACCTGCGTAGACCTCCGGGGTAAGGTCGGCTTCGGTAAGCGCCGCCATGGCCGCTTCCGCGTTGTTCAATCGTGAGCGGAGCTGATCCGCTCTTTCCAGTATAGCGGCCTCCCTGTCCTTCCGGGACAGGAGTCCACCGGCCGTCACAAACCATCTCAATTCGTTGGCGAGTGTCGCCTTAGCATTGGGGACCCTCGCCATCGCGTCAAGTCACAAACAAAAAATAACAAAAGGTAAATAAAAAACAACAAAATCAAACAACTACACGAAGAACCGCGGTAGGTATGAGAATGGCACAAACCCGGAACGCACGGTACAAACCGCAAACAAATACAAAAAAGGTTACAAATATTCTTGTGCAGAGCAACTACGCTCTGCTGCCAGAAAATGTGCGCAGAGCGAATCCGGACAAACGAAGCGGCGGGAAGAATTCTGTACCGAAACTTCACCGGGAAAAAACCACCGGTAAAAATAAGTACCGGGAAAAAATCTCCACGCGGCACCACGTTTGCCCGACTAAAACCTAACTAACTTAACGCAGTCTGCTACCACCGTAGCTTATGAAGGGAGCTACAGGGCCCTATATAATAACTTAACCTATAAATTAACTACAATGGAAAATCACTTACCAAACTAAATCTTCTTTTTCTTCGGATCCAAACTTGAGTGTCTTCGGGAAGGGGGAATTCCTAATCACCCTACCTAACCCATGAGATCTCAATTCCCCAGAACAAATAAATAGATTTCTTCCCGAAATCGGCTCGGCAACAGGTAGATGTGAGCGAGCAGCCACGCGTCACATCCCACAGGAGAAAGTCACAATGACGGGTACACAAACACAAAGTTCAATAGTTATTTAACAAACAGGAAATTCACAAATACAAATCAAGCCAATTAGCCATCAAAGAACGCGGGACCTCTCGCGTATTAAAAAATCAAACCGATATCGCATAGGACAATGGCGACCGTCCGCGAGCCATTTGCACGAGCAATGTGAGAACCCCAAAACGCCTGGCGGCGATAACAGGAAACGCCTGCGTTTAGTTTTACCCAATATATTACAAACATCCCCCCGTCCCGGTCTGAGAAGCAGACCGCTAGCTTACTCTACGGGAAGGCGGGCGAGAGAGGTCACACCTCTCCTTAAAATCGAACCGTCGACCAACACCTCAGCCACACGCGGAGTGCCATCTCCGCCAAGAATCAAACGTAATATGCGAGCTCGTCGCCAAAGCAATGAGGGCAAATTTGCCTCTTTTAACAATACTAAATCACCCTCCCTGGGAGGCTCAGTCCTGTCTGTCCACTTCACTCTTTGCTGCAGCAAATGCAAATATTCAAGCGACCAGCGACGCCAAAAGTCCTGGCTCATTTGCTGCAACATTTGAAAACGCGACAACCGATATACGCGTTCATCCTTCCACGGGTATTCGGGCAGGGCATTCAACGGCCCTCCCACCAAAAAATGACCAGGGGTGAGAGCTTCCAAGTCATTTGGATCTGGAGATAGCGGACAGAGAGGACGAGAGTTGAGGACCGCCTCAACTTTACAAAACACTGTGGCCAGCTCTTCAAAAGTTAGAGCCGTTTCTCCGATAATGCGGCGGAGGTGGGTCTTTGCGGATTTCACAGCCGCTTCAAAAATCCCTCCCCAATGGGGGCAACTTGGGGGACTAAACTTCCAGGTTATTCCCCTTTGGGCAGCAATTTGACTTAAACTAGTACAATTTTTATCAATAAACACAGAAACATCCTTAAGATAATTTACAGTTCCTTTATAGTTTGTGCCATTGTCAGACCTAATAAGGGAAGGTAGACCTCGACGCGAAACAAAGCGATCCAACGCGGCGACGAAGGCCTCCGTAGTCAGAGCCGATACCACCTCCAAATGGACAGCCTTGGTGGCCAAACAAACAAATACACACAAATAGCCCTTTACAATACGGGCATTACGAAAGGGAGAAGCCTTGATCGAAAAGGGACCGGCAAAATCGGTTCCAACGCCGTCAAACGGTCTCGAAGGTCGGATTCGATCAGCGGGCAAATCACCCATCTGTGGTTGCATCGTGGATGCCTTCAACCTATAACATGCAATACATCGAAACAGAACACTACGGATTGCTCTTCGGGCAGACAATATCCAAAATTCGCGTTGCAAAATAGCCAACAAAGCATTGCACCCAGCATGGGCGTTACGAATGTGTCGATCAGACACCAAAAGCTGCACCAAGGGTCCGCCCTTGGGCAACAACAGAGGATGGCGAGTCTCATATGGAAGATCCGCCTTCCGGAGCCTGCCTCCAACCCGAAGAAGCCCATCCGAGTCGATGTACGGGTTCAAACGAGCGACCGCGCCCTTCAACTTAGCGCGTCCGTCGCGCAAAATACGAAGCTCTGACTCAAACCGTCCGGTCTGCACGACACGGACCCAATGCAACAATGCGCTCCGGCGCTCTTCTGCACCTGCAATCGGCTCCAACCGTTTTGCCTGTGGGTTTCTACAATTATGTATGAAACGCTTAATCCAACTGGTAACACCCAGAAGCTTATCCAAGCTGCTATACCGAGCAAGTAGCCAATCCGGCTCCGACGTCGTCTCAGCGACTACAGCATGTACACGGAGCCCAGTCAAACTCAAAGAAGTAACATCTGTCTGACAGACAGGCCAAGAAGTTTCTGATCCCATCAGCCACTCTGGGCCCCACCAGAGCGGGTGTGACACCAATTCTGGTGCCGTACAACCTCGGGAAGCACAGTCCGCTGGGTTAAGCTCTCCCGGCACATGTCTCCATGTTATATCAATTCCAATATTTTGAATTTGGGAAACCCTGTTTCCAACAAAAACCTCCAAGGTATGTGGGGCCGCGCGCAACCATGCAAGCGCGACCTGGCTATCCGACCAGGCGAAGATGTCTCGTATCTCGACCGTGGCCGCCAGCTCACTGGCAACGTGATGCAACAATTTAGAGAGAAGGTGAGCTCCACTCAACTCAAGCTTGGGAATAGTCAGCCTAGTCCTGATGGGGGCGACCTTGCTCTTCCCTAACAAAAGCGAGACATTGACCCGGCCATCGGCGTCAACTGTCCGCATATAGACTGACGCGGCGTAGCCTCGCTCCGACGCGTCACAAAAGCCATGCAGGCTGGCTCGATATTTCCCGGGGGGCAATATTCGACGAGGCAAGGCAATCCGATTGACTTCCTTAATCGATGAAAACAACTCGAGCCAATCATCCAATGGAGGACCAAACAGCGGCTCGTCCCACGAGACGCCCAAAGTCCAAAGTCTCTGAAGAAGACACTTCGCAGAGAATATCACTGGACTGATCCAACCGCTTGGATCAAACATACGGGCTATTACGGACAACACCGTTCTCTTAGTCCAGACCTTTGGTATTTCCAAGTCCACTTGGAATGTAAAAATATCGGTTAGCGGCTGGTACTGCATGCCCAGCACCGCTATCCTGTTGGGATCATCCACATCCTCAAACAGGTGAGGGTTCTGTTGGTGATCCTCCGGGATCCCTTCTAGAACTTTAGGCTCATTAGACAACCACTTACGTAGCTCGTAGCCACCTGTCTTCAATATTTCAATCAATTCATCCCGCAGTAGGAGGGCCTCCTCAATACTTTGGGCTCCGGTGCACACGTCATCAACATACAAGTCACGTGACAGCACGGAAGCCCCACGGGGAAAGCGGATCCGTTCCCGCTCTGCCAATTCAAGCAATGATCTGATGGCGATATAGGGACTAGATTTCAAACCATACGTGTTTGTGTTGAGTTCATACACCGTCACAGGATCCTCAGGGCGCTCACGCCAGAGTATCAACTGGAATCGCCTGTCCTCAGGATGTATGACTGTCTGGCGGAACATCATCCGGATGTCCGCACCAAAAACCACTTGATGTCTTCTAAAGTTCAAGATGATGTCAATTATGTCCCTATGCAATTTGGGACCCGAATGCAAACACAGATTCAACGAAACCCCGTTCGAAGTGGGTGCGGACCCATCAAAGACAGTCCGCAACTTGCCCGTTGAGGCCTTCACCACCGCGTGGTGGGGCAAAAAATAATGCTCAGTTGAGCTCCAATCAACTCGAGCCGGAGACATGTGACCCAAATCCTCGTACTCGCGCATAAATTCAATATATTTATCGCGAAGTACGTGGTCACGCTGCATACGTCGCTCCATGGACAGCAGTCGTTTCTCCGCAAGCGCCCTACTTTGCCCTAGGCTAGGACGAGAGGCAACAAAGGGTAACCTAGTTACAAACCGACCGGAGGGCAACCTCTCCGTGGTCGATCGAAAAAGGGCTTCGCACTCAGCGTGTTCCGGATCCATCCTGGAACTCATAGGTGGCTCCTCCACCTCCCAAAACCTTTGCATGGTCTTGGCCAAGGACGCAGATGCGACAACCGGTGGCTCCTTCCGCGGTGCCATTATCAAACACAGGGCCCATCAGGGCAAAACCAAAAATCGTAGACACTGCCATCAGTGAAGACGAACCCAGAGCCTTCTGTGTACCCAACAAAATCCAACCCAATACGTCCGAACCCAGGAGCAAGTCCACTGGGCCGGGATGAAAGACAAAGGGGTCGGCCAAATCCAGACCCGAAACCAAAGACAACACACCCGGCGGTATGTCTGTCGAGGGGTGCCAACCCGCAATGGTATCCATTACCATAGCCGAAGTCGTGATCCTCATTGTGGAGGACTTCAGCGAAGAAAAGGTGACAAGTGTCTGGCCCGTCAGACACTTCACTTGTATGCCACCAACTCCAAGAAGTGGCACAGGCGAGTCTTCCACGACTAAACCTAACTGGCGTGCCACTCGAGTGGTAACCAAACTGCTTTGAGCCCCTGAGTCCAACAGAGCTCTCAAATTAATGGCGTCCCCCCCACGACCCCATACGCGGACCACCGCGGTAGGGAGCAGAACCGTCCGCGGCTCTGTCCCAGCAAGGGAGCAAGCTAGTTACGGGCTCCCCACTCTCTCCAAACCAGGGGGGCGCCACTGACCCGGATAATATGTCGGGCGAGTGCACATCCCCATCTGAGGGGGGGCATAACCCGCGGCCCGGCCATACCTATGGTACGGCGGGTGGTACTCCAGCCGTGGGTACTCGTGCAGCGGTGGAGAAAACCGCTGCGGCTGCATGTGTTGGGCATTGGTAACCCGCGTGGAGGGGGGTGTCCCCACTCTCCCGTCCGATCTAGGGCCCCCGCCCATGGGGGCCCTATCCGGGGCCTGGCCAGCTCCATCCTGGCCATGACCTTGGGGCGCGTGGTCCCGGTCCGCCAAGACCCGCGCAGGTCCGCGACCCCCCTCCCGAGGGGGGGTGCGACGAGCGAAGCCGCGTCCTCCGTCCGATGGTGGAGGGCTTCGCGCAGGAGCGCCCCCGCCCATAGGGGACCCCTGCCTCAACAACCGGGGGCCATCCCCGTTCCGGTTCATGCAGAGCATCACGTGGTGCAGCCCACGGCATGCACTGCATGGTATGGCTCTGGGACAGTCACGTGCATAGTGACCGCCCAAACAATAAAAGCAAAGTTCATGCCGCTTTGCCATGCGGCGCCGATCTTGTACTGGCAGTCCCTGCCAGTCCCTGCATTGCAGCAGGCTGTGGCCCATCCGACCACATTGCAGGCAGTCCGCGTCCCTCGCGACTGCTGCCGTGTGTGCAACCCGCGCACCAGCTCCACGCGGTGGCGGTTGCCGTCCCTGTTGGGGCCTCCCTCGCCATGAGGGTTCCAAGGGCCTACGTTCAGGCGCTCTGGATGGCGCTGAGTCCGTCATGGTATTCTCAGCCGCCCGTGCCTCAAACTCCAAAAACTTCACCAAGTCAGTGAATGTTGGTAGGGTGGTGCTATCCCGTTCCGCATTCTCGCGCTCAAATCGCGAGCGGATGTCATTGGGTAATTTGCCCAATACAATGTGCACCAACAAAAAAGACCATTGGTCCACCGGCAGCCCCAGTGTGCGGAGCGCGTTACAGGCCACTGTAACGGGCGTGAGCAACTGCAGGCGCAACTGTGCCCTGTTGGCCACCTTGGGCAGGGCCATCAACTGTGCGGCGTGCGCATCCGCTAACAGACGTAAATTTTGGTAGCGGGAGTTCAATAACTCCCAAGCCGTATCGTACTGGTCGTCCTCCACCCGGAGGTGCTGGATGAGCGACCGCGCTTCACCCTCTAGAGTGGAGAGGAGGTAGGCCATCTTCTGGGCCTTCGACAAATCCTGTCGTGCTACGACCAGGGACTCAAACATATTTTTATATGCCACCCACTCCTCCATCCTACCCCCAAAGTGGGACAGCTGAAGGGTGGGGAGCCGACCAGTAACCGCTGGTCCTTCCTGTCTAACAGGTGTGCGAGGGGCTGGTCCGCCAGCCTGTCTCGCCCTTATTGCGGCCGCCGCCTCCACGATGTCATCGTGCAGACTCAGGATCTGGTCCAGGTCCGCCACGTGACCTGCGTAGACCTCCGGGGTAAGGTCGGCTTCGGTAAGCGCCGCCATGGCCGCTTCCGCGTTGTTCAATCGTGAGCGGAGCTGATCCGCTCTTTCCAGTATAGCGGCCTCCCTGTCCTTCCGGGACAGGAGTCCACCGGCCGTCACAAACCATCTCAATTCGTTGGCGAGTGTCGCCTTAGCATTGGGGACCTTCGCCATCGCGTCAAGTCACAAACAAAAAATAACAAAAGGTAAATAAAAAACAACAAAATCAAACAACTACACGAAGAACCGCGGTAGGTATGAGAATGGCACAAACCCGGAACGCACGGTACAAACCGCAAACAAATACAAAAAGGTTACAAATATTCTTATACAAACAAACTAAGAAAAATCTAATAATTTTTACAAACAATTAATTATTTTTTACAAACGAACAAATAGAGGGTAGATAAACTACGCTCTGCTACCAGAAAATGTGCAGAGCAACTACGCTCTGCTGCCAGAAAATGTGCGCAGAGCGAATCCGGACAAACGAAGCGGCGGGAAGAATTCTGTACCGGAACTTCACCGGGAAAAAACCACCGGTAAAAATAAGTACCGGGAAAAAATCTCCACGCGGCACCACGTTTGCCCGACTAAAACCTAACTAACTTAACGCAGTCTGCTACCACCGTAGCTTATGAAGGGAGCTACAGGGCCCTATATAATAACTTAACCTATAAATTAACTACAATGGAAAATCACTTACCAAACTAAATCTTCTTTTTCTTCGGATCCAAACTTGAGTGTCTTCGGGAAGGGGGAATTCCTAATCACCCTACCTAACCCATGAGATCTCAATTCCCCAGAACAAATAAATAGATTTCTTCCCGAAATCGGCTCGGCAACAGGTAGATGTGAGCGAGCAGCCACGCGTCACATCCCACAGGAGAAAGTCACAATGACGGGTACACAAACACAAAGTTCAATAGTTATTTAACAAACAGGAAATTCACAAATACAAATCAAGCCAATTAGCCATCAAAGAACGCGGGACCTCTCGCGTATTAAAAAATCAAACCGATATCGCATAGGACAATGGCGACCGTCCGCGAGCCATTTGCACGAGCAATGTGAGAACCCCAAAACGCCTGGCGGCGATAACAGGAAACGCCTGCGTTTAGTTTTACCCAATATATTACAAACAATTCTTATACAAACAAAATAAGAAAAATCTAATAATTTTTACAAACAATTAATTATTTTTTACAAACGAACAAATAGAGGGTAGATAAACTACGCTCTGCTACCAGAAATTGTGCAGAGCAACTACGCTCTGCTACCAGAAATTGTGCAGAGCAACTACGCTCTGCTGCCAGAAAATGTGCGCAGAGCGAATCCGGACAAACGAAGCGGCGGGAAGAATTCGGTACCGGAACTTCACCGGGAAAAAACCACCGGTAAAAATAAGTACCGGGAAAAAATCTCCACGCGGCACCACGTTTGCCCGATTAAAAACTAACTAACTTAACGCAGTCTGCTACCACCGTAGCTTATGAAGGGAGCTACAGGGCCCTATATAATAACTTAACCTATAAATTAACTACAATGGAAAATCACTTACCAAACTAAATCTTCTTTTTCTTCGGATCCAAACTTGAGTGTCTTCGGGAAGGGGGAGTTCCTAATCACCCTACCTAACCCATGAGATCTCAATTCCCCAGAACAAATAAATAGATTTCTTCCCGAAATCGGCTCGGCAACAGGTAGATGTGAGCGAGCAGCCACGCGTCACATCCCACAGGAGAAAGTCACAATGACGGGTACACAAACACAAAGTTCAATAGTTATTTAACAAACAGGAAATTCACAAATACAAATCAAGCCAATTAGCCATCAAAGAACGCGGGACCTCTCGCGTATTAAAAAATCAAACCGATATCGCATAGGATAATGGCGACCGTCCGCGAGCCATTCGCACGAGCAATGTGAGAACCCCAAAACGCCTGGCGGCGATAACAGGAAACGCCTGCGTTTAGTTTTACCCAATATATTACAAACAATAGCTTCGCTGACCGAAACCACCACATCGACGCACACGTCCGCACAGCCGCGCGAGCACGACGCAACTGTCTCATCAATGCAACTCGAAGTGCTATCAAAACAACTAGAAAAATTAACTATGGAGATATCGGAGCTGCGCGAAGGAAGGAGACAGCAATATCGCCGTAACTTTCACCACAGAGGAAGGTCAAGGTCTAGACATCGTGAGAACAATAAGAAGCCCGGTGATGCAACATGGGAATGCAGATATCACTTCCGGTTTGGAGATAAGGCGCGCCGATGCGAGTCACCATGCGCGCGAAAAATAAAGAAGTCGGAAAACTAATATCTACACCGACTGTGGCGGACGTCGGTGTACCATATACAAGTAACCGCCTTTGTGTTTACGACCGAGACTCTCAAATACGTTTCCTCGTTGACACGGGCGCCGAAATATCCGTACTGGCCGTCCAAAATAAGAAGAAACCTGCAACGAACGAGTACCAACTATACGCGGCGAACAACACTCCTATATCTACCTACGGAACGAAAACTATGCAACTGAATCTGGGGCTTCGTCGTGCGTTTCGCTGGAATTTCATAGTCGCCAACGTGAACTCTTCTATCATCGGAGCAGACTTTCTACGTCACTACAAGTTACTAGTCGATTTGCACCAAAAAAAATTAATCGACACTATCACGAGGCTACACGTCGATGCCTTGCAAGTCAGAACTATATCAGAAACAGTTCACATGATAAGCAGCGATCAGCAGTACTACGATATACTGAAGAAGTTTCCAGACTTATTGAGACCTACGTCATTGAAGACTCCGCCGAAACATGACATCGTTCATCATATAGAAACTACAGGCTATCCCTTGTACAGCCGTGCCAGACCACTACCTCCTGAAAAGTTCAAAGCGGCCAAAGAAGAATTTGAATCAATGGTGGAGAAGGGACTCTGCAAGCCATCTTCAAGCCCATGGGCGAGCCCACTGCATATTGTGAATAAAAAGGATGGCGGACTACGAATATGCGGCGACTACAGGCGATTGAATTCTGTTACCTTACCTGACAGATATCCTATTCCTCGGATTCAAGACTTCTCTTATCAACTACACAACATGAGAGTATTCAGCAAGCTGGACTTACAAAAAGCCTTTTTTTCTGTACCCATTTCGAAAGAAGACGCACCGAAGACAGCGGTCATAACACCATTTGGTTTATACGAATTCAACTGTATGACCATGGGACTGAGAAATTCAAGCCAAACTTTTCAACGTTTTATGCATGAAGTACTCCGTGGCCAAGACAACTGCTTTTGCTTCGTTGATGATCTTTTAATTTTTACACAAGATGAAGAACGTCACAAGATTGTCCTACAACAAGTTCTGGAACGACTGGATAAATTCGGCATGTCACTGAATATCAAGAAATGTGAATTTGGCAAAAAGAAGATAAATTACCTCGGCTATGAAGTATCTGAACAAGGAATAAGGCCGACTGAAGAAAGAATAAAAGCCATTATTGAATATCCGCAACCAAAGACAATTATGGAGTTACGAAGATTTCTTGGAATTTTAAATTTTTACCGAAGCTGTCTACCCCACCAAGCCGAGATGCAAACAGAGCTAAATAAATATTTACATAACACGAAGAAAAATGATAAATCGCCGATCGTATGGACTCCTGCAGCCGAGCAAGCTTTCAAAAATTGTCGCCAAAGCATTTTGGAAGCCACAACGCTGACTCATCCGATCCATGGAGCGCAGCTGAGCATCATGTCTGACGCATCTAATCACAGTCTGGGTGCCGTACTGCAACAAAAATGTGAAGACAAGTGGATTCCCCTGGCATTCTTTTCTCGAACAATGAGCGAAACACAACGTCGATACAGCACATATGACAGAGAGTTGCTGGCCATGTACGCAGCAACGAAACACTTCCGACCTTACATTGAAGGATGTGAAGTAACGATATTTACTGATCACAAGCCTCTTGTTTACGCACTGAGCAAACCGCCTAGCAACAGCGACACACCGCGCCGCGAACGACAGCTGCACTACATCAGCCAATTTTGCACGCGCATACAATACCTAAAGGGAGAAAATAATGTCGTCGCCGATTCATTGTCCCGATTAGAAGAGATCGACTGCCCATCATCATTAGACTACGAAGAGATAGCCAACGATCAACAAAACGATGACGAACTCAAACAATTAAGAAAACAGCCAAACTTGAAATTCATCGATATACAGATGCACGGAGTAATACGACCAATCACATGCGAGATCTCAACAAACACCGCCCGCCCCTACTTGCCGACCGATCATCGTTTTGCAGCCTATAAAGCACAACACGATCTCTGTCACCCGGGCGTGCGAGCTACAAGAAAACAAATAACGGAAAAATTCTTCTGGCCATCTATGAACAAGGACATAAGCGAATGGGCCAGATCCTGCATCGGATGTCAAAGAGCGAAGACAAGTCGTCACACTATCACTCCACTCAGCAAATTTCAACCATCTGGGCGTTTTGGACACATGAACATGGACATCGTGGGGCCAATGCAGTTATCAAACAACTGCCGATATTGCATCACTATGATCGACCGATGTACCAAATGGGTGGAAGCCGTTCCGGTACGAGATATCACAGCTGACGTCGTCGCAAAAACACTATATGACACTTGGATATCAAGATTCGGATGCCCACTTCGCATAACGACAGACCAAGGAAGACAATTTGAATCGTCACTATTCAAATCACTACTAAGAAAATTTGGTATTGCAAGAATACGCACTACTGCTTATCATCCACAATCAAATGGGCTAATTGAGAGATGGCATCGCACTTTCAAAGCTGCATTGATGGCAAGAGGCGCAACTACACAATGGACGGACGAGCTACCCACAGTATTACTCGGCTTGCGCACCGCACTCAGAGAAAATAATATTTCACCCGCCATGATGACCTACGGTTCGACACTCCGCCTACCGTCTGACTTCGTGCAGCCAACAAATACCGACATGGAAGATGCGGAGTACGTTCGTCGTCTCACTTCAACAATGGCATCACTGCGACCTACAAATGCAAGCAACCACATTATAGAAAAACCATTTATGCACAAGGACCTATCTATATGTACACACGTATTTCTCCGGAACGACACCGTCCGCGCGCCGCTGGTACCTCCCTACGATGGTCCGTATGAAGTACTTGAACGACACGAGAAATTCTTCAAGATAAAACTGCCACTGAGAACAATCACCGCGTCGCTCGACAGATTGAAGCCAGCCTACATTCTCAAAGAAAATGAAGACGTTCCTGCCAATGTAGTCACTTCCACTAACACGAACACTACAGCCGAGAAAAACACATCGACATCGGACAACTACATCACACGATCTGGCAGAGTGGTCAAGAAAACTATACGCTTCGCTTGAGGGGGAGATATATGGCATACATCTACACACGACCGCATCGTATCGCTACCAGCGCGCACTGTCAGCGGATCGAACGAGACGCGCACTATTTATGTGCGCGCGCGCAACCGCTGCCTGCGTTCTCGACTGCTATTGGTCGAAGATCACAACTTATTATTTTTAAGGTTTTCAATTTGTATATAAGAAATGTATATTGTAAATAAATTATCCATTAGCTCATTGATCTTTCATTATACATAGCTCCCACAAATATTTAATATGCTAACACGGCGAAAATCGGAAAATGTACCTAACAAACACTACATGTTTTTTTTTTTATTTTATTTTTTTTTTTAACATAATAAATATAGTCGTGTTTTTTATTCTTGTGCCGCCGCCCGCCGCCCCGCGCCGTGCGCAGGGAGCGCGCGGCGCACGCTGCGGATGGTATATCGCCATACAGCCAGTGCTTGGCTGTATAAAAATCATTATATTTGCTTATTTAAAAACTGTTGTTATTTTCCCTATTTGATCTTATGTGTCTTATGTGTAGCCGCATAGCGGCTAAATTAAAAATGCTTTGTGAAATTCATAACGCGCGTTAGTTACTAGGCGCATTGCAGAAAAGTAAGGTAATTTTCATTACCGAACACCTTCGTAATATATTCGTAATACTTTCGTAATATATAGCATTATGTGCCTAAATTCGATGTAATAAGACGCACTTTACGAGCAAGTGTGTTGAAAAAGAATTTTGGGTTGGCTTTTGTTATTGATTTTTGATATTGTGATCTCCCCAGCGTGATGTTCTGGTCGGTGTGGGGCGCGTCGCCGCCTCTTGTGGCGCGCGCGGCGCTGGACGGCGCGGACAGAGCCTCGCTGGCCGCGCTCAAGCTGGTGTACCCGTCGGCGCTGGCGCTGGACCTGGCCAGGCGACACGTGTACTGGGTCGACACCTACCTCGAGAGCGTGGAGCGCGCTGACTACACAGGCCTGCACCGGGTCACCGTCAGGAACGCTTTCCGGGTCAGTGTGGGTGGATGTTACTTACATACTTACTCCGCTGGCTTAGTGACCCCAAAGTGGATCTTGGCCTCCGAAACGAGAGGGCGCCATAGATTTCTGTTCTGCGCGGTGGTTCGCCAGTTGCCTGCTCCCAGCTTACGCAGATCAGCCTCCAGTGGGATTTAAACATAGAAATCGGATTTTCCGCGGGTTAAAACGTGTGATCTTTCACTTGTCCTGTGTTGTCGTTTCAAAGTCAAAGTAAATTGTTTTTATTTATATAGGCTTAAAAATAGCACTTATAAATCGTCATATTCTTGATTTTTAGTTAGTTGACGTCATAAAATTACTTAAAGCTAAGGTTACCAAAGGTTAACTTGATGGTTAAGGTTTGTTATAATTATTGTATGAATCGGATCTAATATTGTTTAAATCTTATGCCACATATTTTTATAAACAGCTAAAAAAACATAATAATTTCAGAGCCAAAAGCTGCAGCAGATCTCGATCCTGGGCGAGTGGCTGTACCTGCCCGTGTGGGGCAACCACTCGGTGGCCGTGGTGCGACGCACGCGGCGCCCGCGCCGGTCGCCGCCGCAGTCGCCGCTACAGTCGCCGCCGCAGTCGCTGTCGCAGCCGGGCCGGCCCACTGCCGTGCTCGTGTACCACCGACAGCGGCAGCCGGTAAGCAACTACGCATGTTGCAGCTTTGCTGAAGCTACCGAGTTTTAACATATACTACGAATAGCGCTGCCCAAGTGGATTGTGTGTGCAATCCCATTCAAAATCTAGACTACAATAAAGGGTCCCGACTAAAAATTTTCACTACTTGTATGGTTCTTTTCAGTGTAAGCAGTCAGGTTTTTTGTTTATTTAAATTGTTTTTTATTATTAACGGAAACGCGCCGAGCGTGTCACGCCATAGCTCTAGGCGTGTCTTCCCGCAGAGAACGTATTAACCAACCCATATTCACAGATGGTGCCTCACCCGTGCTCTAAGAACAAAGGAGGATGCGCGCACATCTGTATAACGTCGTACAAGGATGGGAAACCTCACGCGCAGTGCATGTGTCGCCACGGGTACAGGCTGGCGGGGCACTTCGACTGCGAACGTGAGTATTGTTGACTAATGTCTTCACAGTCTTCTTTCAGTAAAAGCTTGTTCTATTTTCATCTTCATCTGTGTCAGGCGTGGAGCTAGACAGCTACCTGGTGGTGGGGCGGGGCTCCCCCCCCATGGTGTCGGCGCTGGCGCTGGACCCAGCGCTGGGCGAGGCGGCGGTGCCGGCCAGCGACGCGGCGCGCCCCACCGCCGCGGACGTCGATCTGGACCGACAGTACCTCTACTACTGCGATGTGCACAGGTGAAACATTTATTAGCCCGGGAAGTAGTGTCATCCAATGTATGGAACCTGCAAATTTTGGTATCGGAAGAATTCACTTGGCACAGGTGTTATATACATGAAGTTAAGCTAATTTAGCCCGGTAGCCTTCCACCCCCACCTGGTGGGTAGGTAGGGGGGGCATTCAAAGGTACACGCCGCCGCGCTTTAGTTAAAAAATCATATCAGCTTCTATTTACCTACCACCTCGAGTTTGGTGTCATTTTCTAGTAAATCAGGCATGAGGAATTCATTTTTGAGACATTTAGTGTATAGTTTAATAGAAAAAAAGGAAAATATTGACGAAAATATCAAAATCGGTTTGTTATTTTTTTTATTCAACTGTCAATATTTTTGAAAATCCTGAATTTTGTGCAAATAAAAAAATACTATATTAAAGGATATTTATCTAGCTTTAAAAAAATATATACTTTAATATATAAAGTTATCATAGATGTTTCTGAAAAAAATCGGACATGGTACGCGGCGGTGCCTAGGAACTTTTACAGTAGTCTAGTTTCTCATCATTTTGTTGACATATTAATTTGGTTTTATATGCAAAATGTACAGAATATGTACTTTACTTAGTTATTGACTGTCTCTTATGGTCTGATGAATAAATAATAGTATTTTTAGGGTTCCGAAGTAAACATGGAACCCTTATAGTTTCGTCATGTCTGTCCGTTTGGCTGTCCGTCCGTCTGTCCGAGACTTAGTTCAGAGACTATTAATGCTATCAAGTTGTAATTTGGTATAGATATACATATTAATTACGCGGATAGAAATGTAGAATAAAATCATGAAAAAAAAATTTTTTGGGGCGGTTCCCCTACGGCTAAAGAGGGGATATTTTTTTTTTATCTCGATTATACCATCGTGTGGGGTATCATTTGATAGGTCTTTCAAAAATATTATGAGTGTGTGAACATCATATTTTGATTTAGGGATTCGTTTGTGAAATATTTGACTTTAAAGTGCAAAATTTTGTTAAGAGTCAAGTGTCCCCCCTTGAGAATAGGAAAATAGTTGTCGGTGGATACGGGAAAAAGTCATGATACGTAGTAAAGATAATGAATTTAAAAGGAAAACTATCACTATTATGTAGGCTTTACACTTTAACTAGTAATAGACGATAAACTTACAAAATCGATTTTAGTATGAAAAATATTTGTAGGAACATATTTCATTGAATATGATGGTATGGTATATATACATTGTATTATAGTCATTAGTTAAATAAAACTGGGAGTTAATTTGAGTTGATGTATCCACATTTGTACAGAGTAGGCAGGCAGGCACCTTCGGAACTCTACAATGGTGGTCCGATACGGACTTAACCAATTATTTTATTATATTACCGACATTTTCCACTACAGTGGCATAATTTGGTTCATTTTAATTGAATTTTGACAGCTGCACCTAACACCGCACCGTGGCTTGCACCAATCAGTTCACGACAAGCGGTAGCAGCAGCTGGTGCAATAGTCCACTTTGGTTTCCATTTATTTAATTCCATTTCCTATCCCAAATCCGCAAGTGCACTGTTCTCTAAAAAAGACTGACAGCTAGAGAATGTTCCGCCGATGGAAGCCAGTTCTCGGCTGCATCTCCTAAGAGCTGTTTACTAGGGTGTGCATGTAGAGTGTGCTGTGTATTGTGGACTCATACTTGTCAGAAAGTCACGTCGAGTACCCAGGGAAAGAAGGATGGCGATGCTGGGAAATGTCATGTGGCGTTCCGCATCCCATGCCCTATGTTTTTATCGTCCTAGACATGCACCGCCAGAAAATGCGAGCATAGTGGTAGGTAGGGTCAATATCGCTATTGGTGGAACTATGAAGTACCTCGCCTGAATGAACCTTAGAACTATAAAGCCTAATCCTGGATGCCAAATGGAAGTTTTCCGATCATTTCAAGAATATGGCTCCGAAACTCTTGAAATCGGCATCTGCGTCGTCCAGGATACTGCCTAATAGGACCCAATACACCCGCGCGACGCCTCTATACTGGTGTCGTACGGTCGATGGCATTATATGGAGTCCCAATATGCGCAGATGATTTAAAAAAGGAGAGCATAATGTTGCGTAGACCCCAAAGGGCTATCTGTACAATACGAGGATATCGCACAGTTTCTGCAGACGCTGCTTGTATTCTTGTTGGGTCCTTGCCATGGGATCTAGAGGCAAAAATTCTTTCTGGAGCTTTTTATGGCGTGAAGAAAATCGCGCCCTAGGTCACAATCTTCTCTCAGCCGAAAGACGTCCACTGCTGGACAAAGGCCTCCCCAAGGATTTCCACAACGACCGGTCCTGCGCTGCCCGCATCCATGCGCAACCCGCGACCTTCACCAGGTCGTCGGTCCACCGAGTGGGAGGCCTGCCAACACTACGTTTTCCGGTTCGTGGTCGCCACTCGAGAACTTTTCTGCCCCAACGGCTATCTGTTCTGCGAGCTATGTGCCCCGCCCACTGCCACTTAAGTTTGGCGATTCTGCGGGCTATATCGGTTACTTTAGTTCTCCTACGGATCTCCTCATTTCTGATTCGATCACGCAGGGAAACTCCGAGCATAGCGCGCTCCATCGCCCTTTGGGTGTCACAATAAAGCATAGATATTCAGCGAGACTATAATGCCAAAGAAAGAAGAGGCAGAGCAACAACAAGCTCTGTCGGCCGGGCCGGAGAAGAAGGGCCTATGCCCATCTTATGCCCCCTTGATAATGGCTGGCGATGGACCTGGTAATCGGTCCATCGTCCGCGTTTTTAAGAGGCTATTATTTAAGGCAGGCGGAGTAATTATACTCGATGCAGGGTGACATTTGAAGGTCACTGCCGTGGCTGGAGAGTGTGGAAGATTGGTGGTAACTCCACCGTTCCCACCTCTTCAGTATTCGTATGTAGAGGCACCGGGGTGTTTTTAGTGGGTCCAAGTCCCACATGCCGCTTCACTGCTCGACTGTCGAGAAGTGAAGCGGTATACGAAGGTATTTTCACATAGCATTTTCACCACATTGACAAAATTTTGCACTTTAAAGTCAAATATTTCACAAACGGATCCCTAAATCAAAATATGATGTTCACACACTCATAATATTTTTGAAAAACCTATCAAATGATACCCCACACGATGGTATAATCGAGATAAAAAAAATCATCCCCTCTTTAGCCGTAGGGGAACCGCCCTAAAAAAATTTTGTTTTCATGATTTTATTCTACATTTCTATCCGTGTAATTAATATGTATATCTATACCAAATTACAACTTGATAGCATTAATAGTCTCTGAGCTAAGTCTCGGACAGACGGACGGACAGCCAAACGGACAGACATGACGAAACTATAAGGGTTCCATGTTTACTTCGGAACCCTAAAAATACTATTATTTATTCATCAGAACATAAGAGACAGTCAATAACTAAGTAAAGTACATATTCTGTATATTTTGCATATAAAACCAAATTGTGCAGAGCAACTACGCTCTGCTACCAGAAAATGTGCAGAGCAACTACGCTCTGCTGCCAGAAAATGTGCGCAGAGCGAATCCGGACAAACGAAGCGGCGGGAAGAATTCTGTACCGGAACTTCACCGGGAAAAAACCACCGGTAAAAAATAAGTACCGGGAAGAAATCTCCACGCGGCACCACGTTTGCCCGACTAAAACCTAAATAACTTAACGCAGTCTGCTACCACCGTAGCTTATGAAGGGAGCTACAGGGCCCTATATGATAACCTAACCTATAAATTAATTACACTTAAAAAAACACTTACCAAGCTAAATCTTCTTTCTCTTCGGATCCAAACTTGAGTATCTTCGGGAAGGGGGAATTCCTAATCACCCTACCTAACCCTTGAGATCTCAATTCCCCAGGACAAATAAATAGATTTCTTCCCGTAGTTTCACTCGGGAACAGCCAGATGTGAACCGCCAGCCACGTTTCACCTCTCACAAGAAAAAGTCACCATGACGGGTACACAAACACAAAGTTCAATAGTTATTTAACAAACAGAAAATTCACAAACACAACTCAAGCTAATTAGCAATCAAAGAACGCGGAACCTCTCGCGTATTAAAAATCAAACCGATATCGCATGGGACAATTGCGTCCGCGAACCATTCGCGCCAGCAGTGTGAAAACCCCGAACGCCCTCTGGCGGCAGCAATGCGAAACGCCTGCGTTTAGTTTTACCCAATATATTACAAACATCCCCCCGTCCCGGTCTGAGAAGCAGACCGCTAGCTTACTCTACGGGAAGGCGGGTGAGAGAGGTCACACCTCTCCTTAAAATCGAACCGTCGACCAACACCTCAGCCACACGCGGAGTGCCATCTCCGCCAAGAATCAAACGTAATATGCGAGCTCGTCGCCAAAGCAATGAGGGCAAATTTGCCTCTTTTAACAATACTAAATCACCCTCCCTGGGAGGCTCAGTCCTGTCTGTGCACTTCACTCTTTGCTGCAGCAAATGCAAATATTCAAGCGACCAGCGACGCCAAAAGTCCTGGCTCATTTGCTGCAACATTTGAAAACGCGACAACCGATATACGCGTTCCATCCTTTCCACGGGTATTCGGCAGGGCATTCAACGGCCCTCCACCAAAAAATGACCAGGGGTGAGAGCTTCCAAGTCATTTGGATCTGGAGATAGCGGACAGAGAGGACGAGAGTTGAGGACCGCCTCAACTTTACAAAACACTGTGGCCAGCTCTTCAAAAGTTGAGCCGTTTCTCCGATAATGCGGCGGAGGTGGGTCTTTGCGGATTTCACAGCCGCTTCAAAAATCCCTCCCCAATGGGGGCAACTTGGGGGACTAAACTTCCAGGTTATTCCCCTTTGGGCAACAATTTGAAACTTAAACTAGTACAATTTTTATCAATAAACACAGAAACATCCTTAAGATATTTACTTATAGTTTATGCCATTATCAGACCTAATAAGGGAAGGTAAACCTCTACGCGAAAGAAAGCGATCCAACGCGGCGACGAAGGCCTCCGTAGTCAGAGCCGATACCACCTCCAAATGGACAGCCTTGGCGGCCAAACAAACAAATACACACAAATAGCCCTTCACAATACGGGCATTACGAAAGGGAGAAGCCTTGATCGAAAAGGGACCGGCAAAATCGGTTCCAACGCCGTCAAACGGTCTCGAAGGTCGGATTCGATCAGCGCGCAAATCACCCATCTGTGGTTGCATCGTGGATGCCTTCAACCTATAACATGCAATACATCGAAACAGGACACTACGGATTGCTCTTCGGGCAGACAAAATCCAAAACTCGCGTTGCAAAATAGCCAACAAAGCATTGCACCCAGCAGGGGCGTTACGAATGTGTCGATCAGACACCAAAAGCTGCACCAAGGGTCCGCCCTTGGGCAACAACAGAGGATGGCGAGTCTCATATGGAAGATCCGCCTTCCGGAGCCTGCCTCCAACCCGAAGAAGCCCATCCGAGTCGATGTACGGGTTCAAACGAGCGACCGCGCCCTTCAACTTAGCGCGTCCGTCGCGCAAAATACGAAGCTCTGACTCAAACCGTCCGGTCTGCATGACACGGACCCAATGCAACAATGCGCTCCGGCGCTCTTCTGCACCTGCAATCGGCTCCAACCGCTTTGCCTGTGGGTTTCTACAATTATGTATGAAACGCTTAATCCAACTGGTGACACCCAGAAGCTTATCCAAGCTGCTATACCGAGCAAGTAGCCAATCCGGCTGACGTCGTCTCAGCGACTACAGCATGTACGGAGCCAGTCAAACTCAAAGAAGTAACATCTGTCTGACAGACAGGCCAAGAAGTTTCTGATCCCATCAGCCACTCTGGACCCCACCAGAGCGGGTGTGACACCAATTCTGGTGCCGTACAACCTCGGGAAGCACAGTCCGCTGTTGCCGCGAAGTACGTGGTCACGCTGCATGCGTCGCTCCATGGACAGCAGTCGTTTCTCCGCAAGCGCCCTACTTTGCCCTAGGCTAGGACGAGAGGCAACAAAAGGTAACCTAGTTACAAACCGACCGGAGGGCAACCTCTCCGTGGTTGATCGAAAAAGGGCTTCGCACTCAGCGTGTTCCGGATCCATCCTGGAACTCATAGGTGGCTCCTCCACCTCCCAAAACCTTTGCATGGTCTTGGCCAAGGACGCAGATGCGACGACCGGTGGCTCCTCCACGGTGCTATTATCAAACACAGGGCCCATCAGGGCGAAACCAAAGATAGTAGACACTGCCATCAGTGAAGACGAACCCAGAGCCTGTGTACCCAACAAAATCCAACCCAATACGTCCGAGCCCAGGAGCAAGTCCACTGGGCCGGGATGAAAGACAAAGGGGTCGGCCAAATCCAGACCCGAAACCAAAGACAACACACCCGGCGGTATGTCTGTCGAGGGGTGCCAACCCGCAATGGTATCCATTACCATAGCCGAAGTCGTGATCCTCATTGTGGAGGACTTCAGCGAAGAAAAGGTGACAAGTGTCTGGCCCGTCAGACACTTCACTTGTATGCCACCAACTCCAAGAAGTGGCACAGGCGAGTCTTCCACGACTAAACCTAACTGGTGTGCTACTCGAGTGGTAACCAAACTGCTTTGAGCCCCTGAGTCCAACAGAGCTCTCAAATTAATGGCTTCTCCCCCACGACCCCATACGCGGACCACCGCGGTAGGGAGCAGAACCGTCCGCGGCTCTGTCCCAGCAAGGGAGCACGCTAGTTACGGGCTCCCCACTCTCTCCAAACCAGGGGCGCGCCACTGACCCGGATAATATGGCGGGCGAGTGCACATCCCCATCTGAGGGGGGGCATAACCCGCGGCCCGGCCATACATATGGTACGGCGGGTGGTACTCCAGCCGTGGGTACTCGTGCAGCGGCGGAGAAAACCGCTGCGGCTGCATGTGTTGGGCATTGGTAACCCGCGTGGAGGGGGTGTCCCCACTCACGTCCGATCTAGGGCCCCCGCCCATGGGGCCCTATCCGGGGCCTGGCCAGCTACATACTGGCCATGACCTTGGGGCGCGTGGTCCCGGTCCGCCAAGACCCGCGCAGGTACGCGACCCCCTCCCGAGGGGGTGCGACGATGAAGCCGCGTCCTCCGTCCGGTGGTGGAGGGCTTCGCGCAGGAGCGCCCCCGCCCATAGGGACCCCTGCCTCAACATCCGGGTGCCATCCCCGTTGCGGTTCATGCAAAGCATCGCGTGGTGCCGCCCACGGCATGCACTGCATGGTATGGCACTGGGACAGTCACGTGCATAGTGACCGCCCAAACAATAAAAGCAAAGTTCATGCCGCTTTGCCATGCGGCGCCGATCTTGTACTGGCAGTCCTGCCAGTCCCTGCATTGCAGCAGGCTGTGGCCCATCCGACCACATTGCAGGCAGTCCGCGTCCCTCGCGACTGCTGCCGTGTGTGCAACCCGCGCACCAGCTCCACGCGGTGGCGGTTGCCGTCCCTGTTGGGGCCTCCCTCGCCATGAGGGTTCCAAGGGCCTACGTTCAGGCGCTCTGGATGGCGCTGAGTCCGTCATGGTATTCTCAGCCGCCCGTGCCTCAAACTCCAAAAACTTCACCAAGTCAGTGAATGTTGGTAGGGTGGTGCTATCCCGCTCCGCATTTTCGCGCTCAAACCGCGAGCGGATGTCATTGGGTAATTTGGTCAATACGCTAATGTGCACCAACAAAAAGACCATTGGTCCACCGGCAGCCCCAGTGTGCGGAGCGCGTTACAGGCCACTGTAACGGGCGTGAGCAACTGCAGGCGCAACTGTGCCCTGTTGGCCACCTTGGGCAGGGCCATCAACTGTGCGGCGTGCGCATCCGCTAACAAACGTAAGTTTCAGAAGGAGTTCAATAACTCCCAAGCCGTATCGTACTGGTCGTCCTCCACCCGGAGGTGCTGGATGAGCGACCGCGCTTCATCCTCAAGAGTGGAGAGGAGGTAGGCCATTCTGGGCCTTCGACAAACTTTGTCGTGCTACGACCAGGGACTCAAACATATTTTTATATGCTACCCACTCTCCATCCTACCCCCAAAGTGGGACAGCTGAAGGGTGGGGAGCCGACCAGTAACCGCTGGTCCTTCCTGTCTAACAGGTGTGCGAGGGCTGGTCCGCCAGCCTGTCTCGCCCTTATTGCGGTCACCGCCTCCGCGATATCATCGTGCAGACTCAGGATCTGGTCCATGTCCGCCATGTGACCTGCGTAGGCCGAGGTAAAGATCGGCTTCGGGCGCCGCCATGGTCGCTTCCGCGCTAATCAAACGTGAGTGGAGGTGATCCGCTCTTAGCAGTATGGCGCCCTGTCCTTCCGGGACAGGAGTCCTCCGGCCGTCACAAACCATCTCAATTCGTTGGCGAGTGTCGCCCTAGCATTGGAGGCCTTCGCCATCGCGTCAAGTCACAAACAAAAAATAACAAAAGGTAAATAAAAACCAACAAAATCAAGCAACTACACGAAGAACCGCGGTAGGTATGAGAATGGCACAAACCCGGAACGCACGGTACAAACCGCAAACAAATACAAAAAAGGTTACAAATATTCTTATACAAACAAACTAAGAAAAATCTAATAATTTTTACAAACAATTAATTATTTTTTACAAACGAACAAATAGAGGGTAGATAAACTACGCTCTGCTACCAGAAAATGTGCAGAGCAACTACGCTCTGCTACCAGAAAATGTGCAGAGCAACTACGCTCTGCTGCCAGAAAATGTGCGCAGAGCGAATCCGGACAAACGAAGCGGCGGGAAGAATTCTGTACCGGAACTTCACCGGGAAAAAACCACCGGTAAAAATACCGGGAAGAAATCTCCACGCGGCACCACGTTTGCCCGACTAAAACCTAAATAACTTAACGCAGTCTGCTACCACCGTAGCTTATGAAGGGAGCTACAGGGCCCAATATGATAACCTAACCTATAAATTAATTACACTTAAAAAACACTTACCAAGCTAAATCTTCTTTCTCTTCGGATCCAAACTTGAGTATCTTCGGGAAGGGGGAATTCCTAATCACCCTACCTAACCCTTGAGATCTCAATTCCCCAGGACAAATAAATAGATTTCTTCCCGTAGTTTCACTCGGGAACAGCCAGATGTGAACAGCCAGCCATTTCACCTCTCACAAGAAAAAAGTCACCATGACGGGTACACAAACACAAAGTTCAATAGTTATTTAACAAACAGGAAATTCACAAACACAACTCAAGCTAATTAGCAATCAAAGAACGCGGAACCACTCGCGTATTAAAAATCAAACCGATATCGCATGGGACAATTGCGACCGTCCGCGAAGCCATTCGCGCTAGCAGTGTGAAAACCCCGAACGCCCTCTGGCGGCAGCAATGCGAAACGCCTGCGTTTAGTTTTACCCAATATATTACAAACATATGTCAACAAAAGGATGAGAAACTAGACTACTGTAAAAGTTCCTAGGCACCGCCGCGTACCATGTCAGATTTTTTTCAGAAACATCTATGATAACTTTATATATTAAAGTATATATTTTTTTAAAGGTAGATAAATATCCTTTAATATAGTATTTTTTAATTTGCACAAAATTCAGGATTTTCAAAAATATTGACAGTTGAATAAAAAAAATAACAAACCGATTTTGATATTTTCGTCAATATTTTCCTTTTTTTCTATTAAACTATACACTAAATGTCTCAAAAATGAATTCCTCATGCCTGATTTACTAGAAAATGACACCAAACTCGAGTTGGTAGGTAAATAGAAGCTGATATGATTTTTTAACTAAAGCGCGGCGGCGTGTACCTTTGAATGCCCCCCCTACCTACCCACCAGGGGGGGGTGGATGGCTACCGGGCTAAATTAGCTTAACTCCATGTATATAACACCTGTGCCAAATGAATTCTTCCGATACCAAAATTTGCACGTCATGACACTACTTCCCGTTTACGGCACATTATTGTTATGAGTAACCGAATTTGTCAAAATATGCGAGATGTTGTCTTTTTCGAAACCATATTTAAATAGAGATTATCTAGCCGTAAGTTTTTCGTTTTTTTTTTGTAACATAGGGCGGCAAACCGAAGCTCCCTTCTTTTAATTAGCCTAAGTGTCCCACTACTGGGCAAAGGCTTCCCTTCTAGTCATTTCTCCATCTCCGGTGCGTTAGTACTGGACTGTGTTAGTGATAAAAACTGGAGAACGAGTGATAGCCCTAAATAAGTCACAATTTTGAAATATTATGTTCAGGTATGAGATAGTTCGTCAGAAGCTGGACGGCACCGGGAGAGAAGTGTTTGTATCTGAGGACGTCGACAACTGCGAGGGACTGGCGATCGACTGGATGGGTGCGTGTACAACTTTTCTTACCTAAATGCTTATTAAAAAAAAAAAAGATTATGCCAAATTATCAACAAGTATCAATACCATAATAGTTAAAAAAAAACAATAATTTGACTTATTTAGTTTTTTGTCAATAGTATAAAATACGTTTAAAACCGAGAAGTTATTTGATCTCAGTTTATAAATATTTAAAAAATAATAACTAGTATTTTCGTTGATACACCATGTGTGGACTTTATGGTCTAACAAGGTTTTTGTTTGAAATGAAGGCCGCAACCTGTACTGGACGGACGACGCGCTGGGCCTCATCACCGTGGCGCGGCTGGACGCGCCGCGCACGCGCCGCGTCCTGCACCGCGCCCCGCTCCACAGGCCCCGCGCCATCGCGCTGGACCCCGCCGCAGGGTCAGTGCTTTAACTCATTTATATACGTGTTAGAACTCGTAGGTCTAAAGTGAGAGCCTTGTGGTGCTCCATCTCTACTTACTTTTTTTACTAAAGTGTAACAAATCTGAATTTCATAGAAAATGCCTATTTTTGTTCAACTTTTTACTAAAAGCCTTTAATACAAATATTGTAATTGAGCTATTGCAGTTTGTCCAGTCATAAATCATGGTTCACCTAATCGAAAGCTTTGTTGAAATCTACTTTAAAATCAAGAACAATTGTTTCGATTTTTCTATTTATATTGTTGTTATCTATTTGATTGCTGGAAACAAAAAATAACAATTTATTGAAAAGACATTGTTCATCGCCGGTTTTACAGCGGACAGTTCGTGCAATAAAAGCATTATCATTCATCATAATTAATAATAAATAGATTTAATATATATTGGAGTATGATCTATAATTAAAATATATTAATTTAGTAGTATTTTTTGCGTTTCCGTTATTAAAATCAAAGATGTCGGCCTTTACGTATCATTATGGATGCCATTATCTAAAAATAATATTACATTTAAGTAGTTTATTTTTATTTTGATGAAAGACTGGATTAATTTAATTTTTAGCATAATATTTAAGTACACTCATATCATATTTTGAATGAAGAATTATGTATTTATTTTAATTTTTACTTGGCAATTCAATATTGCATTTTTTTTACCTGAACACTCGATTCTTCAGCGCGGCTTTATTTTGACGTTGACATGTTGTCCGGTCGACATTGACACTTGGATACTTGTCAAAAACTGTCAACGTCAAAATAAAGCCGCGCTCAAGAATCGAGTGTTACCGGGTAAAGAAAATGCAATATTGAATTAAGTATTTAAGTAAAAATTAAAATAAATAATTCATTCTAAAATATAAATACGAAATGATATGCATGTAATTAATATAAAACTAACATAATATGCTAAAAAAATACTTAATTAATCCAATCTTTCATCAAAGAATAAAAAATATACTACTTAAATGTGATATTATTTTAGATAATGGCATCCCAGAACAGACGTGAAGGCCGACATCTTTGATTTTAATAACGAACGCAAACAATACTTACTTAATGGTATATTTTAATTACAGATATTCATACTCCAAAATATATTCCGAAAATCTATTTGACATTAATTATGGTGAATGATAATACTATTATTTATTGAACGAACTGTCCGCAGTAAGCCAAGCTCCCATACATTTTGAACGAAGTCCTTTGCGATTAGTTTAGAAACAACTAGTGTAGATGAAGTTATAATTTGCAGCGTGATGTACTGGTCGGTGTGGGCGAGCGCGATGTCCCCGGCGAACGGCCGAATAGAGACGGCCAACATGGACGCAAGCGAGGCCCGCGTGTTGGTGGACACCGACCTGCAGTGGCCCAACGGCCTGGCCGTGCACCAGCAGCATCTGTATTGGTGAGTATGTGGCTTGGCGTTCGGTCGACTTCTTTATTTGTCAATCGTCATCAGCTATGGGATCGGCGTCATTTATTGACGTCAAAAGTGGCAACAACGACATGCGTCCAATGCCTTTCTATTAGCTTGACTTAGTCTAACAAAGGTGTCACAGCTTTGACTATACATTTATGAAGTTGGAAGGTGACCATGTTTCATGATAAAAAGACGCAACCCCATCGTTTGAGCTTGTCTTGCCTAGAACTCTAGATATAGGTTTCTGTGAATGAAAGCTTGTGCTGAAAGTGTATTTGTGGCAGGTGCGACACGTACCTGAACAAGCTGGAGCGCCTGGAGCTGGCGTCGGGCCGGCGCGAGCTGCTGCTGCAGCACGCGCCGCTCGCGCCCGTGCTCAAGCCGTACGGCCTCGCGGTCTATGAAGGTACTGGTTGTATTGTGGCAGGTGACACGGACCTGAACAAGCTGGAGCGCCTGGAGCTGGCGTCGGGCCGGCGCGAGCTGCTGCTGCAGCACGCGCCGCTCGCGCCCGTGCTCAAGCCGTACGGCCTCGCGGTCTATGAAGGTACTGGTTGTATTGTGGCAGGTGACACGGACCTGAACAAGCTGGAGCGCCTGGAGCTGGCGTCGGGCCGGCGCGAGCTGCTGCTGCAGCACGCGCCGCTCGCGCCCGTGCTCAAGCCGTACGGCCTCGCGGTCTATGAAGGTACTGGTTGTATTGTGGCAGGTGACACGGACCTGAACAAGCTGGAGCGCCTGGAGCTGGCGTCGGGCCGGCGCGAGCTGCTGCTGCAGCACGCGCCGCTCGCGCCCGTGCTCAAGCCGTACGGCCTCGCGGTCTATGAAGGTACTGGTTGTATTGTGGCAGGTGACACGGACCTGAACAAGCTGGAGCGCCTGGAGCTGGCGTCGGGCCGGCGCGAGCTGCTGCTGCAGCACGCGCCGCTCGCGCCCGTGCTCAAGCCGTACGGCCTCGCGGTCTATGAAGGTACTGGTTGTATTGTGGCAGGTGACACGGACCTGAACAAGCTGGAGCGCCTGGAGCTGGCGTCGGGCCGGCGCGAGCTGCTGCTGCAGCACGCGCCGCTCGCGCCCGTGCTCAAGCCGTACGGCCTCGCGGTCTATGAAGGTACTGGTTGTATTGTGGCAGGTGACACGGACCTGAACAAGCTGGAGCGCCTGGAGCTGGCGTCGGGCCGGCGCGAGCTGCTGCTGCAGCACGCGCCGCTCGCGCCCGTGCTCAAGCCGTACGGCCTCGCGGTCTATGAAGGTACTGGTTGTATTGTGGCAGGTGACACGGACCTGAACAAGCTGGAGCGCCTGGAGCTGGCGTCGGGCCGGCGCGAGCTGCTGCTGCAGCACGCGCCGCTCGCGCCCGTGCTCAAGCCGTACGGCCTCGCGGTCTATGAAGGTACTGGTTGTATTGTGGCAGGTGACACGGACCTGAACAAGCTGGAGCGCCTGGAGCTGGCGTCGGGCCGGCGCGAGCTGCTGCTGCAGCACGCGCCGCTCGCGCCCGTGCTCAAGCCGTACGGCCTCGCGGTCTATGAAGGTACTGGTTGTATTGTGGCAGGTGACACGGACCTGAACAAGCTGGAGCGCCTGGAGCTGGCGTCGGGCCGGCGCGAGCTGCTGCTGCAGCACGCGCCGCTCGCGCCCGTGCTCAAGCCGTACGGCCTCGCGGTCTATGAAGGTACTGGTTGTATTGTGGCAGGTGACACGGACCTGAACAAGCTGGAGCGCCTGGAGCTGGCGTCGGGCCGGCGCGAGCTGCTGCTGCAGCACGCGCCGCTCGCGCCCGTGCTCAAGCCGTACGGCCTCGCGGTCTATGAAGGTACTGGTTGTATTGTGGCAGGTGACACGGACCTGAACAAGCTGGAGCGCCTGGAGCTGGCGTCGGGCCGGCGCGAGCTGCTGCTGCAGCACGCGCCGCTCGCGCCCGTGCTCAAGCCGTACGGCCTCGCGGTCTATGAAGGTACTGGTTGTATTGTGGCAGGTGACACGGACCTGAACAAGCTGGAGCGCCTGGAGCTGGCGTCGGGCCGGCGCGAGCTGCTGCTGCAGCACGCGCCGCTCGCGCCCGTGCTCAAGCCGTACGGCCTCGCGGTCTATGAAGGTACTGGTTGTATTGTGGCAGGTGACACGGACCTGAACAAGCTGGAGCGCCTGGAGCTGGCGTCGGGCCGGCGCGAGCTGCTGCTGCAGCACGCGCCGCTCGCGCCCGTGCTCAAGCCGTACGGCCTCGCGGTCTATGAAGGTACTGGTTGTATTGTGGCAGGTGACACGGACCTGAACAAGCTGGAGCGCCTGAGCTGGCGTCGGGCCGGCGCGAGCTGCTGCTGCAGCGCGCGCCGCTCGCGCCCGTGCTCAAGCCGTACGGCCTCGCGGTCTATGAAGGTACTGGTTGTATTGTGGCAGGTGACACGGACCTGAACAAGCTGGAGCGCCTGGAGCTGGCGTCGGGCCGGCGCGAGCTGCTGCTGCAGCACGCGCCGCTCGCGCCCGTGCCTGCCGTACGGCCTCGCGGTCTATGAAGGTACTGGTTGTATTGTGGCAGGTGACACGGACCTGAACAAGCTGGAGCGCCTGGAGCTGGCGTCGGGCCGGCGCGAGCTGCTGCTGCAGCACGCGCCGCTCGCGCCCGTGCTCAAGCCGTACGGCCTCGCGGTCTATGAAGGTACTGGTTGTATTGTGGCAGGTGACACGGACCTGAACAAGCTGGAGCGCCTGGAGCTGGCGTCGGGCCGGCGCGAGCTGCTGCTGCAGCACGCGCCGCTCGCGCCCGTGCTCAAGCCGTACGGCCTCGCGGTCTATGAAGGTACTGGTTGTATTGTGGCAGGTGACACGGACCTGAACAAGCTGGAGCGCCTGGAGCTGGCGTCGGGCCGGCGCGAGCTGCTGCTGCAGCACGCGCCGCTCGCGCCCGTGCTCAAGCCGTACGGCCTCGCGGTCTATGAAGGTACTGGTTGTATTGTGGCAGGTGACACGGACCTGAACAAGCTGGAGCGCCTGGAGCTGGCGTCGGGCCGGCGCGAGCTGCTGCTGCAGCACGCGCCGCTCGCGCCCGTGCTCTGCCGTACGGCCTCGCGGTCTATGAAGGTACTGGTTGTATTGTGGCAGGTGACACGGACCTGAACAAGCTGGAGCGCCTGGAGCTGGCGTCGGGCCGGCGCGAGCTGCTGCTGCAGCACGCGCCGCTCGCGCCCGTGCTCAAGCCGTACGGCCTCGCGGTCTATGAAGGTACTGGTTGTATTGTGGCAGGTGACACGGACCTGAACAAGCTGGAGCGCCTGGAGCTGGCGTCGGGCCGGCGCGAGCTGCTGCTGCAGCACGCGCCGCTCGCGCCCGTGCTCAAGCCGTACGGCCTCGCGGTCTATGAAGGTACTGGTTGTATTGTGGCAGGTGACACGGACCTGAACAAGCTGGAGCGCCTGGAGCTGGCGTCGGGCCGGCGCGAGCTGCTGCTGCAGCACGCGCCGCTCGCGCCCGTGCTCAAGCCGTACGGCCTCGCGGTCTATGAAGGTACTGGTTGTATTGTGGCAGGTGACACGGACCTGAACAAGCTGGAGCGCCTGGAGCTGGCGTCGGGCCGGCGCGAGCTGCTGCTGCAGCACGCGCCGCTCGCGCCCGTGCTCAAGCCGTACGGCCTCGCGGTCTATGAAGGTACTGGTTGTATTGTGGCAGGTGACACGTACCTGAACAAGCTGGAGCGCCTGGAGCTGGCGTCGGGCCGGCGCGAGCTGCTGCTGCAGCACGCGCCGCTCGCGCCCGTGCTCAAGCCGTACGGCCTCGCGGTCTATGAAGGTACTGGTTGTATTGTGGCAGGTGACACGGACCTGAACAAGCTGGAGCGCCTGGAGCTGGCGTCGGGCCGGCGCGAGCTGCTGCTGCAGCACGCGCCGCTCGCGCCCGTGCTCAAGCCGTACGGCCTCGCGGTCTATGAAGGTACTGGTTGTATTGTGGCAGGTGACACGTACCTGAACAAGCTGGAGCGCCTGGAGCTGGCGTCGGGCCGGCGCGAGCTGCTGCTGCAGCACGCGCCGCTCGCGCCCGTGCTCAAGCCGTACGGCCTCGCGGTCTATGAAGGTACTGGTTGTATTGTGGCAGGTGACACGGACCTGAACAAGCTGGAGCGCCTGGAGCTGGCGTCGGGCCGGCGCGAGCTGCTGCTGCAGCACGCGCCGCTCGCGCCCGTGCTCAAGCCGTACGGCCTCGCGGTCTATGAAGGTACTGGTTGTATTGTGGCAGGTGACACGGACCTGAACAAGCTGGAGCGCCTGGAGCTGGCGTCGGGCCGGCGCGAGCTGCTGCTGCAGCAGCTCGCGCCGCTCGCGCCCGTGCTCAAGCCGTACGGCCTCGCGGTCTATGAAGGTACTGGTTGTATTGTGGCAGGTGACACGGACCTGAACAAGCTGGAGCGCCTGGAGCTGGCGTCGGGCCGGCGCGAGCTGCTGCTGCAGCACGCGCCGCTCGCGCCCGTGCTCAAGCCGTACGGCCTCGCGGTCTATGAAGGTACTGGTTGTATTGTGGCAGGTGACACGGACCTGAACAAGCTGGAGCGCCTGGAGCTGGCGTCGGGCCGGCGCGAGCTGCTGCTGCAGCACGCGCCGCTCGCGCCCGTGCTCAAGCCGTACGGCCTCGCGGTCTATGAAGGTACTGGTTGTATTGTGGCAGGTGACACGGACCTGAACAAGCTGGAGCGCCTGGAGCTGGCGTCGGGCCGGCGCGAGCTGCTGCTGCAGCACGCGCCGCTCGCGCCCGTGCTCAAGCCGTACGGCCTCGCGGTCTATGAAGGTACTGGTTGTATTGTGGCAGGTGACACGGACCTGAACAAGCTGGAGCGCCTGGAGCTGGCGTCGGGCCGGCGCGAGCTGCTGCTGCAGCACGCGCCGCTCGCGCCCGTGCTCAAGCCGTACGGCCTCGCGGTCTATGAAGGTACTGGTTGTATTGTGGCAGGTGACACGGACCTGAACAAGCTGGAGCGCCTGGAGCTGGCGTCGGGCCGGCGCGAGCTGCTGCTGCAGCACGCGCCGCTCGCGCCCGTGCTCAAGCCGTACGGCCTCGCGGTCTATGAAGGTACTGGTTGTATTGTGGCAGGTGACACGGACCTGAACAAGCTGGAGCGCCTGGAGCTGGCGTCGGGCCGGCGCGAGCTGCTGCTGCAGCACGCGCCGCTCGCGCCCGTGCTCAAGCCGTACGGCCTCCCGGTCTATGAAGGTACTGGGTTGTATTGTGGCAGGTGACACGGACCTGAACAAGCTGGAGCGCCTGGAGCTGGCGTCGGGCCGGCGCGAGCTGCTGCTGCAGCACGCGCCGCTCGCGCCCGTGCTCAAGCCGTACGGCCTCGCGGTCTATGAAGGTACTGGTTGTATTGTGGCAGGTGACACGGACCTGAACAAGCTGGAGCGCCTGGAGCTGGCGCCGGGCCGGCGCGAGCTGCTGCTGCAGCACGCGCCGCTCGCGCCCGTGCTCAAGCCGTACGGCCTCGCGGTCTATGAAGGTACTGGTTGTATTGTGGCAGGTGACACGGACCTGAACAAGCTGGAGCGCCTGGAGCTGGCGTCGGGCCGGCGCGAGCTGCTGCTGCAGCACGCGCCGCTCGCGCCCGTGCTCAAGCCGTACGGCCTCGCGGTCTATGAAGGTACTGGTTGTATTGTGGCAGGTGACACGGACCTGAACAAGCTGGAGCGCCTGGAGCTGGCGTCGGGCCGGCGCGAGCTGCTGCTGCAGCACGCGCCGCTCGCGCCCGTGCTCAAGCCGTACGGCCTCGCGGTCTATGAAGGTACTGGTTGTATTGTGGCAGGTGACACGGACCTGAACAAGCTGGAGCGCCTGGAGCTGGCGTCGGGCCGGCGCGAGCTGCTGCTGCAGCACGCGCCGCTCGCGCCCGTGCTCAAGCCGTACGGCCTCGCGGTCTATGAAGGTACTGGTTGTATTGTGGCAGGTGACACGGACCTGAACAAGCTGGAGCGCCTGGAGCTGGCGTCGGGCCGGCGCGAGCTGCTGCTGCAGCACGCGCCGCTCGCGCCCGTGCTCAAGCCGTACGGCCTCGCGGTCTATGAAGGTACTGGTTGTATTGTGGCAGGTGACACGGACCTGAACAAGCTGGAGCGCCTGGAGCTGGCGTCGGGCCGGCGCGAGCTGCTGCTGCAGCACGCGCCGCTCGCGCCCGTGCTCAAGCCGTACGGCCTCACGGTCTATGAAGGTACTGGTTGTATTGTGGCAGGTGACACGGACCTGAACAAGCTGGAGCGCCTGGAGCTGGCAGTCGGGCCGGCGCGAGCTGCTGCTGCAGCACGCGCCGCTCGCGCCCGTGCTCAAGCCGTACGGCCTCGCGGTCTATGAAGGTACTGGTTGTATTGTGGCAGGTGACACGTACCTGAACAAGCTGGAGCGCCTGGAGCTGGCAGTCGGGCCGGCGCGAGCTGCTGCTGCAGCACGCGCCGCTCGCGCCCGTGCTCAAGCCGTACGGCCTCGCGGTCTATGAAGGTACTGGTTGTATTGTGGCAGGTGACACGGACCTGAACAAGCTGGAGCGCCTGGAGCTGGCGTCGGGCCGGCGCGAGCTGCTGCTGCAGCACGCGCCGCTCGCGCCCGTGCTCAAGCCGTACGGCCTCGCGGTCTATGAAGGTACTGGTTGTATTGTGGCAGGTGACACGGACCTGAACAAGCTGGAGCGCCTGGAGCTGGCGTCGGGCCGGCGCGAGCTGCTGCTGCAGCACGCGCCGCTCGCGCCCGTGCTCAAGCCGTACGGCCTCGCGGTCTATGAAGGTACTGGTTGTATTGTGGCAGGTGACACGGACCTGAACAAGCTGGAGCGCCTGGAGCTGGCGTCGGGCCGGCGCGAGCTGCTGCTGCAGCACGCGCCGCTCGCGCCCGTGCTCAAGCCGTACGGCCTCGCGGTCTATGAAGGTACTGGTTGTATTGTGGCAGGTGACACGGACCTGAACAAGCTGGAGCGCCTGGAGCTGGCGTCGGGCCGGCGCGAGCTGCTGCTGCAGCACGCGCCGCTCGCGCCCGTGCTCAAGCCGTACGGCCTCGCGGTCTATGAAGGTACTGGTTGTATTGTGGCAGGTGACACGGACCTGAACAAGCTGGAGCGCCTGGAGCTGGCGTCGGGCCGGCGCGAGCTGCTGCTGCAGCACGCGCCGCTCGCGCCCGTGCTCAAGCCGTACGGCCTCGCGGTCTATGAAGGTACTGGTTGTATTGTGGCAGGTGACACGGACCTGAACAAGCTGGAGCGCCTGGAGCTGGCGTCGGGCCGTTTCCTTCCTTCTAAAGTTTTTTTTATTTAACAGTATTTTCATACCTTGGTCATAATGGCATTCATAAATTGACTACGTAATATCATATTTTTACTATAGTCCGGCTACTTCGTGCGCGATTGTCGTGCGGGATACAGAAGTTGGCGGGGAGGGTGTCCCCTTCCCCGCTACACCACCCGCTCCACGCTGACGTCTTGAGCATCTCCTCCCCGCCCCGTCTGTAATCCCGGACTATATTACTGTAGTAGTGTAGTCTGCATTAAGATATTTATATGTACAGGCGACGTGATATGGAGCGAGCACGGCACGGGCGTGATCCGGCGGCTGTCGCGCGGCAACGTGACGTCACTGTACTCGCTGCCGCCGCCGCTGTACGACCTCAAGCTGGTCTCGGCCACCGGCCGCGTGGGTGAGTGCGGATAACAGTACCTTCTAGCAACAAGGACTTCCGTGCGCGGAGGAGTCCGTGTTGCTCTATGGAGTAAAACATGATTTCAATAGAAACATAAGACAATACGCACTTTCGCACTGTCAAAAAGTTTATCAGATCTCATGTAGAGCCTTTTACTTAGAGAACTTTACAAGCCCTCGTTGCATTTTAACTGTATGTATTTACAGATATTACACGACTTCTAATTAATTTTATTTTTGTTTTCATCGAAAATATTTTGCATTTTGTTTTGTTACGTTAGGCTATACAAATTTCTGACTTTACAAACTCTAGACAAAATATATGGCTTGACTTTTTCGTTACTTCGAGCACCAAGGACTTCCGCGCTCCCTGTGTTACTCTATGTTTTGTTACCACAAGGAAACGTAATGAACACTGAATAAATGTACATAATGTGAGCATGTTTATCTAGGCAGCAACCGTTGCTCGGTCGACAACGGCGGCTGCGCGGAGCTGTGCCTGGCGCGCGGCACCTCGCGCACGTGCGCGTGCGGCGGAGCGGGGGGCGGGGCGGGGGGCGGGGCGGCGGGGGGAGGGGGAGGGGGGGAGTGCGCGGGCGCCGCGGAGCAGCCGCCGCCCGCCGCGCGCTGCCCAGAGGGACACTTCTACTGTAAAGGGTTAGTAGCTGTTGATGAAAACAATGTAAAAAGGTTAAATAAGCTGTGTTTAATGTGCAGAGCAACTACGCTCTGCTGCCAGAAAATGTGGCAGCGAGAATCCGGACAAACGAAGCGGCGGGAAGAATTCTGTACCGGAACTTCACCGGGAAAAAACCACCGGTAAAAATAAGTACCGGGAAAAAATCTCCACGCGGCACCACGTTTGCCCGACTAAAACCTAACTAACTTAACGCAGTCTGCTACCACCGTAGCTTATGAAGGGAGCTACAGGGCCCTATATGATAACCTAACCTATAAATTAACTACAATTGAACACTTACCAAATTAAATCTTCTTTCTCTTCGGATCCAAACTTGAGTGTCTTCGGGAAGGGGGAATTCCTAATCACCCTACCTAACCCTTGAGATCTCAACTCCCCAGGACAAATAAATAGATTTCTTCCCGTAGTTTCACTCGGGAACAGCCAGATGTGAACAGCCAGCCACGTTTCACCTCTCACAAGAAAAAGTCACAATAACAGAGTTTTTCTCAAACACAAATTCAATAGTTATTTAACAAACAGGAAATTCACAATTATCACTCAAACTAAACAACAAGCAAAAGACGCGAGACCGCTCCGCGTATTAAAATCAAACCGATATCGCCCGGGACAATGCAATGGCGACCGTTCGCGAGCCATTCGCACGCTAGCAGTGTGAGAACCCCGAAACGCCTGGCGGCGATAACAGGAAACGCCTGCGTTTAGTTTTACCCAATATATTACAAACATCCCCCCGTCCCGGTCTGAGAAGCAGACCGCTAGCTTACTCTACGGGAAGGCGGGCGAGAGAGGTCACACCTCTCCTTAAAATCGAACCGTCGACCAACACCTCAGCCACACGCGGAGTGCCATCTCCGCCAAGAATCAAACGTAATATGCGAGCTCGTCGCCAAAGCAATGAGGGCAAATTTGCCTCTTTTAACAATACTAAATCACCCTCCCTGGGAGGCTCAGTCCTGTCTGTCCACTTCACTCTTTGCTGCAGCAAATGCAAATATTCAAGCGACCAGCGACGCCAAAAGTCCTGGCTCATTTGCTGCAACATTTGAAAACGCGACAACCGATATACGCGTTCATCCTTCCACGGGTATTCGGGCAGGGCATTCAACGGCCCTCCCACCAAAAAATGACCAGGGGTGAGAGCTTCCAAGTCATTTGGATCTGGAGATAGCGGACAGAGAGGACGAGAGTTGAGGACCGCCTCAACTTTACAAAACACTGTGGCCAGCTCTTCAAAAGTTAGAGCCGTTTCTCCGATAATGCGGCGGAGGTGGGTCTTTGCGGATTTCACAGCCGCTTCAAAATCCCTCCCCAATGGGGGCAACTTGGGGGACT
Organism: Ephestia elutella; assembly: GCA_018467065.1. Taxonomy (NCBI): domain Eukaryota; kingdom Metazoa; phylum Arthropoda; class Insecta; order Lepidoptera; family Pyralidae; genus Ephestia; species Ephestia elutella. The sequence goes on from CM031583.1 coordinate 291,374, forward strand.
AAACTTCCAGGTTATTCCCCTTTGGGCAGCAATTTGACTTAAACTAGTACAATTTTTATCAATAAACACAGAAACATCCTTAAGATAATTCTACAGTTCCTTTATAGTTTGTGCCATTGTCAGACCTAATAAGGGAAGGTAGACCTCGACGCGAAACAAAGCGATCCAACGCGGCGACGAAGGCCTCCGTAGTCAGAGCCGATACCACCTCCAAATGGACAGCCTTGGTGGCCAAACAAACAAATACACACAAATAGCCCTTCACAATACGGGCATTACGAAAGGGAGAAGCCTTGATCGAAAAGGGACCGGCAAAATCGGTTCCAACGCCGTCAAACGGTCTCGAAGGTCGGATTCGATCAGCGGGCAAATCACCCATCTGTGGTTGCATCGTGGATGCCTTCAACCTCTAACATGCAATACATCGAAACAGGACACTACGGATTGCTCTTCGGGCAGACAAAATCCAAAACTCGCGTTGCAAAATAGCCCACAAAGCCTTGCCCCCAGCATGGGCGGTACGAATGTGTCGATCAGACACCAAAAGCTGCACCAAGGGTCCGCCCTTGGGCAACAACAGAGGATGGCGAGTCTCATATGGAAGATCCGCCTTCCGGAGCCTGCCTCCAACCCGAAGAAGCCCATCCGAGTCGATGTACGGGTTCAAACGAGCGACCGCGCCCTTCAACTTAGCGCGTCCGTCGCGCAAGATACGAAGCTCTGACTCAAACCGTCCGGTCTGCACGACACGGACCCAATGCAACAATGCGCTCCGGCGCTCTTCTGCACCTGCAATCGGCTCCAACCGCTTTGCCTGTGGGTTTCTACAATTATGTATGAAACGCTTAATCCAACTGGTAACACCCAGAAGCTTATCCAAACTGCTATACCGAGCAAGTAGCCAATCCGGCTCCGACGTCGTCTCAGCGACTACAGCATGTACACGGAGCCCAGTCAAATTCAAAGAAGGAACATCTGTCTGACAGACAGGCCAAGATGTTTCTGATCCCATCAGCCACTCTGGACCCCACCAGAGCGGGTGTGACACCAATTCTGGTGCCGCACAACCTCGGGAAGCACAGTCCGCTGGGTTAAGCTCTCCCGGCACATGTCTCCATGTTATATCAATTCCGATATTCTGGATTTGGGAAACCCGATTTCCCACAAAAACCTCCAAGGTATGTGGGGCCGCGCGCAACCATGCAAGCGCGACCTGGCTATCCGACCAGGCGAAGATGTCCCGTATCTCGACCGTGGCCGCCAGCTCACATGCAACGTGATGCAACAATTTAGAAAGAAGGTGAGCTCCACTCAACTCAAGCTTGGGAATAGTCAGCCTAGTCCTGATGGGGGCGACCTTGCTCTTCCCTAACAAAAGCGAGACATTGACCCGGCCATCGGCGTCGACTGTCCGCATATAGACTGACGCGGCGTAGCCTCGCTCCGACGCGTCACAAAAGCCATGCAGGCTGGCTCGATATTTCCCGGGGGCAATATTCGACGAGGCAAGGCAATCCGATTGACTTCCTTAATCGATGAAAACAACTCGAGCCAATCATCCAATGGAGGACCAAACAGCGGCTCGTCCCACGAGACGCCCAAAGTCCAAAGTCTCTGAAGAAGACACTTCGCAGAGAATATCACTGGACTGATCCAACCGCTTGGATCAAACATACGAGCTATTACGGACAACACCGTTCTCTTAGTCCAGACTTTTGGTATTTCCAAGTCCACTTGGAATGTGAAAATATCGGTTAGCGGCTGGTACTGCATGCCCAGCACCGCTATCCTGTTGGGATCATCCACATCCTCAAACAGGTGAGGGTTCTGTTGGTGATCCTCCGGGATCCCTTCTAGAACTTTAGGCTCATTAGACAACCACTTACGTAGCTCGTAGCCACCTGTCTTCAATATTTCAATCAATTCATCCCGCAGTAGGAGGGCCTCCTCAATACTTTGGGCTCCGGTGCACACGTCATCAACATACAAGTCACGTGACAGCACGGGAAGCTCCCACGGGGAAAGCGGATCCGTTCCCGCTCTGCCAATTCAAGCAATGATCTGATGGCGATATAGGGACTAGATTTCAAACCATACGTGTTTGTGTTGAGTTCATACACCGTCACAGGATCCTCAGGGCGCTCACGCCAGAGTATCAACTGGAATCGCCTGTCCTCAGGATGTATGACTGTCTGGCGGAACATCATCCGGATGTCCGCGCCAAAAACCACTTGATGTCTTCTAAAGTTCAAGATGATGTCAATTATGTCCCTATGCAATTTGGGACCTGAATGCAAACATAGATTCAACGAAACTCCGTTCGAAGTGGGTGCGGACCCATCAAAGACAGTCCGCAACTTGCCCGTTGAGGCCTTCACCACCGCGTGGTGGGGCAAAAAATAATGCTCAGTTGAGCTCCAATCAACTCGAGCCGGAGACATGTGACCCAAATCCTCGTACTCGCGCATAAATTCAATATATTTATCGCGAAGTACGTGGTCACGCTGCATACGTCGCTCCATGGACAGCAGTCGTTTCTCCGCAAGCGCCCTACTTTGCCCTAGGCTAGGACGAGAGGCAACAAAAGGTAACCTAGTTACAAACCGACCGGAGGGCAACCTCTCCGTGGTCGATCGAAAAAGGGCTTCGCACTCAGCGTGTTCCGGATCCATCCTGGAACTCATAGGTGGCTCCTCCACCTCCCAAAACCTTTGCATGGTCTTGGCCAAGGACGCAGATGCGACGACCGGTGGCTCCCTCCACGGCGCCATTATCAAACACAGGGCCCATCAGGGCGAAACCAAAGATAGTAGACACTGCCATCAGTGAAGACGAACCCAGAGCTTTCTGGGTACCCAACAAAATCCAACCCAATACGTCCGAGCCCAGGAGCAAGTCCACTGGGCCGGGATGAAAGACAAAGGGGTCGGCCAAATCCAGACCCGAAACCAAAGACAACACACCCGGGGGTATGTCTGTCGAGGGGTGCCAACCCGCAATGGTATCCATTACCATAGCCGAAGTCGTGATCCTCATTGTGGAGGACTTCAGCGAAGAAAAGGTGACAAGTGTCTGGCCCGTCAGACACTTCACTTGTATGCCACCAACTCCAAGAAGTGGCACAGGCGAGTCTTCCACGACTAAACCTAACTGGTGTGCCACTCGAGTGGTAACCAAACTGCTTTGAGCCCCTGAGTCCAACAGAGCTCTCAAATTAATGGCTTCTCCCCTACGACCCCATACGCGGACCACCGCGGTAGGGAGCAGAACCGTCCGCGGCTCTGTCCCAGCAAGGGAGCAAGCTAGTTACGGGCTCCCCACTCTCTCCAAACCAGGGGCGCGCCACTGACCCGGATAATATGGCGGGCGAGTGCACATCCCCATCTGAGGGGGGGCATAACCCGCGGCCCGGCCATACATATGGTACGGCGGGTGGTACTCCAGCCGTGGGTACTCGTGCAGCGGCGGAGAAAACCGCTGCGGCTGCATGTGTTGGGTATTGGTAACCCGCGTGGAGGGGGGTGTCCCCACTCTCACGTCCGATCTAGGGCCCCCGCCCATGGGGGCCCTATCCGGGGCCTGGCCAGCTACATACTGGCCATGACCTTGGGGCGCGTGGTCCCGGTCCGCCAAGACCCGCGCAGGTACGCGACCCCCTCCCGAGGGGGTGCGACGAGCGAAGCCGCGTCCTCCGTCCGGTGGTGGAGGGCTTCGCGCAGGAGCGCCCCCGCCCATAGGGGACCCCTGCCTCAACATCCGGGGGCCATCCCCGTTCCGGTTCATGCAGAGCATCGCGTGGTGCAGCCCACGGCATGCACTGCATGGTATGGCCCTGGGACAGTCACGTGCATAGTGACTGCCCAAACAGTAAAAGCAAAGTTCATGCCGCTTTGCCATGCGGCGCCTATCTTGTACTGGCAGTCTCTGCCAGTCCCTGCATTGCAGCAGGCTGTGGCCCATCCGACCACATTGCAGGCAGTCCGCGTCCCTCGCGACTGCTGCCGTGTGTGCAACCCGCACACCAGCTCCACGCGGTGGCGGTTGCCGTCCCTGTTGGGGCCTACGTTCAGGCGCTCTGGATGGCGCTGAGTCCGTCATGGTATTCTCAGCCGCCCGTGCCTCAAACTCCAAAAACTTCACCAAGTCAGTGAATGTTGGTAGGGTGGTGCTATCCCGTTCCGCATTCTCGCGCTCAAATCGCGAGCGGATGTCATTGGGTAATTTGCCCAATACAATGTGCACTCAGCAAAAAGGACCATTGGTCCACCGGCAGCCCCAGTGTGCGGAGCGCGTTACAGGCCACTGTAACGGGCGTGAGCAACTGCAGGCGCAACTGTGCCCTGTTGGCCACCTTGGGCAGGGCCATCAACTGTGCGGCGTGCGCATCCGCTAACAAACGTAAGTTTTGGTAGCGGGAGTTCAATAACTCCCAAGCCGTATCGTACTGGTCGTCCTCCACCCGGAGGTGCTGGATGAGCGACCGCGCTTCATCCTCAAGAGTGGAGAGGAGGTAGGCCATCTTCTGGGCCTTCGACAAATCCTGTCGTGCTACGACCAGGGACTCAAACATATTTTTATATGCTACCCACTCCTCCATCCTACCCCCAAAGTGGGACAGCTGAAGGGTGGGGAGCCGACCAGTAACCGCTGGTCCTTCCTGTCTAACAGGTGTGCGAGGGGCTGGTCCGCCAGCCTGTCTCGCCCTTATTGCGGTCACCGCCTCCGCGATATCATCGTGCAGACTCAGGATCTGGTCCATGTCCGCCATGTGACCTGCGTAGGCCTCCGGGGTAAGATCGGCTTCGGTAAGCGCCGCCATGGCCGCTTCCGCGCTAATCAATCGTGAGTGGAGGTGATCCGCTCTTAGCAGTATGGCGCCCTCCCTGTCCTTCCGGGACAGGAGTCCTCCGGCCGTCACAAACCATCTCAATTCGTTGGCGAGTGTCGCCCTAGCATTGGAGGCCTTCGCCATCGCGTCAAGTCACAAAACAAAAAATAACAAAAGGTAAATAAAAAACAACAAAATCAAGCAACTACACGAAGAACCGCGGTAGGTATGAGAATGGCACAAACCCGGAACGCACGGTACAAACCGCAAACAAATACAAAAAAAGGTTACAAATATTCTTATACAAACAAACTAAGAAAAATCTAATAATTTTTACAAACAATTAATTATTTTTTACAAACGAACAAATAGAGGGTAGATAAACTACGCTCTGCTACCAGAAAATGTGCAGAGCAACTACGCTCTGCTGCCAGAAAATGTGGCAGCGAGAATCCGGACAAACGAAGCGGCGGGAAGAATTCTGTACCGGAACTTCACCGGGAAAAAACCACCGGTAAAAATAAGTACCGGGAAAAAATCTCCACGCGGCACCACGTTTGCCCGACTAAAACCTAACTAACTTAACGCAGTCTGCTACCACCGTAGCTTATGAAGGAGCTACAGGGCCCTATATGATAACCTAACCTATAAATTAACTACAATTGAACACTTACCAAATTAAATCTTCTTTCTCTTCGGATCCAAACTTGAGTGTCTTCGGGAAGGGGGAATTCCTAATCACCCTACCTAACCCTTGAGATCTCAACTCCCCAGGACAAATAAATAGATTTCTTCCCGTAGTTTCACTCGGGAACAGCCAGATGTGAACAGCCAGCCACGTTTCACCTCTCACAAGAAAAAGTCACAATAACAGAGTTTTTCTCAAACACAAATTCAATAGTTATTTAACAAACAGGAAATTCACAATTATCACTCAAACTAAACAACAAGCAAAAGACGCGAGACCGCTCCGCGTATTAAAATCAAACCGATATCGCCCGGGACAATGCAATGGCGACCGTTCGCGAGCCATTCGCACGCTAGCAGTGTGAGAACCCCGAAACGCCTGGCGGCGATAACAGGAAACGCCTGCGTTTAGTTTTACCCAATATATTACAAACATTTAATGTTAACGAAGTTTATTCGAAATTATTTCACTAGGTATTTTTTTGAAAATAATTAATATCTTACATTAGGTATAAACCACCAACCACACCATCTAAATACACATTACTACCAGTTAATAAAATATTTTGTGTATACAGAATATGTATCGACGCGCAGTACCTGTGCGACGGCGATGAGGATTGCCCCGATGGCGCTGACGAGGACTCCACGCCCACGGGACCATGTGGTGAGTTTTTTTTTTTACAAAAAATTCATTTTTAATACATATTTAATCAACAATATTTTATTTATTGTTACTGTTGATTGCAGCCAACAGGACGTGCAGCGAGCTGCACATGCAGTGTGACGTCAACAGGTGCATCCCGAGCAGCTGGGTGTGCGATGGACTCAAAGGTACCTAACTAAACCCAATATAATACGGATTTTTGTGCCACATATGGAGATGAATTATTGAATTTATCACATTTTGAGGGATGTTCCTAATAATAGGGGAAGGACAACTTTTTTTAATGCTTTGAAATATCTCACAATAATAGAATCATTCTTAAAAGAATTACACCAATCTATCTATCTCAGCCGAAAGACGTCCACTGCTGGACAAAGGCTTCCCCAAGGATTTCCACAGGTGAAAAGAATTACACAAATAACCAAAGTATTTCCCAAGATATAGCAAAAATCAATTCACATTTTTAAGCAACGTTTGGACCATATCAAAACGCTCCAAACTAAACGTGCATTCATATGACGTCACGCGTAGAAAATGGATTTTCCCAAAAAGTTTAAACTAAACTCGTGCTGAAAAAGTCGCAAAATGTGTTTAATTATATGTATTCTATCATAAAATTACATATTTTTAACAATTCTCATACATTGTCCGGTCCCCTATTCCACAGTTTAATAAGACATACAGTTGTCCATCGACCTTGATGATGACGGTAACGCCGCCAGCGTGATCCGACACTGCAGTGTCAGGGTTGTCACAAAATTGCATGTACTTTTTTTTATAAAATAGAGGAGATGGGTGTGAGTGGTGAAACGTCTTTTGAATTTTATTTGACGTAAATAAATCTAATAGGCGCGGCTAGACAGTAGACTCGACTCGAAGGCCGCGACAGAAAATAGCGTGACCGTCGTGCCAGGATGCTAAGATGTTATACATCTGCCTGGCATCCCGTGAAGGCCAATTTTTCGGTATGAGGTTTACAAAATATTTTATTTTTGGATCCAAGATGGCGGACAATTTTTTTTTAATTTTACAATAATATGGGTATCGTTTTTGAGCACGCTGATAACGAAAATAACATTTATTTTTGAGATCCAAGATGGCGAACAATTTATTTTCTGGCACTTTTGTTTCTGACATACATATACGATTCAAAATGTTAATTAAAAACCCAAATTTCACTTCAAAAATCGTTCCAATCAAATCCGGCCAAGCAAGTTTGTAAGTTGTCAAAAGTGAACAAAAACTCGTACGACTGTTAATGGGGTCTTGTTTTGTAGGTCTATACATCAAGATTGATTAGTGCATACGTCACTTTGTTTCAAATTCAGCGGATTCCCTATAAAATGGCGAAAATACAGACAAAATTTAAAATAAACCTCGAAAAGAAGATTGGCAGCCGTGGTCCCATTGAAATATAAGATGTAGGGTGTTGAATTTTTTGTATTATATACTCCATAATTAGTCACTTATTTTTCATACATTTAAGTTTTTCTACAACTTATGAGAATAAATAAAAATTAACTTTTTGTTTTCAATCAAATTATGCAAACAAAACGCTTAACTGACAAGCACTAATTAAACGCAATGGGCCCCCACACTTTAGGGCCGTCACACACTAATATGCCATGCAAATACCAAAAAATATCGATTAATGATGATACTACTTACTTTAATCGAGTCAATAAGTAACAATAACCAAGTATGTTGAAACTAATCGTTGCACTCTATAAAATCACATCAAAAATAGTCACTTCATGTAGATATCAAGATAATATCAGTATATCTTGGTGTTAAGATTCCACAGTTTTAGTTAAGTTTGTTTTGATAATTAGTTCCGTGACTCGTCAATAGATGGCGCCACTATCATTTTACAAGTCGCTATGGTTTGTCGCAATTATTTAATGACCCTGTGTGGTTTTTATGACGTTTTGAACCCCAACCATTGTACTAAAACGTAGTGATTATATGCTCTTTGCATTGTACTAGCAAATATATTGTTTTGCATCTCTTTCTTGGTATCATTACCTAAGGGTGTAATCAACAATAGACCTCCCCCGAATTGGTGCCGAGTTGTACAAAATTTGGTTCTTCGTTGCCGGATGTTTACCGGAAGGCGCACAAAAGTGGATGTGCATTTTTGAATCGTTATCAGCTGGGCAAGTGGATTGCTTGTGCAAACCAGCTTTGGGCATTGCATCAGTGCCGGCGGCAGATGGTCGACGGGCTGATACCAGTGATAAGCAGAGGAATTTCGAGAGGTGCGGGGGGAGCAGTGGCGGATATCAACAATCGGTGTGGTGATATCAACAACAAGTAAGGTGACCAGAGCGGCGTGAATGTGAGTGATTTTGAACCTTATTTCAAGTTAGAAAGTGTCAGTGAAATTTGAACTTTATTCCCTTTAACAAGTTAACTTTGAAGAATTCTCTAGTAGCGGTTTGTTTACATGGACTTAAAAAATTTCCGACTCTTTTTCATTAACTTAGCCATTTTAACACATTGTTTACATAGACATAGAAAATTTTACTAACTTAGGATAATTTAGTTGTAAGAAAGTGGTTGAGACGGGGAATCCATGCCCGATTTTGCCTAGAAATTATTAGTCTCAAACACTTGTAAAATTTTCAGAAACTTTTTGCAACTTAGAAAAATTCTCAAATTTTATATTGGTTTAGTAGATTACTTGTTGAAGTGTTTATTGATTTGTTAACAGATTTGTAATATTTAAACGTGGAGGAACTAATTGCATTACAGAATGATATTCATAATCGCATTTCAAAGGCATATACCTAGTAATTTTAGAAAATCTCCTAAGGAGCGGATTACGCAAGCTTATGTTGAAACGCGGTTAGAAACATTAGAGGAATTTTGGTCTAACTGTAATGAGGCCCATCATAAAATTATTCAGTTATCACATGATAAAGGAAAAAATGATAAATATTTTAAGGAGGATACTTTTGATGACATTGAGGAACTATATACAACCTATAAAGTTGAATTAAAACAAATATTATCTACCTATAAAGTGACTCAAAGACCTTCTTCAAATGTTGCACAATCTAGTAATAAGGCAAATGCAATCAAACTTCCAAAAATTGTTATACCGACGTTTTCGGGATTATATTCCGAATGGACTACTTTTAGGGATCTTTACGTGTCTTTAATTCACACCAACTCAGAGTTGGATTCCGTCCAAAAGATGCATTATCTGAAGGGATATCTATCTGGCGAAGCAGAGCAACTCGTCAGACAGATACCTATAACGGAGTCCAACTATAAGAGATGTTGGGATTTACTAAACTCTCGGTATAATAACAAAAAGTTTTTGTGTAGCGCCATATTGAGGAAGCTTTTTGAGTCAACGAAATGTCACTATCGAGTCTCCAACGTTACTAAAAAATTTGATTGATAATACGGACGATTGTTTAAGCGCTTTATCAAACATAGGAGTTGAGGTCAAGTCGTGGGATGTGCTTCTCATTCACTTACTGACACTCAAACTGGACGCAGAGTCTCGAAAAGGAATGGGAAATTCATATCAGTAATGTAAATGGGTTAGATGAACTTCCTAAATTTTCCCAATTTAAAGATTTTATAACAAAAAGGTATCGAGCTCTTGAATTTTTGGAACCTAAATCGTCTATAGCGCATAAGCCTTCGAATGTACAATCAAATAATAAACTGTCAAATAAACCTAAGGTTTTTCACGCAACTGAGTCGAAATGTATATTTTGTAGTAACGATCATAAATTTAATACTTGTAAAGAATTTAGTAAAGAGGATGTAGATAACAGGAGAAAATTTATTGAACAAAATGGGTTATGTTTTAATTGTTTTGGTCACCACGCTGCTAAATTTTGTCAAAGTAATGGAACATGTCGTATATGTAAGCGCAAACATCACACTTTGCTTCACCCTAAGGGTTCTATTTCTATCGTGGGAGGTTCAGGTGGGTCTGCTAGTAATTCAATGTCTGCGGATTCAGACAATACTAAAAAGGTTTTCGCGTCTACTTCTGGAGAGGGTACTACGGGTTCGCCTACTAAAAATGAGGCTTCTTCATCTACAAAGGTTGTAGATACTCCAGTTGTGACCTGCTATTCTGCTGGACAACTGCCTAGTCCAAACCAGGTGCTCCTAGCAACGGCTCTGGTACGGGCTGAGTCGTCCATCGGGGAATGTCATTTTATTAGGGCACTGCTTGACCAGGGATCTCAAGCGTCCTTCGTCACAGAGGCAGTTGCTCAGTATTTAGGTACTCGGAAGATACCTGTACAGGGACATTTCTCAGGCTTGGAGGGTAACAAAAACGTGTCGGTCAAATATATGGTACAATTTGATATACGGCCAAGATTTGATTGTAATACAAAAATTACAATACAAGCGTACGTGCTTAACTCAATCACTACTTTCCTTCCTAGCAGGAAAGTAGTTGCATTGAACTGGATTGAACTAAACAAAATCTGTTTAGCTGACCCTCAATACCACACGCCTAATAAGATTGACATCTTATTAGGTGCTGAGGTATACGGGCAAATACTTAAAGATGGAATAAAAACGGGGCCTACGGGTACCCCCATCGCCCAAAATACTTCGTTAGGTTGGATTTTGTCAGGTATTGTGCCAGACACTCAAGGTAAAAATTTCGTCTCTATGCATACATGCATAGAAGACAACGAAGTGTTAAAGCGATTTTGGGAGATGGAAGCGGATCCCAAGGAACGATCAAGGATTTTATCACCGGAAAGAGCAGCGGTGCAGAGGATTACTTTGCAGCTACAACCACACGAGATCGGGATGGCCGATATGTGGTCAAGTTGCCCTTTAAAGAGGATCGAGATCCTGAATTTGATTCTAAAGCTATTGCAACAAAAAGATTAAATTCGTTGTATTCAAAATTCGATAAAAATAAAAATTTCAGAAGGGATTACTCGAAGGTAATACAAGAGTAATCAAAAACTTGGATTTGTGGAGATTGTACCTAAGACAGACAGTGAGAAACGGGAATCTTTCTATCTTCCACATCATGCAGTTATTAGAACTGATAAAGAAACAACAAAGTTAAGGGTAGTTTTTGATGCATCCTGTAAGGATAAAAATGGAATTTCTTTAAATGAAACTCTCATGGTTGGTCCTACACTCCAACCAGAACTGAGACATTTGATTATGAGATGGAGAACTTACTCCTATCTGTCTATCTGCTGACATAATAAAAATGTACCGTACAGGTAAAGGTTTCTAAGGAGGATGCAGATTATCAAAGGTTCCTGTGGGATGAAAAATGGAGTATGGATACGGAGAATGGAAGTAACAAGCAGGATAATAAATCAAAGAAACAGGTGCAAGAATATCGTATATTAAGAGTGACGTTTGGTACTGCAGCCGCTCCATATTTGGCAGTGAAAGCTTTACAGCAGGTTGCTCACGACGAGGGTGCTCTGTATCCGGAAACAGCTGAAAAAATAAAAACAGATTACTACATGGATGATCTGCTAACAGGATGTCAGACAATAGAGGAAGGAAGAAAAATCTACAAGGAAATGAATGAGTTACTACAAAAGGGTGGATTTCAGTTACAAAAGTGGACAACAAATCTCTCTCTCAGCCGAAAGACGTCCACTGCTGGACAAAGGCCTCCCCCAAGGATTTCCATAACGACCGATCCTGCGCTGCCCGCATCCATGCGCATCCCGCGACCTTTACCAGGTCGTCGGTCCACCGAGTGGGAGGCCTGCCAACACTACGTTTTCCGGTTCGTGGTCGCCACTCGAGAACTTTTCTGCCCCAACGGCTATCTGTTCTACGAGCTATGTGCCCCGCCCACTGCCACTTAAGTTTCGCGATTCTGCGGGCTATGTCGGTTACTTTAGTTCTCCTACGGATCTCCTCATTTCTGATTCGATCACGCAGAGAAACTCCGAGCATAGCGCGCTCCATCGCCCTTTGGATGACCTTGAGCCTTCTTATGAGGCCCATAGTAAGCGACCACGTCTCTGTTCCGTATGTCATTACTGGCAACACACACTGGTCAAAGACCTTAGTCTTGAGACACTGCGGTATTTTGGACGAGAAGATATCGCGAAGCTTCCCGAACGCTGCCCAGCCGAGTTGGATTCGACGGTTGACCTCTTTCTCAAAGTTGGACTTACCCAACTGAACTGTTTGTCCCAAGTATAGATAATTGTCAACAACTTCGAGTGTAGTGTGTGTGTGTGTGTTTGCCGCTAACATCAGAAACAGAAAATGTGCAGAGCAACTACGCTCTGCTGCCAGAAAATGTGGCAGCGAGAATCCGGACAAACGAAGCGGCGGGAAGAATTCTGTACCGAAACTTCACCGGGAAAAAACCACCGGTAAAAATAAGTACCGGGAAGAAATCTCCACGCGGCACCACGTTTGCCCGACTAAAACCTAACTAACTTAACGCAGTCTGCTACCACCGTAGCTTATGAAGGGAGCTACAGGGCCCTATATGATAACCTAACCTATAAATTAATTACACTTAAAAAAACACTTACCAAGCTAAATCTTCTTTCTCTTCGGATCCAAACTTGAGTGTCTTCGGGAAGGGGGAATTCCTAATCACCCTACCTAACCCTTGAGATCTCAATTCCCCAGGACAAATAAATAGATTTCTTCCCGTAGTTTCACTCGGGAACAGCCAGATGTGAACAGCCAGCCACGTTTCACCTCTCACAAGAAAAAGTCACCATGACGGGTACACAAACACAAAGTTCAATAGTTATTTAACAAACAGGAAATTCACAAACACAACTCAAGCTAATTAGCAATCAAAGAACGCGGAACCTCTCGCGTATTAAAAATCAAACCGATATCGCATAGGGCAATGGCGACCGTCCGCGAGCCATTCCACGCTAGCAGTGTGAAAACCCCGAACGCCCTCTGGCGGCAGCAATGCGAAACGCCTGCGTTTAGTTTTACCCAATAGTATTTTTTTTTTTTTTTTTTTCTCTTTATTCTCTTGTTTGGCATCAAACAGTCATTACATACAAAATAACTACTTATAACTATGTTCATAACAAAAGACAATGAGTGCCGAATTTAAAATTATTATTATAAAAGTTATATATAGAACATGCTTAGTGCAGTTTATTAAAAAAGTTTATACAAGAAATTGTTTTAAGTTTATTTTTTAAATGTCAGTGAACTACAGTTGAAAGGGTCCAAATCAGCAATGTGCTTATTAAACAATTTGGGACACCGAGATGCGAAGCAATTCGCAGTATATAGTTTTTTGAAGTTTGGCGGTACAAGCATATTGTTAGCTGGGCGCGAGGGGCGTGCAGGCCTGCGTTTTGTGTGCAGCGAACTGTAGCGAGGAGCTAAAAAGTGAAGGAGAATCTATTTTATAATTTAGTATCTTATACCAAGAACATCAAATCGAATTGTTTACGACGGTTTTCCAGACTCAAATATTTGATGGTGGCGCAGAGAAGATGTGTAGTCGTCCTGGTAATAATTGGTACGATAATTTAAATTTTTTATGAAGACTGTGTTGTATCCTTTCTACACGATCTATAGATTTTTTGAAATGTGGACACCAAACTACGGATGCAAAATCTAGGACAGACCTAACAAATGCGAAAATATAATATTTTATATGTGTGGGCGTTGGAAAATGGCTTTGTCACTCGGTTTATGAAACCAAGATTCACTGTAGCATCTGTTAACTATGGAGTCAATATGTTGGTCAAAGGTCAACTTCTCATTCATAAGCACTCCCAAGTCTCTTATAACCTTTACTCGTTTAAGGCGGTCGGAGCCTATATTATAAGGAAAATCTATAAGATTTTTTTTTCTAGTGTATGTTATAATACTACATTTGTCGATATTAACATATAGTTGGTTTTTAGCACAGTACGAAATTAATGAATCAATATCAGTTTGAATTTTTGTGACAATCATCTAATGTTTGAACGATCCTAAAGAAATTTTGGCGTCGTCAGCGTAAAGCAAGATATTAGAGTTATTGCAGGTGCGGATTTAATATCATTTTATATAAATGGAGAAGAGAAAGAGGCCCGATATGTGAACCTTGTGTGGGATTCCAGAAGGGATGTATAAGGAATTTAGAAATGTGCCCTACTGGAGACAAACAGCCTGACTGCGCATTACTTATATATGATTCTATCCATCTGAGGAGGTTTCCGTGGATTCCAGCCATTGATAACTTCAATAAGAGATTACTGTATGATTTATTTTGTCGAAAGCTTTGGAAAAATCGGTGTATATAACGTCTACTTGAGAGTTATTTTTCCATTGCTTTCAGACAAAAAATTTGTAAAAAGGATACCATATTAGTATCGACACTTCGCGACTTGAAAAACCCGTGCTGCTCCTCTAAAATGTGATTATGTACAACGTTAAATACTTGAATGGTTACCATTTTTTCCAAGATTTTCTCCCAAGATACAAGAGGATTTAGAGGAATAGGCCGAAAATTTTCAATTACATTATTTTTTATTATTTTTTGGGATGGGTGTAATAAGTGCTTTTTTCCAGTAGCTTGGAAAAACACCGGTGTTTATAAAGATGCAGAAAAATATAAGATAAACGGGTGTGACTAATTCTCTTGTAACACATTGAAATAAATACTGGGTGTAATCCGTCCGAAAGCCAAGCACCTCTTGCAAATATTCAACATTTTTTTAATTCTTTTTCTACCATTTCCTTATTTAAATAAACGGATGACATATCTATAGTAGTATCAGATGGAACGTCAGAGTTGAGGTTGCAGCTGGGCTATTAGAAGACTGCGGAATAAAGACCGAATGAAAGTAATCGTTAAAGGCTTCGCAAATCTCAAGAACCACCTGTCAATTCAGAATCTTTATATAACATTTTGTTTGGTGATTTCACCAGATGATTTTTTTGACTTTACAAATGTCCAAAGTATTTGGGATTTGTTTTAATATTACTCTCTGCAAATTGAATATAGCGATTGTGACATTCCAGTCTCCATCAAGCGCAGCCTCTTTCTGAGCAAAGAAAATGTATTGTAATCGTTAGAGTTTTCTATAACGTTTCCATTTAGTGATGATACTTACGCTTTTCGTTAGCCAGTTTTATTAGTGGTGTTGTATACCAAGGCGGGTAGTTACCAATATTTTCTGATACGGTGCGACATGGTACATATTTGTCAATTAAGTAAGTTGAGCTTATCATATAGTAACTTAACCATGGAATCCACGTTATTACAGCAAGAAGAATTCCTCTTCCCAATTAATATCATTAAGTTCTATGCGTATCTTTTCATAGTCGGCTTTAAAGAACATTTTTTTTTTTAATTGTTTATTTTTTAATGGTTCGGGCAAGTCTAAAAGTCAAGTTTATCTCTAAAGATTTATGATTATTGTCTTCCGGAACTAAAGGCATGGGACAATGAGACACATCACAGATCCTATTACATAAGACTAAATCCAGTAATCTGTTATTGATGTTAAACTCGGAGTTATACTGATTCAGGGACGATAGGTTCAACAATTCAGAAGTTATCAAGGCCAGTTTATCACCATTAGCGGAAATATTCATACTATCGAGTTCCTCGTCGCATAAAACCACTCTGCTTTTGTTACGTTAAAGTCACCTAAAATAAGAGAAAAATGTCGTTTTGATGTCTCTGAATCAAGTCAGATATCCTATCGCTGAGATTTGTTAGTATAAATTCATGATTTCTGCAGTGAGGTATATACGTGACAGCTAGGTGTAAAAAGTTGGTGTTAGGGGAGGATGGATGTACTTGGGTCAAGAGGGGAGGGCGCGCGCGGTTGCAGTGGGATGCTAAGCCATATCAGTTCGGTGTCGTCGGAGATTGGCATGCTCCACTCCGGACGGAACACCGCGCCGAGCTGCCGACGGACCGCCACAGCCACCCCGCCGCCCCACTCGTGACCAGTTGCTATCAAATTGCGATCACAACGGAAAACGTCGTATCTACTGTCGAAATACTCAGAATTATAAGAAGGAATCGCTTAGCCACGTTTCAGTGATACAAATAATGTCATAATGATTATTTAAAAAATTACTGAAAATGTATGTGATTTAGTTCGCAAGCCTCTCGCGTTCTGATAATAAATTGAAACGCTTGTGTTAGCCATATTGAGCATGGTAGTATTTTAAGTGTGAATGTTTATGTGTGTACCACCAAAGTCCAAAAATTAAGTAATAAAAAATAAAGGATTTCATAATAATGACATTTAAAAATATTAACATTGCTAGTTCTTTATTGTTATAAAAAATAGACGTAGATTTTTTTACACATGCATAGTATTTACCGAAACAGATATAGATAAGCGCAAGCCTGCATGTACAAATTATAGTAAGTTGAATGTAAAACAGAAATGCAACTTTAATTTGTAATAAATAATCTTTGGGAACAGAAAGTATTATTCTGTGACAGTTTTCTACATATGACGGAATTAAACATACATTTAATATTCCAATCAGTAGCTGCCTACACGTAGGTATATTATTAAGTAATATAAATAGTAAATGTAAACAAGAACGTCATTTTAATTTTAACGAGATCATCTTGACACGTAATAAGAATGGCTTTGAGAATTATCACTTTTACGAACAAATATTTTACAGTCATTTAACCAAATGTACTTGTATCCATTCTCTTTACCTAATTGTCGTACCCTTCCTGTACAACACTTTGTTTGTGGGGAGCTAGATGGTCGTTTATGAATATGGGGGTGGCGGGACCATCGAGACCAGCGTCAGCCGTCAAAGTCAGTCCTCTTCGAGGCCCGAACAGCAGCCAACATTTCGTTTTTTCGCTTTTCTTTGGGTGAACTTCACTATAATATTTGGTGCGACTGATGTGTTGTTTTCGCCGCCAAGGCGTCGTCGATCCGTCGAGGGGGTAAACCTTCGAACGCGGTGAATGAAATCAATATCTGTAGGTGCCAGCCCGAAGCCTATTTTGTTGGCGATGCTGGTGATAATTGTGTTTAGATTTTCGCCTTTCTTTAAGGGGTAATCCTGATATTTCCAGATTATTGATCCGACCTTGTTGCTCCTTTGTTTGTAATTGAAGGAGTAAGTGTGTCAATATTCGATTCGAGGAATTATCCAATTCCTGTTTTAAGATATTTATACGTGAATCTGTCAACTCATTACAGGCATGCAGCTCACATCGAGTTCCGTTTTAATTTTATCTTGCTCCTGTGCGAGGATTTCGCATTTTTTATCGATGTCAGAAATTCTTGTTTTGATTTCCCTTACGTCCTCATGAATGTCACTTTGGGACTTCAAAACAGCATGTGAGTGTGTCCATTATTTCTTGAAATTTGGTTGAAGTATCACTGGGGCAATCACATTCAGGTTGTTTCCTTTTGTTGCGTAATGTCAGAAATAAATATATCGGCAACGGATGCTTCACCGAATGTGGTGAGATTGGGGTGCGATTCTGTGCTTTGTTGTGGTTGACCGCGTTGCACACTCATACAAGTTTTATATTTAGATATTTAGTAGATCTTAAGGAATAAAATTACAAAAATATTGGACCCGTTCGCACAAAATGACATACCCCCGTCCCGGTCTGAGAAGCAGACCGCTAGCTTACTCTACGGGCAGGCGGGCGAGAGAGGTCACACCTCTCCTTAAAATCGAACCGTCGACCAACACCTCAGCCACACGCGGAGTGCCATCTCCGCCAAGAATCAAACGTAATATGCGAGCTCGTCGCCAAAGCAATGAGAACGAAATTTGCCTCTTTTAACAATACTAAATCACCCTCCCTGGGAGGCTCAGTCCTGTCTGTCCACTTCACTCTTTGCTGCGGCAAATACAAATATTCAAGCGACCAGCGACGCCAAAAGTCCTGGCTCATTTGCTGCAACATTTGAAAACGCGACAACCGATATACGCGTTCATCCTTCCACGGGTATTCGGGCAGGGCGTTTTCAACGGCCCTCCCACCAAAAAATGACCAGGGGGTGAGAGCTTCCAAGTCATTTGGATCTGGAGATAGCGGACAAGAGAGGACGAGAGTTGAGGACCGCCTCAACTTTACAAAACACTATTAGCCAGCTCTTCAAAAATTAAGAGCCGTTTCTCCGATAATGCGGCGGAGGTGGGTCTTTGCGGATTTCACAGCCGCTTCAAAAAATCCCACTCCCAATGGGGGCAACCAGGAGACTAAACTTCCAGGTTATTCCCCTTTTGGGCAGTAATTTGACTTAAGCTAGTACAATTTTTTTATCAATAAACACAGAAACATCCTTAAGATAATTTACAGTTCATATAGTTTATTACCATTGTCAGACCTAATAAGGGAAGGTAGACCTCGACGCGAAACAAAGCGATCCAACGCGGCGACAGAGGCCTCCGTAGTCAGAGCCGATACCACACTCCAAATGGACAGCCTTGGTGGCCAAACAAACAAATACACACAAATAACCCTTTACAATACGGGCATTACGAAAGGGAGAAGCCTTGATCGAAAAGGGACCGGCAAAATCGGTTCCAACGCCGTCAAACGGTCTCGAGAAGGTCGGATTCGATCAGCGGGCAAATCACCCATCTGTGGTTGCATCGTGGATGCCTTCAACCTATAACATGCAATACATCGAAACAGGACACTACGGATTGCTCTTCGGGCAGACAAAATCCAAAACTCGCGTTGCAAAATAGCCAACAAAGCATTGCACCCAGCATGGGCGGTACGAATGTGTCGATCAGACACCAAAAGCTGCACCAAGGGTCCGCCCTTGGGCAACAACAGAGGATGGCGAGTCTCATATGGAAGATCCGCCTTCCGGAGCCTGCCTCCAACCCGAAGAAGCCCATCCGAGTCGATGCACGGGTTCAAACGAGCGACCGCGCCCTTCAACTTAGCGCGTCCGTCGCGCAAAGTACGAAGCTCTGACTCAAACCGTCCGGTCTGCACGACACGGACCCAATGCAACAATGCGCTCCGGCGCTCTTCTGCATCTGCAATCGGCTCCAACCGCTTTGCCTGTGGGTTTCTACAATTATGTATGAAACGCTTAATCCAACTGGTAACACCCAGAAGCTTATCCAAGCTGCTATACCGAGCAAGTAGCCAATCCGGCTCCGACGTCGTCTCAGCGACTACAGCATGTACACGAAGCCCAGTCAAATTCAAAGAAGGAACATCTGTCTGACAGACAGGCCAAGAAGTTTCTGATCCCATCAGCCACTCTGGACCCCACCAGAGCGGGTGTGACACCAATTCTGGTGCCGTACAACCTCGGGAGGCACAGTCCGCTGGGTTAAGCTCTCCCGGCACATGTCTCCATGTTATATCAATTCCGATATTCTGGATTTGGGAAACCCTGTTTCCAACAAAAACCTCCAAGGTATGTGGGGCCGCGCGCAACCATGCAAGCGCGACCTGGCTATCCGACCAGGCGAAGATGTCCCGTATCTCGACCGTGGCCGCCAGCTCACATGCAACGTGATGCAACAATTTAGAGAGAAGGTGAGCTCCACTCAACTCAAGCTTGGGCATAGTCAGCCTAGTCCTGATGGGGGCGACCTTGCTCTTCCCTAACAAAAGCGAGACATTGACCCGGCCATCGGCGTCAACTGTCCGCATATAGACTGACGCGGCGTAGCCTCGCTCCGACGCGTCACAAAAGCCATGCAGGCTGGCTCGATATTTCCCGGGGGGCAATATTCGACGAGGCAAGGCAATTCGATTGACTTCCTTAATCGATGAAAACAACTCGAGCCAATCATCCAATGGAGAGCCAAACAGCGGCTCGTCCCACGAGACGCCCAAAGTCCAAAGTCTCTGAAGAAGACACTTTGCCGAGAATATCACTGGACTGATCCAACCGCTTGGATCAAACATACGGGCTATTACGGACAACACCGTTCTCTGAGTCCAGACCTTTGGTATTTCCAAGTCCACTTGGAATGTAAAAATATCGGTTAGCGGCTGGTACTGCATGCCCAGCACCGCTATCCTGTTGGGATCATCCACATCCTCAAACAGGTGAGGGTTCTGTTGGTGATCCTCCGGGATCCCTTCTAGAACTCTAGGCTCATTGGACAACCACTTACGTAGCTCGTAGCCACCTGTCTTCAATATTTCGATCAATTCATCCCGCAGTAGGAGGGCCTCCTCAATACTTTGGGCTCCGGTGCACACGTCATCAACATACAAGTCACGTGACAGCACGGAAGCTCCACGGGGAAAGCGGATCCGTTCCCGCTCTGCCAATTCAAGCAATGATCTGATGGCGATATAGGGATCTAGATTTCAAACCATACGTGTTTGTGTTGAGTTCATACACCGTCACAGGATCCTCAGGGCGCTCACGCCAGAGTATCAACTGGAATCGCCTGTCCTCAGGATGTATGACTGTCTGGCGGAACATCATCCGGATGTCCGCACCAAAAACCACTTGATGTCTTCTAAAGTTCAAGATGATGTCAATTATGTCCCTATGCAAATTGGGACCTGAATGCAAACATAGATTCAACGAAACTCCGTTCGAATTGGGTGCGGACCCATCAAAGACAGTCCGCAACTTGCCCGTTGAGGCCTTCACCACCGCGTGGTGGGGCAAAAAATAATGCTCAGTTGAGCTCCAATCAACTCGAGCCGGAGACATGTGACCCAAATCCTCGTACTCGCGCATAAATTCAATATATTTATCGCGAAGTACGTGGTCACGCTGCATGCGTCGCTCCATGGACAGCAGTCGTTTCTCCGCAAGCGCCTTACTTTGCCCTAGGCTAGGACGAGAGGCAACAAAGGGTAACCTAGTTACAAACCGACCGGAGGGCAACCTCTCCGTGGTCGATCGAAAAAGGGCTTCGCACTCAGCGTGTTCCGGATCCATCCTGGAACTCATAGGTGGCTCCTCCACCTCCCAAAACCTTTGCATGGTCTTGGCCAAGGACGCAGATGCGACGACCGGTGGCTCCTCCACGGTGCTATTATCAAACACAGGGCCCATCAGGGCGAAACCAAAGATAGTAGACACTGCCATCAGTGAAGACGAACCCAGAGCCTTCTGTGTACCCAACAAAATCCAACCCAATACGTCCGAGCCCAGGAGCAAGTCCACTGGGCCGGGATGAAAGACAAAGGGGTCGGCCAAAATCCAGACCCGAAACCAAAGACAACACACCCGGCGGTATGTCTGTCGAGGGAGTGCCAACCCGCAATGGTATCCATTACCATAGCCGAAGTCGTGGATCCTCATTGTGGAGGACTTCAGCGAAGAAAAGGTGACAAGTGTCTGGCCCGTCAGACACTTCACTTGTATGCCACCAACTCCAAGAAGTGGCACAGGCGAGTCTTCCACGACTAAACCTAACTGGCGTGCCACTCGAGATGAAGTAACCCGGCAAACTGCTTTGAGCCCCTGAGTCCAACAGAGCTCTCAAATTAATGGCTTCCCCCTTACGACCCCATACGCGGACCACCGCGGTAGGGAGACAGAACCGTCCGCGGCTCTGTCCCAGCCCCAAGGGAGCAAGCCCTAGTTACGGGCTCCCCACTCTCTCTCTTTCTCCAAACCAGGGGCGCGCCACTGACCCGGATAATATGGCGGGCGAGTGCACATCCCCATCTGAGGGGGGCATAACCCGCGGCCCGGCCATACATATGGTACGGCGGGTGGTACTCCAGCCGTGGGTACTCGTGCAGCGGCGGAGAAAACCGCTGCGGCTGCATGTGTTGGGTATTGGTAACTCCGCGTGGAGGGGGTGTCCCCACTCTCACGTCTCGATCTGGGAGCCCCCGCCCATGGGGGCCCTATCGAGGCCTGGCCAGCTACATACTGGCCATGCACCTTGGGGCGCGTGGTCCCGGTCCGCCAAGACTACCCGCGCAGGTACGCGACCCCCTCCCGAGGGGGGTGCGACGAGCGAAGCCGCGTCCTCCGTCCGATGGTGGAGGGCTTCGCGCAGGAAGCGCCCCCGCCCATAGGGGACCCCTGCCTCAACAACCGGGGGCCATCCCCGTTCCGGTTCATGCAGAGCATCACGTGGTGCAGCCCACGGCATGCCTGCTGCATGGTATGGCTCTGGGAGCAGTCACGTGCATAGTGACCGCCCAAACAATAAAAGCAAAGTTCATGCCGCTTTGCCATGCGGCGCCGATCTTGTACTGGCAGTCTCTGCCAGTCCCTGCATTGCCGCAGGCTGTGGCCCATCCGACCACATTGCAGGCAGTCCGCGTCCCTCGCGACTGCTGCCGTGTGTGCAACCCGCGCACCAGCTCCACGCGGTGGCGGTTGCCGTCCCTGTTGAGGGCCTCCCACCCTCGCCATGAGGGTTCCAAGGGCCTACGTTCAGGCGCTCTGGATGGCGCGCTGAGTCCGTCATGAGTATTCTCAGCCGCCCGTGCCTCAAACTCCAAAAAACTTCACCAAGTCAGTGTGAATGTTGGTAGGGTGGTGCTGTCCCGTTCCGCATTTTCGCGCTCAAACCGCGAGCGGATGTCATTGGGCAATTTGCCCAATACAATGTGCACCAGCAAAAAGGACCATTGGTCCACCGGCAGCCCCAGTGTGCGGAGCGCGTTACAGGCCACTGTAACGGGCGTGAGCAACTGCAGGCGCAACTGTGCCCTGTTGGCCACCTTGGGCAGGGCCATCAACTGTGCGGCGTGCGCATCCGCTAACAAACGTAAATTTTGGTAGCGGGAGTTCAATAACTCCCAAGCCGTATCGTACTGGTCGTCCTCCACCCGGAGGTGCTGGATGAGCGACCGCGCTTCATCCTCAAGAGTGGAGAGGAGGTAGGCCATCTTCTGGGCCTTCGACAAATCCTGTCGTGCTACGACCAGGGACTCAAAACATATTTTTATATGCTACCCACTCCTCCATCCTACCCCCAAAGTGGGACAGCTGAAGGGTGGGGAGCCGACCAGTAACCGCTGGTCCTTCCTGTCTAACAGGTGTGCGAGGGGCTGGTCCGCCAGCCTGTCTCGCCCTTAGTGCGGTCACCGCCTCCGCGATATCATCGTGCAGACTCAGGATCTGGTCCATGTCCGCCATGTGACCTGCGTAGGCCTCCGGGGTAAGATCGGCTTCGGTAAGCGCCGCCAGGGCCGCTTCCGCGCTAATCAATCGTGAGTGGAGGTGATCCGCTCTTAGCAGTATGGCGCCCTCCCTGTCCTTCCGGGACAGGAGTCCTCCGGCCGTCACAAACCATCTCAATTCGTTGGCGAGTGTCGCCCTAGCATTGGAGGCCTTCGCCATCGCGTCAAGTCACAAACAAAAAATAACAAAAGGTAAATAAAAAACAACAAAATCAAGCAACTACACGAAGAACCGCGGTAGGTATGAGAATGGCGCAAACCCGGAACGCACGGTACAAACCGCAAACAAATACAAAAAAGGTTACAAATATTCTTATACAAACAAACTAAGAAAAATCTAATAATTTTTACAAACAATTAATTATTTTTACAAACGAACAAATAGAGGGGTAGATAAACTACGCTCTGCTACCAGAAAAATGTGCAGAAGCAACTACGCTCTGCTGCCAGAAAAATGTGCGCAGCGAGGAATCCGGACAAACGAAGCGGCGGGAAGAATTCTGTACCGAAACTTCACCGGGAAAAAACCACCGGTAAAAATAAGTACCGGGAAGAAATCTCCACGCGGCACCACGTTTGCCCGACTAAAACCTAACTAACTTAACGCAGTCTGCTACCACCGTAGCTTATGAAGGGAGCTACAGGGCCCTATATGATAACCTAACCTATAAAGTTAAATTACACTTAAAGAAACACTTACCAAGCTAAATCTTCTTTCTCTTCGGATCCAAACTTGAGTGTCTTCGGGAAGGGGGAATTCCTAATCACCCTACCTAACCCTTGAGATCTCAATTCCCCAGGACAACTAAATAGATTTCTTCCCGTAGTTTCACTCGGGAACAGCCAGATGTGAACAGCCAGCCACGTTTCACCTCTCACAAGAAAAAGTCACAATGACGGGTACACAAACACAAAGTTCAATAGTTATTTAACAAACAGGAAATTCACAAATACAACTCAAGTTAATTAGCAATCAAAGAACGCGGGCCCTCTCGCGTATTAAAAATCAAACCGATATCGCATAGGGCAATGCAATGGCGGCCGTCCGCGCGACGCCATCCACGCTAGCAGTGTGAAAACCCCGAACGCCCTCTGGCGGCAGCAATGCGAAACGCCCGCGTTTAGTTTTACCCAATATATTACAAACAACAACCACTTCGAGTGTAGAGTCTCCAACCTTCAGAGGAGTGGGTGCGACACGGATATTAAACATAATTTTCGTCTTGTCCATGTTCATTTTTAGACCCACTTGTTGAGAGGCTCTACAGAGGCCATCGAGCATTGTGCCTAGGTCTTCCAAGGTCTCAGCCATGACTACGATATCGTCAGCGAATCGAAGGTGAGTGAGGTACTCGCCGTTGATATTGATGCCGAGTCCGCTCCAGTCCAGAAGCTTGAAAACATCTTCCCGGGCGGCGGTGAACAGTTTCGGAGATATCACGTCTCCCCTGTCTCACCCCTCGCTTCGCAACTGGATAGGTTTTGGAGCCTTGATCCTGGAGACGGACCGACATGGTGGCGTTTTCGTACAAACACTTCAGCGCTTCGATATATCGATAGTCAATTTGGCACCGTTGGAGAGACTGTAGCACAGCCCAGGTCTCGATCGAATCGAAGGCTTTCTCGTAGTCCACAAACGCCAAGCATAATGGCTGATTATACTCCTCAGTCTTCTGTATAATCTGCCGCAGCGTATGTATGTGGTCTACGGTACTCAAAGCCTTTTTCGGAAACGCCGGCTTGTTCGGGAGGCTGGAAGATCGTCAAACCTGCGAGCAGAGACGATTCGTAATGACTCTCGAAAACAGTTTGTAGACATGGCTCCAGAAGTGAGATAGGCCTATAATTCTTCCAATAGGGTTTTGTCACCTTTTTTGAAGAAAAGTACCACCACACTTCTGTGCCATGCCGTAGGCGTTTGTCCCTCGGAGGTATGACGGAATCAAATAGCTTCTGAAGAGCTCTTAATACCGGCGTTCCACCTGCTTTCAGAAGCTCAGCCGTGATTCCATCATCACCCGGTGCCTTATTGTTTTTTAACTGTTTGAGAGCCATTCTAATCTCATAAAGGCTGACGTCCGGGATATCTTCGGTGTAGTGTCGGGTCAATCTGGCTCTTGGATCTTTGGCCAGATTACTGACAGGTGTGCGTACGCTGGTGTATAATTGTCCGTAGAACTTCTCAACCTCTTCCAACAGCTCTGGCTTCGACGAAATGATTCTGCCATCCTCAGTCTTCAGCTTGAGTCAGTTGGCTTTGACCAACAGACAGATCCCTTGCAAACACTTTTGAGCCCTTATTTCGCTTGATCGCCTCTTCAATACGGTCAGTATTGAATTGGCGTAAATCACGAGTTAAGGACTTGGAGATCTGTCTGTTTAGACGTCGATACTGAGCAGCATCGTCAGAGGACTGCAGAACCAAGTTTCATCTTTCTTCCATGAGTTTGTTGGTGAGGTCCGAGATCTTTTTGGTTCCTTTTGAACGGCGGGTTTTGAAAGCCTTAGACCCAGCTGTTTGGACAATTTGCACAAACCTGTCATTATAATCGTCCAGATTTTCGCAGTCTCCCAGGCATTCGAAGCGATTCTGCAATTCGAGCTGAAAGCTCTCGGGGTTTTGGAGCTGGATAGGCGCTGGTCGGAGCGTAGACTTCATCAGTCGACACCTTTCGAGTTTTATTCTAAGATTCAATGTGCCTCTTACCAATCGGTGATCGCTTCCTGTTTTTACGGCATTGATCACAGAGACATCATTGAATATGTGCCTCTTCGTCGACAAGATGAAGTCAATCTCATTTTTTGTAACGCCATTAGGATGCAACCATGTCCACTTTCGCTGTTTTGGCTTTTTGAAGAAGGAGTTCATCATAAAGAGGCCCTCCTTCTCCATAAAGCCGGCCAGCAGATGACCACGTGCATTCCTCCTTCCATATCCAAAATTCCCCACCCTCAGCTCATCATCGCTTCGTTTGCCCAGTTTCGCGTTAAAGTCCCCCATCACAACGGTATAGTGGGCCTGGGAGCTATGTATGGCTTTAGAAATATCCTCATACATAGTCTCTACCTCGTCGTCGGAGCGATATGAGGGCGGTGCGTATACTTGTATTACCTTCAACGAATACCGTTTGGTAATTCTGAGTACAAGGTACGCTACCCTCGCCGAAACACTCTCGACCTGGACCACGTTGTTGACGAGGGACCTGTGGACGATAAACCCGACACCACCCTGGGACAGTTGGTCGCCCTCCCGGAAATAGAGCAGGTTTCCGGACTTGAGGATCATGGTGTCCTCCCCTCTCTTCGGACTTCACATAACCCTACAATATCCCATCGTAACCTGCTCAATTCTTCCTCCAGTTCAGCGAGCTTCTCGTCGGTCCGCAGTGTGCACGTGTTATAAGTTGCCAGGGCCAAAGGTCGTCGGGGTTGGTAGCCTGGCATCTGCCGGGGATTCTTAGCACCCCTGCCCCGCCGTTACCGTGACCGCTACCAGAGTCCGGGATAGCGGGGCCGCCGGGGACTAGGGGCCGTGTTATGGGTGTAACAACCATAGGGGGTTTTGCCGTAATCGCCACGCTTGGCAGGCGGGTTGGCGATCGCAGTGTGATGTCATAGTACGCGGAAAGATGCTGCTGCCCATCCTCCGGTGTTTTAGATCCCTTAGTCGCCTCTTACGACACCCACGGGAAGAGATGGGTTGGTGCTATTCTAGGAGCCACACCACAGGCCACAGACAACAAATAATGAGGATTTATTGGAAAACTTAAGGGAAGAGGAAGAAGGAAAGGAATTAGGAAATGGAGTTAGTCTAAAAACGGATGAAATGGTAAAATTGTTAGGACTTACCTGGAACCGCAGAACCGATGACTTCCAATACACGGTGAATCTTCCTCTGCAACCCGGACCTGTAACAAAAAGAAAGGAGTATTATCAGACATTTCACGACTCATATGATCCCGCTTGGGATGGCTAGCTCCAAGCGGGCGTTATAACAGCAAAGATATTCATGCAGAAATTGTGGCTAGCAAGTATAGGCTGGGACGAGGAACTACCAAGCCATTTTGTTAGCAAGAGTGGAAAATTCTATCGTGAAAGATCTGCAGAATCTTACTAAATTTGTTTTACCTCGTTGGGTAAGCACGAGAAGTGATGACAAGCTTGTGGAACTTCATGGCTTTGCACGAATGCGTCTGAGTGCTGCATACAGTGCAGTAGTCTATTTGCGTGTCATAGATTTAAATGACAATGTGCACGTCAGATTGGTTGCCTGCAAAACAAGAGTGGGCTCCGATTAAACAGTTATCGATCCCGAGATTAGAGTTATGTGGAGCTACACTGCTAAGTAAACTACTGAAGGGAAGTATCTGAAGTTCTGAACATCGACAGGTCACACATACATGCATGGTCTGATTCTGGAGGTAGTGTTGGCTTGGTTGAGTGGACATCCTAGCAGGTGGCAAACGTTTGTAGGGAATCGTGTGTCGGATATTCTTCAAGTTTTAAATGGAGGTCAGTGGTCTCATGTTTCATCATCTCAAAACCCCGCCGATTGTGCATCAAGGGGTTTGAATCCATCTGATCTCATGGAGAGCATTCTCGCTGTGGCTTCAGGGTCCTGCAATGCTACAAGAGAACTCAGGCTGTTAAATACAATAAGCCGAAAATAAGAGAGACAAATCTGGAAAAGCGGAAAGTGGTGCATTTTACCGAAGCTGACAATTCTTTATTCCTGAAAGTACTCATCGTTTACTAAGCTCGTGAGAGTGGTGGGCTTACTGCAGGCGTTTCTTAAGACTCATAAATAGAGGGGTCCTTCTACAAGCTGCAGTACTTATCTTACCTCTCGGTAACTTAAAGAGAGGCAAACAGACACCTGCATAAAACAGTGTCAACGAGAGCATTTTGAAGAGGAATTTTGCGTTTTTGGAGAAAAGGTCAACCTAATAAAATCAGAGGTCCTTTTAAAACCACTAAATGCATTAATTGATAGCAATGGTTTGTTGCGAGTTGGTGGGCAGCTTGGAAAACTCTCTAAGTTAAGTGAAAGTCAGAAACATCCAATTCTTTTGCCTAAAAATTCACATCTCACTAATTTAATTGTTTCTGACGCTCATTTCAAGACTCTGCATGGAGGCCCCCAGCTCATGCTATCATATTTGCAATCCAAATATTGGATTTTTTGGGAGCCAAATTATTGGTTAAGTCCTACAATGTGCGAAGGTGCATAACATGTTTCAAACATAAGGCATCAACGATGACTCCTCTGATGGGTCAATTACCTGCTGCCAGAGTTACACCTTGTAAACCATTCACTTGTAGTGGGGTTGATTACGCTGAGTCCGATTAATGTGCGGACTACTAAAGGTCGTGGTTATAAGGCATACAAGGGGTATATTTGTTTATTTATATGTATCAACGCGGGCCATACATATTGAAGTTGTCAGTGATCTGACAACTCAAGGTTTTCTGCAGCTTTCAAAAAGGTTTGGTTAGTCGGCGTGGAGTTTGTACGGACATCTGGAGCGATAATGGCACTAATTTTGTCGGTGCGTCTCCGGGAATTGCCAAATCTTTTTCAATTCGGAAAAATCTGGTATGGCACATGATATTGCCGAGTCTGCTAGCTACTTCAATGGGACGTCGTGGCATTTTATACCTCCCCACTCTCCAAATTTTGGGGGCCTGTGGGAGGCCGGTGTTAAATCGGTCAAGGTTCACCTGAAAAAGGTGATAGGCGATCTCACTCTTACATTTGAAAGAGCTATCTACAGTCCTAGCTCAAATCGAAGCGTTGCCTGAATTCCCAAAGACGCCTTTAACACGTCTTGATTCAAATACTGATGATATCGAAGTCTTAATCGCCGGGTCACTTTCTTTGGTGGGCGGTCCTTTGGTTACCCCTCCAGACAGTAATTTTGAAACGTCCAATATTAAAGGAAAGCGACTTACCTCCCATGTAAGTAATGGCTTTACTTGGTCGCGTGGTGGCTAAACACATCCAGGTTCCGATGGGGGAATCACACGAGTTGTGCCGTTAAAGGTTAAAAAATTCTATTATCAAACGACCGGTGTCGAAACTTTGTGTGCTCCCATTAGCAGAATAGAGGTCATATTAATTTAGTTCATAATTTCAAGATATCTTATGTTTATTTGTATTTTAATTTCTGGTTATCCCACCCACCTTTGAGTTTGTATAAAGAACAATCACTGTTGTTCTTGGTGGGCAGAATGTTAAGATTCCACAGTTTTAGTTAAGTTTGTTTTGATAATTAGTTCCGTGGACCTTCGTCAATAGATGGCGCCACACTATCATTTTACAAGTCGCTATGGTTTGTCGCAATTATTTAATGACCCTGTGTGGTTTTTATGACGTTTTGAACCCCAACCATTGTACTAGCAAATATATTGTTTTGCATCTCTTTCTTGGTATCATTACCTAAGGGGTGTAATCAACAATAGACCTCCCCCGAATTTGTGCCGAGTTGTACACTTGGCCTACATTTATTTTATGATATTATCTATTTTGCAGGAATAATTGGCGTAATCGACGTCAACGTCACTTTAAGAAGCAAAACAAGTCCTTCGATTGACAGTGACATACACTGACAGATGTGTCAAAAAAGTAATGTTGACGTTTTATGCGTTTTGTTTAAACTCCATTTGTAACGTTTTTGTTACAGTTTTAATCTTTTAGCTCCATATTAAATTCAAAGAGAATTTATCTTTTTTACTCATAAGTTGTAGAGATATAGTATGATTACTTTTTTTTGTTTCTTATCTAACGACAAATAAATTCGTTATATTTTCA
Organism: Ephestia elutella; assembly: GCA_018467065.1. Taxonomy (NCBI): domain Eukaryota; kingdom Metazoa; phylum Arthropoda; class Insecta; order Lepidoptera; family Pyralidae; genus Ephestia; species Ephestia elutella. The sequence goes on from CM031583.1 coordinate 321,420, forward strand.
TTTGTCCTACACTGCGTTTTAAGAAGGTACACCACCAGTCCACTTTATATCTCTGCCAATCTTCTTTGGGTAGATGTTACTCCAAAACTATTAGACCTATAATAATAAAATGTATGCCATGTGGTAGGTAATTTAATGCAGATTAATTTTGTCCATGAAATTGTGTTGTCGATAGACTTACAAAATAACCGCTTTGTTGGATTGGAGGGATTCTGCCTAATCGGTGCGGCGTCGCTCCGCACAAGTTTTTCCAAAACATACAACCTCTAAATTAGTACCGCACTGCCATACTAAATCAAAAATGAAATTATTATGGCCGTGCGGTACGCCCCCCTCCGTCCTCCTCCTCCTCAGTAGGATTGCCCCGCGTAGAGGCCTTCGATGACCGACTGTATGAACCATATAGGTAAGCAGTGATAATTCTATGTCATCGATCGGTAGCGTTATCCTCTGTTACTGTACCGGGTTTAATTAGAATGATTGTGATATTATAGACTGCTTGGACGGCACGGATGAGTCCCCGGAAGCGTGCGCGCGCACCGCGTGCTCCAGCGACCAGTTCCTGTGTGAGGTCAGCAAGCGCTGCATCCCGGCCGCCTGGCGCTGCGACGGCGGCCGCGACTGCGGCGGCGGCGACGACAGCGACGAGCGGCACTGCAGTGAGTATAGTGTGCTGTGACGTCACCGCCGGCGCAGCGATGCTCCAGCGACCAGTTCCTGTGCGAGGTCAGCAAGCGCTGCATCCCGGCCGCCTGGCGCTGCGACGGCGGCCGCGACTGCGGCGGCGGCGACGACAGCGACGAGCGGCACTGCAGTGAGTATAGTGTGCTGTGACGTCACCGCCGGCGCAGCGTGCTCCAGCGACCAGTTCCTGTGCGAGCTCAGCAAGCGCTGCATCCCGGCCGCCTGGCGCTGCGACGGCGGCCGCGACTGCGGCGGCGGCGACGACAGCGACGAGCGGCACTGCGAAGTGAGTATAGTGTGCTGTGACGTCACCGCCGGCGCTGCGTGCTCCAGCGACCAGTTCCTGTGCGAGCTCAGCAAGCGCTGCATCCCGGCCGCCTGGCGCTGCGACGGCGGCCGCGACTGCGGCGGCGGCGACGACAGCGACGAGCGGCACTGCAGTGAGTATAGTGTGCTGTGACGTCACCGCCGGCGCAGCGTGCTCAGCGACCAGTTCCTGTGCGAGCTCAGCAAGCGCTGCATCCCGGCCGCCTGGCGCTGCGACGGCGGCCGCGACTGCGGCGGCGGCGACGACAGCGACGAGCGGCACTGCAGTGAGTATAGTGTGCTGTGACGTCACCGCCGGCGCTGCGTGCTCCAGCGACCAGTTCCTGTGCGAGCTCAGCAAGCGCTGCATCCCGGCCGCCTGGCGCTGCGACGGCGGCCGCGACTGCGGCGGCGGCGACGACAGCGACGAGCGGCACTGCAGTGAGTATAGTGTGCTGTGACGTCACCGCCGGCGCAGCGTGCTCCAGCGACCAGTTCCTGTGCGAGCTCAGCAAGCGCTGCATCCCGGCCGCCTGGCGCTGCGACGGCGGCCGCGACTGCGGCGGCGGCGACGACAGCGACGAGCGGCACTGCAGTGAGTATAGTGTGCTGTGACGTCACCGCCGGCGCAGCGTGCTCCAGCGACCAGTTCCTGTGCGAGCTCAGCAAGCGCTGCATCCCGGCCGCCTGGCGCTGCGACGGCGGCCGCGACTGCGGCGGCGGCGACGACAGCGACGAGCGGCACTGAAGTGAGTATAGTGTGCTGTGACGTCACCGCCGGCGCAGCGTGCTCCAGCGACCAGTTCCTGTGCGAGCTCAGCAAGCGCTGCATCCCGGCCGCCTGGCGCTGCGACGGCGGCCGCGACTGCGGCGGCGGCGACGACAGCGACGAGCGGCACTGAAGTGAGTATAGTGTGCTGTGACGTCACCGCCGGCGCAGCGTGCTCCAGCGACCAGTTCCTGTGCGAGCTCAGCAAGCGCTGCATCCCGGCCGCCTGGCGCTGCGACGGCGGCCGCGACTGCGGCGGCGGCGACGACAGCGACGAGCGGCACTGAAGTGAGTATAGTGTGCTGTGACGTCACCGCCGGCGCAGCGTGCTCCAGCGACCAGTTCCTGTGCGAGCTCAGCAAGCGCTGCATCCCGGCCGCCTGGCGCTGCGACGGCGGCCGCGACTGCGGCGGCGGCGACGACAGCGACGAGCGGCACTGCAGTGAGTATAGTGTGCTGTGACGTCACCGCCGGCGCAGCGTGCTCCAGCGACCAGTTCCTGTGCGAGCTCAGCAAGCGCTGCATCCCGGCCGCCCTGGCGCTGCGACGGCGGCCGCGACTGCGGCGGCGGCGACGACAGCGACGAGCGGCACTGCAGTGAGTATAGTGTGCTGTGACGTCACCGCCGGCGCAGCGTGCTCCAGCGACCAGTTCCTGTGCGAGCTCAGCAAGCGCTGCATCCCGGCCGCCTGGCGCTGCGACGGCGGCCGCGACTGCGGCGGCGGCGACGACAGCGACGAGCGGCACTGCAGTGAGTATAGTGTGCTGTGACGTCACCGCCGGCGCAGCGTGCTCCAGCGACCAGTTCCTGTGCGAGCTCAGCAAGCGCTGCATCCCGGCCGCCTGGCGCTGCGACGGCGGCCGCGACTGCGGCGGCGGCGACGACAGCGACGAGCGGCACTGCAGTGAGTATAGTGTTAACTGTGACGTCATCCGCCGGCGGCTGCGTGCTCCAGCGACCAGTTCCTGTGCGAGCTCAGCAAGCGCTGCATCCCGGCCGCCTGGCGCTGGGCGACCGCGGCCGCGACTGCGGATCGGCGGCGACGACAGCGACGAGCGGCACTGCAGTGAGTATAGTGTGCTGTGACGCTCACCTGCCGGCGCAGCGTGCTCCAGCGGCGCCAGTTCCTGTGCGAGCTCAGCAAGCGCTGCATCCCGGCCGGCCTGGCGCTGCGACCGCGGCCGCGACTGCGGCGGCGGCGACGACAGCGACGAGCGGCACTGCAGTGAGTATAGTGTGCTGTGACGTCACCGCCGGCGCAGCGGTTGCTCCAGCGACCAGTTCCTGTGCCGGAGCTCAGCCAAGCGCTTTGCATCCCGGCCGCCTGGCGCTGCGACGGCGGCCGCGACTTGCGGCGGCGGCGACGGACAGCGGACGAGCGGCACTGCAGTGAGTATAGTGTGCTGTGACGTTTCACCGCCGGCGCAGCGTGCTCCAGCAGACCAGTTCCTGTGCGAAGCTCAGCAAGCGCTGCATCCCGGCCGCCTGGCGCTGCGACCGCGGCCGCGACTGCGGCAGCGGCGACGACAGCGACGAGCGGCACTGCAGTGAGTATAGTGTGCTGTGACGTCAACCGCCGGCGCAGCGATATGCTCCAGCGACTCAGTTCCCTGTGCGAGCTCAGCAAAGCGCTGCATCCCGGCCGCCTGGCGCTGCGACGGCGGCCGCGACTGCGGCGGCGGCGACGACAGCGACGAGCGGCACTGCAGTGAGTATAGTGTGCTGTGACGTCACCGCCGGCGCAGCGTGCTCCAGCTGACCAGTTCCTGTGCGAGCTCAGCAAGCGCTGCATCCCGGCCGCCTGGCGCTGCGACGGCGGCCGCGACTGCGGCGGCGGCGACGACAGCGACGAGCGGCACTGCAGTGAGTATAGGTATTGCTGTGACGTCACCGCCGGCGCTGCGTGCTCCAGCGACCAGTTCCTGTGCGAGCTCAGCAAGCGCTGCATCCCGGCCGCCTGGCGCTGCGACGGCGGCCGCGACTGCGGCGGCGGCGACGACAGCGACGAGCGGTACTGCAGTGAGTATAGTGTGCTGTGACGTCACCAGTCAGTATGGAGATTAGAGAGAGTCATAATATTTGATAGAAATATCTTCTATATTTCTATGAAATTCTATCTTCACCTGTTATCATGAAGGCCATTCATGTTACATTATTGAAAAGATTATTTTATTTCATGTAAGTTAAGTTACTTGTGTTAACTAGAGGTATTTCAATCGGCAGAGAGCACGGAGTGCGGCGCGATGTTCTCGTGCGACAACGGCGCGTGCATCCCGTGGGAGTACTACTGCGACGGCGTCAGCGACTGCGGCGACACGTCCGACGAGCGCAACTGCCGGACAGAGCCTGCCGCCACCGCCGCCAACCACAACTCACTGTCAGTACCTACTGGGCCCCGCGGTTTCTGAATAGCCTATATGAGTTTCATAACTAAATTACATAATAAACTTAAATATCTACAAACACATTAATAGGTTTTGGACACAGAAATAATTTTTCAAATAAAACCAAAAGTTCCAGAGATTAGCGCCGCTAAATAAACAAACAATTGTACACACACTTCTTATTGTATTGTTAAAATTTTTATAAGGAATCCGTACCTAAAGAGTAAAAACGCGATGGTATTTATTTCATTGGGCACTATTTCTACAAGTTGAGTGTGAAAACACGACGCGTGATTCATTGTTCAGATTTTCAGCGTGTCGTGCGTTTTCAGCAGTGAACCTGACCGTAACAGATAACAACATACATTTGATGATTGTAACGATGTGTGTTCAGAGGCAGCTCGGAGCGCCGCAAGCAACAGCCCGACCACACGCTGTGCGAGGAGCACGAGTTCCAGTGCGACAACCACGAGTGTATCCGGATGGTGAATATCGCTTTATGAACATTACTTTGACACTAGAACTACAGTTTAGTAAGACATACCATCCAGTCCAGTTGTCCATCGGTGTATGAGCCATCACACACATAGATATAATTATTGCCTACATAAACGCTAACACTAGGTCAATATACCTTTTAATACTATATTGATTAGCTTGCATATTTACTAGTTAGACTTACGTCAATAACTTAACATTAAATCAGTGTACGATTAGCACTCTACGGGTTTGGATTAAATCTCTTCGGAGTTTTCCCCATAGCTTAGCATCCCAGCATCAGCATCAACCTATTTAGCAAATCTGTGTGTGGTTACACCATAAAAGGTTTCGTTGCCACGATTAGAACTTTGTGGCGCATTACTATTAGCACAGTTGATAAAAAGCATAAAATCATCTTTTAGCGATTGTAAAATATTTGCGTGGACTGACTCTACAGTGGTTTTGGGTTGGCTTCACGGCGATGTCAATCGATGGAAGTTGATTTTGATGTTGACGGAAAAGCCGTTAGCGCCTCAGGGTTGTCACAAAAGGGCCTCTGCAGTAATGTACTATTACAACTTAGAGTATGAAATAAAATCCTGATTTTGTCATTTCATTGTGCAGGAGTTCCGTTGCGACCAGCACGTGGACTGGCTTCGACGGCTCGGACGAGTAGCAGGCTGCCCCCCTCCCCCGCCGCCGCCCCCCTCCCAGCACCGCCCCCCGCCGCCGCCATCTCCAGCGGCGCCCGAGTGCTCGCCGCCGTCACTGGAGTGCGACAACGGCACCCGATGCGTGCCGCTGCTGCAGCGCTGTGCGGATGAGATACAGGGACTGCGCTGATGGCAGCGACAGAGGCTGACCGATGTGGTAAGATAACTTATGTTACTTGCATTAAATCTTGATATAGCGCCCACTGGAACTGCACTTCCGTCGGAATTTTTGAAAGTATTTTGTGTTGTTTGCTGTTCCTAGTTTTACTTTTCCCATGTACCAAATATTATCGAAATCTATACTGTACTGAGAATGATGATTCTTTTCTTCGAATCGCTCAACTTGAATTTAGAGTTGCCAATGTTTCAATTTGTTGTCTCCAATTTGAAATAGCGTGGGTGTTGTGTATAGCTACAAACACGCTACAAATAACCATTGTATGTATGTGAACAGGCGAGCCGCGAATGGCAGGCGCGGCGTGCTCGCACGTGTGCCGCCCCTCCCCCGCGGGCCCGGTGTGCGCGTGCCCCCCCCCGCTCGTGCTGCAGCGCGACGGCGTCACGTGCGGCGCGCACGCGTGCAGCGCGTGGGGCGTGTGCAGCCAGACGTGCACGCCCATGAAGAACAAGTACAAGTGCTCGTGCTTCGACGGGTTCAAGCTGGCCGATGACGGGTTTACGTGCAAGAGTACCGCGGCCGCCACGCCGCTGTTGGTTTACAGGTAAGATTGTAAATGTTAACTCGGCTTCGGTTAACATCATGTTTTCTATTGCTGTCTAATTTCTAATTCTTATAAACAAGCTATATATACACAGTACATACCTGAGATAGAAATACGAAAAAATCTATTTCTTATTTTCACGCATTTATTCTACACAATGTTACGCGCATACCAAAGTTACTTATACCTGGCAGTGAAGTCCCGAAGGTCGTCTCCCAAGTGCCTTACGTGCTGGACGTGACACGTGAAACCACGTGATTTGTGCTTGTGTGTATTCCTACCGAATACACACAAGCACAAAACCACATCCAACCTCAACTCACGGGTCGATTAGACAGTTACACACCACATCGAACGATCGTCGATCATCCAATCACAGGAATCTCAGAAAATTTTACACACACAACTGCATTTTTCGACAGCTTGTCATTTGCTTTTGACAACGAAAGATACGGAAAAAGCGGGCACTTTCAATGATATTTTTCCGTCAGCTCAAGATAGCGCGGAGCAACTACGTGCAGCAAACGAACCTTCATTCTTGGCCTATGATTGGTTGTTTCAATTACTAAATTGAAAAATATTGTATGTAATCGAGAACAGCCAACTAATACGTCACGTCTAATATGTTTATATCATTGAGTTAGGTACGTTATTAGACGTTATAGAATATCTATTTTTGGATTTTTGAGCATCTCAGATGCATGCAATTAGTACTATATATCTGATTTCTATATGAGAGTACTTTATATAGAATATCAATAAATAAAGGCATTGTTCTCAAGCTTTTTGTCAATCTAGTAGCACTTTCTAGCGCCTGACTATAATAATGCGTGGAGAAAGTACATAATTTAAATAAAATAGCCTATAGTGCCTAACAAGTGGCTGATCCATAATCTTGATCACTACACAGAAAGAATACAATAAATCAAATATTATCGTAGGAAAGGCTTACGTGCATTTGCTTTCAATGCACAATATTTTGTACTTTTATCATAGTTACATAGTAGGTTTCTTAAATAAATAACAAGTCATATTTTACATATATTTATTTATTAAAAACATGATGTATATATACAGTAAATAGGTATAAGTGTATACATCTCTTGTTACGCAGAATAGTCAAAGCCTTTTCCTTCTCTTTTTAGACCATAATTAGGAGATAAATCAGTTCTTGAATCTTGTAATTTTATGAATCAAGCAATGGTTTAATGTTACATCGGGCTTTTGATTCCATCTGTGCATACCACCTTGAAATAGAGCTATATTTGTTTATTTTTATCTTTTATAAATGTACTAGGTAAAATGTAGGTAAATAACCAATTACGTTAACATAATATTTTGCTACTTGAAAATGTTTTGGGTTAAATGTATTTTATGACATATTATCAAGCTTGGATATATTTTATTTTAGAGTATTTTATGTCTGTGGTCAAATTACGTCAGTCAAATGTGGCAACCTCTTTAAAAAAATTACCAAGCATTACAAATGAAATAAGTTGTAGGTTTGTCAATTTTGTCCAGAGAATATACTAATCCAATACTACGTACCTTCCTAAATCCTAACTAATCCTAATCCTATCCTAACTAATATTATAAATGCGAAAGTGAGTTTGTTTGTTAATTATTTGTTTGTTTGTTACCTCTTCACGCTTTATCTACTGAACCAATCTTCCTGAAATATCGGTACACATAGTTCGAAAATCTAAGAAGGATATATGGTACCTTTCGTTCCGGGAAAAAGCACTGTTCCCGTGGGAAATCACGCGGGCGAAGCGGCGTACAAAAGCTAGTATATAATATAATTCAAATAAATATTACTTGCTTTTTTTGGCATTTATAAATTACTAGCTTTTGCCCGCGGCTTCGCCTGCGTGAATTTCCCACGGGAACAGTGCTCCCAGGATGAAAGGTACCATGTCTTTCTGGTCCTACCGGTCTTCTAACTATATGTATGCGAAGTTTCAGGAAAATTGGTCAGGTAAATAAAGCGTAAAGAGGTAACAAACAAATAAACAAATTAACTTTCGCATTTATAATATTAGTTAAAAGTTAGATAAGCTAGTTAGAAGAAAAAAAAAACTGTTAGAGTACATAGAATGCAAAATTCAATAAAAGTGTTAAGTAGCAGCGAAAAATGTTTATAAAAAATTGGATTTATATTTTTCGGACTTGGGGACATTTATACAATAATTTTGCGCTTTTCCTGAAATTTAGGGTAAACATCATTGTGTCTTCCTTGAAAATTTAATGTATTTTTTTGTAGATGATATTTTATTTCCAGCCATGAATATTTCACGAATCAAAGTCTTTAACGATAAATACCGGTTGCAATCTCTCCAAACTAGAATTTTCAATAGAGTATTTTCTTTTTACAAAAAGCAGACAACCATAAACTTATTATACCGGTAGCACCACAGAAACAATTTTTTTTTATATATATTTCTGTGGGTAGCACAGACTTAAATTATTAAATAAAGAGTACTTTATCCACAGAAGTAAATTTTTTTTTAAATATAAGCAGAAGGAACACAAATTTCACACACACACTGATGATATTTGACAATATTTGCATCCTGTTCATGATAAGGACTGTCACATAACTCTGTCCCTTTCCTTCCTTAGCATTGCAATGTATTGCAACACGAACCACTACACTGAAAGATTTATCATCCAAGCCGGATTTTTCATGCGAAATGATCCTTAACTGTCATATTTGTTGTATTGTCACAGTTGACATAAATATTTAAAATTATTTTTTACTGTTTTGTGCTTTTAAACTCAATAGAAATGATAAAATGCAACGTGTACAATGTGGGGAAGTGTTTCATAAAAAAATATTCGTGGAATATCGTTCCTTCGGTAAGCAATACATGTTTTTTTGACGTGCCCAATGATAATATACAATTTCGTGTTATTTTTGAAACAATAACCATTATTAGACTTTTGAATGCTATTTATCAGCAATATCATTATTTATTTTATAAAGTAGTGTATTAATTATAACCATTTCATAAGAAATACTACAAGTAATTTAATAATTTCGTAAATAGCATAGATCATTTGACAGATCCAATTTTGTTTACTATGGCTGGGCCGAATCTAGGCAAATATACGAATTTAGTATACCTATTCTATAAAAATCTCAGGAATTCTTTCTTGAAGATTAAAAATGCACATTTTATAAAAATACTGACAGTGAATTTTATTTCAGGACAAGGAAAATATGCCAGAAAATAATACCTCAAGAAAAGAGAACTGTTATGGGGAGTATTTCTCTTACGTACTACGAGTACCAGGACAGTGAATGGACGCCAGCAACCATTAACAACATTGCAATGTTTCATTGCACGTGATTTTTAATAATTTAAAATAAATTTTATTGATTTAATGACTAGTTTTTTTCCCAAAAGGGATAGAATTTCCCATCATAAAAAGCTGATGCAAATCCGTCCGCATACCGCGCACGGCTTAAGATTCAGCGTCTCAAAATGTTTGGTTTTGCTACACTGTATCGAATATAATTAATTATCTTAGATCCGACCCTGTATTCTGTCGTTGTGTGAATAATAATCTTAGTGTGTGTTTTTGCCATGCAATTTCAAATGACATGTTCAGTCTGCTTACTATTATTATATGTCTGTGACTTTATCTAAAAAATAAATATTTCTGTGACCGCTAGGTATTTTATAACTAATATATGAATATTACTGGTATTGTATAACTAATTATGTTACCCATGGGGGTACAATATAATAACTTTATGGATACCCGGATTCCCGCCTGCGGAAGTCCTTGTTGCTCGAAGTATAGTATCGCACATTATCTATGATATTATGTAGAAAAAAAAATCTGTGGTAGAAAACGCGCATAGTCATTTTGTAACTCTTCTTTTGATCTTTATGTACCTACATTGATTAAATTGATTGTTATATTTATAATTGTTTGTGAAAAGCTTAAAAATTGTTGTAGATATTTTTATTTCTGTGGAGTTAGAGTTAGATACATTCTTATTCGTTCCATGGTTGATACCACAGACATATAATAATAGTAAGCAGACTGAACATGTCATTTGAAATTGCATGGCAAAAACACACACTAAGATTATTATTCACACAACGACAGAATACAGGGTCGGATCTAAGATAATTAATTATATTCGGTACAGTGTAGCAAAACCAAAAATTTTGAGACGCTGAATCTTAAGCCGTGCGCGGTATGCGGACGGATCTGCATCAGCTTTTTACGATGGGAAATTCTATCCCTTTTGGGAAAAAATACTAGTCATTAAATCAATAAAATTTATTTTAAATTATTAAAAATCACGTGCAATGAAACATTGCAATGATGTTAATGGTTGCTGGCGTCCATTCACTGTCCTGGTACTCGTAGTACGTAAGAGAAATACTCCCCATAACAGTTCTCTTTCTTGAGGTATTATTTTTTGGCATATTTTCCTTGTCCTGAAATAAAATTCACTATCAGTATTTTTATAAAATGTGCATTTTAATCTTCAAGAATTCCTGAGATTTTTTATAGAATAGGTACTAAATTCGTATATTTGCCTTGATTCGGCCCAGCCATAGTAAAAAAACTGGATCCGTCAAATGATCTATGCTATTTACGAAATTATTAAATTACTTGTAGTATTTCTTATGAAATGGTTATAATTAATACACTACTTTATAAAATAAATAATGATATTGCTGATAAATAGCATTCAAAAGTCTAATAATGGTTATTGTTTCAAAAATAACACGAAATTGTATATTATCATTGGGCACGTCAAAAAACATGTATTGCTTACCGAAGGAACGATATTCCACGAATATTTTTTTATGAAACACTTCCACATATTGTACACATTGCATTTTATCATTTCTATTGAGTTTAAAAGCACAAAACAGTAAAAAAATAATTTTAAATATTTATGACAACTGTGACAACACAACAAATATGACAGTTAAGGATCATTTCGCATGAAAAATCCGGCTTGGATGATAAATCTTTCAGTGTAGTGGTTCGTGTTGCAATACATTGCAATGCTAAGGAAGGAAAGGGACAGAGTTATGTGACAGTCCTTATCATGAACAGGATGCAAATATTGTCAAATATCATCAGTGTGTGTGTGAAATTTGTGTTCCTTCTGCTTATATTAAAAAAAATTTTACTTCTGTGGTTGATACTATACAAGGACTTTCGCGTTTAGTCTGTGTTGCTCTATGGTAGATACCTATAAAATGTATAAAACTTCTTTGGTAGGAACCTACTTTATCATTTTATTTTAGTTTTCTTTGACATATTTTTGATGGATTGACTCTTGACACCTTCACTGTTGCCAGCTGTTAATATTTACCCCTTTAGTATTGAATAATAATGAGTAAGTACAATTCATAAATAGGTAACACAGAACATTTTATACAAATTGTTGTGGTATAGCGGTCAACACGGCAAACCGCGACTTTCTAGTCGCAATAAATAAAAAAAAAAAAATGTAATTATTTTCACAAACTTTTTTTGGTAATAAAATTGTACTTGTTTTTGAAAAAAAAATCACATATTCAATATTTTATCTAATCTGAAAAAACGATGTGAGTTTAAACGAAGGATACCTCACGATAACCCGAATCGAACATTCTCATATAACTCCCTCAATTTCTGGTAAATCTGAATAGGGAATCACTTAAATATACAATTTCATATTTCACTCGGCATATAAAACTATTCTCATAAAGCCATATTGCGGCACAGATTTCATAAAGCAAAATTATAATTTAATTTTACTTGAATCATATACACTGATTACCCCGGACTTCAGGAAATGATAATGTAGGTACCTATCTTAAAATTTTAACATATTTCTCTAAAAATTGAGCTTATCGGCAAATGCCGGTTAATTACTCATGCAATCCCTACACAGTTTGCCAATATATTTTTTTTTGTATTGTCTATACATTCCAAATGTTTTTTATAATAGTGTGTGTGGACGGATACACACACATCTAATCATTGTATGTGTACATGGTGTGTATCCATCCATCTGTGAAACGAAGTACGTGCCTGAACTGTCAAAACCCAATGGTGGACGACCCCCGGAATAGGTTTTGGTTTTCTGACACGTTCACTGAAAACACGCCTAGCGTGTCGTGCGTACCGTGCCCAAAATGCTCACGACATGCATGTTGAATATAAACTCGTTGATGTAACTTAACTAATATTATAAATGCGAAAGTTTGGTTGTGAGTTTGTGAGAATGTTTGTTAGTCAAACACGCAAAATCTGCTGGACAGATTTCGATGAAATTTGGTATCTTCTTCTTTGTCCTAGCCTTTTCCCATTATTTGGGGTCGGCTCTCCTCGTTCTGCTGCGTCAGGACAGTCGGTCCTGGGTTGTCGAAACGTTTGTTTGGGCTTTCTCTATGTCCTTTGCAACGGTGGACCGCCAGGTGGCTAGTGGGCGTCCTCTACATTTCCTATTCTCAGGCAGAGCCAGGGCCTGTCTCACGACATGGTCTTCGGGGCGTCTCATGACATGACCAAACCATCGCAAGCGGCATTCCGTGAGCTTTTCTGTTATGGGCGTAACCGTGAAACTTCCTCTGATGTGTTCGTTTCGTACTTTCTCAAGTCTAGTTACACCTGCTGCCTATCTTAGCATCTTCATCTCACATACGTGCATTTTTTGTTCATGGATTTCTTTATAGCCCAGCACTCGGCACCGTACGTCATGGCTGGTCTGACTGCAGTTTTGTAAATCTTGCCCTTGGTTTTAACGAGTATTCTTGTGTCACATAAAAAAACCAGTTAGAGCTCGCCAGCTAGGGTCAGTTTTAGCTTTATTGTTATTATTATGCATGGCGTATATCCGTGAATAAAAACTCCTATTGAAATTGAAAGTGAGCACCAGCAGCGTTTACGTCAACGAATCGTTGCTACCTCCCTCGCAGCAACCGGCACGAGGTGCGCGCGGTGGAGCTGCCGTCGCTGGCGGCGCGCGCGCTGGTGTCGTCGCTGAGGAACACGATCGCGCTGGACTGGCTGCGGCGAGAGGACGGCACCGTGCTGCTGTTCTGGACGGACGTTGGCGACGACAAGATCTACCGCGGCTCGCTGCAGGCCACTAGTAAGTAACACTACACTACACTACATGAGTAAGATTGATTCAAAGAATGCAAACATGCGTACTAAAAGTAGGATAATCTTTTTGAGGTATATAAACCATTCAATTGTTTGTTTTCTGGAGTCTCTTTGCAGTCGCTCCTTCTGCCTTACTTTATTTTATTTTTATTTTTCATTTATTAGGTTCGCCAACTGGTTGTGCAATACACATGTTCATAGAGATACATTTAAGATCAATCAAGTTGTCAGCCTTCTACGAGCGAACACAGCATGCACATTCACGTATACTCACAGTTTACCAAGATAAGCGTAAAAATGTATGTTTCCGCAGCTCTAAGCAACATCGAAGTGGTAGTCGAGCAGGGCCTCTCGACAGCGGAGGGGCTGGCCGTGGACTGGATGGCCGGCAACCTGTACTGGGTGGAGAGCAACCTGCACCAGATCGAGGTGGCGCGGCTGGACGGCCGCCACCGCCGCACGCTCGTCGACGACCGCGTCGACAACCCCAGGGCGATCGCCGCCGATCCTGGACAAGGGTCAGTTCATTTGGAGGAGATAATCTCAAGAGATATTGGGGCAGAAACATTGCTAATAATTCAGAACTCATTGAATTAAACTGAACAGAATATGATGTCACTTCATGTCGGTTGTCTGCGAGCTAGGTTCTGTTCTAGTCGTATTCCTCATGACTGAGGGTCGTGGTCATTATATGGAATGAAACATACACAACGACTATCTTGGCAATTTTAATGGAGTGGTGCCATTGCCTTCTTCATTTTACACACTAGCTGATAATCATCAACCAGAGTGCAGGTTTCCTCACGATGTTTTCCTTCACCGGAAGCAAGTGGTGGTCGATGAAAATTAACATAGGCACATGAGTCAGATTTATTATACAAACTCATATAGCACGGGGAGGATTCGAACCTGGGATCTTTGCGGCCACAGACGGACACCCTACCATTCGGCTTCGACTAAGCGGTGGTACTCGTAGTCACATAGCTTGATGTGATTGTCCTGCGGCAGCTACCTGTTCTGGAGCGACTGGGAGACGTCGGCGCCGCGCATCGAGCGCTGCTCGCTGGCGGGGCGCCGGCGCCGCACCGTGGTGCGCGTGGACGAGCTGACGGACGGCATCGGCCTGGACCAGCTGGCCGGCTGTACTGGATCGACGCTCGCTGACGCCATACACACCACCGACTACGACGGCCAGGACTACAGAGAAGTATTGAGAGGTGTGTGTTGACTGTAGTGCCCAGCGACTGGCCTGGACCCTGGCTGGCCCGCCGGCTGTACTGGATCGACGCTCGCTCCGACGCCATACACACCACCGACTACGACGGCCAGGACTACAGAGAAGTATTGAGAGGTGTGTGTTGACTGTAGTGAGCTGCCCAACGGCATCGGCCTGGACCAGCTGGCCCGCCGGCTGTACTGGATCGACGCTCGCTCCGACGCCATACACACCACCGACTACGACGGCCAGGACTACAGAGAAGTATTGAGAGGTGTGTGTGTTGACTGTAGTGAGCTGCCCAACGGCATCGGCCTGGACCAGCTGGCCCGCCGGCTGTACTGGATCGACGCTCGCTCCGACGCCATACACACCACCGACTACGACGGCCAGGACTACAGAGAAGTATTGAGAGGTGTGTGTGTTGACTGTAGTGAGCTGCCCAACGGCATCGGCCTGGACCAGCTGGCCCGCCGGCTGTACTGGATCGACGCTCGCTCCGACGCCATACACACCACCGACTACGACGGCCAGGACTACAGAGAAGTATTGAGAGGTGTGTGTGTTGACTGTAGTGAGCTGCCCAACGGCATCGGCCTGGACCAGCTGGCCCGCCGGCTGTACTGGATCGACGCTCGCTCCGACGCCATACACACCACCGACTACGACGGCCAGGACTACAGAGAAGTATTGAGAGGTGTGTGTGTTGACTGTAGTGAGCTGCCCAACGGCATCGGCCTGGACCAGCTGGCCCGCCGGCTGTACTGGATCGACGCTCGCTCCGACGCCATACACACCACCGACTACGACGGCCAGGACTACAGAGAAGTATTGAGAGGTGTGTGTGTTGACTGTAGTGAGCTGCCCAACGGCATCGGCCTGGACCAGCTGGCCCGCCGGCTGTACTGGATCGACGCTCGCTCCGACGCCATACACACCACCGACTACGACGGCCAGGACTACAGAGAAGTATTGAGAGGTGTGTGTGTTGACTGTAGTGAGCTGCCCAACGGCATCGGCCTGGACCAGCTGGCCCGCCGGCTGTACTGGATCGACGCTCGCTCCGACGCCATACACACCACCGACTACGACGGCCAGGACTACAGAGAAGTATTGAGAGGTGTGTGTGTTGACTGTAGTGAGCTGCCCAACGGCATCGGCCTGGACCAGCTGGCCCGCCGGCTGTACTGGATCGACGCTCGCTCCGACGCCATACACACCACCGACTACGACGGCCAGGACTACAGAGAAGTATTGAGAGGTGTGTGTGTTGACTGTAGTGAGCTGCCCAACGGCATCGGCCTGGACCAGCTGGCCCGCCGGCTGTACTGGATCGACGCTCGCTCCGACGCCATACACACCACCGACTACGACGGCCAGGACTACAGAGAAGTATTGAGAGGTGTGTGTGTTGACTGTAGTGAGCTGCCCAACGGCATCGGCCTGGACCAGCTGGCCCGCCGGCTGTACTGGATCGACGCTCGCTCCGACGCCATACACACCACCGACTACGACGGCCAGGACTACAGAGAAGTATTGAGAGGTGTGTGTGTTGACTGTAGTGAGCTGCCCAACGGCATCGGCCTGGACCAGCTGGCCCGCCGGCTGTACTGGATCGACGCTCGCTCCGACGCCATACACACCACCGACTACGACGGCCAGGACTACAGAGAAGTATTGAGAGGTGTGTGTGTTGACTGTAGTGAGCTGCCCAACGGCATCGGCCTGGACCAGCTGGCCCGCCGGCTGTACTGGATCGACGCTCGCTCCGACGCCATACACACCACCGACTACGACGGCCAGGACTACAGCGAAGTATTGAGAGGTGTGTGTTGACTATGATGAGCTGCCCAACGGCATCGGCCTGGACCAGCTGGCCCGCCGGCTGCTGTACTGGATCGACGCTCGCTCCGACGCCATACACACCACCGACTACGACGGCCAGGACTACAGAGAAGTATTGAGAGGTGTGTGTGTGTGACGTTCTCAGACGTAGTGTCAGCGAATATGTTAAAGACTTAAAAGTAACTCTCCTTGCCAGTAATTTTAAAAATAGCGAGGAAGTTTTGGGGTTTCCGTGAATAAAATTGCAATATATAAGAGATCTACGAACTAGATTGTGGTGTGTAATAGTGTAATTAATTGTTTGTTCATCCCAGGGCACTCTGCGCTGTCGCACCCGTTCGCGATCACGGTGTTCGAGTCGCACGTGTACTGGACGGACTGGCGCAGCAACAGCGTGGTGCGCGCCAACAAGTGGGACGGCAGTGACGTCACCGTCGTGCAGAGGACTCTCACGCAGCCCTTCGATATCAAGGTTGTGCCATTTCGAGTACTTATAACAACCTTCTTCTTATCGAGTGTGTTATTACTAACACTGGTGTTGCCTAAAGGCATCTGACATTACTTTTACTACTACCGACATTTAGTGGCCGTATACACAGTAGTACAATAAACAGCCAGCCAATGTGCAGATTTCCTCACGATGTTTTCCTTCACCGGAAGCAGTTGGTCGTCTATAAGAAAACAACCATACATAAGTCAGATTGGCCTACAAACTCGTCCTATTCGACCTCAGGCGGGTGTCATAACCACTTGGCCACCATTGCTTCATCCTTACAAGTAGTGATAGCAACTATTGCCGAGATGTCTAATATTGAATGATCTCCTGGCAGGTGATCCACCCCTCCCGCCAGCCCCGCAGCCCCAACAATCCGTGCGTGGTGAACAACGGCAACTGTTCCCATCTCTGTCTGACGGACACGCCCACCGAGCGCGTGTGCGCGTGTCCGCATGTCATGCGGCTCGCCGCCGACAACGTCACCTGCGAAGGTAACCGTCACTGCCAGAACTGGCAGCACTGGGCGAATTAAAAAAAAAAACAAAAACCATTTATTTCATCAATACACCCACTTATTCTTCTAAGTATAAAATGTTACTTAAAAATTAAATTTCGACGGCAATTAGGGCAGATCCTCCTGACATGTCACTAAGCTAGTAACCTGTATCTTGGGACTCACTGTCAGAAAGGAACCACACCGCTTTGCGTCTTTGTGATGTACAGTAAATAATTAGGTAACTTATATATAGCTATGACTCGTTACGTCGCAAAATGTCCCTTTCGCAAAATGTCCCCTGGTCGCAAAATGGCCCTTTCGCAAAATGGCCCTTTCGCAAAACGGCCCTTTCGCAAAATGTCCCTTTCGCAAAACGGCCCTTTCTCAAAATGTCCCTTTCGCAAAATGGCCCTTTCGCAAAATGTCCCTTTCGCAAAATGTCCCTTTCGCAAAATGTCCCCCACTTTTCAAAGTGACCCTACGACCCCCATAGCATTTTTTTTTACTTTGTATACAGGGTTATTTGTATTAAACGCAAAACCTTCCTAGGGGTGAAAGTACTCATAAATATGAACATCTTTTTGACATGAGAGACTCTGAAATCTCAAAAAAATAAAATCAGCTGTTCCATACATCCATTATGACGACCTCCGTGGCCTAACGGTTATCACGCCAGACTGCCACACCGGAGGTCCCGGGTTCGATCCCCGGGCAGGTCAAGATGGAAAATGATCTTTTTCAGATTGGCCTGGGTCTTGGATGTTTATCTATATATATATTTGTCATAAAATATAGTATCGTTGAGTTAGTATCCCATAACATAAGTTTCGAACTTACTTTGGGGCTAACTCAATCTGTGTGATTTGTCCGTATATATTTATTTATACATTTTGGGCGAGTAGGTATTGCAAATTGTATGGAACAGCTGATTTTTTTTTTAAATTTCAGAGTCGGTCTCATACAAAAAGATGTTCATATTTATGAGTACTTTCACCCCTAGGAAGGTTTTGCGTTTATTACAAATAACCCTGTATAATATTCTTTCAAATTACAGCGAGTAATCTTTCATCACTTTTCCAATGTCTAAAGTGATCTATGAAAAAAGAAACAAAGTAGGTATAAATTAAAGCAAATCAAACTAATCATAATCACACTTAGTTATATGTGAAAGTTTGAATGTGAGTTTTATTTGTTACTCAATCACGTAAACTGTACTGGATGGATTTGGATGAAATTTAGTTGGTACATGAATAGAAAAATTTCGGGTATAGCACATAGGGCGACACACAAGGTAAAAAAATTGCTATGGGGGTCGTAGGGTCACTTTAGAAAGAGGGGGACATTTTGCGAAAGGGCCATTTTGCGAAAGGGACATTCTGCGAAAGGGCCATTTTGCGAAAGGGCCATTTTGCAAAAGGGCCATTTGAGCCATTTCGCGACCAGGGGACATTTTGCGAAAGGGACATTTTGCGACGTAACGATTGTACATAAGCAGGTGGATAAGCCTTTCAAACAATTTCTAAATTCATTTCATAATGGCCTAGTTACCTGTAGCGCAGGACCTTTCGACGAAGTCAGATTTTAATATCGAAATCGAAGTTCGCAAACGCTAAAATGTATGGGATGACATAAGGTAACGCTAAATCACGTGGTCGATCGCCATCGTCATCGCAAGTTCATAGAGAAAACGATTCGAAACCATAGAGTAACGAACTGTTTTATCGCTTACTTCCATACATTTGACGTGAGCTTTCGCTTTGATGACGGAAGAAAATTGTTTTTGTCATCTGTCGAAACGATTACGAACTTAGATAACGTATCGCTACGAATCAAATGAAACTTTGGCTAAACCTGCAGGTCTCTTTGGAGACCTATTTCAGGAACTAGTCTCTTCACAAAGTCTACGAATCTATCCTAGTTTTTTAGAGTTGTATTGTATTAATACATAGCTAGAGCAATAAGTACATTATTTTTATTTTATTTTTTTTTTTGTGAAGAGGAAATAAACGTTTTTTATTTAAAAAAAAATTGTCATTTATTTAAATTGTTTCTCTTACAAATAATTTTCACTATTGACATTGACAGATCCCGCCAAAAATCTAAGTTCTAATGACTTCACTGTAAAAAATAGTTCTGTTGTTTTATAAATCCTATTCGAAATAAGTTGTTGATAATTAACCAAGGTAATTTTATTTGATTACATAAGAAACATAAGAATACAGTGTTGTATAGTTCACACTCGCGACTACCAGTATCAGAGTGTACAGCAGGCTTATGCTGAACTGAATTAAATCAAATAAAATAATAAGCTATAAATTTGCCTATCCAAAAATTTAAAAAATATCTTAAAAATATTTTGATGAATAAAGCGTATTACACAATAAGTGATTATTTGAACGATAAAAAAGCTTGGTCTCTCCCTACAACTTCGCCACTCCACACTTGATTGCATTCTTTTGTTATTGTGAATAAATAACCTTTCCTTTCTTTTTTAAATTTAATTACATTGACATTTAATTGTTAAACATGTACGTGTATTGTGATCTTCAAGTGACTGAAAGTATTTATTTTTCCAAAATGTTCAAACTGTTGACGGTGTCGTGGGCCGGGTCGTAAGGTTCCCTCTATTATGGTTGAGCTTTGCGATGGCTGACCCTCGCGTCAACTCGTTAACGGGTGTTGCCAGGGGGATCCTGCTTCGATCCTGATTCGAATTTTATTTTTATTTTTTGTTCTTAACCAATTTATTGTGGTTACTTGATCACAAACATAACATGTTTTATTATATTATTTAATTTATTTTCTTATATTTTATTTTTGATTGTACACAATCTAGTGTATGTATAAAGTTAATAAATAGCCCCTCTGGCATATTAGGCGACCAAGACTGTTTCATGAGTTTCTTTTGGCATTTCTTCTCAGCAGTGGTCGTTCCGAAATGCTAGTAGTTTGTAGCTTTGAGACATAATATATTATGATTAAATAATTAGTTATCGACGTGAAAAAGAGCCTTCTTTGAAGGCCAAGTTTCAATAAAAAATGTTGACTTTGACTTTAAGCGTTTTATCCATCGAGTCGAGATATTATGTAGGTAATGGTTTTATCACATACATCCCAAAGGAACCCCAAAGGTCGACTGTTAGATAATGCTTCTGCATTAAGTCCACCTATTGTGCCATACATTGTGTTTGTACAATAAAGGTTAAATAAATAAATAATAAATAAATAATACATTGTTTATAATGTTAAAAAACTGTTGATGTTAGCGCACGAACAAGTGCTGTTTATCGGCGCGGCGGGCACGATCCGCGGCGTGGACCTGTCGCGGCCTCGCGCGGCGCTGACGGCCACGCTGGCCGGCGCGCACGTGGCCGCGCCCAGCGGCCTGGCCGCACACGCGGCCGCGCGAGCGCTGTACTGGGCCGACGCGGCCGGCAACGAGATCCGCCGCGCCGACGTCGCCGCCGGCAACCACACCGTCATCGCCGACAACGGGGTCAGTATCCAAACTGATATCAGTCTATACTGATATACAACGTTGTATCGCGACTTATGAACTTTCCTCAGCAGTGATCCCGAATAGATTCAACATTGAGGCCTTCAAGAAAAGAGCCAATACAGCTTTCTTAAAAAGTCGGCAACAAATCAGTGACTCTTAAATTGCTGATGTCTGTGGACTACGGTATTTGCTTACCATCACATCGGCCATAAAACGACTTGAAAACCATGGATTGTTATCTTTCAGTTCCCATTTATGATGTCCTACTTATTTATCGAATGGATGGCTATTTTTAATGAAACATAGTTCCTGTTAGTTTAGATTCTTTAAGTTTACGGCAACGCTGATTTTATCTTTTTTTTTGAGATGTCGAGGGAAAAAAATTAGTTAGCTAATAAATAATTGAAATATCTTGTTACATTAAATACTCCAGGTGGATAACCCCCGTGGCTTCGCAATCGACCCGGCCGCGCAGCTGCTGTACTACAGCACCGGCGACGCGCTGGCCGTGGCGGGGCTCGCCGGCGAGTACACCTCGCTCGTGGTGGAGGCCGGGCTGCTCAACCTCAGCTCGCTGGCCGTCGACCCGCTCAGGTACTGGCGGCACTGTGTCGCGCTGGAGCAGCTGCTGTACTACAGCACCGGACACGGCAGTACACCTCGCTCGTGGTGGAGGCCGGGCTGCTCAACCTCAGCTCGCTGGCCGTCGACCCGCTCAGGTACTGGCGGCACTGTGTCGCGCTGGAGCAGCTGCTGTACTACAGCACCGGACACGGCAGTACACCTCGCTCGTGGTGGAGGCCGGGCTGCTCAACCTCAGCTCGCTGGCCGTCGACCCGCTCAGGTACTGGCGGCACTGTGTCGCGCTGGAGCAGCTGCTGTACTACAGCACCGGACACGGCAGTACACCTCGCTCGTGGTGGAGGCTCGGGCTGCTCAACCTCAGCTCGCTGGCCGTCGACCCGCTCAGGTACTGGCGGCACTGTGTCGCGCTGGAGCAGCTGCTGTACTACAGCACCGGACACGGCAGTACACCTCGCTCGTGGTGGAGGCCGGGCTGCTCAACCTCAGCTCGCTGGCCGTCGACCCGCTCAGGTACTGGCGGCACTGTGTCGCGCTGGAGCAGCTGCTGTACTACAGCACCGGACACGGCAGTACACCTCGCTCGTGGTGGAGGCCGGGCTGCTCAACCTCAGCTCGCTGGCCGTCGACCCGCTCCAGGTACTGGCGGCACTGTGTCGCGCTGGAGCAGCTGCTGTACTACAGCACCGGACACGGCAGTACACCTCGCTCGTGGTGGAGGCCGGGCTGCTCAACCTCCAGCTCGCTGGCCGTCGACCCGCTCAGGTACTGGCGGCACTGTGTCGCGCTGGAGCAGCTGCTGTACTACAGCACCGGACACGGCAGTACACCTCGCTCGTGGTGGAGGCCGGGCTGCTCAACCTCAGCTCGCTGGCCGTCGACCCGCTCAGGTACTGGCGGCACTGTGTCGCGCTGGAGCAGCTGCTGTACTACAGCACCGGACACGGCAGTACACCTCGCTCGTGGTGGAGGCCGGGCTGCTCAACCTCAGCTCGCTGGCCGTCGACCCGCTCAGGTACTGGCGGCACTGTGTCGCGCTGGAGCAGCTGCTGTACTACAGCACCGGACACGGCAGTACACCTCGCTCGTGGTGGAGGCCGGGCTGCTCAACCTCAGCTCGCTGGCCGTCGACCCGCTCAGGTACTGGCGGCACTGTGTCGCGCTGGAGCAGCTGCTGTACTACAGCACCGGACACGGCAGTACACCTCGCTCGTGGTGGAGGCCGGGCTGCTCAACCTCAGCTCGCTGGCCGTCGACCCGCTCAGGTACTGGCGGCACTGTGTCGCGCTGGAGCAGCTGCTGTACTACAGCACCGGACACGGCAGTACACCTCGCTCGTGGTGGAGGCCGGGCTGCTCAACCTCAGCTCGCTGGCCGTCGACCCGCTCAGGTACTGGCGGCACTGTGTCGCGCTGGAGCAGCTGCTGTACTACAGCACCGGACACGGCAGTACACCTCGCTCGTGGTGGAGGCCGGGCTGCTCAACCTCAGCTCGCTGGCCGTCGACCCGCTCAGGTACTGGCGGCACTGTGTCGCGCTGGAGCAGCTGCTGTACTACAGCACCGGACACGGCAGTACACCTCGCTCGTGGTGGAGGCCGGGCTGCTCAACCTCAGCTCGCTGGCCGTCGACCCGCTCAGGTACTGGCGGCACTGTGTCGCGCTGGAGCAGCTGCTGTACTACAGCACCGGACACGGCAGTACACCTCGCTCGTGGTGGAGGCCGGGCTGCTCAACCTCAGCTCGCTGGCCGTCGACCCGCTCAGGTACTGGCGGCACTGTGTCGCGCTGGAGCAGCTGCTGTACTACAGCACCGGACACGGCAGTACACCTCGCTCGTGGTGGAGGCCGGGCTGCTCAACCTCAGCTCGCTGGCCGTCGACCCGCTCAGGTACTGGCGGCACTGTGTCGCGCTGGAGCAGCTGCTGTACTACAGCACCGGACACGGCAGTACACCTCGCTCGTGGTGGAGGCCGGGCTGCTCAACCTCAGCTCGCTGGCCGTCGACCCGCTCAGGTACTGGCGGCACTGTGTCGCGCTGGAGCAGCTGCTGTACTACAGCACCGGACACGGCAGTACACCTCGCTCGTGGTGGAGGCCGGGCTGCTCAACCTCAGCTCGCTGGCCGTCGACCCGCTCAGGTACTGGCGGCACTGTGTCGCGCTGGAGCAGCTGCTGTACTACAGCACCGGACACGGCAGTACACCTCGCTCGTGGTGGAGGCCGGGCTGCTCAACCTCAGCTCGCTGGCCGTCGACCCGCTCAGGTACTGGCGGCACTGTGTCGCGCTGGAGCAGCTGCTGTACTACAGCACCGGACACGGCAGTACACCTCGCTCGTGGTGGAGGCCGGGCTGCTCAACCTCAGCTCGCTGGCCGTCGACCCGCTCAGGTACTGGCGGCACTGTGTCGCGCTGGAGCAGCTGCTGTACTACAGCACCGGACACGGCAGTACACCTCGCTCGTGGTGGAGGCCGGGCTGCTCAACCTCAGCTCGCTGGCCGTCGACCCGCTCAGGTACTGGCGGCACTGTGTCGCGCTGGAGCAGCTGCTGTACTACAGCACCGGACACGGCAGTACACCTCGCTCGTGGTGGAGGCCGGGCTGCTCAACCTCAGCTCGCTGGCCGTCGACCCGCTCAGGTACTGGCGGCACTGTGTCGCGCTGGAGCAGCTGCTGTACTACAGCACCGGACACGGCAGTACACCTCGCTCGTGGTGGAGGCCGGGCTGCTCAACCTCAGCTCGCTGGCCGTCGACCCGCTCAGGTACTGGCGGCACTGTGTCGCGCTGGAGCAGCTGCTGTACTACAGCACCGGACACGGCAGTACACCTCGCTCGTGGTGGAGGCCGGGCTGCTCAACCTCAGCTCGCTGGCCGTCGACCCGCTCAGGTACTGGCGGCACTGTGTCGCGCTGGAGCAGCTGCTGTACTACAGCACCGGACACGGCAGTACACCTCGCTCGTGGTGGAGGCCGGGCTGCTCAACCTCAGCTCGCTGGCCGTCGACCCGCTCAGGTACTGGCGGCACTGTGTCGCGCTGGAGCAGCTGCTGTACTACAGCACCGGACACGGCAGTACACCTCGCTCGTGGTGGAGGCCGGGCTGCTCAACCTCAGCTCGCTGGCCGTCGACCCGCTCAGGTACTGGCGGCACTGTGTCGCGCTGGAGCAGCTGCTGTACTACAGCACCGGACACGGCAGTACACCTCGCTCGTGGTGGAGGCCGGGCTGCTCAACCTCAGCTCGCTGGCCGTCGACCTGCTCAGGTACTGGCGGCACTGTGTCGCGCTGGAGCAGCTGCTGTACTACAGCACCGGACACGGCAGTACACCTCGCTCGTGGTGGAGGCCGGGCTGCTCAACCTCAGCTCGCTGGCCGTCGACCCGCTCAGGTACTGGCGGCACTGTGTCACGCTGGAGCAGCTGCTGTACTACAGCACCGGACACGGCAGTACACCTCGCTCGTGGTGGAGGCCGGGCTGCTCAACCTCAGCTCGCTGGCCGTCGACCCGCTCAGGTACTGGCGACACTGTGTCGCGCTGGAGCAGCTGCTGTACTACAGCACCGGACACGGCAGTACACCTCGCTCGTGGTGGAGGCCGGGCTGCTCAACCTCAGCTCGCTGGCCGTCGACCCGCTCAGGTACTGGCGGCACTGTGTCGCGCTGGAGCAGCTGCTGTACTACAGCACCGGACACGGCAGTACACCTCGCTCGTGGTGGAGGCCGGGCTGCTCAACCTCTCTCGAATACCGAGAGAGATCTTGTTTCGTTGATGTACCTATTGACGTATTGTATATCTTCCGCAGAGGCCGGCTGTACTGGGCACTGTCTGGCAGCGAGGGCGCGCGGCTGGAGACGGCGGCGGGCGACGGCAGCGATCGCCAGCTGCTGCTCGACCGCAACTCCGAGCCCGCGCTCGACCAGATCACCAGTTAGTATGCTCGCATGGTGTGCAGGCCCGGCTTACTAGGGGACAAACTAAACTATCGCTAATCTATTGTTGTTGAGTTTACAAACAAACAAAATGGCTGTTGGTCTTCTGTTTGGTGCTTCACTCCATCCTACACGTGCCAAACGTGGTGTATGTAAACACCTGAGCAGCTGTATCTGATAAGATACAATAAATAGATAATAAATGCAATAGATGCTGTTGAGGTAAAAGCAAATGTATTCGAAAATACTTAAGGGCCCGCCCTAGGCCAAGGAAAACTAAAATTTGCCACCGCTACCCGCTACCCAGCTCGCCCGTACGCATCCAATCCGCGTTCTAGACAAATGCTCGCGGGTCGCGGGCGGCGCGGCGGCTCAGAGGCTGATGGTTGAAGCATGCGGGCAATTATACGTATTATTTTTTTAAAAGCTTTTTAAAAAGATATTTAAAAAAGTAAGTAACATAATCCCTGCCTTATTTATAGAGTAATTTATACAAACATTTTCAATCTTTATTTTAATGTATTACTTGAATAATAGCAGTTTAAAGTGTTAATTATAGGTGTTATGGAGGCAACTTCGCAATTTTTTTCTATCAAGAAAATTTTATGTAATCGTGTTTTTGAGTAACATAATCCCTCGTGCTAGTCCTGAAGTTTGCTATATCTTAATTTTACATTCAGTTTTACATTAATATAGATATTACAGACGATCATGTGAAGCAATCTGGCCTAGTACGGGCCCTTAAATGGTAGTGAGTACACAAACGCGATGCGCGGCGATGATATGCGAAAGTGAATTGTGAACAGATAGACGGAAAGATGCATTCGTGCCATAAATTATCAGGCGATTTTAATTAGACTGTACAAGCGGTGTTCCAAACTTATTTAGCGCTGGGTGTAAAGTACAATATGTTGTTCAGGTCTGACGATGGACGTGGAGAACAACCGGCTGTACTGGGTGAACCTCGCGACCTCCATACAATACATGGACATTGCCACTGGAAAAGTCGTCACTGTGAGTATTTTACTATACCAATCATTTAATACTTGGATTTTTTTCTGCATGAGCGAAACGTAAATTTTCTGGTGAACTGAACGCATCTTGGAATGCCAGTCAGTGTTACCAATGTTGCCATTGAATGGAATGAAATGGAGGTTTTTGTTGAAAGGTTGTTACTTGGATTTGTGCAGTACATTTCTCACTGAACTAATTTGTATAAAAAATTTAACGCTAATTGCTTGGTTTGTCTGCAGAGAAACTGCGCTAAACGTAAAAACCAGAAATTTTACAGTGATTCAATGATAGCGCAAGTGAGCAATATGAAAGGAATTTCGAAAATATCACCCCTAATTTTATCCCGATATTGGTGAAAAACGAAATTGACGCGGATGACGTCGGCGATTCAATATTGATTGAAACATATAATTGTCCAGTTGCCCCTCCACTCCGGCGCCCGCCCCACGGCGCTGGCCGTACACTCGGGCGAGGTGCTGTGGGCCGACGCCAGCGACGACACACTGCGCGCCTGCGGGGGCACAGACTGTGCGCGGCCCAGGGTGCTGAGGAACCACACAGGTATTGTGTTGGCCTTGTTAGCTGGCCGTACACTCGGGCGAGGTGCTGTGGGCCGACGCCAGCGACGACACACTGCGCGCCTGCGGGGGCACAGACTGTGCGCGGCCCAGGGTGCTGAGGAACCACACAGGTATTGTGTTGGCCTTGTTAGCTGGCCGTACACTCGGGCGAGGTGCTGTGGGCCGACGCCAGCGACGACACACTGCGCGCCTGCGGGGGCACAGACTGTGCGCGGCCCAGGGTGCTGAGGAACCACACAGGTATTGTGTTGGCCTTGTTAGCTGGCCGTACACTCGGGCGAGGTGCTGTGGGCCGACGCCAGCGACGACACACTGCGCGCCTGCGGGGGCACAGACTGTGCGCGGCCCAGGGTGCTGAGGAACCACACAGGTATTGTGTTGGCCTTGTTAGCTGGCCGTACACTCGGGCGAGGTGCTGTGGGCCGACGCCAGCGACGACACACTGCGCGCCTGCGGGGGCACAGACTGTGCGCGGCCCAGGGTGCTGAGGAACCACACAGGTATTGTGTTGGCCTTGTTAGCTGGCCGTACACTCGGGCGAGGTGCTGTGGGCCGACGCCAGCGACGACACACTGCGCGCCTGCGGGGGCACAGACTGTGCGCGGCCCAGGGTGCTGAGGAACCACACAGGTATTGTGTTGGCCTTGTTAGCTGGCCGTACACTCGGGCGAGGTGCTGTGGGCCGACGCCAGCGACGACACGCTGCGCGCCTGCGGGGGCACAGACTGTGCGCGGCCCAGGGTGCTGAGGAACCACACAGGTATTGTGTTGGCCTTGTTAGCTGGCCGTACACTCGGGCGAGGTGCTGTGGGCCGACGCCAGCGACGACACACTGCGCGCCTGCGGGGGCACAGACTGTGCGCGGCCCAGGGTGCTGAGGAACCACACAGGTATTGTGTTGGCCTTGTTAGCTGGCCGTACACTCGGGCGAGGTGCTGTGGGCCGACGCCAGCGACGACACACTGCGCGCCTGCGGGGGCACAGACTGTGCGCGGCCCAGGGTGCTGAGGAACCACACAGGTATTGTGTTGGCCTTGTTAGCTGGCCGTACACTCGGGCGAGGTGCTGTGGGCCGACGCCAGCGACGACACACTGCGCGCCTGCGGGGGCACAGACTGTGCGCGGCCCAGGGTGCTGAGGAACCACACAGGTATTGTGTTGGCAAGGTTATTCAATCATTAAAAAGTTCAGTTTATTGAGTACTAGCTATTACCCGCGGCTTCGCCTGCTTGAGTTTCCTAAGGGAATAGTGTTTTTCCCGAGATGAAAGGTCCTTTTCGGAAGATTGATTCAGTAGACAAAGCGTGAAAAATAAAGAAACAAACAAAAATTACTTATCAATACAGTTGTATAACATGGCGTACTTTCTGATCCTATATCTATGATACGAAAATTGAATCTTTTGCACAGGCATCTTCCTTTTCCGCGGTCGTGACTTACTTTTCCGACCTCGATCATTACTTTTGCAGTTTAGTTTTAAATCAATTTAAAAAGTTTAGTAACAAGAAGTTTTCGTACATAGAATAAAATTGGATACAATTTAAACGAATGATTATTTTAAATAGTTCTTTATTAACAAATATGTCGGAGCGTTTACATTAGTTGAATTGACTGTGGTTTATTTTGTTAATTAATCAATGGTTTAAAACAGTTCCGGGTACTCGTCGGAAATGTGTCAAAGTGACAGTGTCACTTGTGTCACCCCCTCTTTGTAATGGAATAGGCTTGCGACCGTTATGACATTATAGCGAGGCAGTCTTCTTTATGACCCGGTACGGTGCGGACGTGTCATTCGGTTCTGTTGAGTTCTCTGTAGCTATTTAGTCAGTGATGGAATAGTGTTATTGTCGTGTTACTTAGTGCCTTAACGATGTGACTATGTGTGATGGTGTTATCAGCGCGATAGTGGATCAAATGAGAGGTTAGTGCTAGATGATTTCTTAATCCGTTAATATCCGATTAATCCCTTGATGCTTTGGGCTGTAACTTGAGATTGGAGTTGTTTACCCTGTTTACTAAAAGCTGTGCATGTGATTTATAGAAATACCCTCATCCTGACAGTTAATTTTATCTGAACCCATTGTTAAAGTACCTGTACCTGTGTTTACCGCTCTGGTCATCGATTTCTGAGCTCGGCCCCCCTGAACCCATGATCTGATCATTATTCTGACGTTGATGATGTGTTCTAATTCCGACAAATATATAATACAAACATTTAGTTTCATTTACTATTTAGTTTTAATTTAATTATTTTCACATAAAGATTTGTCAAAAATCTAATACTTTGGCTGTATACGCGTACGAGTCCGTTGCTTAGAATAGTCGTAAATAAATATGCAAAAACGCGCCATGGTCTGAAAATTTTCATTTTTTATTTTGTTGTGTGCTTCGAGTTGTGTTTTAAATTGATTTTAATTCTTTGATTTGTTTTTAGAACGCAAAAAAAAATGTATCCGAGCCATGTTTGGTGCCACACAAACAGACAGTTGTGTACCGTATTTCAAGAAATTAGCTATACTGTATACCTGTGTAACGGAGATACCTACCTGACAAACATACATGATTCATCACAACAATAACATCGCGCGTGCGATTCCATAGCGCCGCCGCGAGACGAAGATCTACATGTCTGCGTCCAACGGCCGTCGCTGCATTACTGAGCGCGCAAAGCCGACGCGCGTGTTTTTATGTAACGGCTCCAGAATCCCGTGCTGTGATTGGTCAATAGCATCACTTGTACTTTGTAAATATTTAAATTGTATATAAAATAATATAAGTTATTTATCAATATATTCTGCTATCTGCTTTCACTGCTATTAATCTTTCATTTCTCTCAAATACGACGAGTCTATACTACCATCTCCCTACACCATGTATATTTTTGAAGCTTGCATGTATGTAAAGAAAAATATAAATAACTTTAAGCATATCTATCGTTAAGACCAAGAGCGACACGAAAGAAAGTCCAAATATATCCACAAAATAATTCTAATCTTCAATTGTATAGCAGGACTATATACGTATTGGGACCAAAACTGTTCAATAAACTACCTGATAATTTAAAAGAAATGAGTAAAAAAAAATTTAAATCATACCTTCAAAGAATTTTTATAGAAAAATGTTATTATTCCATTGACGAATTCTTAAATGATAAAATTGTTTGTAAAATTTCAAATCGATAAATTGAATTAACCCTTTATATCATCGTGTGACATAACTGTAACAAACTAAATAATTTCTTACAAAATTCCTCGTTGACAGTTTTTTCCATTTGAAATCACTGTTACACGACGGTAACAAACCGTTCTATGCATTTTAGTAATATATTTTGTACTAGATGGCGTTACTGGTGTAAAATGTTGGGTTCAAGTCGCTTAGCGGCAGTTTTGCTAGAATCGTTAGTGGGTGGACGTTGAAAAATTTAAAAAAAATATATATTATAAGTAAAGTACTCCTGTGTATTGTGATTCTAGTAGGTAAGTCCTTTATTTATACTATTTATTGTTGGTTACGCATATTTTTTTGTAAAGTTTCATATATTTTTTTGGATTACTGTTTGTGACACTTCTGTCACATTGCATTATAACGTTCCCTAACTACAGTACATTGACCTTTGTTTGATTATTTTACAGAATGACGTCCCGAGCCCTACGAGACGAAGAAATCACACAGCATCTTTTTGATTATGAGGCTAGCGAAGATGGTTTTGAGGATGATGACGATAGCATTGCAGATCCAGACTTTGTTCCAGATTTGGACAGCACGTTTCAACAGGAAACTGATGAACTGGTTGAAGGATTGGATATCGACGGCATTATTGAGGATCTAAAAGACAATGTAAGTACTCCTCAACATTCAGACGCCACGGAATCTTCTGTTCAGCCTGGACCATCAGCACGTCGTCAAAGTAAGCCTAAACTGAATTTACGCTGGAAAAAAAAGAACCTGGAGCTAAATGAGCAACAGCTTCGTTTCATGGGCGACGAAACCTTGCCATCAGAGTTTTTAGAACTTGACGACCCAATCAAATTTTTTTATAAACTATTTCCCAAAGAATTGATTGAGGATATTGTCAATCAAACAAATATTTACATTGTTCAAAAAGATCCTATTATGACTTTCCGGGTTACAGAGACAGATATTCAACAATTCATTGGCCTCGTTTATATTATGTCATTGGTAAGCCTTCCCAGAGTGACAAAGCATTGGAACGGTAATATAGGAACACCTCTGGTACAAAATACAATGCCAGGAAATAAATTTGAAAAGATAAGGCGATTTATTAATTTCAACGATAATTTGAAAAATCTTCCTCGTGATCATGCTGACCACGACAGGATTTTCAAGATTAGACCAATTGTAAAAAAACTAAATAAAACTTTTCAGAATGTGGCCTATAACAAATATCTCTGCGTTGATCTGAACAAATTTGTTCTACCAAAGCAAGACAGACTTTGAAAAGATATAACCCTAAAAAGCCAAATAAATGGGGCTACAAAATATATATATTGAGTGGTGTCAGCGGATTTGCATACAATTTCGAAGCTGAAACAGGAGCAGAAAATGTAGTTGAAGGTAACGACGAACTATCGAACCTGAAATTCAGGCTAAAAAACGTAAAGGACCAGCCCAATACGTCCCCCCAGCAGCTGTTCGACAGGACCAAGTTGGGCATTGGCCTGTATGGGCAGAGAAGAGAATTCGATGCAAATATCCGTTAACTGTGCTGGCGTTTCACAAACGTATTGTGAAAAATGTGGCGTAGCATATAATAAACAAAATAATTGCTTCAAAATTTTTCATACATCGTAGAGGAACAGTACGAGACATTGTAACATTTCTGTCACACTCCCTTTTTTTCATTTTGTTTGCTTTTTATAAGAAATAAATAAAAACAAAAAATTACGTGTTTTTTTAATCATTAAATCCTAATAAAAATTCATCCTTATAGAGAAATAAACTTTATTGAGTTATAAAGGGTTAATATTGAATGTATATTTGACAAATTGTAATTTGACATTTTTTCCCTTTAATTTCTATCTTTGACTTATTTATTATTGACTAACTATATTTTTGTTATTTATTTTTCACTTCTGGCATTATGTTAAGAGTTTATAAAATTATGACTATTATTTAAATTTGCACACCTTACCAAGGTAAAATGTATTGGGCACAATATTATTGTTAACAACACTTTTGTAACTTACCTACATTTTATGCAAATAAAGAAATTTGAATCTGAATTTACTATTTTTGACAACTGTACTGAAAAAACGTTGTTTGGCACACGTGCGGAAGTGTCATTTTTACTCGTCCCGACTCTTGACCCTCGCCTTCGGCTCGGGCCAAGACTCGTCGGGACTCGTGCAACATGACACACTTTCCGCACTTGTATCAAAAACCACTATATTAATTAGTGCATTTGACTTGCTCTAAAGTCATAGTTTACATTAGTGCAAATAACATTAAAAATATTCCATGTTCCTCAGAGCATGTGATGTCGCTGGCCGTGTACGACGCGGCGTCGCAGGCCGCCCCCGCCGCGCCGCACGCGTGCGCACTGCGCCGCACGCCGTGCGCGCACCTGTGCCTGCCCGTGTCGCGCGCCGACAGCGTGTGTCGCTGCGCTGCCGGATACACAAGGAAACACCACGCCTGCATAGGTTTGTCTGCATCTACCAATGTCATCTGCTAGAGGAGAGAGAGTAGAAGACCAAACCTGGAGTGCCGTGCACGCGCTTGTGCTCTAGCACAGCGGAAACACCTGCTAAACCACAAAAATGAATCAAGATGGAACGGCGACGCGCGAGTGCGTTGCTAAGGAATCGCCCGTGTCAATTTTTGCAAAAGCCACGCCCCGAGCACGCCTCCAATATTACATCATTACTAATTAATCTTGCGGCACATTGCCAGATCGAGGCACGCGTGCCCTGCCTGCTTAGTCATTCTATCTTGAATTATTTCTGTGTGCCAAACATTGGTCCCCCGTTTTTAATAAAACTTATAATACCTAGTAGTTAGTATTTGAACATAATTTTTGTCCCCTCCAGCTGTGGACGAGCTGCTGGTGTACTCGCTGGGCTGGGAGGTGCTGGCGTCGTCGCTGGCCCCCGCGGCCCCCGCGGCCCCCGCGGCCCCCGCGGCGCCCGCGCGGCTGCTGCTGCCGCCGGTCGCGCAGCTCGCCAACGCCGCGCTCGGATACAAAGCAGGTGATCAATCTCAAACAATTGTAGGTGAAATATTCTGACTTTGACATTTTTAGAAATACCCTCATCCTGACAGATGATATTATTTGAGTCTTGATTTATTTAGTGTATTCTTTTGATGTGAACATATAGATACATATTATTACGCCTTTTTCCCGTGGGGGTAGGCACAGACTAGCGATTTCCACTTGCTACCATCTTTACAAATCTCTCTTGCTTCCTCTACACTCATCACTCATTCATTTTGTTGTGAAGATGTTGTAAAAGTATCTGTGCTGACCGGTCGGGTCATACACTTTGAGCTCGGCCCTTCCTAATTCGGATAATGTTCCTGACGTCTAATATCGCGTTTTTATATGGATAGTTAAATAGGTGGCAGAGATTCGGGACAAACGAAGCACCGTGAACGTTCGTTACCAAAAAAGACCGGGTAACCAAAAAGACCGATGGGTAACAAAAAAGACCGATGGGTAACTGACGGTAACAATTCGATACGGCACTACGTCTGTCCGACCTGAGCTTAGAAACTAACTTAAATGCACTCTGCTACCACCATAACTTATATAGGGAGTTACGGAGCCCTAAAGCACTAAAACTAACCTAGTAACTATAAACTTATTCTTACAACTTACCATTTACTGCCTTCTTCGTTCTTGGTTCAATTCCGGGTGTCTTCTGGGGGGTGGTCCCTAAGCTATCCCACTACCCCTGAGATCTCATCCCAAGAAACATACCTGGATGTTCTTCCAGAAGATCCGATTTGCCGATCGAAGCGTCTGCGCAATGTTGCCAGTAGGAAAACACTGCTTTTAAATTATCGTGCGCGTGGGCCGGACGGCACAGCATAAAGTCATGTGACAATGCATAGTTTTACATACATCCCCCCGTCCCGGTCTGAGAAGCAGACCGCTAGCTTACTCTACGGGGAGGCGAGCGAGAGAAGTCACAGCTGTCTTTAAAATCGAACCGTCGACCAACACCTCAGCCACACGCGGAGTGCCATCTCCGCCAAGAATCAAACGTAATATGCGAGCTCGTCGCCAAAGCAATGAGGGCAAATTTGCCTCTTTTAACAATACTAAATCACCCTCCCTGGGAGGCTCAGTCCTGTCTGTCCACTTCACTCATATTCAAGCGACCAGCGACGCCAAAAGTCCTGGCTCATTTGCTGCAACATTTGAAAACGCGACAACCGATATACGCGTTCATCCTTCCACGGGTATTCGGGCAGGGCATTCAAAGGCCCTCCCACCAAAAAATGACCAGGGGTGAGAGCTTCCAAGTCATTTGGATCTGGAGATAGCGGACAGAGAGGACGAGAGTTGAGGACCGCCTCAACTTTACAAATTTCTCCGATAATGCGGCGGAGGTGGGTCTTTGCGGATTTCACAGCCGCTTCAAAAATCCCTCCCCAATGGGGGCAACTTGGGGGACTAAACTTCCAGGTTATTCCCCTTTGAGCAGCAATTTGACTTAAACTAATACAATTCTAATCAATAAATTCACAAACATCCTTAAGATAATTTACCTTATAGTTTGTGCCATTATCAGACCTAATAAGGGAGGGTAGACCTCGACGCGAAACAAAGCGATCTAACGCGGCGACGAAGGCCTCCGTAGTCAGAGCTGATACCACCTCCAAGTGGACAGCCTTGGTGGCCAAACAAACAAATACACACAAATAGCCCTTTACCGTGCGGGCATTACGAAAGGCGGAAGTTTTGAGCGGAAAAGGGCCAGCAAAATCGGTTCCAACTCCCTCGAACGGCCTCGAAGGTCGAACTCGATCAGCAGGCAAATCACCCATTTGTGGTTGCATGGTAGATGCCTTCAACTTATAACATGCAATACATCGAAACAGAACACTACGGATTGCTCTTCGGGCAGACAAAATCCAAAATTCGCGTTGCAAAATAGCCAACAAAGCATTGCACCCGGCATGGGCGTTACGAATGTGTCGATCAGACACCAAAAGCTGCACCAAGGGTCCGCCCTTGGGCAACAACAGAGGATGGCGAGTCTCATATGGAAGATCCGCCTTCCGGAGTGTTCGCGCCGCTTATTTTAATTTCCCGCTATGTTATTATCCTATCCAATCCTTTCCAATCCCCTCTCCCTTTTATATGCACAACGAAAGAGAGAGATAGATTCTCCGAGCGCAATACATGCGCCGAACGCAGCCGAAGGCTTCTGATGACAGGCTTCGGGAATTCGAGTTGAAATCACGACGCCATGACGTGTGGACGCTCCGCCATTATCTGAGCATTTTGGCTATAAAATTCCGCTACAATCAGACTATCTCGTGCTAAATTGACAATATACTTTTAATTGCATTTGGACAAATGTTATAGTGCATAATACTGTGATATTTCGAAGAAAGTGACCCAAGTTCGAAACGTGTTCCTGTGAAACCCCCCTGGCCAGGGTCGTGTAAGGATCTTCGAAGATAAGGTATCGTGCATTTTCCCTTTCATCAACCATCACCCCTAGGTCCTTCAAACCCGCAACACCATTCCTTGGTCCAATACGAACCGGATATAACCTCATATAACCTATTCAACCCGCTATTTTTTTCGCAATAGCAAACTTTCTTAGTTGTTATTCATTCCCTATTATTCATATGCGTATTGTTATTTAGTCGAGATTAGTTTTATACCGCTATTTCTGTAGTGTGGGTAATCATAACTAACCGCGCTTGGCCTCCGTATTCGATATCGGTCGGTCAAACAAAACTACCCACATACTACGAACAAAAATTGTTCTCCGCATTCCTTAGAACCAACGAGAATATTCTGTTGGATAAGTTTTCTCACAACACCGCTTTGTTTACTACTCATTTCTTATCACATTTATTATTTGTTTCTATATTATAGGAACAATTATTCCGCAATTATACTACATTCTTTAATATTCCGCATTCATATTTACCGCATTTTTGGAACCTAAATAGGTACCTACCTACTAAAGTTACTTTGTTTATTACTTTACCTACTGATTTCGTAACGACTTGTTTCATTAACATCCGCATATATTTTCATTGTTTTCTTTTTAAATAAACTTCTATTTGCCATCTTTCACAATGGAGGCTAAATTAAAGTTATTACAGAATAAAAATAAGGTTCGATTCGAACGTATTACAAAATTGTATAATGCTGGCAAGACTTTGTCTACGTCTTCATCTACTCCCGAATTACGCTCGGTTGAAACTTTCATGTCTGATAGTGAGACTATAGACACATTACGTGTTGAATTCATACAAACATTAGATGAAATTAACGAGGTACAGATGGAGTTAGATCCTAAATTTGAACCAAATTATCAGTCACTTTCATCATTTGAAGATGTTTATTCGCGCGTTACACGATTTCGTGTAAACTTTAAAGGCACTAAGTCCACATCTAGTGCATCCCCGCATACAGCAGCTAAGGCTCCCTTCAAACTGGCACCGCTTAACATTCCTAGCTTTGATGGAAAAATTGAAAATTGGCCAGTGTTCTATGAATCATTTAAGGCTAACATACATAATAATTCTGAGTTAACCGACTCCCATCGAGTACAGTATTTAGTTAGCAAACTTACTGGAAATGCACTAAAAATTATTGCTGGTGTGATTCCTTCCGGTGAGAATTATTCTTCTGTTTGGGAAAGTTTAACGAAGAAATATCAAGATAAAAGGGACTAGGTTCACATTATGTATCTACATTGCTTAATATTAAAAGCACTTCAAATAATCCAGTTTCATTAAATAATTTCATCGAAACTTTCGATGCCGCTGCCTCCGCACTTAAACAATTAAAAATTGAAAAAGAGTTTGATTTCCTTTTATTTAATTTGGCATTCCGCAAGATAGATTCAAGCACCGCCCAGGCTTTTGAAATGGCCATTAGGGATAAAACTATTCCTAGTTATTCAGAATTTGTCGAATTTATTAAAAGTCAAGTAAAAATATTAGATCGAACTACAAATAATAATAATTCATTCAACCGCATTACTCCTAACGCTAATAATAATTATAACCGCTCAAAAACCCGCAATACAGTCCACTCATTCGTAACTTGTCATGATAATAACGATAACCGCTCTTTATGTCCTATTTGTAATACCTCTGAACACTATTTACTATATAATTGTCCCGCATTTAAATCTATGTCTCCGAAAAATCGCCTCGATTTTATTAAATCGAAACGAGGGTGTGTAAACTGCCTTAGTTTATCCCACTCGGCATTAAATTGTAATTCTAAATATAAATGTAAAAATTGTCAGAAAAGACACCACACTTTGCTACACTTGGATACTACACAAAATAAAAATATTTCCACTTCAAGAGATTCGAGCGTTCAGAAAGACGTACAAGTACATACGGAGATTACGGCTAAGGAACAGCCATGCATCATGACGCCCGCTACCAAGGTCACAGACCGAGCGCCTGTGTCGCTTTGCGTTCGATCAACTGTTTCGAATAAAGTACCTACGTTATCTTGTACTCAACGCAATGAAGTCCTTCTTTCAACTGCTAGTATTTATGCTTATAACACAGATAAAAATATAAAACAAAATGTTAGATGTTTGATAGATAACGCTTCGCAGAACCATTTAATAACAGTAAACTGTTGTAAAAAACTTAATTTAAATATTATACCGCTCTCTAACTCAACTCTGAAGGGTGTTGGGTTAACTTCTCGACCTGTTATAGGTTATGTCAATTTTATGATTTCCGCAAAAAAATAATAAACAAAGTTTTAACTTAACCGCATTAGTTATCGATTGCATTACCGATCGATTACCGGTCGATTATATCGATACTTCTATTATAAGTCATTTAGCAAACATCCCGCTCGCCGATCCATTTTGGCACATACCTAGCGAGATAGAACTCGTATTAGGAGCAAAATTATTCCCTTTCATCCTCCTCAATGGAAAAATAATATCACCGCCTGCGCCGCCGGCTATTGAAACTGTGTTCGGATATGTTTTTATGGGTGACACCGCTGCTAATACCGCTTCGCCTGTTCATGGCGATTTCACCGCTTTTCAATATTCACCCACCGTTTCATTCCTCACTTGTTGTGATAATAATAATGACACTTCTCTTTCCAATTTCTGGGAATTAGAGGAGGTCCCCGCAAAGAAGTTTCTTAGTCAGTCCGAAGAAGAATGCGAACAAATATACACTTCTACAACTTCTCGCGTCTCTTCTGGTCGTTATTGTACCGCATTGCCCTTTTCTAAGGATCCGAGTACCTTAGGAAATTCTTACGCTGTCGCTCATCGGCGATTGTTAGCGCTGGAGCGCAAACTATCCTGTGATAAAGATTTACGTTCAAGCTATAACGCAGCTATTCAGGATTACATAGATAAAAAATATTTATCTCCAGTGTCATCGTCGGACGACTCCGACGGAGGTTATATTATTCCTCATCACCCGGTTATTAGGCAGGATAAACAAACCACTAAAGTTAGGGTTGTTTTAGACGCAAGTGCTCAATGCCATAATGGGGTATCACTTAATGATATTTTACACACTGGACCTAATCTTCAAGCTGATTTATTCTTACTTTTACTTAACTTCCGCCTTTTTCCAGTAGCTATAACCGCTGATATAAAGCAAATGTACCTTCAAATTCTTGTGACTGACGAACATCAAAAATATCAAAAAATACTTTTCCGCTTCGATACTTCCGAACCGATTTCTACTTTCAAGTTCAACAGAGTGACCTTTGGTCTCAAGTCGAGTCCATACGTCGCGATGCGCACAGTGCGCCAGCTCTGTCTTGATGAACGCACAAATTTTCCGGTAGCAGCTGCCATAGCTGAAAAAGAGCTTTATATGGACGATTTAGCTAGTTCAATCATAAATGAATCTGATGCTGTTGAGGCCTCATCTCAATTAATTAGCATGTTCAAGTCTGGTGGCTTTGAACTAGTCAAATGGTCGAGTAACTCTAAAAAAGTACTTGAGAGCATCCCGCAACCGCTACGACTTGCAAATCAAGTCGAATTTGACAAAACCGCATCTCTTAAAATATTAGGGCTGGAATGGCAGCCAGAAAATGATATTTTTGTTTTTAGAACTAATAATGATGACCGCTCTTGTACAAAACGTTCGATACTTTCTTTAATTGCCCGCTTATGGGACGTGTTAGGTTTCGCCGCTCCTGTCATTCTTTACGCCAAACTTCTAATTAAAGAACTTTGGATTCAAAACGTAGGGTGGGATGATGAACCCCCGAAAAATATAACCGCTTCATTTATTAAATTTAGAGAACAGTTACCGCTTCTTACTAACTTAAAAATACCGCGTCATATTGGTGTGACACAAAATTGTACAATAAATTTAGTTTCTTTCGCTGATGCCAGTATGAAGGCATATGGCTGTGTTGTTTTCTTACATGTGACTGACTCCACAGGGAACATACATGTTCGGTTGGTCTGTGCAAAGTCAAAAGTCGCACCAGTCAAAGTTGTTTCACTTGCCCGCTTGGAACTTTGTGCTGCCGTCTTAATGTCAAAGGTAACTAAATTGGTTTTCGATACTTACTCCGCTCGCACGCCTATTCAAAATGTTTACGCCTTTTCGGATTCAAAAATTGCCCTCTCTTGGATTCATTCTTCTCCACATCGGTGGAATATTTTCGTAAGCAACCGCGTAGCCAAATGTCATGAAAATCTAGAATCAAAAACCTTCTATCATATTGCTGGAGTTGATAATCCCGCCGACTGTTTGTCGAGAGGCTTATTGCCTGAACAATTGCTAACTCATCAATTATTTTGGAACGGTCCCGTTTGGCTAAATTCCCCTGTATCCGAGTGGCCGATAGAATCCTTCAAACCTGAAAAATATGAAAACTTACCAGAATTTAATTGCAAAACTCTCGTTTCCACCACTCCTCTTACCATAGACATATCACCGCTCTGTTCTCTCACACACAAAATTTCATCCTGGAATAAATTATTAAGAATAATTGTTTATATCTTACGATTTGTACGAATACTCACCCGCTCTAAAAATATAGAAACCGCTCATATACATACCGCTGAAACTTATTTACTCCGCGCAGTTCAAGCTGCACATTTCCCGCACCCTGAACCTTTAACTCCTGCACATTTTATTATGGCTTCACCTTTGCAATACTTACCACTCGCGCCACTTGCTGCTACACCGCTTCTCGCCCGTAAATCCCTGCTAGACCAAATGATTCGCTCATATTGGAAAAGATGGCATTTAGAGTACTTAAATAATTTACAGGTACGGCAAAAATGGTTAAAAGACGTTACAAATGTTAAAATTGGTACTGTCGTGCTGATACATGAAGATAATGTGCCACCATTACGCTGGCCAATGGGTATTATCGAGAAAACTTATCCAGGCGCGGATGGTATCGTGAGAGTAGCTTTAGTTAAAACGCAAAATGGTCAACTAAAACGACCAATAGTTAAATTGAGTCCTTTACCGTCTCAATAACAAATAACAATACCGCATACTTTATTAGGTTAATTTCTACTTATACTAAAGTAATTTCTGCTTTATCCGCTTTAATTTTTTTTTTCATTATTAGATTAATGTCCGCTTTAGTTTAAATGGGTAAACTAAACAGTTCCCATACT
Source organism: Ephestia elutella (assembly GCA_018467065.1). Taxonomy (NCBI): domain Eukaryota; kingdom Metazoa; phylum Arthropoda; class Insecta; order Lepidoptera; family Pyralidae; genus Ephestia; species Ephestia elutella. The sequence goes on from CM031583.1 coordinate 362,085, forward strand.
ATAAATATTTCTTATATTTTCCTTTGAGAAAGCTATGTTTCTCAAGGCGCCGGAGGATGTTCGCGCCGCTTATTTTAATTTCCCGCTATGTTATTATCCTATCCAATCCTTTCCAATCCCCTCTCCCTTTTATATGCACAACGAAAGAGAGAGATAGATTCTCCGAGCGCAATACATGCGCCGAACGCAGCCGAAGGCTTCTGATGACAGGCTTCGGGAATTCGAGTTGAAATCACGACGCCATGACGTGTGGACGCTCCGCCATTATCTGAGCATTTTGGCTATAAAATTCCGCTACAATCAGACTATCTCGTGCTAAATTGACAATATACTTTTAATTGCATTTGGACAAATGTTATAGTGCATAATACTGTGATATTTCGAAGAAAGTGACCCAAGTTCGAAACGTGTTCCTGTGAAACCCCCCTTGCCAGGGTCGTGTAAGGATCTTCGAAGATAAGGTATCGTGCATTTTCCCTTTCATCAACCATCACCCCTAGGTCCTTCAAACCCGCAACACCACCGGAGCCTGCCTCCAACCCGAAGAAGCCCATCCGAGTCGATGAACGGGTTCAAACGAGCGACCGCGCCCTTCAACTTAGCGCGTCCATCGCGCAAAATATGAAGCTCTGACTCAAACCGTCCGGTCTGCACGACACGGACCCAATGCAACAATGCGTTCCGGCGCTCTTCTGCACCTGCAATCGGCTCCAACCGCTTTGCCTGTGGGTTTCTACAATTATGTATGAAACGCTTAATCCAACTGGTAACACCCAGAAGTTTATCCAAACTGCTATACCGAGCAAGTAGCCAATCCGGCTCCGACGTCGTCTCAGCGACTACAGCATGTACACGAAGCCCAGTCAAACTCAAAGAAGTAACATCTGTCTGACAGACAGGCCAAGATGTTTCTGATCCCATCAGCCACTCTGGACCCCACCAGAGCGGGTGTGACACCAATTCTGGTGCCGTACAACTTCGGGAAGCACAGTCCGCTGGGTTAAGCTCTCCCGGCACATGTCTCCATGTTATATTCTCCTGACGACCTCCGTGGCCTAACGGTCATCACGCCGGACTGCCACACCGGAGGTCCCGGGTTCGATCCCCGGTCGGGTCAAGATGGAAAATGATCTTTTTCAGATTGACCTGGATCTTGGTTGTTTATCTATATATGTATTTGTTATAAAATATAGTATCGTTGAGTTAGTATCCCATAACACAAGTCTCGAACTTACTTTGGGGCTAACTCAATCTGTGTGATTTGTCCGTATATATATATATATATTTATATATTTATATTAATTCCAATATTTTGAATTTGGGAAACCCTATTTCCAACAAAAACCTCCAAGGTATGTGGGGCCGCGCGCAACCATGCAAGCGCGACCTGGCTATCCGACCAGGCGAAGATGTCCCGTATCTCGACCGTGGCCGCCAGCTCACAGGCAACGTGATGCAACAATTTAGAGAGAAGGTGAGCTCCACTCAACTCAAGCTTGGGAATAGTCAGCCTAGTCCTGATGGGGCGACCTTGCTCTTCCCTAACAAAAGCGAGACATTGACCCGGCCATCGGCGTCAACTGTCCGCATATAGACTGACGCGGCGTAGCCTCGCTCCGACGCGTCACAAAAGCCATGCAGGCTGGCTCTATATTTCCCGGGGGGCAATATTCGACGAGGCAAGGCAATCCGATTGACTTCCTTAATCGATGAAAACAACTCGAGCCAATCATCCAATGGAGAACCAAACAACGGCTCGTCCCACGAGACGCCCAAAGTCCAAAGTCTCTGAAGAAGACACTTCGCAGAGAATATCACTGGACTGATCCAACCGCTTGGATCAAACATACGAGCTATTACTGACAACACCGTTCTCTTAGTCCAGACCTTTGGTATTTCCAAGTCCACTTGGAATGTAAAAATATCGGTTAGCGGCTGGTACTGCATGCCCAGCACCGCTATCCTGTTGGGATCATCCACATCCTCAAACAGGTGAGGGTTCTGTTGGTGATCCTCTGGGGTCCCTTCTAGAACTCTAGGCTCATTGGACAACCACTTACGTAGCTCGTAGCCACCCGTTTTCAATATTTCAATCAATTCGTCCCGCAGTAGGAGGGCCTCCTCAATACTTTGGGCTCCGGTGCACACGTCATTAACATACAAGTCACGTGACAGCACGGAAGCCCCACGGGGAAAGCGGATCCGTTCCCGCTCTGCCAATTCAAGCAGTGATCTGATGGCGATATAGGGACTAGATTTCAAACCATACGTGTTTGTATTGAGTTCATACACCGTCACAGGATCCTCAGGGCGCTCACGCCAGAGTATCAACTGGAATCGCCTGTCCTCAGGATGTATGACTGTCTGGCGGAACATCATCCGGATGTCCGCACCAAAAACCACTTGATGTCTTCTAAAGTTCAAGATGATGTCAATTATGTCCCTATGCAATTTGGGACCTGAATGCAAACATAGATTCAATGAAACCCCGTTCGAAGTGGGTGCGGACCCATCAAAGACGGTCCTCAATTTGCCTGTTGAGGCCTTCACCACCGCGTGGTGGGGCAAAAAATAATGCTCAGTTGAGCTCCAATCAACTCGAGCCGGAGACATGTGACCCAAATCCTCGTACTCGCGCATAAGTTCTACATAATAATAATAATATACATTACAAATGCCCCCATATATTTTACATCTGATGCAAAAAGCTACTATATTGAACACATGTAGAATCACACGAAAATTCTTAACCTCAGCTAGCTTTTCATCTACTTACTTCATTTAATCATTTTTTCTTCTTCTATCGCTTGGCCATGGCCCGCTTTAGTTGAAAAACTTACCCTCAAGAGAGGAGAAAAAAATATAAAAAGAAATAATAATAATAATAAATGTTTATTTCCTCTCACAAAATTCTTTAAACAAGTATACAGATTAACAATAGAATAGAAATAAATCGACTAAATAAGCATTTTGTGAGAAGCTGGTGCCTGAAAAAGGCTTCAAAGAAGCCTGTAGCACAAGTCGCCAGGTTCCCACCTCTCGGATATGACAAAATTACATTATAGTGACCCAAAATTAAATCAATATAAAGTAGACCTAATTAAATGAGAGTTCATATAATTACAGAATATAATTTAAACGCGATTGTTTCTATGTTGAACATGCAAAGGAAAGACTAAATGATTAAACAGTGTAACTTATTATGGTACGAGTTTAGAATCATAGATCGAGGGTGTAACAAATTAGGACAGTAAAGATTCAGTGTCATCATAATTGAATGACAAAAGCCAGGATTTAACTAGTTTCATACAATTAAATTTATTTTGGCTATGTATAGACAAGGCATCATTTGCTTTATTATACAAGAGACCACCTAGATAACAAAAATATTTTGTAGTGAAATCCTTTTTGGTATAGAACGGAGCACATATTTTACATTTACGTCTAGAATTAGTAGGTTCTTTAGTTTGATAAGCGATATTAGAGTGCTGTTTTAAGAGCGTGTAAAATACAAATAACTGCCTAACGGACAGAACATTCCAATATTTATACAATAATTCCGTTGAGTATCTATAAGGAAATCCACCACAAACTTTGAGTACCGCTCTCTGTGAGACCTCAACCTGTTTCAGGACTGTTTTAGGAGCACCCCCCCAAGAAGTTATGCAATAGATTATGACACTTTGTGCCAGTGCGAAATAGATCTGTTTAAGAGAATCTTTATCCATAACATATCTTAAATTTTTAAATATATATATTAACTTTCTTAATCGCATAGCAAGTATATGATTTTTGAAAGAAAGATTATTATCGATAGTAACCCCAAGGTATTTAATCGATTTGACAGTCTCAATTTTTTCACACTGACATAAGTCCATATCGGAAGAACCATAGCAATTGTGTGCAATTAGCGGATTAATGGGAATGGTGGATTGCGATAAATTATATATCGTGAAATATATAGTTTTTGTTTTATCGGAGTTGAGAGTTAGGGAGTTAGCACGGAGCCACTCATTAATCCTATCAAATCCTTGTTGGGCAGCCATCTGGGTCTCGTGCCAAGTATTAGCTGAAAACAATAGACAAGTATCATCCGCATAAGAGATGATATGTCCATGCTGAAGTTCAAATGACGATAAGTGGTTGATATAGACGAGAAACAGGGTTGGACCCAAAATGCTGCCCTGAGGAACGCCATACGAGACAACAGCCTTGTCACTAATGAAATCATCAATTTTAGTACTTTGGGTTCTACCTGTAAGATAGTCCCTAAATAGAGAAAGCTCATTGCCTCTGATTCCACAAGCCTCCAGTTTATCTATTAGAATTGGGATAGAGACCGTATCAAACGCCTTGGAGAAATCCATAAAAACGCCAATAACCTTCTTAGAATTATCCATATTCTTAGCAACAAAATCAACTAGCTCATGTACAGCCCCATCAGTAGATCTTCCCGATCTAAAGCCATACTGATTATTTGATAGTAAATTATTACTTTCCAGGTAGTTGACTAGACGTTTATTAATAATTTTTTCTAGAATTTTTGAAAAAGGCGGGAGAATTGAGATTGGGCGAAAGTTGTTGACACGGTCTTTCTCACCATTTTTGTAAACTGGGATAATAATAGAATGCTTAAATGCTTTTGGAAAAACGCCAGTGTTAAGACAGAGGTTACATATATATGTAAGAGGAGGGATGATATAATTTTTAAATTCTTTAACAAAGCTATTAGAGATTCCATCCCACCCAACGGCGCATTGAGATTTTAGACCCAGAATTAACGCATTAATTTCCTCTTCATCAGTTTCCAGCATAACGAACGATGAGCTCGGAGAACGAGAAGTCTCGCTCGATAGTCTAAAGGTGGTTGAATTCGAATTAGGAATTGTTCTGGCCAGATTCTCGCCTACCCGCGAGAAGTACTCGTTAACCAAATTCACAGCATCAGATGGATTGTCTGAACATTTAAGTAAATCAGACGAGGGGGTAGAATTCTTTTTACAGTCAGTAATTGCTCTCACAGCATCCCACAACTTTTTACTATTTTTGCCAGCTTTAGCAACCAGTTCCTTATGATATGCAATCTTGGTTTTCTTAATTATGGAGTTGCAATGATTGCGGTACCTGATGTAAGTTAGTTTAAGGACCTCGTTATTAGGGGCTTGTCTATGTTTCTTATGCAGATTATCCCTATTCCTAATACAGCGCAGTATCCCAGGAGTAATCCATGGTTTGAGAATCCGTTTTCTACTAGGAATAGTACTCAGTATAGTATTGGATATAATTAAATTTTACAAGAAGGATACAAGTAGACTGGCCGCCATGTCAGCATCGGTACAATTATATATAAAATCAAAATTTGCAGACTCTAGCTCGGCCCTTATTTTATCAAAATCAACCCTCTTTCGCGTGGTAACAGCTTTGTCATGAAGCCTTTGAGTTGTCAAAGAAAGAATGACCGCCCTATGATCAGTAATGGTAGAATTCAGAACTATGGTCTTAGACGGAGTATTTGATCGAAGTATTACATGATCTAGACAAGTATTACTAATGACTCTAGTAACAAATTGGTGGGCAGGTAAAAGGCCATGGAAAGATATCATATCCAGATAATCAGGCGCCTTATCATTAGTTGAGTTTATAGTTATATCAATATTAATGTCGCCAATAATAGCAACATTACGAAATGATTTTAGGGAGGTGAGTACTTCATTTAGCGATTGCAAAAAAGCATCAACCCTAGGAAAACAAGGTGGACGATATATAGAAATAATAGCTATATTACAGTGCTTAATAACAAGACAGCTAGCCTCTTCGAAAAGAGGTTCAGAGATGTCAAGACATAGATCCGATTTGTAGTAGATTACAATACCATCATTTTGGTTAATTCTCTTAACTGATGCATGATGTGAATAGCCATCAAGTTGTGGTATTACTGGATTCTGGGACAATCTGCATTAATATGTGTATGCGTAATGTAGTTTCGTGAGTTCCAAAAGGGCTAGAAAACTATCAAAATTACGTGAGATGCTACATATATTTTGTGTTATAATAGTTAAATAATTTTTATGGGATATATTTAGTAAATGACAGTCATGAGCATCACAGTTTATAGCTTCAGAGACTGAAACATCTTCGATATTTTGCACTAGTGTATTAAAACTATTGAATTTTGAAGTTGTATAATCTAAAAAGCCACAAATAAAAGGACAATGAAAATAATCGATATGATACGCAATAAATCCACAGCCTCATTAAAACATGTAAGTGGTCAACGATATCCCAATATCTAATAAATGAGTATAGTGCGCAAGACAAGAGGCTGAAGGTTAGCATATTCGGTAACGAAAGAGTTAGATTAATTATGTCCACAATAACCAAAAAGGAATTCAATTCAATACCAGTTACAATTAGCATACAAAAATTTAAAATCATATTTATTACACGCAGCGGTCTCGTGCACAAACAAACACACTCAGCAAAGACAATATAAATGAGATAAAAATAAAAGTCAACTAAACAAGAAAAGTTGTGACAGAATACATAAGTTAGATTTAAAAAACTTATTATTAATCGTTGCACATAACCACAACTAATGTATGTAAGAATTGCCGTAAGCATTAAAAACAACCACATAAAATAAAAAATAAAGTAATAAGGAAGGTAATGACTTCGCCCAATTAACACTATCGATAGTCAAATTATCCCCGCCAAAACATCCTCTGAGTCAACTCTTATACTTGATAGGGTGTCATTTTTTTTTAAATAGATACGACCATATGACACCCAACATCTAGCGAAGTTGTTAGCTTTCGCAAATTCTCTAGCCCGATGAAACAGGCGCTTTGTATTACTAGTCAAGGCTTCGCTGACAAAGATGGGGCGCTCGGGCCCCACCCAATTCAAATGTCTAGTGCATAATTTAGAGTCTTTATTCCTTTTATGGAAGGATTTAACTCCTCGAATTACAGACTCTTTAAGAGAGACTGAGTTCAGTTCAACAACGATAGGAGTGGTCTCCCTATTTGATACTGACTTCACTCGGTATATGTCGCGAATTTCGTTGGTTTGTATAGGCTGGTTTATGACCGAGCCAATTTTTTGCACAGCCTCACATAGTGCCTGTTTATTTTCAGATTGAGTCTTTGGCAAATTACGTATTTCTATAGTTGCTGAAAGAGATTTACGCTTTAATAATTCTACCTCCTTTTCCAACGATTCAATTGTCGATTTTTGACTCGTATTTTCCTTTTCCAATTTATTTACTCTTTCCAGCGCTTCGTCATACTTGGACGACATAAATTCTATTGAGGCCTTAATCTGCGAGTTCTGCTCTTCAATTTTGGTGTACTGCACCTCAATTTTCTTGTTATACTCCTGTATCCTTTCACATTGCAATTCAAGTTTACTACAAGAAGCACATATCGCATCAATTTTTGAGTCTTGAGAAGTCTTCAGATCCTCAATCATTTTTTTAAGTAATAAAAACTCATTGGTTTCCGAAGATACACACTCAACCTTCCTTTTCGTTCTACGTGGGAGCGACGCCTTGGATTGTGTACTACTATCAGAATCCAGACCGGAGTTATATTGAACTGCGTCCGTAACGGCGGGCGTAGAAGCAGGTGGCGAACGTTGACTCATATTCAATGAATGCGTAAACTAGGTAATTAGTTGTAAGCTTGGATAAAAAACACTGTCCAACAAGTCAAGGAAAAACCGGCTTTAGTCATATACGCACAGATCTCAAGTAGCCATAGATCGCAAAATGTATTAGTCCAACGGGAAGGGGCGGAGCTTGTCGATGAGTAATTCACACAGTCCCACTCAACAAGTTCAAAGGGGTGGAGCTTTAGCGCAGTTGTGACGTCGCTCTGCGTATGCGCAAGAAGGATAAAGCAATAAAAATGTGCTCACGTCTCGCTCTGTAGGCAACTTGGGTGGTCCTTGAAGTTACCAGGCGCACGCGTAATAAACACCTCTTCACTTGTTATGCGATCCTATTTTTGCAGACGATTTAATTCTTCAAAATATCTTTAATTTATTTATTTACATAAAGTTAGCGAAATAGTGGACACGACTAAACCCAAAGGGGATCCGGGAGGGAGAGCAAAATATATTTGTCATGGAGTACGTGGTCACGCTGCATGCGTCGTTCCATCGACAGCAGTCGTTTCTCCGCAAGCGCCCTACTTTGCCCTAGGCTAGGACGTGTAGCAACAAATGGTAACCTATTACAAACCGGAGGGCAACCTCTCCGTGGTTGATCGAAAAAAGGCTTCGCACTCAACGTGTTCCGGATCCATCCTGGAACTCATAGGTGGCTCCTCCACCTCCCAAAACCTTTGTATGGTCTTGGCCAAAGACGCAGATGCGACAACCGGTGGCTCCTCCACGGTGCCATCATCAAACACCGGGCCCATCAGGGCAAAACCAAAAATCGTAGACACTGCCATCAGTGAAGACGAACCCAGAGCCTTCTGGGTACCCAACAAAATCCAACCCAATACGTCCGAGCCCAGGAGCAAGTCCACTGGGCCGGGATGAAAAACAAAGGGGTTGGCCAAATCCAGACCCGAAACCAAAGACAACACGCCCGGCGGTATGTCTGTCGAGGGCTGCCAACCCGCAATGGTATCCATTACCATAGCCGAAGTCGTGATCCTCATTGTGGAGGACTTCAGCGAAGAAAAGGTGACAAGTGTCTGGCCCGTCAGACACTTCACCTGTATTCCACCAACTCCAAGAAGTGGCACCGGCGAGTCGTTCACGACTAAACCTAACTGCTGTGCCACTCGAGTGGTAACCAAACTGCTTTGAGCCCCTGAGTCCAACAGAGCTCTCAAACTAATGGCTTCCCCCCCACGACCCCATACGCGGACCACCGCGGTAGGGAGCAGAACCGTCCGCGGCTCTGTCCCAGCAAGGGAGCAAGCTAGTTACGGGCTCCCCACTCTCTCCAAACCAGGGGGGCGCCACTGACTCGGATAGTATGGCGGGCGAGTGCACGTCCCCAACTGAGGGGGGGCATAGCCCGCGGCCCTGCCATACCTATAGTATGGCGGGTGGTACTCCAGCCGTGGGTACTAGTGCAGCGGCGGAGAAAACCGCTGCGGCTGCATGTGTTGGATAGTGGTAACCCGCGTGGAGGGGGGTGACCCCACTCTCACGTTCGATCTAGGGCCCCCGCCCATGGGGGCCCTATCCGGGGCCTGGCCAGCCACATACTGGCCATGACCTTGAGGCGCGTGGTCCCGGTCCGCCAAGACCCGCGCAGGTACGCGACCCCCCTTCCGAGGGGGGGGTGCGACGAGCGAAGCCGCGTCCTCCTTCCGATGGTGGAGGGCTTCGCGCAGGAGCGCCCCAGCCCATAGGGGACCCCTGCCTCAACATCCGGGGGCCATCCCCGTTCCGGTTCATGCAGAGCATCGCGTGGTGCCGCCCACGGCATGCACTGCATGGTATGGCACTGGTGCCACATGGCAAATCTATCCCCTTATGGGAGTTGCCCGCGACTTGCCATGGGCAAAAAAAAAATGATAATAATAATAGTATTATTATGAAATGGTGTGAAAACAATAACTTTACCTTGAGCTGCTGATGTGGGGTGATAAAGGTTGTAGGTAAATAATATCCTGGTTGAGACACAATAAAAATAAGGTTTATTTTATAACTTACAACACACTAGTACACACATATGCCCTCTTGTTAAAACTAGCCACAGTAGACCAAGCTGGGTCGCTATAGGTTCTATGTACTATACTAGATAAACCATAGGATACTGTTACCAAAATACATCAAATAAGGTTAATTTTTGTGTCACCATGGAAATGCTAGACTTAAATTTACATAAGAATTATCTTCGCTGAGACGATGCTAAGTTAAATATTTCTAATAAGATAAAGGCTACCTGGAGGTCTCTTATGCAGGATACCTGGGTGTTCCTTCTATATGAAATCCAATTCTTCGACTCGACGGCTTCGGGGAAGATCAATAAAAATTTGGTTCCATCACAAAAGGATGAAAACCTATCCCGTACAAATTAAATTGTACAGATCCAAAATAATATAATAATAATGACGAAGTAAGGTTATCAAAATTAAAACAACAAATTCAAAATAATCCCGTCCGCTGAAACAACAAAATTGGTTTGATTAAAACACATGGCATTAAATTTTCTAACCTATTCCAAACTTAGTCAGGAATGCTTACCGGCTCTGACCAGGACTTCGTCAGAAACTCGCAGTACATCCCTCCACCCATTTAGAATATATATAAAAAATTAGGAACTGCCGACACGCGGTCCCTGAAAAGAACAAAGGAGTTTTTGTCACAATTTCGTTAGTGACGACGGAAGACCTCACGTCTTTCTGACTCACTTCGTGAGCTGAAGAATACTCACTCTGAAGATCATCAGTTTATCATCAGAGCCCGCCAGCCATGTGCTCCCAACCAGGGAATTTCCAAGAGCTTCCAAAAGGCCATCGTACCGGACTACGACATTCAAGCTAATGATGATTGACAGATGACAGAACACAACCTCGATTTGACGTTGACGTTTGGAAACGTTTTGTTACAACAAACATCGATGTCTTGCGTTCAGAAAAAAAAATTAATAAAGAAAATTTTACAACGTGACAATACCTCCCTCCTAAGTAAAAAGGCTTTGCTAAGCAACAGCTAAGTAAAGCCGTAGCTGCCCTCAGCGTTCTACAAAAAACTACTTAAATCTACTGTGTCTCACAAAAAACAAAACCACCAGTCCAAAAAAAAATGAACCAACACCAAAAAAAAATAACACTCATGCATGTGTTAAAACTAACCTCACTTCGTCAAAAGCTCTGCTAACGAACAGAGAGAAAAAATCCAATCTAATCCCCTTGAAATAATAAAACAAACAATAATGGAACTATGGTAATTACCATAAACCAATAAAAAAAATCCTCTGCATATTTTGGCGACCAAAACAAAATCGAAATAAAAAAAACCAAAGATTCTACTGTCAGCAGTGAACCAAAAAAAATATATTACCAAATATGGAACAAAACGAGCCAACTACTTGCTCAAAAAAAACACCGTCAATCATACTGATATAACAGGTAAAATTGGATCAATGTCCAAAAATAATGCCACTGAAAAATGCAGCGAACCAAAATTCAGACCGAAGTCTTGCAAAACACCGGACCGAAATCCTAAAAAGTTGTTCCTACATGTAAAACAAAACAATGACTAGCGCTAGTACAAAATAATTACAGTAGGCAGCAACAACAGTTCCATATTCGTCGTAATTGGGTAAATAAAATAATATCACTAACAGCCTGCGCTCCTCTTACCACTCCACTTTCACACATCACTTACATTTCTCGCAGAAACAAAACCATGGCCTCATCTTCCATACCTTCTTTTATTCGTTTTCACTCCCTCCTTTCATTCTTAGTAGTAAAACGGCCACTTCCGTTTACCACGTTCCTATCACTTGTGGGCGATAGTCGAGCTACAGAGACTCACTGGTAGTCGCAACTGTGGCGGCACGACGAGCACGCGAAATACGGCGACGATACAGGTCGTGCGTCCACGGAACAAGGACACATACAGATGTGCCGCTGCAACTGACAACATCGGCTGCTGTGTTTTTAGTGGCGGTGCGGTGAGCACGGAATTTTCCGAACGGACCGCACGTCCACCGTTCACCCGAATTACAAAAAAAAATTGTCCACACAAAATAGCAGGTAATAAAAAATAAGGTAAAACCCTATTAAAAAAACTACAGACCTTTGAGGTCTTTAATATGCCAGGAACCAATAGGATGACCATCCAACCTTTCCAGTTCATAAACCAAATTGGACAAAACAGCTTTAACCCTGCACTTTTCGTACTTGGGAGCTAATTTTGCCATCTTAAATTTTGCAGCATCGCTCTGCGTATAACAACGTTTCCACACAATATCCCCTACAGAAAACTTTGCTGGCCTTCGCCTTAAATTGTAATATCTAGAATTTACTTCATGTGCTCCCAATAAGTGTAGCCTAACCTTGCCAAAAATATCCTTTAAACAACCTAACTCTCCAGCATATTCGTCGCGGGGCATAGCTACGTCATACTCCGCATCTGTGTCTTTGTAGAATGACCCATTGATAACTGGTTCCCTACCGTGGACTAAAAAGAAAGGAGTTTCAGATCGAATAGAAACTTCATAAGATAGTTCATCCTTTTTCAGGGAATGAAACTGTATTGACCGCTCCATATTAGTTACCAAAAAAAACTTAATTTTCAATTTAAAACAGTTTAAAATTCAAAATAATTTAGAAATGTTAATAAGGAAGCATAATACACTTATTTCCATTGGTGACTCACAATGATTACCTTAAAAAAATTTAAAGTTTACAATTTTTTTTTTTTCCGCTAGGTATAAGTTAATTCTTAGCATAAAAACACAATAATTTCACAAAATATGCTAAATAATATGTAGTGCAGCATAAACAAACCAAATTCCCATAGGGAAACAGTCACAATTATGTAAAATATCAATTCTTCAAAAGCACATGTTTATAACCTAAGAACATATGACAAGTTATGTTAACTTATTTTTACCAAAATAACACAATAAATGCTAAGTGCAGCAACTAAACCCTACAATTAATGTATAATTGTATGCAAATACACAAAACAAAACAACTTTTATAGTGAATCTGTAAGTTAACAAACTAAGTTAAATTTCAGCAAGTATGGTGGCACAAAAAAAAAATCCCCCAAACAGCTCTAACACCATTTAAAAAAACTGAGCACCATGTACCCATAAAATACAACAAAATAATTAACCGTGGGCGCCATTTGCCACATGGCAAATCTATCCCCTTATGGGAGTTGCCCGCGACTTGCCATGGGCAAAAAATGATAATAATAATAGTATTATTATGAAATGGTGTGAAAACAATAACTTTACCTTGAGCTGCTGATGTGGGGTGATAAAGGTTGTAGGTAAATAATATCCTGGTTGAGACACAATAAAAATAAGGTTTATTTTATAACTTACAACACACTAGTACACACATATGCCCTCTTGTTAAAACTAGCCACAGTAGACCAAGCTGGGTCGCTATAGGTTCTATGTACTATACTAGATAAACCATAGGATACTGTTACCAAAATACATCAAATAAGGTTAATTTTTGTGTCACCATGGAAATGCTAGACTTAAATTTACATAAGAATTATCTTCGCTGAGACGATGCTAAGTTAAATATTTCTAATAAGATAAAGGCTACCTGGAGGTCTCTTATGCAGGATACCTGGGTGTTCCTTCTATATGAAATCCAATTCTTCGACTCGACGGCTTCGGGGAAGATCAATAAAAATTTGGTTCCATCACAAAAGGATGAAAACCTATCCCGTACAAATTAAATTGTACAGATCCAAAATAATATAATAATAATGACGAAGTAAGGTTATCAAAATTAAAACAACAAATTCAAAATAATCCCGTCCGCTGAAACAACAAAATTGGTTTGATTAAAACACATGGCATTAAATTTTCTAACCTTTTTTTTTTTTTTTTTTTTGATTCGCAGGGGGAAATGCCTTTACACACAGAGTGTGGGACTCCTGGGCCGCTAGTCGGCCGAGACTACCCACTAAAACCCCCTGCGGATGCCATCGGCCGCTTTACAGGGAGGCGCCTCGGATCTATCTTATACAAGGCGCCTCAGCGACTGGCCGGTCTCTGTTATCGGAGACCGGACTCACCATTTTCAGGGGCACCTTCCGACACCTGGAAGACCCCTGCCGCCGGGTGGGACAACCAGTCCCACACTCTACGGCGCTTGCAGGCGCGCAAGGTAGCGCCTGCGTCGCACACCCCTCCGCCGTCTTCTAATCGGGTCCGCGAGGGGGTGGTCCTCGCGGTCCCTTTCTTCGGCCTCCCTCTGCGACATAACAGTCTCACAGAAGGAGGCCATTGCCTCCCAGGCCCTGTCGCTCTCGAGCATCGCCTTGACGACACTCGGGAGCGACAGGTCCACTCCGCCCAGTGCAGCCGCCAGATCGTGGCGCTGCCCGCTCCATCTGGGACACTGCTCGAGAACATGCTGAGCAGTGTCCTGAGCATCGCCACAATCGTGGCAGACTGGCTCGGCCTCCCTCTGGGCCACGCGGTGCAGGTACCCACCGAAGCAACCGTGCCCGGTGAGCACCTGCGTCATGCGGAAGGTGAGAGGCTTGCGCCGCCTCAACATCCATCTCTCCAGGACCTGACGCAGAGCCTCCACTGTGCGCACACCGTACTCGGCCTGCGCCAGGTCCGCCTCCCACCTCCGCACGAGTTCCGCTTGCCCTCGCAAGCGGACCCGCCGGACCATCTCCGGCGAGGGGCGCTCGCCGATTTCTTTCCGGCTTGCCACGAAGTGGTACACCTCGGCGAGCACCTCCGCCACCAACTCCCACGGCGGGTCGCCCGCGAGGGCTGTGGCCGCAGAAAACGCCACTGTACGGTACCCCCGTATCACCCTCACCGCAATCGTCTTTTGCGCCTGCCGCAGCAGACGCTTATTATCCGCGGTGAGGGCGTCCACCCAAATGGGGGCACCGTACATCGCCATACTCCGGCATACGCCAGAGTACAGCCGCCTCACGGCGTCGCTGGGCCCACCCAGATTGGGCAGGAGTCGGCCCAGCGACCCAGCCGCCTTGACGATCCTCGGCCCCAACTCGCGAAAGTGGGGGCCGAAGGACCATCTTCCGTCGAGGATGAGTCCCAGATATTTCATCTGGGTACTCACCCTCAACTCTTCTTGACCCACCTGGAGGCGCGCCCCTGGGGGGGGTCCTCTCGTTCGGGCCCCGCGGAAGAGGAGGACTTCGGTCTTGTCCAAGCGGACCCGAAGCCCTAACCCCTCTATGCGGCCAACCAAAAGGGCGAGACCCGTTTCGGCCAGCCGCGCCGCCTCGCCGAAGTTCGCACCCCGGGACGTGAAGAGAGTGTCATCCGCATAGCAGATGACACCTGTCCCGGGGGGAAGCCGGCACCGCAGGACCCAGTCGTAGGCGATGTCCCACAGGATAGGGCCAAGAATCGACCCCTGTGGGACACCGCACTCGACGCTCCGCCGAACCATTCGACCCCCCATATCCTCGTATAGGACGACGCGTTCCTCCAGGTACGCCCCCAACAGCTCCCGCAGGTAAGAGGGCACCTCGAAATACCGAAGTGCCTCCCGTATTACACTGTGCGGGATGCTGTTGAAGGCGTTGGCGATGTCTAGTGACGTCGCCAGGGTCACCTCGCCTTCCCGATCCGCCTCCTCTGTCACCGACCGCAGACGCCTGAGGGCATCGACGGTGGACCTCTCGGCCCGGAACCCGTACTGCACGTCAGAGAGACGCGGTCCCGGGCCTTCCTCCACATGCTGAACGAGGCGAGAGGCCACGATACTCTCCAGGGCCTTGCCGGCCTCGCTCAGCAGGACCAGAGGTCGCACCGCCGAGGCCGAGTCCAGGGGCCGGCTCCCCTTCGGAATGAGGCAGAGTCGGCCCTCCTTCCACAGTTTCGGGAACTGCCCCTCTCGCAGACAGCGGTTGAGCAGCTCCCGAAAACCCTCCCCGAGGTGCACGAGAATCAGCGCAAGCACCTTCCCGTGCACCCCGTCTGGACCCGGTGCCCTCTTCTTCGTCCGGAGGCGGTCGAGCACCGCCTCCATTTCGACGTCGGTGACGGGAGGCGGATCAGCCTCCACCCGCTCCTCCTCCGCTTCGCCAGGCGGCTGTCGGGCCATCCTTGGAGGAGAAAACCCCCGAGGATTGCCGGGGAATAGGCCCCCGACAATGTCCTCCAGCAGAGCCGGCTGGAGGGTCTCCGTTAATGGGGCCGTCTGTGGGCGCATTTTGTTTCGCGCCCACTTGTACGGTCGGCCCCACGGATCCCTTTCGATACCCTCCACCAGCTCCTCGAGGGCTTCCTCCTTGGCCCGACTGATGGCCAGCTGTAGCTCCATTCGTTTTTCCACATACACCGCATACAGCTGGTCATCCCTCCCCTCGTCCCGGGGCTGCGCCGCCTGCTTCGACCGTAGGCCCTTCGGGCCGCGTCGCAGGCGACGCGAAGGGCGGCAATCTCAGCCGACCACCAATATACCGCCCGCCTAGAGGGCGCACGACCTACGCTAGGCATGGCCGCCCGGCATACCGCTGTGAAAGCGTCGCCGAGACGGTCAGCCGCTTCGTCCACCCCCATTCCAGCCAGAGGCGGGAGGCTCCAGCGGCCGACGATGGCCGCCTCTTCCGCCAGCTCCCGGTCAAGCCGCGTGAGGGCCCAGCGCGGGAACCGGCTGCGCACCCGGGACGGCGACGCCGCCTGGCTTTGGGGGGCGGCAGACACCTCGAACCGAATATACCGGTGGTCCGAAAGTGTCTCCACCCCCGCTTCCACCCTCCAGTTAATGACGCATCGCGCAGCGGCGGGGGTGGCGAACGTCAAGTCCACCACCGAACCACCCGTCCGCCGCACACACGTCTGGACTGTCCCCCTATTCAGGAGGGACAGTCCCGCGGCCAGCGCCCACTCTTCAACCTTTCGCCCCTTGGGCTCAGTGGCCGGGTTCCCCCACGCCGTTGATTTGGCGTTGAAGTCACCGGCCACCAAGACTTTTAGGGGCGCCAGCCGCCTCACCTCCGGTCCCAGTGCGTCCAGAAACTGCACCAGGGCCGGCAGATCCCGGTTCGGGGAGAAGTAAACGCCGATTATAGCGTACTCTCCCCGAACCGCCACCACAAAGCCGTTCCCTCTCCTCTCAATCGTGAGAGGAGGGGCGGCGCCAGACCTAGCCACGATGGCCACGGTGCCGTCTAGATCCCCGGCCCAATGGGGCAGGGAGGGGACCGCGTACGGCTCCGAGACCACCGCGACGTCCACATCCCACTGCGCCATGGATTGCAGGAGCAGATCCTGCGATCCGGCGCAGTGGTTGAGGTTGGCCTGTATGAAGGAGACCCCCATCACTCCTCCATTTGGCCGTCTGGCGCCGCCTCTCGTCTGTCCTCACGCGGAGGAGGGGACGGCCCTTTCCCTCGGGTTGGCGGGGGGTTGCATGACTTACCCCCATGACATGGTTGGCCGGCTTACCGGCGTCGCGGCACACCACGCAGCGGGGCTCTGCTGTGCAGGAGGCTGACAAGTGTCCCTCCTCCCCGCACCTGTAGCAGAGCCGGCTGCGGTCCGCCTCCGATGGGCACAGCGCGGCTGTGTGGCCCTTCCCCATGCACTTGTAACAGTGCATGGGGCGCGCCTCCAGCAGCCGGAGCTGCGCGCGGCCCCATCCCACCCTGAGGCTGCCCGCCTCATCCAACTTTTTGGCTGCTGTCACTGGGCAGCGCATCAGGACAGAGCCAGAGCCCCGCCAGTCTGGGCGGATTTCACCCACCCAGACCTGGTCCACCGCGCAGCTCCCGGCTTGCGCGACCGCAGCCTTTACCCGCTGCACTGTGGCCGCATCGTTCAGGCCCGTCACGCGGAAGTCCGCGGTTTTGACGGGCCTGGTGACGTCCGCGACACCGGACAGGGCCACCGTCAAGGCCGACGCAAGCACGTCAGCCTTCTCCGAGTTAGAGGAGCCGAGCACCTCTATTAGCCTCGCTCCAGTCGCACTCGGGCGAATCCGTAGCGAGCTGATGCCCAGCTCCTCCAGGTCGACATCTTGCTCGGCCTTGAGGAGGGCGGAGCCGTAGGTGGCCCCGTTCTGCGCTGCCTGCGGCTGTAATTTTATGATCACAGCCGAGGAGCTCGGGACCGACAGCTTGGCTGCCCTCGCCGGCGCCGTCTTGGGGGGTGCCCTGTACACCGCAGCGGGGGCGCCCGTAGGTGCCGCCGCTTGGGCTGGGTCTTCTTCCCCACGCCCTTCCCCTTCCCCCGAACCTCCACCCAGGGCAGCTCCGGGAATTCCTCGACCGGAGCTGTTGAGGCTGGAGCCGCCGGGGTCGGAGCTGTGGAGGTCGAAGGCCCGAAAGGCCCCCACTCCGTCTCCTTCTGGGCACCCCTACGGGCCTGCTTCTTTGGGGCCGGGCGTGCTGGAGCCCGGACCTCCATCTCCTCCACCGCCGCCGGCCGCTCAGGCCGCAGCCTCGGACTCTGGCCGGAGGCCTCCTCAATGGCCGCTCTCGCGGCCCTCGCCACCTCCGAGTTGTCGCCCGCCAGAGGTGGGCGCGTAGCCCTCCGAGGTAGGCGAGCCTCCAACTTATCCTCGATCATCCGGCCCACGGAGGCCTCCAGCCTCTGTAACATCTCCTCATATGAGGGGGTGGCAGCAGTGTGCCTCCCTGAGACCTCGCGTCGGGCCTCTTCGAACCCCCGGCGGAGCGCAGCGACCTCTGCCTTCATGTTGGCCACCTCTCTTTGGAGGCGGCCATTGTCAGCTCTGAGGCGCCGGACCTCGTCCGACTCGCTGCGCGCCACCAGGGTGTCCACAATGTCCCGGATATCCGAGGAGGCCCGCATGATCTTCGCACTGTAGCCCCCCTTGAGGGCAGTCGTCTTTCGCACGAGGCTTGCTTCCCATCAGGCTCCCCAGCCTCCTCTGGCCTACCGCCACACTCCCATCGGTAGCCTCCCCTTCCGACACCTCCCTGCTGTGATCGGATCTGGATCTCTCCAGATCCGACCCTTTTCTTCCCCCATCCGAAATATTACCCCCCCGATTTTTCCCTCCCCTCCCCAATGGTTGGCCCTCAGAAGGGCCTTTTGGGTGGCCCTGAGAAGGGCCTTTCTTTCGGAAACGCCCGGAGGCGTCCCGCGTATTATGGCGCTCAGACATCGTATTTAGCAATTGTTGCTCCGGCTGCACAGAACTATTAGCCGCCGGCCTGCCACTCCGTTACGGTGGACAGGACGCGACGTTTCCAGGGGACGCGACGTGGACGCTAGCTCTGTGGGGTGTAACCTTTTTTTTTTTTTTTTTTTTTTTGATTCGCAGGGGGAAATGCTATTTGCGCACTGAGTGTGGGACTCCTGGGCCGCAAGTCGGCCCAGACTACCCACTAAAACCCCCTGCGGATGCCATCGGCCGCTTTGCAGGGAGGCGCCTCGGATCTGACTAACACAAGGCGCCTCAGCGACTGGCCGGTCTCTCACCAGAGACCGGGCTCACCATTTTCAGGGGCTCTCCGACACCTGGAAAACCCCCGCCGCCGGGGTGGGGTGTAACCTAACCTAACCTAACCTAACCTAACCTAACCTAACCTAACCTTTTTTTTTTTTTTTTTTTTTACGTGTGGAAAGAACCACGTCCCGTCCATCCGGCCACGGGAAGCCGGACAGGTGTGTGGGACTTTAACCCACTAAAACCACACGGTGTCAACGCCAACCGCATTTGTGCCGGGACCATGTGCTACTCTCGCTCCACAGCCCCGGCGCGGCGGCCGCTACCACGGCGGCCTCGGCTCGGCCGCTCTCCTCGGAGCAGCCAGCGGGACGACTCGTCAGCCTTCATTCCTACCCGCTAGGGGAAAGGCACGTTTGACACGGCCGCGCCTTTCTACCCGGGGGCCGTTAAGCCAGATGACAGAAAATCCCGTTTCCGCCACCCGACCGGCCCCTATTGTGGGGGCAGCAGGTGCAGGGCGTACGCCCGCCTCCTGCGCCCTGTGCGCCGGCGGCGCATGGGGAGGTCGGTTGTGTCCTCCCTCTCCCTTTCCGCCGCCTCTCCGCCTCTTTGCGTAGCATGACGCTCTCCGCAAAGGCCTGCACCGCTGTCCACGACGTCTCACTGTCGGCCATCTGTCTTACGACAGCCGGCAGGGAGAGGTCGTCCCCCACTACCGCGCGCAGCTCCGCGCGGTCTGCGTCCCAGGCTGGGCAGTCCTCCAGTGTGTGCTGGGCGTCCTCATCCGCACATCCGTCACAGTGGTGGCAAACGGCAGACGGCTCCCGACCCGCTATTCGACACAGATACCCCCCGAAGCAACCATGCCCGGAGAGCACCTGCGTCAAGCGGTATGTAAGTCGGCCGTGCTGCCTCGCCAACCATTCTCCCAAAACTGGACGGAGTGCCTCGACGGTCCTACGCCCAGCAGTGGGCTGCTCCAGCCTTTGGGACCACTCTTCTATAGCGCGCTCACACAGCTCGCTCCGGCGTTCCGCAATCTCTCTTGGTGCCAGCCGGTCACCCCGAGCCGAGGCCTCCTCGCGCCAGACAAATAAGGACGCGAGGACTTGGGCCTCCAGGTCCCAGGGTATGGAACCGGCCAGCACTGACGCTGCCTCGAAGGAGATCGTGCGATATCCCCTTACGGCCCTTGTCGCCATCAGCCTCTGCGGCCTCCGCAGGAGGGCGAGGTTCTGACGCGACAGGGCGTCCGCCCATACAGGGGCCCCATACAGGGCCATTGATCGCACGACCCCCATATACAAGCGTCTGCAGGACGCTTCTGGACCTCCCAGGTTCGGCATGAGCCGTGTGAGCGCGCTGGCCGCCGTCGTCACGCGCGGCCCCATCTCGGCGAAGTGGGCGCCGAAGTTCCACCTGCCGTCAAGTACTATGCCCAGGTACCGCATTGATTCCTTGACGGCAATTCCGACACCGCCTACCATCAGACTGGAGTCCTGAGGCGGCCCCATCCGAGGGCCGTGGAAGCAAAGGGCCTCAGATTTATGCAGGGCCACCTCTAGGCCCACTCCCGCAGTGGCGAGCAGTGACGCGTCTCTGAATGTGGCCCCGCGGGCGGTCACGAGTGTGTCGTCCGCGTAACAGACGACTTCCACTCCAGGAAGAGTGACCGTCCGCAGCACCCAGTCGTATCCGATGTTCCACAGGAGCGGGCCCAGGACAGAACCCTGTGGAACACCGCGCGTCACCTCGCTCTCCCTCCATCCGCTACGGTCAGGGAAGGCGATCCTTCGGTCTGAGAGGTAGTCCCCTATGAGTCGGCGCAGGTAGGTTGGCACCCCATGGTACCGGAGTGCCTCCTCAATGCAAGGCCAGGGGAGGGAGTTGAACGCGTTGGCGATGTCCAACGACACCACCACTACCACCTCACCCTGGCAGACCGCGTCCTGCGCTAGGGACTTGACCCTCAGAATCGCGTGGACGGTCGACCTCTTCCGGCGGAACCCGAATTGGCAATCCGCCAGGTTCGGCCCAACCCTTTCCAGGTGCTCGACGAGGCGGTCAGCAGTGACTCTTTCTAGCAATTTGCCAGCCTCGTCAAGCACGATGATGGGACGGAACCCGGTCGGAGAATCCGCCGGACGTCCCTCTTTCCTCAATAGGACCAGTCGACCTACTTTCCACGCCGAAGGAAACCTTCCCTGCTCGAAGCAGGCGGTGAACAGCCCCCTCAGTCGCTCCTCCAGGAATTCCAGAGCGAGGACAAGCACCCGACCCGGCACTCCATCAGGACCCGGGGCGGTTTTCTTGGCACGCAGCCTTGCGACGGCCGCGGCGAACTCGTCCCGGGTAACCTCCGGGATCTCGCCCACGTCCTCGCTCCTTTCCGCCAGTGGCGGAGCCATGCTGGGGGGCTGAAAGGCCGCTCCCTGCGGGAACAGAGCGGCCACCACTGAACTGCGGCTCAAGACTCTGCGTCAGGGGGACGCTATACGGCCGGGTTTTGTTCCGTACCAGCCGATATGGACGTCCCCATGGATCGAGATCCAGAGTGGCCAGCAGTTCCTCGCGCGCCGCCTCCTTGGCTGTCGCGATCGCTGCCTTCAACGAATTCTTCGCCTCCACGAGTGTCGCGCACAAGGCGGCCTCCTCGGCCGCGTCCCGGCGCCTTCTCCTCCGGTATCGGGCGTATTGGCGTCTAGCCGTTATACAGGCTTCTCGCAGCTGCGAGAGCTCCGGCGACCACCAATACACCCACCTCCTGGGAGGACGAGAGCACGTCCGGGGCATGGACGCATCACAGATTTCCGTCATTGCGCCCCGGAACCACTCAGTCTCGTCCTCAACCACCACGCTCACCGGCGCACGGGACCAGCCTTGGACTATGGCCGCCTCCCGGAGAAGCTCCTTGTCGAGGCGCTTCAATTGCCACTTTGGGCCGGCCTCGTTCGGGGCCCGGATTGGGCCGCTCGGAGCGACCGAGGACGCGGAAAGATCAAACCGGATATACCGGTGATCGGAGAGCGTTTCCGCGTCCTCCAACACGCTCCAGCCCCTGACACGGCGCGCTAGGCTGGCGCTCGCGAACGATACGTCCGGTCGCGAGCTGCCGTTCCATCGCACGCACGTGGGTACCGTTCCCCGATTTAACACCGCCAGCCCGTTGTCGATGAGCCACTCCTCCACAAGCGCACCCCGCCCATCAGTTGCGGGAGATCCCCACGCCGTTGATTTGGCATTGAGATCCCCAGCAACGAGCACGGGGTGAGGGTGACTCCTCTGGACCAGCGCCTCGACCTGGGTCAGGAATGACTCGAATTCGCTGAGCGGACGGTTGGGTGAAAAATAAACTCCCACCACAACTAAGTCGCCCAGCCGAGCCGAGACCACTCCATGACCCTGCGCGACACAAGTAGGAGGCGAAGAATTCGCCGAAGACACTATTGCGACCATCCCATCCAGGTCCCGGACCCAGTTATCCCGGGGCGGGACGAAGTACGGCTCGGAGACCACCGCCACGTCGATCAACCACTGCGCCATGCTCTGGCACAGCAGGTCCTGTGCACTGATGCAGTGGTTGATGTTCGCCTGGAGAAACTTGAGGGCCATAATTATTGTGGGGCCCCCGTCTCCATCGCTTCGGCGCTCCGAGCCGCACGGACAGGCTGCGCCTGGGCCGTAGCCGCGGACGCACCCCGCCTTCCTCCTCTTTTCCTGCGCGCACTAGTGCAAGTGGCGCTTGCAGCCCGGTGTCCCGAGGGTTTGCCCGCCCCTGCGCACAGTACGCATTTCGGGGCGGCGTTACACACGGCGGCCTTATGGCCCGGCTCTCCACACCGGTAGCACAATAGGCTCCGGTCGGTCTCGGCAGTGCACCGCTGGCTCACATGCCCTATTTCCAGACAGCGGTAACACTGCATGGGCCTCGTAGGCAGCAGTTTTACTTGCGCCGAGGCCCATCCGACCAGGAGTTTGGCGCCACCGGTCGTGAGGCGTTTGGCCACCGCGACGGGACACCTTACAAACGCCGTGCGAGTGCCCGTGTGGTCCTCTTTGATGTCCCCGACCCTTATGTCTGTGTCGGGACATTGACCTACACGGGCGATGGCCAGCCGCACCAATTGTGGTGTGGCCGAGTCGCACAGCTCTAGCACGCGCAGGTCCACACTCTTTTGAGGTCTGGATACCTCTACCACTTGAGGATCCAGAACCTCCCTCAGTTTAGCCGCCAGCTGGTCGGCCTTGTCGTCCTTATCGGCGCCCGCAATTTCCAGAATGCGAGCGCCGGTAGCCGCCCTCTTGAATTTCACCCCGGATATGCCCAGGGCACCGATATCCACCTTTTCTCTGGCCAGGTCTAGAATCTGGCCATAGGTGGATCCACTCCTCTCCGCATCCGTTTGCAACTTAAGCAGCACTGCTGCGGATCGCGGAGGGCGGAGCTTTGGCATCCGGGGCTTTGCCGTTCTGCTGGCGGCTATCGGTGCCCCCTGACTCGGGGCAGTGGCAGCGGCGGCGGCTGGTCGCCTGCGCACTGGCACCTGCGTCCAGGGCTCTTCTACTGGCCCCGAGTTCGGTTGCGTGGCTCGCACTTGCTGAGGACGCGGCGTGGGGCGCAGCGACGTGCTTGGCGTTGCCGCCATCGCCGCATACGACGGCCCACCTGTGACCACCCTACGAGGCGGTGTCGGGGCCGACGACGTCGACGGCACCGGCTCGGGCTCCGGTCCGGACACTGGAGGGGCGTTCTTCTTATTTTTCCTCCTGCCCTTCCGGCCCTTTTTGCCCTTTTTGGGCTCAGGCTCGGGGGCCGGTTGGGGAGGAGCCTTCCTCCACATGGCCGTCCTGCTTGTAGGCGCAGGAGCCGGCACCACCTCTACCTCGGTGTCCGACTCGTCCACCATGTCGGCCACCGAAGCGGCCAGTCTGTCCTCCGCCGTCGCTTTGCGCTTATCGGCAGCAAGTGCCGGCCGCAAGTTTTTCTTTGGCAGGAGGCGGTCCTGTATGCCCTCCATCCGGGCATTGACCAAGGGGCCAACCGTGGTCAGAATCAGGCGTTTTAGCCCCTCTGACTCCTCCTGCCGTAGTTCGCCCAGCGACACCGGCGCTTGCGCCGTCCGCTCTGCACGCTCCCTGTCTATGGCGGCCTTGAGCTCCGCCATTTCTTTCTCCAGCGCGGAGACCTTAAGCTCCATGCGCTTATTTACAGCACGGAGCCTCTCAGCCTCCTCGCTTGCCGACTTCGAGCCCAGGACCGCCACGATCCTCTCGAGCGATGCGGCCGCCTCCTTAAGGCCCTTTTGGAAAACCCCCTTCAGGTTCCCGGACCGGGCCGCAACTTCGCGAATTACCCGAAGATTGGCTGCAGCCTGGTCCTCAAGGGCCTCTTCCGTGGGGTCTTCCGCCTGCGACACCCTAAGCGTTTCCGCCTCGTTGGCCATCTGGACCACAACCTTTGCGGCCTCCTCTTGGCGAGCCGCAGCTTGCCCTTTGCGGGCTTCGACCGACAACGTCGTTTTTGGTCGACCTCCTTTTTTGACCGTCTTTACGGCCGGCCGCGCCGCGACTTTCGGCGCCGGCATCTCGGCACTTGGTCCGTCTTCCCCATCGCGACCCCTTTTCAGGCACCGCAATCGACGAGGGCGGTCTACGTCCTCCGCCAAACTCTCCACGCTCATCCACGACTCTGCGTCGGACACTGAGCCAGCCTCTGGCTGCGACCTCTCCACTACCAAGGGACTGACGTCCCTATGACGGTTCGTGCCCCCCCCAGATACGGTGGGGCAGCCCGCACCTGACGGTGCGGGGAGGGATTCTCCGACTGTGCAGTCGGTACCCTCCTGGGGTATTATGTTCTTTCGAGTCGCCATTACATAATTTTCCTTTTTTTCCCAGGGTGAGGTCCCTGTCCTCCCACACTCACTGTGGGCGCTTGGGACGGGGTTCCCCCCCCGCCATTCATCCCCTCGGCACGCCCGACCTTGGGATTGGGGTTATTTTTTCTGAGGTTGTCTTCCTCTCGGCACTGGCCTCAATGGCACAGCACCCTCGGCCCCAGCTTGGGGTAACGAGTTGCCCGACGCTGGCCGAAGCACAGACCGCCGCGCGAAGAACGTGAGCCACATCCACTCACCGTCTGAAAGCAGACGGGAGGAGTGGCTCCCAACAGCAGGACATTCGCCAGCAACCAATAAGACCCCGCATACCGGAGAGTTATTGGCTGCCACCCAGGGTGCACCGTCCTGGAACCCTTGTCAGCCCGCCGCTCGCACCGGATCCCGAAAGATCAAATGCGAAAAGCTAAAGCCTTCAAGGGACCAGGCACTCGAGGAGGTTTCCCGCACTTAGCACCCCAACCTAACCTAACCTAACCTAACCTAACCTATTCCAAACTTAGTCAGGAATGCTTACCGGCTCTGACCAGGACTTCGTCAGAAACTCGCAGTACATCCCTCCACCCATTTAGAATATATATAAAAAATTAGGAACTGCCGACACGCGGTCCCTGAAAAGAACAAAGGAGTTTTTGTCACAATTGCGTTAGTGACGACGGAAGACCTCACGTCTTTCTGACTCACTTCGTGAGCTGAAGAATACTCACTCTGAAGATCATCAGTTTATCATCAGAGCCCGCCAGCCATGTGCTCCCAACCAAGGAATTTCCAAGAGCTTCCAAAAGGCCATCGTACCGGACTACGACATTCAAGCTAATGATGATTGACAGATGACAGAACACAACCTCGATTTGACGTTGACGTTTGGAAACGTTTTGTTACAACAAACATCGATGTCTTGCGTTCAGAAAAAAAAAAAAATTAATAAAGAAAATTTTACAACGTGACACTGGGACAGTCACGTTCATAGTGACTGCCCAAACAATAAAAGCAAAGTTCATGCCGCTTTGCCATGCGGCGCCGATCTTGTACTGACAGCTTCTGCCAGTCTCTGCATTGCAGCAGGCTGTGGCCCATCCGGCCACTTTGGAGGCAGTTTGCGTCCCTCGCGACTGCTGCCGTGTGTGCAACCCGCACACCAGCTCCACGCGGTGGCGGTTGCCGTCCCAGTTGGGGCTTACCTCTCCATGAGAGTCCCAAGGGCTTGTGTTCAGGCGCCCCAGATGGCGCTGATTCCGTCATGGAATTCTCCGCAGCCCGTGCCTCAAACTCCAAAAATTTCACCAAGTCAGTGAATGTTGGTAGGGTGGTGCTATCCCGCTCCGCATTCTCGCGCTCAAACCGCGAGCGGATGTCATTGGGTAATTTACCCAATACAATGTGCACCAGCAAAAAGGACCATTGGTCCACCGGCAGCCCCAGTGTGCGGAGCGCGTTACAGGCCACTGTAACGGGCGTGAGCAATTGCAGGCGCAACTGTGCCCTGTTGGCCACCTTAGGCAGGGCCATCAACTGTGCGGCGTGCGCATCCGCTAACAAACGTACGTTTTGGTAGCGGGAGTTCAATAACTCCCACGCCGTATCGTACTGGTCGTCCTCCACCCGGAGGTGCTGGATGAGCGACCGCGCTTCATCCTCAAGAGTGGAGAGGAGGTAGGCCATCTTCTGGGCCTTCGACAAATCCTGTCGTGCTACGACCAGGGACTTAAACATATTTTTATAGGCTACCCACTCCTCCATCCTACCCCCAAAGTGGGACAGCTGAAGGGTGGGGAGCCGACCAGTAACCCCTGGTCCTTCCTGTCTAACAGGCGCGCGAGGGGCTGGTCCGCCAGCCTGTCTCGCCCTTATTGCGGCCGCCGCCTCCACTATGTCATCGTGCAGATTCATGATCTGGTCCAGGTCCGCCACGTGACCTGCGAAGACCTCCGGGGCAAGGTCGGCTTCGGTAAGCGTCGCCATGGCCGCTTCCGCATTGTTCACGCGTGAGCGGAGCTGATCCGCTCTTTCCAGTATAGCGGCCTCTCTGTCCTTCCGGGACAGGAGTCCTCCGGCCGACACAAACCATCTCAGTTCGTTGGCGATTGTCGCCTTAGCATTGGAGACCTTCGCCATCGCGTCAAGTCACAAACAAACAAACAAAATAAAAATAAAGGTAAATAAAAAACAACAAAATCAAACAACAACACGCAAAACCGCGGTAGGTATGAGGATGGCACAAACCCGGAATGCGCGGCACAAACCGCAAACAAATGCAAAAAGCTTACAAATATTCTTATACAAACAAATTGAAAACAATTTAATAATTTTTACAAACAATTATTTTTGACAAACAAACAAATAGAGGGTAGATTAACTACGCTCTGCTACCAGAAAATGTGGCAGAGATTCGGGACAAACGAAGCACCGTGAACATTCGTTACCGAAAAAGACCGGGTAACCAAAAAGACCGATGGGTAACAAAAAAGACCGATGGGTAACTGACGGTAACAATTCGATACGGCACTACGTCTGTCCGACCTGAGCTTAGAAACTAGCTTAAATGCACTCTGCTACCACCATAACTTATATAGGGAGTTACGGAGCCCTAAAGCACTAAAACTAACCTATTAACTATAAACTTATTCCTACAACTTACCATTTACTGCCTTCTTCGTTCTTGGTTCAATTCCGGGTGTCTTCGGGGGGGTGGTCCCTAAGCTATCCCACTACCCCTGAGATCTCATCCCAAGAAACATACCTGGATGTTCTTCCAGAAGATCCTTCTTGACGAATGCACTCGGTGTAACAAGGCAGTCACAAGTCCCGTATCACATCAAACAATTGAATTCTATATAGTTTTCACAACACAAAGACTTACTATTTATTAAGTACAACAATTTAACAATTACAAATCACAAACAATCACTTCGCGTCCATGCGGCTAAATCATCAATACAAAATGGCTGGCCCGCTCGATAGCGCGCAACACGGCCTATTCGCCCGGGCATTCAAACTAGACTCTCGGTCGACTGAAGGTCGATGCCGATCAAAGCGTCTGCGCAATGTTGCCAGTAGGAAAACACTGCTTTTAAATTATCGTGCACGTGGGCCGGACGGCACAGCATAAAGTCATGTGACAATGCATAGTTTTACAAACAATAGGAGTTGAAATGGCGCTGCCGGGCCTACAGAAAAGTGATGAGGCATTTCGATTCTCTGTCGTACCTGTAGTCCCGGATAGACACCGGGGTGTTTTAGTGGGTTCGAGTCCCACATACCCACCCTGCTGTACCCGCGGCAGGGTGGCAATGCGAATTGGCATTTTTACCTCGGAAATAAAAGGAGTTGCACACACTGCTGTTAGTTCGACAGCGTGGAAATGCTAAAGCACCAGAATTGTGACCGTGTCTGTTGGTTTGCAGAGGGCGAATGGCTGTACTGGGCGGACTCCGAGGCGGGCACGGTGTGGCGCGCGCGGCGCGACGGGTCGCGGCGGCAGCTGGTCGTGCGCCAGCCCGAGCCGCCCAGCTCCGCCGCCGACTGGCTCGCCGGTAACCAACCATGTTTTTTACGTGATTAACCAAAAATGAGCGTTATGATTCCAGGGTTCATATATGTATGTAAGTTTCTTTATTCCACCATAAGTCCTGGGGGCCGATTCTACTAATTACAAACGTAGATGTCGTGTCTCAATGATTGATGATGAATGAATGATTTTCTGACAGCTAAATTAAGAAACAAAAATCAGTATAAAAAAAGTCTCAACAGATAGCGTTTTATGAAAGCCGAGTCGTAATAGTCGCTGAACCTATATGGTGCGTTTTTTCCTGTCAACCAGAAGCAGAGAAAAAAATCACGTAACAGTTTGACAGTTGCACAAATCACAATATTGATACTTTTTAGAAGTTTTATTTTTAAAAAATGCCAATCCTGTGAATTTTTGCTTTTTGTATAAAACTTTTTCTCTCGTCTTTTACTTAAGGCTATACCCAATCAGGATTTTCCGAAAACGTACTATCTTTAAACGTCAAGTGTGAATCATAGGTTATAAGTACTGAAGCAGGAAAAATATCCTGTAAAGAGAAAAATACTAAACTAGAATTATACCGAATCAAATTACAAATAAAATTAATAAAACTAGATAAAAATAATAATACATAATCCTGTTTTTTTCCCTTTATCGTCGAAAATCACCGTAATTTAAGCGATAACAATAGATTTTTTTTAGGGATGGGCCGAATGTGACTTGAACCGAATACGAACTTCGGCCGAACATTCGGTGGAAATATAAAATTCGGCCGAAGTTCGGCCGAACTTCGGTGGTTCTTACCGCGCTTTCTCTAGCGTTCACGTCGTGACATGATCCCTACGCAACCCGCCCGCGCCCTCCGCGCGATTCCCGAACTTACCGCCGCCGGCCTCTGATTTGTCATAATTCATTACTGTTGCGACCTTGCGACACTTCCGTTATTACTTATTGTTCGTACCTAATAAATAAATATCTTTCGTGATTTCTAGTAGAATAAAGAAGAATCAAGTAATAAATATATTCAATATTTGCTTAATGAGTGCTAATTAGTCATGAGTGGAAGAAAAAAATCAAATGTTTGGACATTTTACACAGAAGCTGATGAAGAAAATAAAGTGAAATGTACATTGTGTTGTTCATTAATATCTCGTGGTGGAAAAGGGCGTTCAGCATCAACTTCTGCTTTGACGAACCATCTTAGAGTGAAGCATTATCAAGAATTTACACAAATCCATCATTCTCCTCATACGCCAAACCCAATCTTACCTTCTACTAGTGCATCAACGAAGTCTCCAACAATATTGTCCTCCTTACGTCAAGCATCTATTGAGGGTACCTTTGAAAATAAGTGGAAGATAGATGACCCACGATCTCAAGAAATTCACAAAACTATTGCAGAAATGATAGCTGTTGATAATCAGCCTATATCAATTTTGGAAGATTCTGGATTTAATCGGTTAATGACAGTAGTAAAGCCTAAATACCAGATTCCAAGCCGGAAATACATGACTGAAACTATATTACCACAACTGTATGAACAATTAAAAAAGTTTATTATGAATCAATTATCTTCAGCTGAATCA
The DNA here is from genome assembly GCA_018467065.1 of Ephestia elutella. NCBI lineage: Eukaryota > Metazoa > Arthropoda > Insecta > Lepidoptera > Pyralidae > Ephestia > Ephestia elutella. The sequence continues at coordinate 392,161 of CM031583.1, forward strand.
GTTTCAGTTACAAGCGATATGTGGACTTGCATAAATAATATGCTATGCTTTTTAAGTTTCACTGCGCATTGGCTTGACAACGATTTTACTTTGTACCATGGAGTACTACGAATGAAATCATTCACAGAACAGCATACGGCGGAACATATCCGCTATGCTTTAGAAGAAATAGCTAACGAATGGCAGATATCACAGAAAATTAATGTACTAATGACAGACAACGGACGCAATATTGTAAAAGCCGTAGATGAGAGCCCTTTTGTGGGGAAAAAATGCTTCATACATACTTTGCAGCTAGTAATTGACAAGGCTATAAAAGAGCAAGAAAATGTAAACGAAACCTTCGCGGTGGGTCGCCGTATTGTAACTCACTTCCATCACTCCAAACCGGCTCAAGAAAAGTTAAAGCTGATACAGACTGAACTACATATACCACAACATGAATTAATTCAAGATGTTAGCACACGCTGGAACAGTACATTTTATATGGGTAATAGGTTATTGGAACAAAAAAGAGCTATCTCATTATACATATCAGACAATAGTGCTTCAATAAACTTTCAAAATATGACCGAGAGACAATGGGATCTTCTTAAAGAAAGTTTGTCTTTACTCCAGCCTTTTGAAGAAGTCACAAAAAAAGTCATTTCCACATACTCTTGTATATCAGAAGTAATTCCCAACGTCATGATACTTTCTAAATACTTAACCAAAGAAGAAGTTCAAATGGCTTGTCCAAATACGGACGCTATGCGTTTGTCACTAAAACATGAGTTGGATAAACGTTTCCAGCATATTGAAAATGACAAATATTACACCTTAGCCACATTACTGGATCCACGCTTCAAGATGAATTTTTTCACATCAGACAGTATAACTTTAGTAAGACGTACTTTTCTAGCAGAGTATGTAAGAAGGAGCACAGACATGGACACCTCAAGCAGTGACGATGAAGTTAATCAGACAACACAGGCTATGAACTCGAAAAATGAAGATACACACAAAACATTCTGGAGCTGCTATGAAGAGCTGGCATCAGCAAAGCTTCCCCTTGTAGAAGAAACCAAAAGCCCAATTGCATCTGAACTCGACCGATATTTAAATGATGTTTTGCTGCCTAAACAGCAATGTCCATACAGCTGGTGGGCTAAAAACAAGGACAAGTTTCCTAATATGAGTTCTTTGGCGCGAATATTTTTATCGTCTCCTGGAAGCTCAGTATATTCTGAACGACTATTCTCAGAGGCAGGGAATGTTTACGAAAAAAAACGTAACAGACTCGGGCCAGATACTGCCGAATCTTTAGTATTTCTGCACCACAACTTACCCTTGGTAAATTATAAATACAAGTAAATTAGGTTCTTAATAAGAAAACAAGAAATTTACAAAAAAAAAACAAGAAATTATATTATTACAAGATTTAATTAGACTGATTAGACTTGAACTTTTATATGTATCTGATTTTTTAACAATAAACGAACATGATCACATGACAAATTGTTTTATTACTTAGTTATTTCTATACATGAGTATTCTTTGTTTTCTACTAAACAGTCGGCTTTTCATCCAAATTTCAGCCGAATGCCAAAGTTCGGTTCAACCGAATATGAAACGAAGTTCGGCCCAACATTCGGCATTTGAACCGAAGTTCGGCCGAATACCGAAGTTCTGGTCAATTCACCGAAGTTCGGTTTAACCGAATATGAAACGAATTTCGGCCCATCCCTAATTTTTTTAAAGAATCAAATAAGGGATACATTTATTTACAACGATACCGGCTTATTTTTTTAAATATGTTTAGTGTTTTATCAAAATTAAAAGAAAACCTCTAAAATAATTACCCTAAGAGCCTGAAGAAAACTCGTTAGCAAAAACACAAATTATAGAAAATTCGAAAAGTAACCTTATTGTGTCTGCTTTAAGGCGGTGCTTACGTACCGCCCCTCACCCCCTCTGATCAGCCTTGGGTATGGCCTTAAGCGCTATCTATGAAGTCATCTGGAACTTTTTTTTTTATTTGGCTCTCGGAAAATCCCTCATTGTGTTTCAAGAGCCAAAGAAATTGAAATGAAGTGACAAGATCTCTGTAAGACTTCTATGTTTTGATTACGATTTCTTTGGTTTTTGAGACATAACTGAGACTCGACATCTACATTAGTAGTAGATTTTGATGTGAGAGGTATTTTTAAATTCCTTGCATTCCTCCGAGTGACATAGGCTATGTGAGTTCGTGTTTCTATTTTTTAGTAATTAGCTTGTATCCTTTCTATATCATTATTTTGTGAATTTTGTGAACGTCGTATTGCAGTGAAAGTTATTGTCAGGTACTTTATAGGTGGATCACTGTTCGAACCATATGGGGAAGTTTTTTAAGGCTGTAAAGACTGCGTGTTTAAAATGCTTGGTTGTCGTAGGTCTGGCGATCGACTGGGTGTCGGACAACATGTACTGGTCGGACCCGCGCCGCAACCTGGTGGAGGTGGCCCGCCTGGACGGCAGTCGCCGCTACGTGCTGCTGGACAGCTCGCCGCTCGCCGTCACCAGTCAGTGATACATACTTATTTAATCTATCATACAAAAATGTCACTAATCATTATCAAATATTAGACTACAATATATAGTTATGTGCAGAGCAACTACGCTCTGCTGCCAGAAAATGTGGCAGAGAGAATCCGGACAAACGAAGCGGCGGGAAGAATTCTGTACCGGAACTTCACCGGGAAAAAACCACCGGTAAAAATAAGTACCGGGAAAAAATCTCCACGCGGCACCACGTTTGCCCGACTAAAACCTAACTAACTTAACGCAGTCTGCTACCACCGTAGCTTATGAAGGGAGCTACAGGGCCCTATATCATAACTAACCTATAAATTAACTAAACTAAAACTCACCAAGTTGACTTCTCAAACCAAGTTGGGGTGTCTTCGGAGGAAGTGGTGTTTGGTCCCTAAATCACCCAAACTACCCCCTGAGATCTCAATCCCCAGAAAATACCTTGCTTTCCTCACGAGGGTTCACTCGGCAACAGGTTTCGGCGTCTCCAGGCGGCCACGTTTCGCATCTCACACGAAACAGTCACAGTAAAAGGTTTCACAAACACAAAAGTTCAATAGTTATTTAACAAACACGAAATTCACACTTATAGTTCAAACTAATTGACAATCAAAGAAAGCGGGACCTCTCGCGTATTAAAAATCAAACCGATATCGCATAGGACAATGAGGCGACTGTCCGCGACGCCATTTTGCACGCGCGCTAATCTGTGCGGCGCGGCCTCCCCGCGCGATGTTCAAACAATACTGAATTCAAAATGGTCGCTCGCGACTGCCGACGCCGGCCGAGCGATAACAGGAAACGCCTGCGTTTAGTTTTACCCAATATATTACAAACATCCCCCCGTCCCGGTCTGAGAAGCAGACCGCTAGCTTACTCTACGGGAAGGCGGGCGAGAGAGGTCACACCTCTCCTTAAAATCGAACCGTCGACCAACACCTCAGCCACACGCGGAGTGCCATCTCCGCCAAGAATCAAACGTAATATGCGAGCTCGTCGCCAAAGCAATGAGGGCAAATTTGCCTCTTTTAACAATACTAAATCACCCTCCCTGGGAGGCTCAGTCCTGTCTGTCCACTTCACTCTTTGCTGCAGCAAATGCAAATATTCAAGCGACCAGCGACGCCAAAAGTCCTGGCTCATTTGCTGCAACATTTGAAAACGCGACAACCGATATACGCGTTCATCCTTCCACGGGTATTCGGGCAGGGCATTCAACGGCCCTCCCACCAAAAAATGACCAGGGGTGAGAGCTTCCAAGTCATTTGGATCTGGAGATAGCGGACAGAGAGGACGAGAGTTGAGGACCGCCTCAACTTTACAAAACACTGTGGCCAGCTCTTCAAAGGTTAGAGCCGTTTCTCCGATAATGCGGCGGAGGTGGGTCTTTGCGGATTTCACAGCCGCTTCAAAAATCCCTCCCCAATGGGGGCAACTTGGGGGACTAAACTTCCAGGTTATTCCCCGTTGGGCAGCAATTTGACTTAAACTAGTACAATTTTTATCAATAAACACAGAAACATCCTTAAGATAATTTACAGTTCCTTTATAGTTTGTGCCATTATCCGACCTAATAAGGGAAGGTAGACCTCGACGCGAAACAAAGCGATCCAACGCGGCGACGAAGGCCTCCGTAGTCAGGGCCGATACCACCTCCAAATGGACAGCCTTGGTGGCCAAACAAACAAATACACACAAATAGCCCTTTACAATACGGGCATTACGAAAGGGAGAAGCCTTGATCGAAAAGGGACCGGCAAAATCGGTTCCAACGCCGTCAAACGGCCTCGAAGGTCGGATTCGATCAGCGGGCAAATCACCCATCTGTGGTTGCATCGTGGATGCCTTCAATCTATAACATGCAATACATCGAAACAGGACACTACGGATTGCTCTTCGGGCAGACAAAATCCAAAATTCGCGTTGCAAAATAGCCAACAAAGCATTGCACCCAGCATGGGCGTTACGAATGTGTCGATCAGACACCAAAAGCTGCACCAAGGGTCCGCCCTTGGGCAACAACAGAGGATGGCGAGTCTCATATGGAAGATCCGCCTTCCGGAGCCTGCCTCCAACCCGAAGAAGCCCATCCGAGTCGATGTACGGGTTCAAACGAGCGACCGCGCCCTTCAACTTAGCGCGTCCGTCGCGCAAAATACGAAGCTCCGACTCAAACCGTCCGGTCTGCACGACACGGACCCAATGCAACAATGCGCTCCGGCGCTCTTCTGCACCTGCAATCGGCTCCAACCGCCTTGCCTGTGGGTTTCTACAATTATGTATGAAACGCTTAATCCAACTGGTAACACCCAGAAGTTTATCCAAACTGCTATACCGAGCAAGTAGCCAATCCGGCTCCGACGTCGTCTCAGCGACTACAGCATGTACACGGAGCCCAGTCAAACTCAAAGAAGTAACATCTGTCTGACAGACAGGCCAAGAAGTTTCTGATCCCATCAGCCACTCTGGACCCCACCAGAGCGGGTGTGACACCAATTCTGGTGCCGTACAACCTCGGGAAGCACAGTCCGCTGGGTTAAGCTCTCCCGGCACATGTCTCCATGTTATATCAATTCCGATATTCTGGATTTGGGAAACCCGATTTCCCACAAAAACCTCCAAGGTATGTGGGGCCGCGCGCAACCATGCAAGCGCGACCTGGCTATCCGACCAGGCGAAGATGTCCCGTATTTCGACCGTGGCCGCCAGTTCACTGGCAACGTGATGCAACAATTTAGAGAGAAGGTGAGCTCCACTCAACTCAAGCTTGGGAATAGTCAGCCTAGTCCTGATGGGGGCGACCTTGCTCTTCCCTAACAAAAGCGAGACATTGACCCGGCCATCGGCGTCAACTGTCCGCATATAGACTGACGCGGCGTAGCCTCTCTCCGACGCGTCACAAAAGCCATGCAGGCTGGCTCGATATTTCCCGGGGGGCAATATTCGACGAGGCAAGGCAATCCGATTGACTTCCTTAATCGATGAAAACAACTCGAGCCAATCATCCAATGGAGGACCAAACAGCGGCTCGTCCCACGAGACGCCCAAAGTCCAAAGTCTCTGAAGAAGACACTTCGCAGAGAATATCACTGGACTGATCCAACCGCTTGGATCAAACATACGAGCTATTACGGACAACACCGTTCTCTTAGTCCAGACCTTTGGTATTTCCAAGTCCACTTGGAATGTAAAAATATCGGTTAGCGGCTGGTACTGCATGCCCAGCACCGCTATCCTGTTGGGATCATCCACATCCTCAAACAGGTGAGGGTTCTGTTGGTGATCCTCCGGGATCCCTTCTAGAACTTTAGGCTCATTAGACAACCACTTACGTAGCTCGTAGCCACCTGTCTTCAATATTTCAATCAATTCATCCCGCAGTAGGAGGGCCTCCTCAATACTTTGGGCTCCGGTGCACACGTCATCAACATACAAGTCACGTGACAGCACGGAAGCCCCACGGGGAAAGCGGATCCGTTCCCGCTCTGCCAATTCAAGCAATGATCTGATGGCGATATAGGGACTGATTTCAAACCATAGGTGTTTGTATTGAGTTCATACACCGTCACAGGATCCTCAGGGCGCTCACGCCAGAGTATCAACTGGAATCGCCTGTCCTCAGGATGTATGACTGTCTGGCGGAACATCATCCGGATGTCCGCGCCAAAAACCACTTGATGTCTTCTAAAGTTCAAGATGATGTCAATTATGTCCCTATGCAATTTGGGACCCGAATGCAAACACAGATTCAACGAAACCCCGTTCGAAGTGGGTGCGGACCCATCGAAGACGGTCCGCAACTTGCCCGTTGAGGCCTTCACCACCGCGTGGTGGGGCAAAAAATAATGCTCAGTTGAGCTCCAATCAACTCGAGCCGGAGACATGTGACCCAAATCCTCGTACTCGCGCATAAATTCAATATATTTATCGCGAAGTACGTGGTCACGCTGCATGCGTCGCTCCATGGACAGCAGTCGTTTCTCCGCAAGCGCCCTACTTTGCCCTAGGCTAGGACGAGAGGCAACAAAAGGTAACCTAGTTACAAACCGACCGGAGGGCAACCTCTCCGTGGTCGATCGAAAAAGGGCTTCGCACTCAGCGTGTTCCGGATCCATCCTGGAACTCATAGGTGGCTCCTCCACCTCCCAAAACCTTTGCATGGTCTTGGCCAAGGACGCTGATGCGACGACCGGTGGCTCCTCCACGGTGCTATTATCAAACACAGGGCCCATCAGGGCGAAACCAAAAATCGTAGACACTGCCATCAGTGAAGACGAACCCAGAGCCTTCTGTGTACCCAACAAAATCCAGCCCAATACGTCCGAGCCCAGGAGCAAGTCCACTGGGCCGGGATGAAAGACAAAGGGGTCGGCCAAATCCAGACCCGAAACCAAAGACAACACACCCGGCGGTATGTCTGTCGAGGGGTGCCAACCCGCAATGGTATCCATTACCATAGCCGAAGTCGTGATCCTCATTGTGGAGGACTTCAGCGAAGAAAAGGTGACAAGTGTCTGGCCCGTCAGACACTTCACTTGTATGCCACCAACTCCAAGAAGTGGCACAGGCGAGTCTTCCACGACTAAACCTAACTGGCGTGCCACTCGAGTGGTCACCAAACTGCTTTGAGCCCCTGAGTCCAACAGAGCTCTCAAATTAATGGCTTCCCCCCCACGACCCCATACGCGGACCACCGCGGTAGGGAGCAGAACCGTCCGTGGCTCTGTCCCAGCAAGGGAGCAAGCTAGTTACGGGCTCCCCACTCTCCAAACCAGGGGCGCGCCACTGACCCGGATAATATGGCGGGCGAGTGCACATCCCCATCTGAGGGGGCAGAACCCGCGGCCCCGGCCATACATATGGTACGGCGGGTGGTACTCCAGCCGTGGGTACTCGTGCAGCGGCGGAGAAAACCGCTGCGGCTGCATGTGTTGGGCATTGGTAACCCGCGTGGAGGGGGGTGTCCCCACTCTCACGTCCGATCTAGGGCCCCCGCCCATGGGGGCCCTATCCGGGGCCTGGCCAGCTACATACTGGCCATGACCTTGGGGCGCGTGGTCCCGGTCCGCCAAGACCCGCGCAGGTACGCGACACCCCTCCCGAGGGGGGGTGCGACGAGCGAAGCCGCGTCCTCCGTCCGGTGGTGGAGGGCTTCGCGCAGGAGCGCCCCCGCCCATAGGGGACCCCTGCCTCAACATCCGGGTGCCATCCCCGTTGCGGTTCATGCAAAGCATCGCGTGGTGCCGCCCACGGCATGCACTGCATGGTATGGCACTGGGACAGTCACGTGCATAGTGACCGCCCAAACAATAAAAGCAAAGTTCATGCCGCTTTGCCATGCGGCGCCGATCTTGTACTGGCAGTCCCTGCCAGTCCCTGCATTGCAGCAGGCTGTGGCCCATCCGACCACATTGCAGGCAGTCCGCGTCCCTCGCGACTGCTGCCGTGTGTGCAACCCGCGCACCAGCTCCACGCGGTGGCGGTTGCCGTCCCTGTTGGGGCCTCCCTCGCCATGAGGGTTCCAAGGGCCTACGTTCAGGCGCTCTGGATGGCGCTGAGTCCGTCATGGTATTCTCAGCAGCCCGTGCCTCAAACTCCAAAAACTTCACCAAGTCAGTGAATGTTGGTAGGGTGGTGCTATCCCGTTCCGCATTCTCGCGCTCAAATCGCGAGCGGATGTCATTGGGTAATTTGCCCAATACAATGTGCACCAGCAAAAAGGACCATTGGTCCACCGGCAGCCCCAGTGTGCGGAGCGCGTTACAGGCCACTGTAACGGGCGTGAGCAACTGCAGGCGCAACTGTGCCCTGTTGGCCACCTTGGGCAGGGCCATCAACTGTGCGGCGTGCGCATCCGCTAACAAACGTAAGTTTTGATAGCGGGAGTTCAATAACTCCCAAGCCGTGTCGTACTGGTCGTCCTCCACCCGGAGGTGCTGGATGAGCGACCGCGCTTCATCCTCAAGAGTGGAGAGGAGGTAGGCCATCTTCTGGGCCTTCGACAAATCCTTGTCGTGCTACGACCAGGGACTCAAACATATTTTTATATGCTACCCACTCCTCCATCCTACCCCCAAAGTGGGACAGCTGAAGGGTGGGGAGCCGACCAGTAACCGCTGGTCCTTCCTGTCTAACAGGTGTGCGAGGGCTGGTCCGCCAGCCTGTCTCGCCCTTATTGCGGTCACCGCCTCCGCGATATCATCGTGCAGACTCAGGATCTGGTCCATGTCCGCCATGTGACCTGCGTAGGCCTCCGGGGTAAGATCGGCTTCGGTAAGCGCCGCCATGGCCGCTTCCGCGCTAATCAATCGTGAGTGGAGGTGATCCGCTCTTAGCAGTATGGCGCCCTCCTGTCCTTCCGGGACAGGAGTCCTCCAACCGTCACAAACCATCTCAATTCGTTGGCGAGTGTCGCCCTAGCATTGGAGGCCTTCGCCATCGCGTCAAGTCACAAACAAAAAATAACAAAAGGTAAATAAAAAACAACAAAATCAAACAACTACACGAAGAACCGCGGTAGGTATGAGAATGGCACAAACCCGGAACGCACGGTACAAACCGCAAACAAATACAAAAAAGGTTACAAATATTCTTATACAAACAAACTAAGAAAAAATCTAATAATTTTTACAAACAATTAATTATTTTTTACAAACGAACAAATAGAGGGTAGATAAACTACGCTCTGCTACCAGAAAATGTGCAGAGCAACTACGCTCTGCTGCCAGAAAATGTGGCAGAGAGAATCCGGACAAACGAAGCGGCGGGAAGAATTCTGTACCGGAACTTCACCGGGAAAAACCACCGGTAAAAATAAGTACCGGGAAAAAATCTCCACGCGGCACCACGTTTGCCCGACTAAAACCTAACTAACTTAACGCAGTCTGCTACCACCGTAGCTTATGAAGGGAGCTACAGGGCCCTATATCATAACTAACCTATAAATTAACTAAACTAAAACTCACCAAGTTGACTTCTCAAACCAAGTTGGGGTGTCTTCGGAGGAAGTGGTGTTTGGTCCCCAATCACCCAAACTACCCCTGAGATCTCAATCCCAGAAAATACCTTGCTTTCCTCACGAGGGTTCACTCGGCAACAGGTTTCGGCGTCTCCAGGCGGCCACGTTTCGCATCTCACACGAAACAGTCACAGTAAAAGGTTTCACAAACACAAAAGTTCAATAGTTATTTAACAAACACGAAATTCACACTTATAGTTCAAACTAATTGACAATCAAAGAAAGCGGGACCTCTCGCGTATTAAAAATCAAACCGATATCGCATAGGACAATGAGGCGACTGTCCGCGACGCCATTTTGCACGCGCGCTAATCTGTGCGGCGCGGCCTCCCCGCGCGATGTTCAAACAATACTGAATTCAAAATGGTCGCTCGCGACTGCCGACGCCGGCCGAGCGATAACAGGAAACGCCTGCGTTTAGTTTTACCCAATATATTACAAACAGTTATTTATGCAATTTTTGTATAATAAGGGGTATTAAAACATGAATGTCGGTTTATTACACAAAGACAAGCCGAGTATGATATGAGAGTCATAGTTCTCTATTACCATTCGCATAAAATTAAATGAGGATTGTCAACCTGCAAATTTTCATACAAAATGCCATAACTGTTTCCACCCCGAAAACATGGCCCAATTTGCATAATTTTTAGAAATTTTGTACGTTTTGATTTTTAAGATACAACATGAAAGGGCATGTTGCATAGCAGGCTATATCATGAGCAGTTCCCCAAAAATCAGAAATAATATCAAAAACCGATTAAGACCATCATATATTTGTTTTTTCGTGATCTTGTTATGGTACAAAAATACATTTAATATCGCTTAATATCGTATAATGGCGATTCTGATATGGCGCCTGTACGTATGTTCAGAAATTATGATACAGAAAATCAGATACAATCATATAATATATCATTATATTTTAGAAAATTAATTAAAGTAAATGTTCCAAACACATGTTACATGCATTATCACAAATACATATGTGTATTTCACATAAATAGTGTATGTTAACACCTGAGTAGCTGATGCTGATAAGATAAATAATAAATGCTGCTGAGGTAAAAGCAAATGTATTAGAAAATACTTAATGCTAATGAGTACACGAACGCGATGCGCGGTGATGATGTGCGAAGGTGAATCGTGAACTGATTGATAGATGGACAAAAATATGCATTCGTGTAATAATGCTTATTGGGCGATTTGTATGTGCGGTGAAACCGTACATGCTCCCGGACAAGAAGATGAGTGAAAGATGAGCGAAATGAGCTAAACTAACACAGCTGATACCGACATATGTCACGCTTAAAGATAAGTTACAAAGATGATACCGACATAAAGTCGCGCTAACAAATAATTTACAAAATGATACCGACATTTATTTTTCGGCTTTAAAATTACATCTAATTAAAACCGGGGAAGTGTTTTTATTCGCTGATAGACTATGACTACTTTGACCGTCTTTGTCGGATACACTACTAACACTTTGCTCTGCTTTTACACTATCACTTTGATCTGCTTTTACACTATCATTTACACATTTCACATCTTTTACACTCACACACTGTACAATACCGTCATCCTGCTGGCCCCCGGCTGGAGAAGCGCGCGCGGCGGCGCGGCCACAGCGCGCGCGCACGCACGCGAACACTGCTGCTATAAGACCTGCTGCTACTACACAGTAAATGACGACATAGTGGTGAATGTCGTGAAAGTTGATACTGTCTGCTTCCGTTTCTATATCCTGTGACGCTACTTTTAGCTGCCTAATCTGATCATCGATTGCAGATTGTAAGGGGTTTTCAAAATCCGTAGAATTTAGTATGCTGATAGGTATAGATATATTTATGATGTTATTGACAGGTGCTATATCTGGTGCAAAGATCACCGGCTCAACATTTATTTTATTTTGTTGCTGTTTATGTGGAGTAATTACGAAAGTATCCCCGCGAATGACGCAGTCGTTCCCGAGAGTTATAATACGAACTCCGATCAGCTGTTCGACGGTAACACGATCTGGACATATGAATCGCAAGGCGCACTGACCGCAACAATTGATTATATGTGAGTTTGGCTTAGTAAGCTTTCTCCACGTTGTTTGACATTGAGTAGTGACGATTTCGCAGCTGTTTGTAATTTGATTATTTTTCATACATAAGCTCTCGTCCGTCTTTCGATCGAAGACAGGCGTTTGAAGCTGGCAAAGATAATCTGTAAAACCATCCGAATTGTATTCTACACAAGTCTGGAAATCTTGAAAATTCACAGGTATAAAGGTGTCTTTCTTCAAGTTAATAGCTACATGATCAGCGACTGGTTTGATACTGACCATAGATAAGTTGTTAGTTTGATGATAAAGAGGTATAGCGCTGTAGAGCTCATAATCGTCTCGATTTACTAAGGGTATTTGGATTTCAAAGATGAAATACCGTTTTGTCATTCTGACTTTGACCTTTAAAATCTTATAAAGGTTAGATAGACCAGGCTGGATATTCTCGATAGGTAATGATAATTCTCTAGGTAACTGGCTAGATATTAGGCTAAGTTCGTCTTGGAATTGGACGGGAGATAACAGATGAATGTTAAAATGCTGAAGGTTGGTGATGGTATCCAAAAGTGTTTCTTGAATACTACGAAGGTTGGAGAGGACATTGTTGGCGATGAAGCTGGACATGATGAAGTCGTTTGTCAGTTCTACTTTCTCTACTTCAGTTTTGAGAGTGTAAGCAGCTTGTCCTAAGTTATTTAAATGCTGATGGAAGGTTTTGTATTGTCGATCCATTGTGCTCTCGATCCTTTTCAAGACGTTGTTTTCAGCTTCTATAACTGATGTCTGGTTTCTCCAGAGTTGTGCTAGATGTTTCTGATTGTCCCGTACCAAGTTGATGTCTTGCTCATACTGTGCTGCAAACCGCTCATCTAGAACGCCAAACAGTGTGTTTGCTATGTAACCGACCCCGTTGATAAGACCACGACGCGTGCGCTTCCGATTATCGAATTGCTGATCTAGCAACATGCGGTCGTAGTACTCCATTTCCGTGAATCCGTGACGTAGCTGTTGTATGATTATATCACAGTGAGCCTTTCTTCCCGATTTTGTACACAACTCATCTAGATGGTTTATATAATTATTAAATATAACAGTTCCGTCCCAATATGGCTCCATATCGTAGTATGCTACAAGTTTCCAATGATCTTGAATTAAACGCATACTTCCTAATTTATCAAAAAATATAAGTTTGTTGTCGCTTAGTTTGGTAACGTTGTAACTACAATGTACGGCTGAAGTCATAAAGAACAGCAGTGTCATTAATATCGATAATAAGCTGATGTGTGTTCCTTTTCTAGATGTTTTCGGTTTTTCGGGTTCCGTTGATGGTAAAGTAGATTCGCTGCTATTGTTTCAATGACTCGGCCTAGTGCCCATTTTCCAGGGTGCAGGTTGGCGTCATGTATTAATACAATGTCGTCAATTTTGATGTTAGCTTGTGGCTTACGCCATTTGCTCCTTGCTGATAACTGGACCAAATACTCAGCGCGCCACCTTTTCTAGATATCGTTGAATATTTTTTGCGTAAGTTGCCATCTTGTTCTTTCGTCTCTTTCAGTCTCGATGATCGAAAGTATCGGTCCACTCGACAAGAAATGTGCTGGTGTTAGATAATCAATATCTTGTGGATCTTCCGATAGGAAACAAAGAGGCCTCGAGTTGAGACAAGCTTCCAACTGCGCAAGTAAAGTAGAGAACTCTTCGTACGTCAGTTTTTGTTCTCCGACGACTCTACGGAGATGATGCTTCAGGCTTTTTACCGCACTTTCCCATAGGCCTCCTGCCGAAGGCCAGAGAGGGGCCAACGTGTGAAAATCAATTTTCATTTCGCTAAGTTCGGTATAAAACTCTTCAGATAAAATTGATTTAAGATCGATGTATTCTTTAGTAAAAATTTTGTTGGCTCCGATGAAATTGGTTCCGTTGTCACTATAAATGTGTCGCGGAGTACCCTTCCTTGCTGCTTGCCGACGTAGTGCTGCTAAGAATGCCGACGATGTTAGGTCAGAAACCAACTCTAGATGGACTGCTTTTGTGACCATACATACAAATACGGCCACGTAACCTTTCGATGTTTTGACGCCACGGCCTTTGTTGGTTTTGATGTCAAAATAACCAGTATAATCTACACCGGTATGACAAAAGGGCCGTGTTTGATTCGTCCTAGCTCCAGGTAAATCTCCCATTAACTGTTCTTGCTTGGTAGGGCTGTGACGTTTACATATAACGCAATGACGTAGACGATTTCTCACAGCTTTATTTCCACTCAGTATCCAATACTCCTGCCTAAGCCAGGCATGAGTAAGTCGGGCTTCGCCGTGGAAGGTAGATTTGTGTCCAAGATCAATGAGCAAGTTAGTGAGATGGCTGCTATGTGGGATGATATATGGATGTTTCATATTGAATGGAATGTTGCTGTTTCTAAGCCTACCACCTACTCGAAGTAATCCGTTTTCATTCACGTAAGGGTTAAGGCATAAAAGTTTGCTTTTTGAATTGACTTTGCCTTGACTAGAAAGATCGCTAATCTCCTGAGCGAATTCAATTCCCTGTACGTATTTAATAATCATATGAGTAGCCCTACGTAACTCAGCTGTTGTTAAATATGATAGCTTTTTGCTGTGACCCGGTAACGCTCGCATTACCCACGCAAGGACACGGGTCGCCCGAGTAAAACTGCTGAATTTGCTTATGATATTATTCATAACATCGTCGTGTTTATTTATATCTATTTGTAAGGCATTCGATAATTTTTCTTTGCTTTCCAAATCTGTTTTAAATATTGTGGGATGATCTTGGGGGCCGAATGATGCTAATCAAGAGGGTCCTTTGAACCATAAAGTATGCTGCTGTAGTTGTTCAACTTTCATGCCGCGGCTGGCACAATCAGCTGGGTTTTCTGATGTTTTCACATGACGCCAGCATCCAGGAGGCATGACTTCTGTGATTTTCTTAACTCTATTGGCGACGAAAGGCTTCCATCTGTTTGGGTCCCCTTGGATCCATCCAAGTGCTGCTGTGGAATCACACCATCCGTACAACTCAGTGTTTAATAAGCTTAGGCTCTGTTTAATTTTAATCATTAGCTTAGAAAGCAAAAGTGCGCTGCTTAACTCAAGTCTAGGGAGGGAAACTTCACATTTTGTTGCAGGTTTGCTTGCAGGTACTAATTTCGTTTTTGCTGCTAATATAGTAACCGATGTGTTGTTTTGCTGCTTGACACATGCGTATACTACGCAGGCGTACGCTTTTGTTGATGCATCGCAAAACCCATGTAATTGAACGCGACTATCCTTCCCGCATCCTATCCACCGGGGTATCTCAATGTTGCTGATATTTTCTATGTCCGCTCTATTAGTACTAGCCACTTAGAATATACGTCATCTGGTATGACGTCATCCCAACTTAGATTCTCTATCCATACGCTTTGAAATAATAGCTATAATTGTACAACAGCGGGCGCGAGCCAACCGAGAGGATCGAATATTTTAGAGATTTCGCCTAATAATACTCGTTTGGTTGGTTTGGTAGTAGGTGGTGGTGACATTTTACACTGGAAAGTAAAGTTGTCGTCTTTGGCGATCCAGGTAAGTCCGAGTGCTTTAGTAGACTCCTGATGTTTGAAGTCGTAAGTGTTGGGTGAACTTTGAGCCTTATGGACTCCTTCTAACAATGACTCATCGTTCGCTGAAAATTTGCGAAGGTTAAATCCTCCGGCTTTGAGAAGATCGATAAGGTCCCTTTGTAATTGTTTGGTGGATTGGAGATCAAAGCTTCCGCAGAGGGCGTCATCCATGTAAAAATGCTGCTCTAACACCTTTGCTGCTGTCGAATAACGATGGCGCTCATCATTGGCTAGTTGTTTCAAAGTCATCATCGCTAAAAATGGTGCGGGTTTGGTACCATAGGTGACGGTGTCCAGTACGTATTTTTCTAGATTATGCTGTGAATTTTCCCTCCAAACAATACATTGGTAACGTTGGTCATCTGGGTGTACGAGAATATTTCTAAACATTTTTTCCAGATCACCGATGAAGGCAAACGGATATTGTCTCCACTGCAATATCAAAATTAAAAGTTCTTGTTGTAGATTTGGACCTCGGTACAGTACGTCATTTAGACTCAATCCTGTAGATGTTTTTCCTGACGCGTTGTATACGACTCTCAGGGATGTAGTTGTCGAGTCTGCTGGTTGTACCGCATGATGAGGCATATAATATGTAGGCTTAAGTTCGTTCGCTGTTAATAAATGCATGTGACCCATTTCGATATATTCGTTGATAAATTGTTTATAATTATTAGCAAAATTTGGGTCTCTTTGAAATTTTCGCTCTAATTGATAAAACTGAGCGCGTGCTGTAGGCTCAGATAACCCTAACTTCTCGTCAGCGTCTGGATGCAGTGGAAGACGCACTACGTATTTTCCATCTGGCCGGCGAGATGTCGTTGCTTTGTACTTCTCAACACACTGATGATCTTCGGATGACATATTATTTTCATTTTCGCTGATATCTTCGATTGACTAGAACTTATGAATAGCTTCTAAGTCGATCTTGACTACGTTGCAGTAATAAGATTTGACGTTTCCACACAGAATCCATCCTAACCGAGTTTGCTGAGCGATGGGCATCCCTTCGTTAACCTTGATGATTCCACCCATGATGATCGCGGCGAAAACATCAGCGCCGAGCAACATGTCTATTTCCCGACTCTGGTAAAATTCAGGATCCGCTAGTTGGATATTTTCGAGAAAAGCCCAAGATGGTTTCCCGAATGATCTGTTAGGTAGGTTGTTTACTGCATGACTCATTATAAAAACGTCAAGATTTAGGCGATATTCACTATAGCACGATGATAACATGATATTCATAACACCCTTGCAACTATTTTCCTTCGCTCCTACCCCTACGATTACTCCCTTACATTGTTTACGGGGTAGCCTCAATCTCTGCGCTGCTGATTCAGTGATAATAGATGTTTGTGATCCTTGATCAATAAGAACCCTCATCGTATGCAGAGTACCGTCGATGCCTGTGACGTAGACCAGTGCTGTTGCAAGAAGAATCTCCTGAGTATCGTCTAGAGACACGTGCGAGTTTACCCTTGCGTCGGTCGATGCACTCGATGAGGTGATGACGTTTGCTGATACAGCGAAGGCGTCGTGCAATAGTGTATGATGGTTGGAATTGCATTTGTGGCACCTTTTTACGGAAAAACATTCGTTACCGTTATGACTATAAAGACAATTTTGGCAAAACGATAATTCAGAAATTTTCTGTCGTTTGACGTCAGGTTTATACGATAAAAATGTTTCGCAAAATTGTATGGCGTGATCTTTATTGCAGACGGGACATTTTTGCTTCGGTGCAACTAAGGACGACGACCTAGTTTTGTTATTGAAATTACTAAATTTTGACGATTGATTTTGATGGCTAGTGAATGATTTAAAATTATAAGATTTTTTGAAACTAAATGGCTGAGAAGATTGCTGATGGGGTTGAGATGATTTTTGGGAATCTGGCTTACGTTTCGACGATTCTAAAGCTGTAAATTTGGCTTCTAGAAATTGAAGAAAATCTTGTAGTGAAGGCAGTTCCCGGGGTTGTTTTAATGACTCTACGTAGTCATTATGTGTGTCGACATCTAGCTTTTGGGAGATTATATAAACTATGATGGGGTCCCAGTTGTCGATCTTAACTCCCAGGTTTTTCATGGCGTTTAGACACTCGTTGGTCGTGTCATGAATCTTCTTAATTGCTGCTGCTGACTGTTGCTGAATAACAGGTTGGTTGAGTAAGAGGCCCATATGAGAGTTGAAAATGAGCTTCTTATTATCGAACCGATGATTTAGAAGATCCCAACACACCTGGTAGTTATCTGAGCTGATATGTAAATGTGTCACCAATTTCTCGGCTTCACCTTTTAATTTACTTTTTAAAAATTGCATCTTCTGAGCGTTCGGGAGAGCTCGATTGCTGTGGATAGTTCATCGGTATCAGTCCCACTCTTGCTACGACAGTGATTAGACGCTTGCTTACTAAAATTCAGTGGTTCTCAACCTTTTTATAACACTTATAAAAAAAAATGTATACTTGTGCGAGTTGCGGTGTTCAGCATACCGAGGGTGTAGTCTGCAGTGCTTGCAAGCAGCACTTTGATTTTCCATGCTCCGGTGTCACGGAGGCGGGATACCGAAAATTAGGAGATAGAAAAAACACATGGAAGTGCCCTAATTGTAAATCTGGACAAGTTCAATTAGGATCGGTATCTCCGCAGCCAAGCCAATTGGATAGGATGCAAGAACAATTAAATAAAATAATGTTCCAGCTTGCTCCGCTGGCCTCACTCGTGGAGGATGTTAAGGCAATAAAACAGGATGTTGGAGGTCTCAAAGATTCGGTGGAACTGGCACACGAAAGAATTACTTCGTCCTGTGATAAGGTTAATTCTCTTGAGGTTAAGGTTGCCGAATCGCAAAGATTGGCGGAGGAGGTGCCTTTTCTGCGGGGTGAGATTGACAGGCTCAATAAGGAACTACAGGACAAAGACCAGTGGGCTAGAGCAAACAATGTCGAAATAAGAGGTGTCCCACTCAAGAAAAAATGAAAATTTGTACGAGATCGTTGGTAAAATAGCTACACTGTGTAACTTTTCCGTTAGAAAAGAAGATATCAGCTATATCGCACGTGTGCCGACCCGGGTCCCGGCCTCAATTAAGCCTATTATAGTGGCAATCAATAACCGTTACATTAAAGAAGAGTTCGTGGCTCTGGCACGAAAAAGCAAGGATCTCAACTTATCTAATCTGGGCTTCTCTGCAACGGGGAATATATATGTAAATGATCACTTGACGCAATCCAACAAGGAGTTACTAAGAAAAGCTAAATCGTTGGCCAAGGAAAAAAACTTCCAATTTGTTTGGGTCAAGCATTGCAAGATTATGGCCAGAAAGTCGGAATCATCACCTATTATCGCTATAAAAAACGAAAAGGACTTATTAAAAATAGCATAATTCATAATAGTGTTAGAAGTAATTTAATATTTAACTTATCGGTACAATACAGTTTGGGAACCTTATGTTGTTTACATGCATCGGACTCGGCATCGACCTTGAGAGCAGGTAGTAGCGCATCGCTGCGATACGGCGTAAGTACGGGGCATTTTTTGCAATTCTTACAAACGAGTGCATATTTAACCGTTGCAATTCCGGTCATTATCGCTTGCCGTCGTCCGGCGGCGTGGCAACTGTGTGTGTTATCTGTTGTCGGTCATTTAACGATATTATTTCTTTGCTTAGTGACAATTAGTAGCAACATTTCTCTCGTCTCATATTATAATTATTTTAATTTATCGTATACATACGCACATGTACGCCAGATCGAATGCTTTGTTGAAAAGTATTGCTATTTTATAAGATTTTTATATTCGAATGTGATTCGAGCTGTTTTACTGTTACGCCATTTACTGTTCATCTTTAATTTGAATTTTGTGTTTTGCCTTGTAAAGTTTTACTTTAGATATTGGACAATATATATTAATGATTGATACAATAAGTGTTTACTATCAAAACACACGTGGATTGCGAGGCAAAACACACACTTTTAAACGTAATTTATTGATGAACCAGTATGACGTAATATCGATCACTGAGACTTGGTTAATTGATGGCATTAGTAATAATGAGCTTTTTGATGATAGGTATATTGTCTGGCGTAGGGATAGGGACTATGCACGTACTGGCGAATTAATGGGCGGGGGGGTACTTCTTGCCGTGCGCCGTGACATTCCGGTGGTGGATCGGCCGGAGTGGAGCTCCTCCGCTGAGGATTTATGGGTAACAATTAGGCAACGAACAAATAACCGGCAAATCAAAAATATTAATTTTTGTACACTATATCTATGTGCAGAGAAAAATGGACACTCTTTTAATACTCAGCTTCAAAATTTTGTAGACAAATTATCTTTAATAGTGAACTCTAATCCGGACGATTATTTTGTTATATTAGGAGATTTTAACCTAAGTAATGTTGATTGGATTTGCGAAGACGGACAATTGCAACCCCGGGGTATATCTGGTAATAGTCAAATAATATTTTTTGATACGCTTTTGGAGTGTAATTTAAGGCAATTTAATTCTTTTAGAAATATAAGCAAAAACCGAATATTAGACCTAGTATTATGTAACTCTGACTTATCCGTAGCTTATTGTGACGACCCGTTGGTGCCAGAGGATGAACACCATAAAACTCTGAACATTGTTTTAAACTTTCTTTTAACCGAGTCTGCCAAACTTAAGCCTAGGCTTAAATATTTTTATGAGTCAGGGGATTATGATAAAATAAATTTATTTTTAAATCAAATTGACTGGGATGTGTGCTTGATGGAGACGGATCTTGAGAGTGCTGTCACATATTTTTATAAATGCTTATATGATACAAGAAATCAATATATACCACATAAATACATAAATATAACCTCCTTTCCACCTTGGTACAATGCGTCTCTTAAAAAAGTCCTGAAAGAAAAATACAAATATCTACAAAAATTTAAAAATTATGGTAATACGGCCGATTATACCACATTTTCTGTTCTTCGTCAAAGAGCTAAATCTTTGGAAAGGCAGTGTTACGAAGATTATATAAAGAAAGCAGAAAATAACATATGTGAAAATCCTAGACTTTTTTGGTCATTCATAAAGTCTAATAGAAAGGGTGGTAATTCGTTGCCTGCTACTATGAATTATAATGGTAAATCAGCTAACTCTGGAAATGAAGTGTGTGATATGTTCGCTACGTATTTCCATTCCACTTTTTCGGATTATACTTCCCGTCAGGGTAATAAATTGCCTATTAATAACGCTATTAGCGAAAATCAATCTTTTTCAATATGTGACATTGAAATTGATCCCGAACATATTTACAAGTTGCTGAATTCGGTGGACCTTAGGAAGGGGGCTGGACCTGACGACATTGCACCATTATTTATTGTAAAATGCGCTAAAGCCCTTACAAAGCCATTAAGTATTTTGTTTAATAGATCAATTAGGAAGGTATTGTACCTACAATTTGGAAATCCGCATTTATTACCCCCGTCCATAAAAAGGGCAATAAAAGTGATGTAATTAATTATCGGCCAGTCTCTAAGTTATGTATATTTGATAAGATTTTTGAAAGCGTTGTTTATGCCCAAGTTTATAATGCCATTTCTTGTAGCTTTATTGAACAGCAGCACGGTTTTTTGAAAAGTCGTTCAACCGCAACAAATTTATTATCATTTACTGATTACTTAACAGCAAAAATGGAGTCTGGAGGGCAGGTAGATTCCATCTCCACTGACTATAGCAAGGCTTTTGACCGTATTTCTCATTATATTCTTTTGGATAAGTTAAAGTCAGCAGGCATTCATGGTAATTTATTTAGATGGTTCACATCCTACATAGAAAATAGGTCTCAAGCTGTAGCGGTGAATGGGTACGTTTCTAAATGGAATTTTATACCTTCCGGGGTGCCTCAGGGATCTTTGCTCGGGCCGTTATTATTCAATATTTTTATTAATGACATAAGTTCCTGTTTCCATCATTCAAATTTCTTGTTGTATGCAGATGACATGAAAATATTCAAAGACATAAATAACTTACATGACTGTTACCTGCTGCAACAGGATTTGAAAAGGGTAGAGGATTATTGTGACATAAATAAATTAGATCTTAATGTTTTGAAGTGTCATACTATAACTTTTACACGAAAATTAGAACCTATAATATATAATTATAAACTCAAAGGGCTTGAGCTTGATCGTGTGGATAAAATAATGGACTTGGGGGTGTTGCTCGATTCGAAACTAACATACGAATTACATATTGATTACATTTCAAATAAAGCCAGTAAATCATTGGGATTCATTATTAGATCGTGTTCACAATTTTCGAGCATTAAAATAATTAAGATTCTTTATTGTTCTTATGTGCGCAGTGTTCTTGAGTATTGCTCACAAGTATGGAATCCTCTATATGATATTTATATCGATAGGCTTGAGGCCATTCAACGCAGGTTCCTGAGGTATATTCAATATAAATGCAAAAGTTTCAACTCGGAATATGATAGAAGATGTAAAAAATATCATATTTTACCTCTATATGAGAGACGTAAGATTGCTGATATCGTACAAATTGTAAAAATTGCCCAATCTAGAGTTGATTCCCCTCATCTTCTTTCAAATATCAACGTCAAAGTGCCAAATAGGAATTTTAGACATCACACTACACTTTTTATTCCAAATTGTGACACCAATTACAGGAAAAACGCGTTCTTTTACCGCGCTGCTGATGCTCTCAATAAGATTGTCGATGTACCGGAGTTAGATCTTTTTAACAGTAGTATTAACCAATTTAAGAACTTCTTAGCCAGAAAGTGGTTCGATCAGGTTCCCTAACTGTGATTTAAATACCTAGTTATTTCTTTCGTTTTTATTTTTTACTTTTAAGTATACGTATAGATATACTATTTTTGGATCATTTGGTTTGTTCTCAGAATAATTTTTCAACAGATTTTATTTACTCGTGCATTTTTTCTAACAGTTAAGTGTTATATTTTTGTATATTTAAATAGTATTAACGTTATTAGTAAGCAAGTTTCGATATCTATATGCGAAAACCTATTAAATGTGTTTGTAGTTACTTAAGTTATTGTGTAATTTAGTTATGAAACTGTATGGTTTTCCAAAGAAAACAAAATAAAAATAAAAATAAAATAGCTTCGACAAACAAATCCTTAAATGACACCCATTGGTTGTACGAGCCACTGAATGTCGGGATGTCGATTTTTGGGGTAGTTTTCTCCCGATAGCTTTCATTATGCATCTTGCTGTTTATGAGCTCTTTAATGTCATTAAATTGACGCTCGTAGCTGCTGAACATCTCGTCGTATTCCGGGTTATCCTCGTAGAGTTCGCTATCGATTTCCCAGTGTAAAGTATCGATGACCGTCCACCGGGCTTGTACTGATTTTAGGATGTCCTCGAACTTCCACTTTTCGGAGACGTTGTCAAGTTTGATGCTGCTGATAGTTCGCTGAAAAGCCTTAAAATTACTTTTCTGCTTCCTTAACATTTCCTCCAATTTGCTGCTGGTACCATGAGTTCGAGGAACTTCCACGTCAGGAGTAACGGGACGAGAGCTAGTGTTGCCAGACTTATGACCTAAATAACCTGGCAAGGGGGTAGCTGGTTTTAAGATGCTTGTTTCTTTAGATTCGGATGGCAAATAACTAAACAAAAGATTACGAGTTTCGATATAAAATTCGGAGGTTTTGTTAAAGTAATTGCCAGTAAAATATTCATGAGATCGATCTTCAAACTCACAAAGCTTAATATGATTATTTTGGAATTCCTGCCAATAACTTTCAAGGGTGCTAAGTCGTTTTTTAATGAGAGCCGGTGTCTTGCGGTCGGCACCGTCTTTCTTAAAATTGATTAAGAGCTGATCCATAGCTCCCATGATTTGGTTTTGGCTAGCTAAAAGGTCTTCCATTTTGCTGATGATAGAAATGTGCTGCTGATAGTCAAATAAGGAGAGTAATGGACTCACCAAAGCTGCTGCTGGTTGACTTACGTGGCGGTACTAAGGGCTCGTGCTGGATATAGGTCAACACTCGCGAATTAGGTCCCGCTACGTTAGCTCGAAGGACCAAAAAGATGTATGTTAACACCTGAGTAGCTGATGCTGATAAGATAAATAATAAATGCTGCTGAGGTAAAAGCAAATGTATTAGAAAATACTTAATGCTAATGAGTACACGAACGCGATGCATATATAATATGCATTCGTGTAATAATGCTTATTGGGCGATTTGTATGTGCTGTGAAACCGTACAAATAGATGAATAATAAATAAAATAAACAATTCTTTCCCGCGGGCTCGTATGTAATAATAGTAGATTTTACAACAAGTGCACAAAACGAATAATTTTTATCCGAGACTTTTAGCAGCCCGAGCCGAAGGCGAGGGCTGATAGTAATGTCGAGGATAAAAATCGTTTTGTGGACGAGTTATAAACTCTGCTTTTCACTTCGATTGCGAGGAAATAAATCAAATTGAAGAAATTAATAAACGCACGAAAAAACATAAGCTGTTTCCCGCCGCTTTATTTTTTTTATCTTACGACTTTGATAGGCTTGGGCTGCAGACCTATACAGCCTACTATAAAATTAATTTTGTAATAATATTTTTCTTAAATTAATGAAATAACCTACCGTACTTGAATTTAAATTTTAATATCTTTTATGTCTTAAAAACACATAAGGCAAATAAATTAAAAGTAAATATTATAAAATAACAAATTTTATCTATGAACTTTTTATTGTGTTTGGCTGTATGGCTCATTTTCTTTGCCTTAATATAGATACATTTATGAGTAGATACGTTAATGCCCTTGTGCACAAAATTCGATTTTGTGCAGCCTATATCCTGCACAAATAAGCACTTTCAGAGCATGAGAAGTGAAAAAGTACATTTTTGAACGTATCGGAAATCGGAACTGTCAAATGAAGCGCGTCAACGTCAAATCATAATGTGTGTCGGCCATTTTGGCGGAACTCGCCTAACCTTTGTTACGATTTTGCTGACTAAAATGTACCATAGAAAGGCTACGTATTTATCGGATTTACTTATATGGCATTGATACTGACCCAAAAATGAAAAGTTCAGATAGGTGCTCATGATATAGCCGGTGTTTGTAATAAACTTGTTGATGTTTATTAAATCTAAGCATTGCATTGAGCGTGTGCTGTGCCGTGAATAGCAGGCCTTTGTTTTGCCTGCTGGCAACATTGCGCGGACGGCTTCCGGCCGTCGACATTCAGTCGTCCTTGGAACGCGCGCGCACGAAGCCGTGTCGCAGGAAATATCGCGGTGATATAGCCACCATCTTGGGTTGTTGCATTTTGAAGCCGCGCGGCGTGGCGTTAATTTTGTTTGTAATAACTGATTTGAGTTATAATTGTGAGCTTCCTTTTGTTAAATAACTATTGAACGTTCGTGTTTGTGAAAAACCCTGTTATTGTGACTGTTTCTTGTGAGATGCGAAACGTGGCTGCCTGGAGGCGCCGAATCCCGTCGCCGAGTGGAACTGCTGGAAAAAACCTACGTATTTATTCTGGGGAAGAGATCTCGGGGTAGGTTGGGTGTTTAGGGACCGCATCCACTTCCGAAGACACTCGAAGTTGGATCCGAAGAGCAGGAAGATTAAGTTTGGTAAGTGACCCTTGAGTTTGTGGGTGGTTGTAGCTATTAAGTTAGGTTATTATATAGGGCCCTGTAGCTCCCTTTATAAGCTACGGTGGTAGCAGACTGCGTATAGGTTAGGTTTTAGGCTCTAGTCGGACAGACGCAGTGCCGTGTATAATCTTTACCGTCGGGTATCATCGGGCTTTTTTGGGGACCTATAGGTCTCCACTTAAAATCTGGTCTTTTTCGGTGAAGAGGTTCACGGCGCTTCGTTTGTCCGGAATCGCTCTGCACATTTTCTGGTAGCAGAGCGTAGTTGTTCTGCACATTTTCTGGTAGCAGAGCGTAGTTGTTCTGCACATTTTCTGGTAGCAGAGCGTAGTTTATCTACCCTCTATTTGTTCGTTTGTAAAAAAATAATTAATTGTTTGTAAAAAATTATTAGATTTTTCTTAGTTTGTTTGTATAAGAATATTTGTGACCTTTTTGTATTTGTTTGCGGTTTGTACCGTGCGCTCCGGGTTTGTGCCATTCTCATACCTACCGCGGTTTTTCGTGTTGTTGCTTGATTTTGTTCTTTATTTACCTCTTTTATCTTTTCTTATTTGTTTGTTTGTTTGGGACTTGACGCGATGGCGAAGGTCTCCTGTTTGTAATATATTGGGTGAAACTAAACGCAGGCGTTTCGCATTGCTGCCGCCAGAGGGCGTTCGGGGTTTTCACACTGCTAGCGTGGATGGCGTCGCGTGTGGTGTCCGCCATTGCATTGCCCTATGCGATATCGGTTTGATTTTTAATACGCGAGAGGGCCCGCGTTCTTTGATTGCTAATTAACTTGAGTTGTATTTGTGAATTTCCTGTTTGTTAAATAACTATTGAACTTTGTGTTTGTGTACCCGTCATTGTGACTTTCTCCTGTGGGATGTGACGCGTGGCTGCTCGCTCACATCTACCTGTTGCCGAGCCGATTTCGGGAAGAAATCTATTTATTTGTCCTGGGGAATTGAGATCTCAAGGGTTAGGTAGGGTAATTAGGAATTCCCCCTTCCCGAAGACACTCAAGTTTGGATCCGAAGAGAAAGAAGATTTAGTTTGGTAAGTGTTCAATTCTAGTTAATTTATAGGTTAGGTTATCATATAGGGCCCTGTAGCTCCCTTCATAAGCTACGGTGGTAGCAGACTGCGTATAGCTTAAGTTAGATTCTAGTCGGACAAGCGTGGTGTCGCGTGGAGATTTTTTCCCGGTACTTAATTTTACCGGTAGATTTTTTCCCGGTAAAGTTCCGGTACAGAATTCTTCCCGCCGCTTCGTTTGTCCGGATTCGCTCTGCGCACATTTTCTGGCAGCAGAGCGTAATTGCTCTGCACATTTTCTGGTAGCAGAGCGTAGTTTATCTACCCTCTATTTGTTCGTTTGTAAAAAATAATTAATTGTTTGTAAAAATTATTAGATTTTTCTTAGTTTGTTTGTATAAGAATATTTGTAACCTTTTTTGTATTTGTTTGCGGTTTGTACCGTGCGTTCCGGGTTTGTGCCATTCTCATACCTACCGCGGTTCTTCGTGTAGTTGCTTGATTTTGTTGTTTTTTATTTACCTTTTGTTATTTTTTGTTTGTGACTTGACGCGATGGCGAAGGCCTCCAATGCTAGGGCGACACTCGCCAACGAATTGAGATGGTTTGTGACGGCCGGAGGACTCCTGTCCCGGAAGGACAGGGAGGGCGCCACACTGCTAAGAGCGGATCACCTCCACTCACGATTGAGTAGCGCGGAAGCGGCCATGGCGGTGCTTACCGAAGCCGAACTTGCCCCGGAGGTCTACGCAGGTCACATGGCGGACATGGACCAGATCCTGAGTCTGCACGATGATATCGCGGAGGCGGCGACCGCAATAAGGGCGAGACAGGCTGGCGGACCAGCCCCTCGCACACCTGTTAGACAGGAAGGACCAGCGGTTACTGGTCGGCTCCCCACCCTTCAGCTGTCCCACTTTGGGGGTAGGATGGAGGAGTGGGTAGCATATAAAAATATGTTTGAGTCCCTGGTCGTAGCACGACAGGATTTGTCGAAGGCCCAGAAGATGGCCTACCTCCTCTCCACTCTGGAGGATGAAGCGCGGTCGCTCATCCAGCACCTCCGGGTGGAGGACGACCAGTACGATACGGCTTGGGAGTTATTGAACTCCCGCTACCAAAACTTACGTTTGTTAGCGGATGCGCACGCCGCACAGTTGATGGCCCTGCCCAAGGTGGCCAACAGGGCACAGTTGCGCCTGCAGTTGCTCACGCCCGTTACAGTGGCCTGTAACGCGCTCCGCACACTGGGGCTGCCGGTGGACCAATGGTCCTTTTTGCTGGTGCACATTGTATTGGGCAAATTGCCCAATGACATCCGCTCGCGATTTGAGCGCGAGAATGCGGAACGGGATAGCACCACCCTACCAACATTCACTGACTTGGTGAAGTTTTTGGAGTTTGAGGCACGGGCCGCTGAGAATACCATGACGGACTCAGCGCCATCCAGAGCGCCTGAACGTAGGCCCTTGGAACCCTCATGGCGAGGGAAGCCCCAACAGGGACGGCAACCGCCACCGCGTGGAGCTGGTGCGCGGGTTGCACACACGGCAGCAGTCGCGAGGGACGCGGACTGCCTGCAATGTGGCCGGATGGGCCACAGCCTGCTGCAATGCAGGGACTGGCAGAGACTGCCAGTACAAGATAGGCGCCGCATGGCAAAGCGGCATGAACTTTGCTTTTATTGTTTGGGCAGTCACTATGCACGTGACTGTCCCAGTGCCATACCATGCAGTGCATGCCGTGGGCGGCACCACGCGATGCTCTGCATGAACCGGAACGGGGATGGCACCCGGATGTTGAGGCAGGGGTCCCCTATGGGCGGGGGCGCTCCTGCGCGAAGCCCTCCACCACCGGAAGGAGGACGCGGCTTCGCTCATCGCACCCCCCCTCGGGAGGGGGGTCGCGTACCTGCGCGGGTCTTGGCGGACCGGGACCACGCGCCCCAAGGTCGTGGCCAGTATGTGGCTGGCCAGGCCCCGGATAAGGCCCCCATGGGCGGGGGCCCTAGACCGGACGTGAGAGTGGGGACACCCCCCTCCACGCGGGTTACCAATACCCAACACATGCAGCCGCAGCGGTTTTCTCCGCCGCTGCACGAGTACCCACGGCTGGAGTACCACCCGCCGTACCATATGTATGGCCGGGCCGCGGGTTATGCCCCCCTCAGATGGGGATGTGCACTCGCCCGCCATATTATCCGGGTCAGTGGCGCGCCCCTGGTTTGGAGAGAGTGGGGAGCCCGTAACTAGCTTGCTCCCTTGCTGGGACAGAGCCGCGGACGGTTCTGCTCCCTACCGCGGTGGTCCGCGTATGGGGTCGTGGGGAAGCCATGAATTTGAGAGCTCTGTTGGACTCAGGGGCTCAAAGCAGTTTGGTTACCACTCGAGTGGCACACCAGTTAGGTTTAGTCGTGGAAGACTCGCCTGTGCCACTTCTTGGAGTTGGTGGCATACAAGTGAAGTGTCTGACGGGCCAGACACTTGTCACCTTTTCTTCGCTGAAGTCCTCCACAATGAGGATCACGACTTCGGCTATGGTAATGGATACCATTGCGGGTTGGCACCCCTCGACAGACATACCGCCGGGTGTGTTGTCTTTGGTTTCGGGTCTGGATTTGGCCGACCCCTTTGTTTTTCATCCCGGCCCAGTGGACTTGCTCCTGGGCTCGGACGTATTGGGTTGGATTTTGTTGGGTACCCAGAAAGCTCTGGGTTCGTCTTCACTGATGGCAGTGTCTACGATTTTTGGTTTTGCCCTGATGGGCCCTGTGTTTGACAATGGCACCGTGGAGGAGCCACCGGTCGTCGCATCAGCGTCCTTGGCCAAGACCATGCAAAGGTTTTGGGAGGTGGAGGAGCCACCTATGAGTTCCAGGATGGATCCGGAACACGCTGAGTGCGAAGCCTTTTTTCGATCAACCACGGAGAGGTTGCCCTCCGGTCGGTTTGTAACTAGGTTACCCTTTGTTGCCTCTCGTCCTAGCCTAGGGCAAAGTAGGGCGCTTGCGGAGAAACGACTGCTGTCCATGGAGCGACGTATGCAGCGTGACCACGTACTTCGCGATAAATATATTGAATTTATGCGCGAGTACGAGGATTTGGGTCACATGTCTCCGGCTCGAGTTGATTGGAGCTCAACTGAGCATTATTTTTTGCCCCACCACGCGGTGGTGAAGGCCTCAACGGGCAAGTTGCGGACTGTCTTTGATGGGTCCGCACCCACTTCGAACGGGGTTTCGTTGAATCTATGTTTGCATTCGGGTCCCAAATTGCATAGGGACATAATTGACATCATCTTGAACTTTAGAAGACATCAAGTGGTTTTTGGCGCGGACATCCGGATGATGTTCCGCCAGACAGTCATACATCCTGAGGACAGGCGATTCCAGTTGATACTCTGGCGTGAGCGCCCTGAGGATCCTGTGACGGTGTATGAACTCAACACAAACACGTATGGTTTGAAATCTAGTCCCTATATCGCCATCAGATCATTGCTTGAATTGGCAGAGCGGGAACGGATCCGCTTTCCCCGTGGGGCTTCCGTGCTGTCACGTGACTTGTATGTAGATGACGTGTGCACCGGAGCCCAAAGTATTGAGGAGGCCCTCCTACTGCGGGATGAATTGATTGAAATACTGAAGACAGGTGGCTACGAGCTACGTAAGTGGTTGTCTAATGAGCCTAAAGTTCTAGAAGGGATCCCGGAGGATCACCAACAGAACCCTCACCTGTTTGAGGATGTGGATGATCCCAACAGGATAGCGGTGCTGGGCATGCAGTACCAGCCGCTAACCGATATTTTTACATTCCAAGTGGACTTGGAAATACCAAAGGTCTGGACTAAGAGAACGGTGTTGTCCGTAATAGCTCGTATGTTTGATCCAAGCGGTTGGATCAGTCCAGTGATATTCTCTGCGAAGTGTCTTCTTCAGAGACTTTGGACTTTGGGCGTCTCGTGGGACGAGCCGCTGTTTGGCTCTCCATTGGATGATTGGCTCGAGCTGTTTTCATCGATTAAGGAAGTCAATCGGATTGCCTTGCCTCGTCGAATATTGCCACCCGGGAAATATCGAGCCAGCCTGCATGGCTTTTGTGACGCGTCGGAGCGAGGCTACGCCGCGTCAGTCTATATGCGGACAGTTGACGCCGATGGCCGGGTCAATGTCTCGCTTTTGTTAGGGAAGAGCAAGGTCGCCCCCATCAGGACTAGGCTGACTATTCCCAAGCTTGAGTTGAGTGGAGCTCACCTTCTCTCTAAATTGTTGCATCACGTTGCCAGTGAGCTGGCGGCCACGGTCGAGATACGAGACATCTTCGCCTGGTCGGATAGCCAGGTCGCGCTTGCATGGTTGCGCGCGGCCCCACATACCTTGGAGGTTTTTGTGGGAAATCGGGTTTCCCAAATCCAGAATATCGGAATTGATATAACATGGAGACATGTGCCGGGAGAGCTTAACCCAGCGGACTGTGCTTCCCGAGGTTGTACGGCACCAGAATTGGTGTCACACCCGCTCTGGTGGGGTCCAGAGTGGCTGATGGGATCAGAAACATCTTGGCCTGTCTGTCAGACAGATGTTACTTCTTTGAGTTTGACTGGGCTTCGTGTACATGCTGTAGTCGCTGAGACGACGTCGGAGCCGGATTGGCTACTTGCTCGGTATAGCAGTTTGGATAAGCTTCTGGGTGTTACCAGTTGGATTAAGCGTTTCATACATAATTGTAGAAACCCACAGGCAAAGCGGTTGGAGCCGATTGCAGGTGCAGAAGAGCGCCGGAGCGCATTGTTGCATTGGGTCCGTGTCGTGCAGACCGGACGGTTTGAGTCAGAGCTTCATATTTTGCGCGACGCACGCGCTAAGTTGAAGGGCGCGGTCGCTCGTTTGAACCCGTACATCGACTCGGATGGGCTTCTTCGGGTTGGAGGCAGGCTCCGGAAGGCGGATCTTCCATATGAGACTCGCCATCCTCTGTTGTTGCCCAAGGGCGGACCCTTGGTGCAGCTTTTGGTGTCTGATCGACACATTCGTAACGCCCATGCTGGGTGCAATGCTTTGTTGGCTATTTTGCAACGCGAGTTTTGGATTTTGTCTGCCCGAAGAGCAATCCGTAGTGTCCTGTTTCGATGTATTGCATGTTATAGGTTGAAGGCATCCACGATGCAACCACAGATGGGTGATTTGCCCGCTGATCGAATCCGACCTTCGAGGCCGTTTGACGGCGTTGGAACCGATTTTGCCGGTCCCTTTTCGATCAAGGCTTCTCCCTTTCGTAATGCCCGTATTGTGAAGGGCTATTTGTGTGTATTTGTTTGTTTGGCCACCAAGGCTGTCCATTTGGAGGTGGTATCGGCTCTGACTACGGAGGCCTTCGTCGCCGCGTTGGATCGCTTTGTTTCGCGTCGAGGTCTACCTTCCCTTATTAGGTCTGATAATGGCACAAACTATAAGGGAACTGTAAATTATCTTAAGGATGTTTCTGTGTTTATTGATAAAAATTGTACTAGTTTAAGTCAAATTGCTGCCCAAAGGGGAATAACCTGGAAGTTTAGTCCCCCAAGTTGCCCCCATTGGGGAGGGATTTTTGAAGCGGCTGTGAAATCCGCAAAGACCCACCTCCGCCGCATTATCGGAGAAACGGCTCTAACTTTTGAAGAGCTGGCCACAGTGTTTTGTAAAGTTGAGGCGGTCCTCAACTCTCGTCCTCTCTGTCCGCTATCTCCAGATCCAAATGACTTGGAAGCTCTCACCCCTGGTCATTTTTTGGTGGGAGGGCCTTTGAATGCCCTGCCCGAATACCCTTGGAAGGATGAACGCGTATATCGGTTGTCGCGTTTTCAAATGTTGCAGCAAATGAGCCAGGACTTTTGGCGTCGCTGGTCGCTTGAATATTTGCATTTGCTGCAGCAAAGAGTGAAGTGGACAGACAGGACTGAGCCTCCCAGGGAGGGTGATTTAGTATTGTTAAAAGAGGCAAATTTGCCCTCATTGCTTTGGCGACGAGCTCGCATATTACGTTTGATTCTTGGCGGAGATGGCACTCCGCGTGTGGCTGAGGTGTTAGTCGACGGTTCGATTTTAAGGAGAGCTGTGACCTCTCTCGCCCGCCTTCCCGTAGAGTAAGCTAGCGGTCTGCTTCTCAGACCGGGACGGGGGGATGTTTGTAATAAACTTGTTGATGTTTATTAAATCTAAGCATTGCATTGAGCGTGTGCTGTGCCGTGAATAGCAGGCCTTTGTTTTGCCTGCTGGCAACATTGCGCGGACGGCTTCCGGCCGTCGACATTCAGTCGTCCTTGGAACGCGCGCGCACGAGGCCGTGTCGCAGGAAATATCGCGGTGATATAGCCACCATCTTGGGTTGTTGCATTTTGAAGCCGCGCGGCGTGGCGTTAATTTTGTTTGTAATAACTGATTTGAGTTATAATTGTGAGCTTCCTTTTGTTAAATAACTATTGAACGTTCGTGTTTGTGAAAAACCCTGTTATTGTGACTGTTTCTTGTGAGATGCGAAACGTGGCTGCCTGGAGGCGCCGAATCCCGTCGCCGAGTGGAACTGCTGGAAAAAACCTACGTATTTATTCTGGGGAAGAGATCTCGGGGTAGGTTGGGTGTTTAGGGACCGCATCCACTTCCGAAGACACTCGAAGTTGGATCCGAAGAGCAGGAAGATTAAGTTTGGTAAGTGACCCTTGAGTTTGTGGGTGGTTGTAGCTATTAAGTTAGGTTATTATATAGGGCCCTGTAGCTCCCTTTATAAGCTACGGTGGTAGCAGACTGCGTATAGGTTAGGTTTTAGGCTCTAGTCGGACAGACGCAGTGCCGTGTATAATCTTTACCGTCGGGTATCATCGGGCTTTTTTGGGGACCTATAGGTCTCCACTTAAAATCTGGTCTTTTTCGGTGAAGAGGTTCACGGCGCTTCGTTTGTCCGGAATCGCTCTGCACATTTTCTGGTAGCAGAGCGTAGTTGTTCTGCACAGCCGGTTCCCCATATATTTGTGCAACAACCCCTTTTGCACCCGCAGCGCTGGCGGTGGACGCGGCGGCAGGCTGGCTGTTCCTGTCGGGCGGCGGCTGGATCCTGCGCGCGCGCACGGACGGCTCGCGGCGGCTGCTGCTCTACAACGGCACCGGCGTCGCCGACGTGGCACTCGACACCGACCAGCAGATGGTAATAAAATAACACATACTGTTTAATAAGACACACAGTTGTTGATAGAAAATTGTGGAGAGAAAGGACATTTTGCGCCGACTCCAGATGATGCGATAAGGTAAGGCAGATGATGACAGTTGTCCATCGTCCATCGGCCTTGATGTTGACGGTGAAGCCGCCAGCGTGATCCGACACTGCAGTCTCAGGGTTGTCACAAAAGTGCACATACTTTTTTATAAAATAGAGGAACGGGTGTGAGTGGGGAGATTTCTTTTGAATTTTAACCATATAGCTAGGCTGTGGTAATACATTATTTGGCGTGAGGTCGGTCCCAACTTCAAAGCCTACTCGTGCCACATGGTTAATATCAAACTGACTCATATATAATAGTATTTATAGACTACTACTTGCTTCCAGTGATGGAAAACCTTCACAAGCTAGTTGTGAAGGTCGCATGTTTTCCAAGGTGACTTGAGAAAAATTTGGCACCAGCGTTATCCTTCTTATTCAGAATCTTAATCCTAACTAATATTTTAAATGCGAAAGTGAGTTTGTTTGTTTATTTGTTACTTCTTCACGATTTATCTACTGAATCAAATTCCTGAAGTTTCGCATACACATAATTAGAAGTACAGAGAAGCAAATAGGATACCTTTCATCCCAAAAATAAATCACTGTTCCCGTGGGAAATTCACGCGGGCGAAGCCTTGAGCAAAAGCTAGTAAGTGATAGTAGTGTCCGCTGGCAGGTGTACTGGGCCGACACGTGGGAGCCTGCCATCTGGCGCATGCGGTACGACGGCGGCGGGCGCGCGCGGCTGGCGGTCGGCGGCGGCGCGGGCAGCATGATCGCCGCGCTCACTGTCTACAACGACACCATTTACTGGCTTGACACGTGAGTGCTTCTTGTTGGATAACTAACTTTTTGGGATTCATGTAAGACATATGTTGTAAAGTGACGTCTTCGGAGAAAATGCAGGAGTTGAGTTTGTTGCGCCGCCTCTTCTCCGCGCGCTTTAGAGGCGGTGGCTAACTAAAAAATAACAATATGACGATTTTAAAGTGCTATTTTTAAGCCTATTTAAATAAAAACAATTGACTTTGATTTTGACTTTTCTTTACCAAAGTGAGGAAGTCAAATCAACAAAACTTCACAATGACAAGCTGCGAGATAAAATACTGAGTGTATGTTGTGTTCGATCGTAAAAGGTGGTTTTTTATGTTAATTTATAGCAACCAGTTTGCGAACCAAAATTTACAAAGAGATGTCTGTAGGCTCTGTAGCAATCTTGTTAGTATATTATGGTATCAGCGGCGTGATAATGGAAATGAAGCTATGATAAATGGTGGCAGCGGCGGGATACTGGTAATAATGCTGAGTCAAATAAGGAAAAAGAATTATAAGTAGAATGTGATTCTTTATAGTTTTGCAAATGAAAAGGTTAATAATATAATAATAATAATAATATCTGTGTGATGACAACGTAATGATTAAATTATGCTTCGATGTTTTGGACTGTATATTTTTTAATAATTGGATATCATTCGATTGATCTCACTCACCTCTGTCCCCAATGGTCGCAGACCAGATTTTCGGAGCTGTCTTCGCCTTCCAACGTGGTGCCGCGTGGCCGCGTGGATGCCGGCCGGCAATTCTGATCAGCTTGTGGTCTGAGGTTTTGATTGGTGTAGTGGGCGTCCGAGCCGGTTAAGAACCGTAAGAAAAATTCTGGTTTTCTTGGAAAAGCTCAGGAAAATTGAAAATGAGTCCCTTGTCGTGGTTACGGAACGCACGGCCAAAAAACGACTGACTATAGACAGTCGAGACGTCAACCAATAGTGTTTGACGTTGACAGCTGTCAGGTTGCTAGCATTGAGAAAAGAAATAAGTGAGATCATACTATGATATCCACAGAGTTAGTTTCAGAATTGTACATACGCCCCCCTTGAAATCAGTATGATTTCACCAAAATAAGAAATCAAAGAAAAAGAACTACTGGATAAAGCATAAGCCTTTAAGCAATAGAATTACAAAAATTAGGTACTTCTACTAATTGCTATTATTTATTTCTTAGTCTAAGAAAATTAAAGAAAAAAATGAATTTTAAATTTTAAATTAGTTTACTAGTTTGCATATGGTAGTGGACAGACCTGATTTACAGGACGTTTAAATATGCCGGTTTGAGTGCGGACAGTAATGACACGCACTATGTTGTCTACTCCTGGGTGAATCTGTTCAACCCTACCCAAAGGCCACAGAAGTGGACGCTTTAAATTTGATTTTAAAAGTACCAAATCTCCCACATGGAGATTTGGAACAGAGGAAAACCATTTAGCTCTCTGTTGGAGGGTATGAAGATAGTCATCAGACCAGCGCTTCCAAAAGCTTTGAGTCATTCTCCTAATTGATTCCCAACGTGACAATCGACTACGAGAGTTGTCTTCTAAATTATATTCTGGAACCGCTGCGAGACTTTGTCCTATTAAAAAATGGCCTGCTGTCAGGACTTCATACTCATTAGGGTTGTCAGATATTGGACAAAGAGGCCTAGAATTCATCATTGCTTCAATTTTACAAAAAAGAGTTGAAAGCTCCTCAAATGTTAAGGTTCGATCACCAACTACACGGTAGAGGTGGTGTTTAGCTGACTTTATCCCAGCTTCCCAAAGCCCACCCATGGACGCTGCATTAGGGGGGTTGTTAGACCATTCAACTCTCCGAGATGATAGTCCATTCAGGATCTGATCATCAGCACTTTTAAGAAAAGATGCAACTTCCTTAAGGTGCCTGGCTGCGCCAATAAAGTTGGTGCCACAGTCAGAATAAACGCAGGTGCAAAGTCCACGTCGTGCCACAAACCTATCAAAGGTAGCTAAAAAACATTCAGTGGAAAGGTCAGACAAAACCTCCAAATGCACCGCTTTGGTTGAGAAACAAACAAAGAGGCAGAGGTAAGCCTTGAGAGTCCTTGCATTTCGACGTAAGCTTTCCTTGATAGTAAATGGACCACCAATGTCGCATCCGACATGGTTGAAGACCTTGTCAGGTTTTACTCTAGCAGCGGGAAGACTGCCCATTAAGGGTTGCGGGCCAGTTGGATTGAATTTAAAACAATCCTTACATTTGGAGAGTACACAACGAATAACGCTGCGTGCGTTAATTATCCAATAATTTTTGCACAGGATACCATGTAACGTACGTGGACCTGAATGCAAGTATAATTTATGAAAATATTTTATCAATATATTAGTTGTGTGACACTTTTTTGGCAGCAACACTGGATGCTTGGCATTATAAGGGATATCCGATTGTGAGATCCTGCCACCTACCCTGAGGAAACCATTAGAGTCAACGAAGGGGGACAGTTTGCGTAGAGACGCTACATAACCAGTTTTGGTTAACGACTTCATTTCAGAATTAAAATGATTAGTCTGAAGTACTCGAATTATGGTGTCATGACCTTGTCTAAGTTCTGATGTTTTTAAAGGACCAAAATAACGATTTAATTTTTGAAGTTTTAAATTATTTAAAAAACGGTGACACCATGTTATTACACGTTGCAATTTTTTAAAAGATGAAATTTTATCAAATGTGTTTTCAAGATCGTTAACCAATTCAGATTTGTCATTTGAAATAAAAGAAAAAGTGTCAACATTAAGTTTCAATTCAGGAATTTTTTCTGAGTCATTGATAAAAAAAGAACTTGTTGGCCACTGTTGAGGATCATTTAAAAGCCATGAAGGTCCATTATAAAATTCATTAGAAACACTGACAAACTGGTCAGGTAATGCACCACGAGAACAAATGTCTGCAGCATTATCCTCACTTCTTATGTGAAACCAACAGTTCGGAGACACAGTATCGATAATTTGACTAACACGGTTAGCAACAAAAGTTTTGAGTTTATATGGTGGAGTCTGGAGCCATGACAGAACAATGCTAGAGTCACTAAGGGCTATAATAGAAAAGTTTACATCCTTAATGCTTTGGACTACAGAACTAACCATCTTGCATAGCAGCACGGCTGCGAGCAACTCTAGTTTGGGTATAGACAGAATTGGTTTTACCGGCGACACCTTAGATTTGCTAGTCAACAATCTAACCTTGACCCTGCCAAGCTCATCAACGCTGCGCAGGTATAAGCAAGCTGCATAACCTCGCAATGATGCATCACAGAATGCAATGAGCTGAATATTTTGGAATTTGGGAATTAAAAGATGTCGTTCAATTCGCAAATTGGACAATAAAGATAAATTTAAAATAAATTTGTCCCACTTGTGACTTATGTCTGGCGGCAACTGATCATCCCAACCCAAAGACAACTTCCATAAGTCCTGCATGATACATTTAGCAACAAATGTGCAAGGCGAAATGAAACCAATGGGATCAAAGATGCTGGCAAGCAATTTTAACACTGAACGCTTAGTGCGTTTTGTGTCTGTCAAATTGTAATTAAAAGAAAAACTGTCGCATGATGGTAACCAAGTCAAGCCTAAAACCTTTAACGACGAGGATAATGATTCATCTTGGAAATTAATTGCAGATATTTGATTTTCCTGCATTCGGTTGAGCAACTCAGGCTCATTGCTTGCCCATTTACGCAGGTCAAAGCCACCACTACTTAGGAGTGACATTAATTCATCCTGGAGACGGCAAGCGTCAGTAATTGACTGACAAGACCATAATAGATCATCAACATAAAATCCCTCGACCATCACACGGGACGCTTCTGAGGATGACGTTTCACTGGCCAACTGATGCAAGGTGCGAATAGCTATATAAGGAGCACTACGCAAACCATAGGTATTTGTTTTTAGCTCATAGGTGCGCACTGGATCATCTGGTGACTCGCGCCAAAGAATGTGCTGATACCTTCTCTCACAAGGGTCAATAAGAACAGCTCTGTACATTTTTGAGACATCAGCTGTCAATGCAACTTCATAAAGTCGAAACCGAGATATAATATTAAAGATATCATGATGAAGTTTACGACCTGTCAAAAGTATGTCATTGAGGGACAATCCGTTGCTACTTTTAGCAGACCCATCGAAAACAACCCGCAGGGGAGTGGTGCTAGATGAAGGACGCAACACACAATGGTGTGGAATAACAAAACTTGACGGTTCAGAACCCTGGTATACCTCCATGTGACCCAGCAACTCATACTCCTTCATGAAGTCTGAGTAAGCCCGTTGAAGATCGGGGGAGCGAGCAAGACGGCGCTCAATATGCATGAGCCTTCGCAATGCCATGCTATATGAATCACCCAATGGCTGGTGATTAGGATTTAATAATAATGGTGAGACATAGCGACCCGTTTCATCACGATAATGCCTTTTCAGGTAGATATCTTCAGCAATCTTATCTTCCGGACTTAGAAGAGTCTTGCACGGCAAGGACTCTACCTCCCAAAAACGTTTGAGAGTGTCATTGAGAAGATTAGCTTCAACAGTGTACGACACTAAAGAAGTTGTAGACGCTACAACATTTGATTGAATGATGTCATCAGAAGGCAGCACGGCTAACCCTCCTGTTATCACAAATCCAAAAATACTACCAAGCGCGACGGGTATGTCTGGACCAAAAATTAATTTTCTCCCATCATAAATATGAGGAAAGACTTCCCCGGACAATATCATGTCCACAGGGGATTTTACATGAAACTGAGGATCAGCCAAAATTAAATTACTGTATTCCTTAACAATTCTCTGTGGAATTGGAATGGTAGGTAAATCTGAAGTGATTTTATTAAGAACTACAAAATCAATATTGAATCTTGGTTCATTATTAAAACGAGGCTTTACAATACAGGAAGTCATTCCATGAGTTTTTACACCTTCTCCACTAAGTCCAAAGATACTAAAATGGCATCTGCGTGCAGCCAAACCGAGCCGCTGCATGCATGAGACAGAAATAAAATTTGATTGTGCACCAGAATCAATCAAGACACGGCACTCCTGATAAGTGTTAGTGTTGTCTAACACATGCACTACAGCTGTTCCCAACAAAACCACACTGCTATAGGTATGAGCAGAAGCTGCATGGCAGTTCAGAGCGGGGGTTGACACAGATGCCGATTGGCTTGGCATAGAAGGCAATGCAGGTCCCTTATCAGAATGGAGCATAACATGGTGTTTCTGCTTGCAGACTAGACACCTAAACTCACTGGGGCAATGGT
Organism: Ephestia elutella; assembly: GCA_018467065.1. Lineage (NCBI taxonomy): Eukaryota > Metazoa > Arthropoda > Insecta > Lepidoptera > Pyralidae > Ephestia > Ephestia elutella. The sequence continues at coordinate 431,413 of CM031583.1, forward strand.
CAACAGCATGTGTTGGTTTTAGACAGTTAATACACAATTTTAGTTCCTCAGCACGGCTGAGTCTTTGCTTGCAGGACAATTTACGAAATTGTTCGCAGCGAAAAATTATGTGATTGTCGTTACAGTGAGCACATGAAAACTTACTGCCTTCAGCCTGCCTGGTAGATGATGCATGAGAAAAGTTTTTTAAATTATTTTTGTTAGAGGACTTACTGTCAGTTTGTTTTTTATCTTTATTCAAAATATTTGAATTATTTGAATAAGAGGATGCATGATCAAGAATCTTCACCTGATTATGAATGAATGTCATTAAAGTGGAAAAGGTAGGAATAGTTGTTTGATCTAAACTTTGCTCAAATAGCTTGCGAGTATTTATATCTAGTGACTTCAAGGCAATGTGACTCAGGATATAACCACTGAGATCTGAAATCTTCAATGCCTGTATGGCCTTATAAGAGTGCTCAAAAGTTTCTAAAAATGCATTTAAGTGAGTAGAAGACTCCTTATTAATTGGTGAAAAATTTAACATTTTATCTAAATATTTACTAGCTAACATACGCTTGTCAAGATACTTATCAAGCAAAGCTTGCCACACAATGTCATAATTATCCTGTGAAATTGGGACACTTTTTACGATATTCAAAGCTGCTCCTTGAGTACAAGACAAAAGGTAATGAAATTTGTTAATTTTTGAAATATCAGAACGATTATGAACTAAAGAGCAGAAGGTTTCATGAAATGTAGTAAAATCTTCAATATTCCCACTGAATGAAAATAACTCAAGCTTTGGAAGACGTATGTTATGGTCAGAACCTTTATTTGAAAGACTTGTGTGGTCATCGGGTGAAATTTTTGATACTCTTAATTTAATTTGGAAATATAATTCATCAAAGGCCTTTATTTCTTGGCTGCGCAGTGAAGCTTTAGGGTCACCTTGAAGCTCTAATTCTAATATTTGAAAGACTATTTTTTCGAACTTATTTCGCAAGTCATTTAACTCAAGGCTTCTAATTAATAGTAATTCTTTTACACCAGACTCTGATAATTGTTTTGTTAAATCATAAGTGGATTGCAATTGTTGAAAACAACTTTCCTTTCTACTAATTAGCACCTTAAGTGGTCTACTGATAGTCTTAATTTCGACTTCCTCCGAAACATCCCTTTTAGAAGTCATGATCCGGGTTGTATTGAACAAATTCACCAATTGTAAACAAGAAAACGCAATAAACTAGCTACCATATGCAATAAATAAATGAATAGCAAGGAATAATAACGCAACAATAGATTTTTAACGCGACTAGATAACCATGAGGTTATTTTTAGGTTATCCCCAATTAACATGAAATTACTAAAAAAATATAATATGTAATTACGAATTACATAAAAAATAAGTATTTATAATGAAATAGAGCGTCTATTTCATAGACTGATTCAGCATAAGCTAGAATCCAGGCCGAATGGACCAAACAAATTGTGTGATGACAACGTAATGATTAAATTATGCTTCGATGTTTTGGACTGTATATTTTTTAATAATTGGATATCATTCGATTGATCTCACTCACCTCTGTCCCCAATGGTCGCAGACCAGATTTTCGGAGCTGTCTTCGCCTTCCAACGTGGTGCCGCGTGGCCGCGTGGATGCCGGCCGGCAATTCTGATCAGCTTGTGGTCTGAGGTTTTGATTGGTGTAGTGGGCGTCCGAGCCGGTTAAGAACCGTAAGAAAAATTCTGGTTTTCTTGGAAAAGCTCAGGAAAATTGAAAATGAGTCCCTTGTCGTGGTTACGGAACGCACGGCCAAAAAACGACTGACTATAGACAGTCGAGACGTCAACCAATAGTGTTTGACGTTGACAGCTGTCAGGTTGCTAGCATTGAGAAAAGAAATAAGTGAGATCATACTATGATATCCACAGAGTTAGTTTCAGAATTGTACAATATCATTTATTGTCAGACCAAGATCCATATACATTATTAAATACAATATTATAAATAAGTTCGTCGCTATTATTATCAACATAAATAAATCAATTCATATAATATTAAATTAAAGAATTACATTAACTAAATTAAATTACATATAACATTAATATTGTCGTACTCGTTCCCGAGGCACGGGAGCATGTACCTGCATCCAATGTCTCAAGAACGGGCCGTCCGTCCTTTCTGCAATGACTGCCAGGAGGCTGTTGCGACTGGCCCGCAATCTGCGAGCAATGGATGCTACTCTCTTGCGCATAGTTGCATCGAAGCAGTCAACTCTGGCTTCACTGAACATACCAGATGCGCTGCAGAATCGGGACAGTCGCAACAATATCCTGAAAGCGTTGTTATATTGAACACGGAGAGCTTTGTAGGTCTTTTGCGTGTACCGAATCCACAGGCTGCTGGTATAAAACGAGGTACAGTAGGCTCTAAACAACGTTAACTTAACCTCTTTAGAGCATCGAGCAAACCTGCGGGCAATCATATTCGCTCTAACCGACAAAGCCCTCCGTTCGCGCTCGATATCTTTATCATCCTTCATATTTTCAGTCACTATGTGGCCTAAATATTTAAATTGCTGCACCCGCTTTAAGGGCAACCCATCTAACCGCACTGGAGGCACGTGAGTCGGACATTTAGTCCCAGCTTTAAAAACCAAGAGCTCGCTTTTATTTGCGTTATATTTTAACCCGTGCTCATTTACATATCGTTCACACATGGACATAAGTTCCCTAAGGCCTCCTATCGAGGCACTCAGCAGCACCATGTCATCTGCATAGCTAATATTATTAAAGCAGACTCTGTCAATATGGCATCCGACATGGCACTTGCTGAGCTCAACGATAAGATCATTAACGTACAGGTTGAAAAGTGTCGGAGAACTCAACCCCCCCTGTCTTACGCCACAATTCAACCTGTACGAATCCGACAGCGTTCCAGCCCATCTCACGTTGTTGATTTGGTTAAGATTTACTTAATTGTCTTTTATTAATCGACAAGCAGAGCCCCGGGGCGCAGCTAGTGATAAAGTAATTCCTACGATTAAATTATTTTACGCCGATGAATCAACAATTTCGTTGAATAATTCGAAGTCTGTGCTACGTGTGTATAGTCGTAGTCATGTTAAATGCCTTTAGGTGACTGAGAAAAAAAACACAACGGTGATGGTGATCTATAACACATAATAAGAAATAGAAGTTTAATTGTACCTACGTTCAGTGATAGGGTTTATTCAAGAACACTTTTGTGATAGGCGATGGGCTAGCAACCTGTCACTATATTCTTTGAACCTTCATTCCACCAATAAGCCCACTATTCAGCTAAGCGTGGTCCTCGAGTGTCACGACTCTTGGCCCTGTGTGTACACACAATGGGTCTGCATGCAACAGTAGCGCGGCAAGCGCACGTGTCCTCATAGCGTGCGCGCCACGTACAGGATGGCGGGCCGCGGCAGCGTGCTGGCGGCGCCGCTGCCGGCCGCGGGGGCGCCGCTGGCGGCCCCGGGGGCACCGCCGACGCCACCGGTGGCGCCGCGGGTGCTGCGTGACGGGCTCGGCGACAGCTTGCGGGACGTCTTCGTCTGGTCCAACGCTGCGCAGGATAGGTACGGACATTTATTTATTATTTTTGTATTTATTTAATAAATTTGTACACAACAAATAGATATATAAAGAAATAGATAGAAAGGAAACATAAAATATGTTAAAACTAAGTACAAAGGTACATATTTTGGATTTTTGTGCATTTTATTTATATGTAGGTACTTAAGTACTTCATAAATTTTTTCACCATATTTTATTTCTATACATATATATGAGAGTACTTAAGTACAAAGATACTACTTATTTCTACAGAAATTTCTTTCAGTTATTTTATTTTTATATACATATTTCTAGTATTTTCATTCGTCAAATTATGTTTAGTATTTGCTTTCGTTAATAATTTTCAAAGTCGCCGATGAAATAGGACGAAATAAGATACCGGTTCTAAACTTAGCTACATGCTCTCAGGTCCAAAAGAACCGCGGGCAGCGGGTTGCGGGTGAGGAGTCAGTCAGAGTGCATGGGGCAGTGTTACAGAAATATGTACTCGTTGACACCTAAAATTCGCTACTACGAGTATTTACGTTGCGATTTCTGACTAAGTTCACACCGGCCTTTCTAGTATACAATTATATACATAAATCTGAATTACGTAATGTATAATTGATATTTTCCACTAACTGTACCACGTTTAAAGCAATAAAGTGTTTCAGGAGCGCGAAGAACATAGTGAACAAATGCGGGGAGATGAGGAACGCGTGCGAAGGGCTGTGCCTGTTCGACGGCGAGCGCGGCCGCTGCGTGTGTCCGCACGGGGACCTGGCGCCCGACGGACGGACCTGCACGCGTGAGTACTACCCAGATATACCTTTTTTTACACGACTAACCAAAAAAGGAGTGTTATGTTTTCAGGGTTTACGTATGTATGTAATTTCTTTATTTCATCATAAGTCCTGAACAGCTTAACACATTTTGATGTGAAGGTATTTTTAGATTTCTTGCATTAGCCCGAATGACATAGGCTATGTGAGTTGTCAGTTGTTTTTTTTTATTTGATTTATTTCTCAATAATTCATGTTCTAATTCTTAGCTGCGACTAAACGGTTGGAAATACCAATATTTAGAATTTAGATTTTTCTGTATTTCCATATTTATTTTTTACATGTTCAAGGAGAACCAACAGCTTGTGATCTTAAAACTAGGAATAAATGAATTGATTACAAGAAGCCAATTGTAGATTCCCGCTGGTATTTAGCGTTAATAAATGAATGTCTGTTTGTCCTTTGACTGTCAGCGTACTCGTCGTTCCTGATGTACTCGCGCGTGACGGCCGTCGACAGCGCGCACCTCGCGGACGAGGCGGACCTCAACTCGCCGTACCCGCCCATACAGCACAAGTGAGTTCTCTATCTGCTGCTAGCCCGCGCCCACAGGGCGGCCGCTTCCTAGAAACGGCGCGTCAAATATACCTACTACTACTACTATGAATGAAACTGTATATCCGTGAACACGTCACTAACACGTCAATGTGTGCGTTTTCATAGTCATAACGACCCACAACCACACAAGGGCGGGGGGGAAGTGCGGGAGGTGCGGGGGGTGCCATATTGCGGGAGGGGCAGGGAGTTTCCTTTCTGTACGTAGTACTTATATTATTTCTGTGCCGCGGCTTCGCCCGCGTGAATTTCCCACGGAAACAGTGCTTTTTCACGGGATGAAAGGTACACTATGTCCTTCTCAGTACTTCTAACTATGTGTATGCGAAATTCCAGCAAGGTTGGTAAGATAAAGCGTGAATAGGTAGGTAACAAATAAATAAACAAACAAATTCACTTTCGCATTTAGAATAGTTAGGATTAGTTTTCTAATGGCTTCGCCAGCACGAGTTGTTTTTCACTAATTTCGTAATAATAATAGATGTGCTAAATATTAGCGTGTTCTCCACCAGGGAACTGATGCGCAACGTCATTAGCTTAGCGTACTGGTACGACGAGTCGCGGCTGTTCTACTCCGACATCCAGCGCGGCGCCATCAGCACCGTCCTCTTCAACGGCTCCAGCCACCAGCCGCTGCTGAAACGTGAGTTTGCTCGACATGGATAGATAGATAAACCGTTTATTTGATGCTACAAACACACACATACAAAGATAAATACACGAGACATTTAAAACAAAAAAATAAAAGAAAGAAAACGTGAAAAGGATACACACTATCACGCCTGTATTCTTCGCAGGACGCAGGTTGTATGAGGGTGAGAGAAGAAGATAGAGAAAGACAAATGGTCTATAATAGTCGACAAACAGGCACGTTCCATTACTGTTATATATTTTAATACTAAATTTCCTACGTGACCAGTAGAGCCCGGAGGCATAGCGTCTCGAGGCAAATATCTTTTTCGTCCCGAGAGATTCGCTCTTTCGTTAAATATTGAATACATTTGCCTCAACGTAGAATATGTTATACACTTGTACAGAGGTGGGCCCGGTGGAGGGCATGGTGTTCTCGTCTGCGTCGGGCTGGCTGTACTGGACCAGCAACAGCCCGGCCGCCGTGCGCGGCGCGGACGTCAGCACGGCGCTGCGCGAACACAAGGAGCCCGTGATGCGGACCATACTGCGGCTGCCGAGAGGGGACCATGTCAGGGGCATCGATATTGATGTCTGTGACAGGTAAGGGCACGGATTTGTGGCACTATTTTCTATTCAATTAAATATTGGTAAATTCATAGACATCTAGAGACCGCGGCGCATAAATGACTCGTACCTAAATGTAATCATGTTGGCGTATTAATTTAAAATGTTACCAATAGATGGCGCTAAGCCTAGTTAAAACTCGATATGGTTTGGAAACCATAGTCGGCTGCAGGTAATTCTCACCCCCCTGAGATTCGGTGTGATCTCTCTGCAGTCGTACACACACAATTCTAATCTTATCTACTTGGAATAAAACTCATAGATTTATATTTACAAACCCCTTTTATAATACATGGTTTAAATTTTTTACACTTTATTTTATACATGGAAATACAATAGATCACATATACATTATGTAAAGTAGCGTTGCAGAACTATCGATAGTTGACCTTGAAAAATAGTCATACTATCGATAGTATTGACACGTGTCAATACTATCGATACTATTGATATACAATACTACTGAATTTTTACAAGCTATCGATAGTGCAATAGTATCGATTGTTTGTTGAAATATAAGTGTCAATACTATCGATAGGCCTATCGATAGTGTGACTATTTTTAAGGTGACAATACTATCGATAGTCGATATCGCTGAAACACTAATGTAAAGCTACGCGCATTAATCAACCAACACAACCCATCGCTGGTGCAGTCTACCGCAGACTACTTAAGACTGATGGGCTTGGTACTTGACAAGGCATTCTTAATACAAATCTTTAGTCAGCTTACATAATATTAATACCCCCCTCGTACACATAATGTAATTTCTTGCAGCCGGCTGTACTGGACGAACTGGAACGAGTCACACCCGTCCATCCAGCGCGCGTACGCGAGTGGACTGGGACTGCAGAGCGTCGTCACCACCGACATCCTCATGCCCAACGGCCTGGCGCTGGACCACCAGGTACACCTTGTTCTCTCTCTCGCACGTACGGTGTGTGACTGAGACAGGCTGAACTACACGCCACGCAGCGGACTGGGGCTGCAGAGCGTCGTCACCACCGACATCCTCATGCCCAACGGCCTGGCGCTGGACCACCAGGTACACCTTGTTCTCTCTCTCGCACGTACGGTGTGTGACTGAGACAGGCTGAACTACACGCCACGCAGCGGACTGGGGCTGCAGAGCGTCGTCACCACCGACATCCTCATGCCCAACGGCCTGGCGCTGGACCACCAGGTACACCTTGTTCTCTCTCTCGCACGTACGGTGTGTGACTGAGACAGGCTGAACTACACGCCACGCAGCGAGCTCAATGTAGTCAAATTCGATTCTTTACTCAGGAACGACCGCTTGACACTTCTCGGGAAAGTAAAATTTACTTGTGTAAAGTGACAAGACAAAACAAGAATACTTTATTAGCACACAAGATCACATTTCCATACACAAAGTAACTTATAACAAAAAAAAATAAAGGAAGATGTGCAAAAGGCGGCCTTATCGCTGAAAGCAATTTCTTCGAGGCAACCAATTGTGAAATTACTGAAAAAAAAAGTAAAGGGTAAAGATAAGGTGTAAAGTGAAGGGAAATTTCACTATCTCGAGATACTACTGATCTATTAGTTCATATTTTTTCACACTTTAAAGTGTGTTTAGTGAATGAATGAATGTTTTATTGATTTGTCCACCAGGCCAAGAAGATCTACTGGGCGGACGCCAGGCTGGACAAGATCGAGCGCTGCGACTACGACGGCTCGCACAGACAGGTCAGACAAAAATACATTACTCCAAAATCACTGTGTTGTTATTTATTTCTTGCATTTTTGTCTCTAGATTATATATATGATTGTGTAGTGTATATGTGATTGCAAATCTTAGGATGTTTACATCCAATATATATCTTACAGAAACAGGGAAGAAATGGTAACTATTATATTTAAGATGGAGATTGTACGACTTTGCTATAAAACGTGTTTCGTCTTACATTAGGGTCTCCATCATGCATAAGTGTATGTAAGTGAAGTACAGTGCATCCCGCATCAGATTCCTTGCATAATCCCGAGTAAAAAAAGCTGCATTATTATCTTCGTTTGTAGATAGTGACGCACTCGTCAGCCGAGCACCCGTTCGACGTGGCGGTGTACGGGGACTGGGTGTTCTGGACGGACTGGATCTCGCACGGCGTGTTCCGCGCGGACAAGCGGGCCGGTGACGTCACGCAGCTGCGGCGTGACGTCACACGACCCATGGCCCTCATTGCCGTGGCCAAACAACATCAAACATGTGAGTTACGTGAGATATAGTATGTTGGGGACGGACTGGGTCATCATTGTAGGAGATTTTCTTGAAATGTTTAATGTTTTATTGTTTTTGTGATCCCCTCCTAGGTTCCCCCGACCCGTGCGTGCCGCTGAACGGCGGGTGCGCGGAGCTGTGTCGCGCGGACGCGAGCGGGCGCGCCGCGTGCTCGTGCTCGGCGGGACGCGTGCTCGCGCACGACGGCCGCGCGTGCGTGCTGCCCGACTCTAGGTGACGGATATCTCATACTTGGCTTATTATACTAAAATCAACGATAAAATAATAAAAGAAATTTCTCAAAAAGTATTTTTTGAGAAATTTCTTTTATTATTTTTTGGCTAACCTCTCAAGCATTTGTATCTATTACCCTGTGTGTATAGGTGTGCGGACGGGCAGTTCGCGTGCGCGGAGGGCCCGTGCATCCCCGAGGAGCTGGTGTGCGACGGCGTGCCGCACTGCTCCGATAGCAACACCGCCAGCGACGAGGACCTTTATTACTGCAGTAAGATACAGCATTATCGCCTAAACTCATAATTCGGACAGTGAAACTGGCCGCCTAATCAATTCTTTAGCGTATCAAATTAAGCACCATCTCTTCAGATTTCAGATTGATGTACTAATTATTTTTATGTGTAAATATTGTTCTTTACAGACCTACGCTCTGTTAGATATTCTTTACAGAACTACGCTCTGCTAGATGTTTTTTACAGAACTTCGCTGTGCCAAAAATGTTTTCTATAAACTAGCAGCGATCCCAGATCACTGCTAATAGTCCACATATAGTCAACCCACGAACCAACCCACGTGCTCGGTGCTATTATAACGTTTAAATAAACATGTTTTGTCATTTGTTACGTGCAGCGTCTCGTTCGTGCCCCGTGGACATGTTGCGGTGCGGCGCGGGCGGGCGCTGCGTGCGCGCGAGTGCCGTGTGCGACGGCCGCGCCGACTGCGACGACGCGGCCGACGAGACCGACTGCGACTGTCCGGCAGGACATTACCGGTACTTGTGCCTTACTGTGGCTATTGTGTACAGATTATCGTTTGTGTGTACTGTGCAGAGCAACTACGCTCTGCTGCCAGAAAATGTGCGCAGAGCGAATCCGGACAAACGAAGCGGCGGGAAGAATTCTGTACCGGAACTTCACCGGGAAAAAACCACCGGTAAAAAATAAGTACCGGGAAGAAATCTCCACGCGGCACCACGTTTGCCCGACTAAAACCTAAATAACTTAACGCAGTCTGCTACCACCGTAGCTTATGAAGGGAGCTACAGGGCCCTATATGATAACCTAACCTATAAATTAATTACACTTAAAAAACACTTACCAAGCTAAATCTTCTTTCTCTTCGGATCCAAACTTGAGTATCTTCGGGAAGGGGGAATTCCTAATCACCCTACCTAACCCTTGAGATCTCAATTCCCCAGGACAAATAAATAGATTTCTTCCCGTAGTTTCACTCGGGAACAGCCAGATGTGAACAGCCAGCCACATTTCACCTCTCACAAGAAAAAGTCACCATGACGGGTACACAAACACAAAGTTCAATAGTTATTTAACAAACAGGAAATTCACAAACACAACTCAAGCTAATTAGCAATCAAAGAACGCGGAACCTCTCGCGTATTAAAAATCAAACCGATATCGCATGGGACAATTGCGACCGTCCGCGAGCCATTCGCGCTAGCAGTGTGAAAACCCCGAACGCCCTCTGGCGGCAGCAATGCGAAACGCCCGCGTTTAGTTTTACCCAATATATTACAAACATCCCCCCGTCCCGGTCTGAGAAGCAGACCGCTAGCTTACTCTACGGGAAGGCGGGCGAGAGAGGTCGCACCTCTCCTTAAAATCGAACCGTCGACCAACACCTCAGCCACACGCGGAGTGCCATCTCCGCCAAGAATCAAACGTAATATGCGAGCTCGTCGCCAAAGCAATGAGAAATTTGCCTCTTTTAACAATACTAAATCACCCTCCCTGGGAGGCTCAGTCCTGTCTGTCCACTTCACTCTTTGCTGCAGCAAATGCAAATATTCAAGCGACCAGCGACGCCAAAAGTCCTGGCTCATTTGCTGCAACATTTGAAAACGCGACAACCGATATACGCGTTCGTCCTTCCACGGGTATTCGGGCAGGGCATTCAAAGGCCCTCCCACCAAAAAATGACCAGGGGTGAGAGCTTCCAAGTCATTTGGATCTGGAGATAGCGGACAGAGAGGACGAGAGTTGAGGACCGCCTCAACTTTACAAAACACTGTGGCCAGCTCTTCAAAAGTTAGAGCCGTTTCTCCGATAATGCGGCGGAGGTGGGTCTTTGCGGATTTCACAGCCGCTTCAAAAATCCCTCCCCAATGGGGGCAACTTGGGGGACTAAACTTCCAGGTTATTCCCCTTTGAGCAGCAATTTGACTTAAACTAGTACAATTCTTATCAATAAACACAGAAACATCCTTAAGATAATTTACAGTTCCCTTATAGTTTGTGCCATTATCAGACCTAATAAGGGAAGGTAGACCTCGACGCGAAACAAAGCGATCCAACGCGGCGACGAAGGCCTCCGTAGTCAGAGCCGATACCACCTCCAAATGGACAGCCTTGGTGGCCAAACAAACAAATACACACAAATAGCCCTTCACAATACGGGCATTACGAAAGGGAGAAGCCTTGATCGAAAAGGGACCGGCAAAATCGGTTCCAACGCCGTCAAACGGTCTCGACGGTCGGATTCGATCAGCGGGCAAATCACCCATCTGTGGTTGCATCGTGGATGCCTTCAACCTATAACATGCAATACATCGAAACAGGACACTACGGATTGCTCTTCGGGCTGACAAAATCCAAAACTCGCGTTGCAAAATAGCCAACAAAGCATTGCACCCAGCATGGGCGTTACGAATGTGTCGATCAGACACCAAAAGCTGCACCAAGGGTCCGCCCTTGGGCAACAACAGAGGATGGCGAGTCTCATATGGAAGATCCGCCTTCCGGAGCCTGCCTCCAACCCGAAGAAGCCCATCCGAGTCGATGTACGGGTTCAAACGAGCGACCGCGCCCTTCAACTTAGCGCGTCCGTCGCGCAAGATACGAAGCTCTGACTCAAACCGTCCGGTCTGCACGACACGGACCCAATGCAACAATGCGCTCCGGCGCTCTTCTGCACCTGCAATCGGCTCCAACCGCTTTGCCTGTGGGTTTCTACAATTATGTATGAAACGCTTAATCCAACTGGTGACACCCAGAAGCTTATCCAAGCTGCTATACCGAGCAAGTAGCCAATCCGGCTCCGACGTCGTCTCAGCGACTACAGCATGTACACGGAGCCCAGTCAAACTCAAAGAAGTAACATCTGTCTGACAGACAGGCCAAGAAGTTTCTGATCCCATCAGCCACTCTGGACCCCACCAGAGCGGGTGTGACACCAATTCTGGTGCCGTACAACCTCGGGAAGCACAGTCCGCTGGGTTAAGCTCTCCCGGCACATGTCTCCATGTTATATCAATTCCGATATTCTGGATTTGGGAAACCCGATTTCCCACAAAAACCTCCAAGGTATGTGGGGCCGCGCGCAACCATGCAAGCGCGACCTGGCTATCCGACCAGGCGAAGATGTCTCGTATCTCGACCGTGGCCGCCAGCTCACTGGCAACGTGATGCAACAATTTAGAGAGAAGGTGAGCTCCACTCAACTCAAGCTTGGGGATAGTCAGCCTAGTCCTGATGGGGGCGACCTTGCTCTTCCCTAACAAAAGCGAGACATTGACCCGGCCATCGGCGTCAACTGTCCGCATATAGACTGACGCGGCGTAGCCTCGCTCCGACGCGTCACAAAAGCCATGCAGGCTGGCTCGATATTTCCCGGGGGGCAATATTCGACGAGGCAAGGCAATCCGATTGACTTCCTTGATCGATGAAAACAACTCGAGCCAATCATCCAATGGAGAGCCAAACAGCGGCTCGTCCCACGAGACGCCCAAAGTCCAAAGTCTCTGAAGAAGACACTTTGCAGAGAATATCACTGGACTGATCCAACCGCTTGGATCAAACATACGGGCTATTACGGACAACACCGTTCTCTTAGTCCAGACCTTTGGTATTTCCAAGTCCACTTGGAATGTGAAGATATCGGTTAGCGGCTGGTACTGCATGCCCAGCACCGCTATCCTGTTGGGATCATCCACATCCTCAAACAGGTGAGGGTTCTGTTGGTGATCCTCCGGGATCCCTTCTAGAACTTTAGGCTCATTAGACAACCACTTACGTAGCTCGTAGCCACCTGTCTTCAATATTTCAATCAATTCATCCCGCAGTAGGAGGGCCTCCTCAATACTTTGGGCTCCGGTGCACACGTCATCAACATACAAGTCACGTGACAGCACGGAAGCCCCACGGGGAAAGCGGATCCGTTCCCGCTCTGCCAATTCAAGCAATGATCTGATGGCGATATAGGGACTAGATTTCAAACCATAGGTGTTTGTATTGAGTTCATACACCGTCACAGGATCCTCAGGGCGCTCACGCCAGAGTATCAACTGGAATCGCCTGTCCTCAGGATGTATGACTGTCTGGCGGAACATCATCCGGATGTCCGCGCCAAAAACCACTTGATGTCTTCTAAAGTTCAAGATGATGTCAATTATGTCCCTATGCAATTTGGGACCCGAATGCAAACACAGATTCAACGAAACCCCGTTCGAAGTGGGTGCGGACCCATCGAAGACGGTCCGCAACTTGCCCGTTGAGGCCTTCACCACCGCGTGGTGGGGCCAAAAATAATGCTCAGTTGAGCTCCAATCAACTCGAGCCGGAGACATGTGACCCAAATCCTCGTACTCGCGCATACATTCAATATATTTATCGCGAAGTACGTGGTCACGCTGCATACGTCGCTCCATGGACAGCAGTCGTTTCTCCGCAAGCGCCCTACTTTGCCCTAGGCTAGGACGAGAGGCAACAAAAGGTAACCTAGTTACAAACCGACCGGAGGGCAACCTCTCCGTGGTCGATCGAAAAAGGGCTTCGCACTCAGCGTGTTCCGGATCCATCCTGGAACTCATAGGTGGCTCCTCCACCTCCCAAAACCTTTGCATGGTCTTGGCCAAGGACGCAGATGCGACAACCGGTGGCTCCTCCGCGGTGCCATTATCAAACACAGGGCCCATCAGGGCAAAACCAAAAATCGTAGACACTGCCATCAGTGAAGACGAACCCAGAGCCTTCTGTGTACCCAACAAAATCCAACCCAATACGTCCGAGCCCAGGAGCAAGTCCACTGGGCCGGGATGAAAGACAAAGGGGTCGGCCAAATCCAGACCCGAAACCAAAGACAACACACCCGGCGGTATGTCTGTCGAGGGTGCCAACCCGCAATGGTATCCATTACCATAGCCGAAGTCGTGATCCTCATTGTGGAGGACTTCAGCGAAGAAAAGGTGACAAGTGTCTGGCCCGTCAGACACTTCACTTGTATGCCACCAACTCCAAGAAGTGGCACAGGCGAGTCTTCCACGACTAAACCTAACTGGTGTGCCACTCGAGTGGTAACCAAACTGCTTTGAGCCCCTGAGTCCAACAGAGCTCTCAAATTAATGGCTTCCCCCTACGACCCCATACGCGGACCACCGCGGTAGGGAGCAGAACCGTCCGCGGCTCTGTCCCAGCAAGGGAGCAAGCTAGTTACGGGCTCCCCACTCTCTCCAAACCAGGGGCGCGCCACTGACCCGGATAATATGGCGGGCGAGTGCACATCCCCATCTGAGGGGGGCATAACCCGCGGCCCGGCCATACATATGGTACGGCGGGTGGTACTCCAGCCGTGGGTACTCGTGCAGCGGCGGAGAAAACCGCTGCGGCTGCATGTGTTGGGTATTGGTAACCCGCGTGGAGGGGTGTCCCCACTCTCACGTCCGATCTAGGGCCCCCGCCCATGGGGGCCCTATCCGGGGCCTGGCCAGCCACATACTGGCCATGACCTTGGGGCGCGTGGTCCCGGTCCGCCAAGACCCGCGCAGGTACGCGACCCCCTCCCGAGGGGGTGCGACGAGCGAAGCCGCGTCCTCCATCCGATGGTGGAGGGCTTCGCGCAGGAGCGCCCCCGCCCATAGGGGACCCCTGCCTCAACATCCGGGTGCCATCCCCGTTGCGGTTCATGCAAAGCATCGCGTGGTGCCGCCCACGGCATGCACTGCATGGTATGGCACTGGGACAGTCACGTGCATAGTGACTGCCCAAACAATAAAAGCAAAGTTCATGCCGCTTTGCCATGCGGCGCCTATCTTGTACTGGCAGTCTCTGCCAGTCCCTGCATTGCAGCAGGCTGTGGCCCATCCGGCCACATTGCAGGCAGTCCGCGTCCCCCGCGACTGCTGCCGTGTGTGCAACCCGCACACCAGCTCCACGCGGTGGCGGTTGCCGTCCCTGGTGGGGCCTCGAGGGTTCCAAGGGCCTACGTTCAGGCGCTCTGGATGGCGCTGAGTCCGTCATGGTATTCTCAGCAGCCCGTGCCTCAAACTCCAAAAACTTCACCAAGTCAGTGAATGTTGGTAGGGTGGTGCTGTCCCGTTCCGCATTTTCGCGCTCAAACCGCGAGCGGATGTCATTGGGCAATTTGCCCAATACAATGTGCACCAACAAAAAAGACCATTGGTCCACCGGCAGCCCCAGTGTGCGGAGCGCGTTACAGGCCACTGTAACGGGCGTGAGCAACTGCAGGCGCAACTGTGCCCTGTTGGCCACCTTGGGCAGGGCCATCAACTGTGCGGCGTGCGCATCCGCTAACAAACGTAAGTTTTGGTAGCGGGAGTTCAATAACTCCCAAGCCGTATCGTACTGGTCGTCCTCCACCCGGAGGTGCTGGATGAGCGACCGCGCTTCATCCTCAAGAGTGGAGAGGAGGTAGGCCATCTTCTGGGCCTTCGACAAATCCTGTCGTGCTACGACCAGGGACTCAAACATATTTTTATATGCCACCCACTCCTCCATCCTACCCCCAAAGTGGGACAGCTGAAGGGTGGGGAGCCGACCAGTAACCGCTGGTCCTTCCTGTCTAACAGGTGTGCGAGGGGCTGGTCCGCCAGCCTGTCTCGCCCTTATTGCGGTCACCGCCTCCGCGATATCATCGTGCAGACTCAGGATCTGGTCCATGTCCGCCATGTGACCTGCGTAGGCCTCCGGGGTAAGATCGGCTTCGGTAAGCGCCGCCATGGCCGCTTCCGCGCTAATCAATCGTGAGTGGAGGTGATCCGCTCTTAGCAGTATGGCGCCCTCCCTGTCCTTCCGGGACAGGAGTCCTCCGGCCGTCACAAACCATCTCAATTCGTTGGCGAGTGTCGCCCTAGCATTGGAGGCCTTCGCCATCGCGTCAAGTCACAAACAAAAAAATAACAAAAGGTAAATAAAAAACAACAAAATCAAGCAACTACACGAAGAACCGCGGTAGGTATGAGAATGGCACAAACCCGGAACGCACGGTACAAACCGCAAACAAATACAAAAAAGGTTACAAATATTCTTATACAAACAAACTAAGAAAAATCTAATAATTTTTACAAACAATTAATTATTTTTTTACAAACGAACAAATAGAGGGTAGATAAACTACGCTCTGCTACCAGAAAATGTGCAGAGCAACTACGCTCTGCTGCCAGAAAATGTGCGCAGAGCGAATCCGGACAAACGAAGCGGCGGGAAGAATTCTGTACCGGAACTTCACCGGGAAAAAACCACCGGTAAAAAATAAGTACCGGGAAGAAATCTCCACGCGGCACCACGTTTGCCCGACTAAAACCTAAATAACTTAACGCAGTCTGCTACCACCGTAGCTTATGAAGGGAGCTACAGGGCCCTATATGATAACCTAACCTATAAATTAATTACACTTAAAAACACTTACCAAGCTAAATCTTCTTTCTCTTCGGATCCAAACTTGAGTATCTTCGGGAAGGGGGAATTCCTAATCACCCTACCTAACCCTTGAGATCTCAATTCCCCAGGACAAATAAATAGATTTCTTCCCGTAGTTTCACTCGGGAACAGCCAGATGTGAACAGCCAGCCACATTTCACCTCTCACAAGAAAAAGTCACCATGACGGGTACACAAACACAAAGTTCAATAGTTATTTAACAAACAGGAAATTCACAAACACAACTCAAGCTAATTAGCAATCAAAGAACGCGGAACCTCTCGCGTATTAAAAATCAAACCGATATCGCATGGGACAATTGCGACCGTCCGCGAGCCATTCGCACGAGCAGTGTGAAAACCCCGAACGCCCTCTGGCGGCAGCAATGCGAAACGCCCGCGTTTAGTTTTACCCAATATATTACAAACATGTACTGATCTCATGCGACAGTCTCGTCCCTGAGACTCATTTACAATGTTGACGAGCGACATATTGCACAATTTGTCCCCTAGCGTATTCTTAACTGTGGGGAACCGACCCTAGTTATGATGCTGATTTAAACGACCTGAGTTTCACACAACAATGTTTATTTAGATTTACGTAAACTAATTTGTTTGTAATATATTGGGTAAAACTAAACGCAGGCGTTTCGCATTGCTGCCGCCAGAGGGCGTTCGGGGTTTTCACACTGCTAGCGTGGAATGCGTCGCGTGTAGTCGCCATTGCCCTATGCGATATCGGTTTGATTTTTAATACGCGAGAAGTTCCGCGTTCTTTGATTGCTAATTAGCTTGAGTTGTGTTTGTGAATTTCCTGTTTGTTAAATAACTATTGAACTTTGTGTTTGTGTACCCGTCATGGTGACTTTCTCCTGTGGGATGTGACGCGTGGCTGCTCGCTCACATCTATTTGTTGCCGAGCCGATTTCGGGAAGAAATCTATTTATTTGTTCTGTGGAATTGAGATCTCAAGGGTTAGGTAGGGTAATTAGGAATTCCCCCTTCCCGAAGACACTCAAGTTTGGATCCGAAGAGAAAGAAGATTTAGTTTGGTAAGTGTTCAATTCTAGTTAGTTTATAGGTTAGGTTATCATATAGGGCCCTGTAGCTCCCTTCATAAGCTACGGTGGTAGCAGACTGCGTATAGCTTAAGTTAGATTCTAGTCGGACAAGCGTGGTGTCGCGTGGAGATTTTTTCCCGGTACTTAATTTTACCGGTAGATTTTTTCCCGGTAAAGTTCCGGTGCAAGAATTCTTCCCGCCGCTTCGTTTGTCCGGATTCGCTCTGCGCACATTTTCTGGCAGCAGAGCGTAGTTGCTCTGCACATTTTCTGGTAGCAGAGCGTAGTTTATCTACCCTCTATTTGTTCGGTTGTAAAAAATAATTAATGGTTTGTAAAAATTATTAGATTTTCTTAGTTTGTTTGTATAAGAATATTTGTAACCTTTTTTGTATTTGTTTGCGGTTTATACCGTGCGTTCCGGGTTTGTGCCATTCTCATACCTACCGCGGTTCTTCGTGTAGTTGCTTGATTTTGTTGTTTTTTATTTACCTTTTGTTATTTTTTGTTTGTGACTTGACGCGATGGCGAAGGCCTCCAATGCTAGGGCGACACTCGCCAACGAATTGAGATGGTTTGTGACGGCCGGAGGACTCCTGTCCCGGAAGGACAGGGAGGGCGCCATACTGCTAAGAGCGGATCACCTCCACTCACGTTTGATTAGCGCGGAAGCGGCCATGGCGGCGCTTACCGAAGCCGATCTTACCCCGGAGGCCTACGCAGGTCACATGGCGGACATGGACCAGATCCTGAGTCTGCACGATGATATCGCGGAGGCGGTGACCGCAATAAGGGCGAGACAGGCTGGCGGACCAGCCCCTCGCACACCTGTTAGACAGGAAGGACCAGCGGTTACTGGTCGGCTCCCCACCCTTCAGCTGTCCCACTTTGGGGGTAGGATGGAGGAGTGGGTAGCATATAAAAATATGTTTGAGTCCCTGGTCGTAGCACGACAGGATTTGTCGAAGGCCCAGAAGATGGCCTACCTCCTCTCCACTCTTGAGGATGAAGCGCGGTCGCTCATCCAGCACCTCCGGGTGGAGGACGACCAGTACGATACGGCTTGGGAGTTCTTGAACTCCCGCTACCAAAACTTACGTTTGTTAGCGGATGCGCACGCCGCACAGTTGATGGCCCTGCCCAAGGTGGCCAACAGGGCACAGTTGCGCCTGCAGTTGCTCACGCCCGTTACAGTGGCCTGTAACGCGCTCCGCACACTGGGGCTGCCGGTGGACCAATGGTCTTTTTTGTTGGTGCACATTGTATTGGGCAAATTGCCCAATGACATCCGCTCGCGGTTTGAGCGCGAAAATGCGGAGCGGGATAGCACCACCCTACCAACATTCACTGACTTGGTGAAGTTTTTGGAGTTTGAGGCACGGGCTGCTGAGAATACCATGACGGACTCAGCGCCATCCAGAGCGCCTGAACGTAGGCCCTTGGAACCCTCATGGCGAGGGAGGCCCCAACAGGGACGGCAACCGCCACCGCGTGGAGCTGGTGCGCGGGTTGCACACACGGCAGCAGTCGCGAGGGACGCGGACTGCCTGCAATGTGGTCGGATGGGCCACAGCCTGCTGCAATGCAGGGACTGGCAGGGACTGCCAGTACAAGATCGGCGCCGCATGGCAAAGCGGCATGAACTTGGCTTTTATTGTTTGGGCGGTCACTATGCACGTGACTGTCCCAGTGCCATACCATGCAGTGCATGCCGTGGGCGGCACCACGCGATGCTTTGCATGAACCGCAACGGGGATGGCACCCGGATGTTGAGGCAGGGGGTCCCCTATGGGCGAGGGGCGCTCCTGCGCGAAGCCCTCCACCACCGGACGGAGGACGCGGCTTCGCTCGTCGCACCCCCTCGGGAGGGGGTCGCGTACCTGCGCGGGTCTTGGCGGACCGGGACCACGCGCCCCAAGGTCATGGCCAGTATGTAGCTGGCCAGGCCCCGGATAGGGCCCCCATGGGCGGGGGCCCTAGATCGGACGTGAGAGTGGGGACACCCCCTCCCACGCGGGTTACCAATACCCAACACATGCAGCCGCAGCGGTTTCTCCGCCGCTGCACGAGTACCCACGGCTGGAGTACCACCCGCCGTACCATATGTATGGCCGGGCCGCGGGTTATGCCCCCTCAGATGGGGATGTGCACTCGCCCGCCATATTATCCGGGTCAGTGGCGCGCCCCTGGTTTGGAGAGAGTGGGGAGCCCGTAACTAGCTTGCTCCCTTGCTGGGACAGAGCCGCGGACGGTTCTTGCTCCCTACCGCGGTGGTCCGCGTATGGGGTCGTAGGGGAAGCCATTAATTTGAGAGCTCTGTTGGACTCAGGGGCTCAAAGCAGTTTGGTTACCACTCGAGTGGCACGCCAGTTAGGTTTAGTCGTGGAAGACTCGCCTGTGCCACTTCTTGGAGTTGGTGGCATACAAGTGAAGTGTCTGACGGGCCAGACACTTGTC
Source organism: Ephestia elutella (assembly GCA_018467065.1). Taxonomy (NCBI): domain Eukaryota; kingdom Metazoa; phylum Arthropoda; class Insecta; order Lepidoptera; family Pyralidae; genus Ephestia; species Ephestia elutella. The sequence goes on from CM031583.1 coordinate 451,294, forward strand.
ACCTTTTCTTCGCTGAAGTCCTCCACAATGAGAGATCACGACTTCGGCTATGGTAATGGATACCATTGCGGGTTGGCACCCCTCGACAGACATACCGCCGGAGTGTGTTGTCTTTGGTTTCGGGTCTGGATTTGGCCGACCCCTTTGTCTTTCATCCCGGCCCAGTGGACTTGCTCCTGGGCTCGGACGTATTGGGTTGGATTTTGTTGGGTACACAGAAGGCTCTGGGTTCGTCTTCACTGATGGCAGTGTCTACGATTTTTGGTTTCGCCCTGATGGGCCCTGTGTTTGATAATAGCACCGTGGAGGAGCCACCGGTCGTCGCATCAGCGTCCTTGGCCAAGACCATGCAAAGGTTTTGGGAGGTGGAGGAGCCACCTAGGAGTTCCAGGATGGATCCGGAACACGCTGAGTGCGAAGCCCTTTTTCGATCGACCACGGAGAGGTTGCCCTCCGGTCGGTTTGTAACTAGGTTACCTTTTGTTGCCTCTCGTCCTAGCCTAGGGCAAAGTAGGGCGCTTGCGGAGAAACGACTGCTGTCCATGGAGCGACGCATGCAGCGTGACCACGTACTTCGCGATAAATATATTGAATTTATGCGCGAGTACGAGGATTTGGGTCACATGTCTCCGGCTCGAGTTGATTGGAGCTCAACTGAGCATTATTTTTTGCCCCACCACGCGGTGGTGAAGGCCTCAACGGGCAAGTTGCGGACTGTCTTTGATGGGTCCGCACCCACTTCGAACGGAGTTTCGTTGAATCTATGTTTGCATTCAGGTCCCAAATTGCATAGGGACATAATTGACATCATCTTGAACTTTAGAAGACATCAAGTGGTTTTTGGCGCGGACATCCGGATGATGTTCCGCCAGACAGTCATACATCCTGAGGACAGGCGATTCCAGTTGATACTCTGGCGTGAGCGCCCTGAGGATCCTGTGACGGTGTATGAACTCAATACAAACACCTATGGTTTGAAATCTAGTCCCTATATCGCCATCAGATCATTGCTTGAATTGGCAGAGCGGGAACGGATCCGCTTTCCCCGTGGGGCTTCCGTGCTGTCACGTGACTTGTATGTTGATGACGTGTGCACCGGAGCCCAAAGTATTGAGGAGGCCCTCCTACTGCGGGATGAATTGATTGAAATATTGAAGGCAGGTGGCTACGAGCTACGTAAGTGGTTGTCTAATGAGCCTAAAGTTCTAGAAGGGATCCCGGAGGATCACCAACAGAACCCTCACCTGTTTGAGGATGTGGATGATCCCAACAGGATAGCGGTGCTGGGCATGCAGTACCAGCCGCTAACCGATATTTTTACATTCCAAGTGGACTTGGAAATACCAAAGGTCTGGACTAAGAAGAACGGTGTTGTCCGTAATAGCTCGTATGTTTGATCCAAGCGGTTGGATCAGTCCAGTGATATTCTCTGCGAAGTGTCTTCTTCAGAGACTTTGGACTTTGGGCGTCTCGTGGGACGAGCCGCTGTTTGGCTCTCCATTGGATGATTGGCTCGAGTTGTTTTCATCGATTAAGGAAGTCAATCGGATTGCCTTGCCTCGTCGAATATTGCCCCCCGGGAAATATCGAGCCAGCCTGCATGGCTTTTGTGACTCGTCGGAGCGAGGCTACGCCGCGTCAGTCTATATGCGGACAGTTGACGCCGATGGCCGGGTCAATGTCTCGCTTTTGTTAGGGAAGAGCAAGGTCGCCCCCATCAGGACTAGGCTGACTATTCCCAAGCTTGAGTTGAGTGGAGCTCACCTTCTTTCTAAATTGTTGCATCACGTTGCCAGTGAGCTGGCGGCCACGGTCGAGATACGAGACATCTTCGCCTGGTCGGATAGCCAGGTCGCGCTTGCATGGTTGCGCGCGGCCCCACATACCTTGGAGGTTTTTGTTGGAAACAGGGTTTCCCAAATTCAAAATATTGGAATTGATATAACATGGAGACATGTGCCGGGAGAGCTTAACCCAGCGGACTGTGCTTCCCGAGGTTGTACGGCACCAGAATTGGTGTCACACCCGCTCTGGTGGGGTCCAGAGTGGCTGATGGGATCAGAAACATCTTGGCCTGTCTGTCAGACAGATGTTACTTCTTTGAGTTTGACTGGGCTCCGTGTACATGCTGTAGTCGCTGAGACGACGTCGGAGCCGGATTGGCTACTTGCTCGGTATAGCAGCTTGGATAAGCTTCTGGGTGTTACCAGTTGGATTAAGCGTTTCATACATAATTGTAGAAACCCACAGGCAAAGCGGTTGGAGCCGATTGCAGGTGCAGAAGAGCGCCGGAGCGCATTGTTGCATTGGGTCCGTGTCGTGCAGACCGGACGGTTTGAGTCAGAGCTTCGTATTTTGCGCGACGGACGCGCTAAGTTGAAGGGCGCGGTCGTTCGTTTGAACCCGTACATCGACTCGGATGGGCTTCTTCGGGTTGGAGGCAGGCTCCGGAAGGCGGATCTTCCATATGAGACTCGCCATCCTCTGTTGTTGCCCAAGGGCGGACCCTTGGTGCAGCTTTTGGTGTCTGATCGACACATTCGTAACGCCCATGCTGGGTGCAATGCTTTGTTGGCTATTTTGCAACGCGAGTTTTGGATTTTGTCTGCCCGAAGAGCAATCCGTAGTGTCCTGTTTCGATGTATTGCATGTTATAGGTTGAAGGCATCCACGATGCAACCACAGATGGGTGATTTGCCCGCTGATCGAATCCGACCTTCGAGACCGTTTGACGGCGTTGGAACCGATTTTGCCGGTCCCTTTTCGATCAAGGCTTCTCCCTTTCGTAATGCCCGTATTGTGAAGGGCTATTTGTGTGTATTTGTTTGTTTGGCCACCAAGGCTGTCCATTTGGAGGTGGTATCGGCTCTGACTACGGAGGCCTTCGTCGCCGCGTTGGATCGCTTTGTTTCGCGTCGAGGTCTACCTTCCCTTATTAGGTCTGATAATGGCACAAACTATAAAGGAACTGTAAATTATCTTAAGGATGTTTCCGTGTTTATTGATAAAAATTGTACTAGTTTAAGTCAAATTGCTGCCCAAAGGGGAATAACCTGGAAATTTAGTCCCCCAAGTTGCCCCCATTGGGGAGGGATTTTTGAAGCGGCTGTGAAATCCGCAAAGACCCACCTCCGCCGCATTATCGGAGAAACGGCTCTAACTTTTGAAGAGCTGGCCACAGTGTTTTGTAAAGTTGAGGCGGTCCTCAACTCTCGTCCTCTCTGTCCGCTATCTCCAGATCCAAATGACTGGGAAGCTCTCACCCCTGGTCATTTTTTGGTGGGAGGGCCGTTGAATGCCCTGCCCGAATACCCGTGGAAGGATGAACGCGTATATCGGTTGTCGCGTTTTCAAATGTTGCAGCACATGAGCCAGGACTTTTGGCGTCGCTGGTCGCTTGAATATTTGCATTTGCTGCAGCAAAGAGTGAAGTGGACAGACAGGACTGAGCCTCCCAGGGAGGGTGATTTAGTATTGTTAAAAGAGGCAAATTTGCCCTCATTGCTTTGGCGACGAGCTCGCATATTACGTTTGATTCTTGGCGGAGATGGCACTCCGCGTGTGGCTGAGGTGTTGGTCGACGGTTCGATTTTAAGGAGAGGTGTGACCTCTCTCGCCCGCCTTCCCGTAGAGTAAGCTAGCGGTCTGCTTCTCAGACCGGGACGGGGGGATGTTTGTAATATATTGGGTAAAACTAAACGCAGGCGTTTCGCATTGCTGCCGCCAGAGGGCGTTCGGGGTTTTCACACTGCTAGCGTGGAATGCGTCGCGTGTAGTCGCCATTGCCCTATGCGATATCGGTTTGATTTTTAATACGCGAGAAGTTCCGCGTTCTTTGATTGCTAATTAGCTTGAGTTGTGTTTGTGAATTTCCTGTTTGTTAAATAACTATTGAACTTTGTGTTTGTGTACCCGTCATGGTGACTTTCTCCTGTGGGATGTGACGCGTGGCTGCTCGCTCACATCTATTTGTTGCCGAGCCGATTTCGGGAAGAAATCTATTTATTTGTTCTGGGGAATTGAGATCTCAAGGGTTAGGTAGGGTAATTAGGAATTCCCCCTTCCCGAAGACACTCAAGTTTGGATCCGAAGAGAAAGAAGATTTAGTTTGGTAAGTGTTCAATTCTAGTTAATTTATAGGTTAGGTTATCATATAGGGCCCTGTAGCTCCCTTCATAAGCTACGGTGGTAGCAGACTGCGTATAGCTTAAGTTAGATTCTAGTCGGACAAGCGTGGTGTCGCGTGGAGATTTTTTCCCGGTACTTAATTTTACCGGTAGATTTTTTCCCGGTAAAGTTCCGGTACAGAATTCTTCCCGCCGCTTCGTTTGTCCGGATTCGCTCTGCGCACATTTTCTGGCAGCAGAGCGTAGTTGCTCTGCACATAATTAGATATTTAAATGATGGATGGCGCGTGTGTGTCAATGCGGATCTTATGCATGACTGCTGCGCCGCCGCCGCGCGGGTTGGCGCGGCGTCAGCGCTTTTGCTGTTAGAGGATCACCTCGAACATTAACTTTAATTGTAATTTAATTGAGCAGCTGCGATGACGGCGCGTGCGTGGAGGTGTCAGCGCGCTGCGACGGCGTGCAGCAGTGCGCGGACGCGAGTGACGAGCGCGGGTGCGCGCGCGGCGCGTGCGGCGCGCTCGGGGCCGGCGCGCGCGCGTGCGCGGATGGCGCGGGCTGCTACCTGCCCGGCTGGCGCTGCGACGGACACCAGGACTGCGCCGACGGCAGCGACGAGGACGGCTGCAACGTCACGCGCGCAGGTGAACACAACTAGACATAGATAAGAAAAGAACAGACAAAATCTATAGAAGATTTTTGCCAGACGTGAAAAAAATATTAATGAACTTTTTTTTAACTTTGTGATTATTTTATTTGATTTACAAAAGGTATAATCACAGATTACAAAATACTACACTTAATACAGTCTGAATTCTACATAACATTTAGACTCCGTAATCTTGAAAAGACTATACACGACATTCATAAGTTCACATTACACAAATCAATACAAATTATTTAATATTGCGATTGCGATTCCTGTCGAAGGCTACCAATATGTTTTATAATATGTGTACAGATTCGCCAACAGAAGAGAGCCCCCCGGGCTGCGCGTCAGACCAGTTCACGTGCACTCCGGAGCCGCTGGAGTGCGTCCCGCTGGCGTGGCTGTGCGACGGCCGCGCCGACTGCAGCGGCGGCGAGGACGAGGCCACGCATTGCCGTGAGTTGCATTTGTTATTTTATTACTCACTAGAAACCCCTAGGTATTGCCGTTACGGATTTTATACAATAACCTTTACTCACACTCAATTTAATTTCTAGTAAGCGAAGCCACATTTTTACGTTGTGTTGAAACAAAAAACAGCTTTTAAAACAAAGTACTGTCCACTTTCTTCATCTTCTCATCTTTTGCTCGATATGTTTCATGTTTTGCGCGATGGACGCGCTAAGTAGAGGGGCGCGGTCGGTCGTCTGAATCCGTTTATATACTCGGATGGGCTTCTTCGGGTCGGAGGCCGGCTCCGGAAGGCGGACCTTCTATACGGGACTCGCCACCCTTTGTTGTTGCCCAAGGGTGAACCCTTGGTGCAAATTCTGGTGTCTGATAGACACATTCGTAACGCCCATGCAGGGTGCAATGCTTTAATAGCTATTTTGCAACTCGAATTTTGGATTTTTCAGTTCATCAGGATCAGCGATCCCAGATCACTGCTAATAGAAAAAAAAAAAAAAAATTGTCCGCATATAGCCCGTGTACCCAAATTCAGACCCGAGCCGGTGGGTCAGTCGAACCCGAGCACGTGGGTTAGTTCGTGGGTTGGCTATATGTCGGCTATTAGCAGTGATCTGGGATTGCTGCGAGAAGAGAGGAAAAATACTGTATTCCTCCATCTATAAAACGCAATATAGCTCTTACATTCTCATTGATTCCCCTCGCAGGCCACACGAACACCACCTGCCTGGCGTCGCAGTTCACGTGCGGCGCGGGCGCGTGCGTGCCGCTGTCGGCGCGCTGCGACGGCGCCGTCGACTGCGCGGGCGGGGAGGACGAGCGCGGCTGCGGCTGCGACGGCTTCCGCTGCCACCACGCCGAGACCTGCATCCGAGCGGTCGGTATATCACTACTCATAGGACGAGCGCGGCTGCGGCTGCGACGGCTTCCGCTGCCACCACGCCGAGACCTGCATCCGAGCGGTCGGTATATCACTACTCATAGGACGAGCGCGGCTGCGGCTGCGACGGCTTCCGCTGCCACCACGCCGAGACCTGCATCCGAGCGGTCGGTATATCACTACTCATAGGACGAGCGCGGCTGCGGCTGCGACGGCTTCCGCTGCCACCACGCCGAGACCTGCATCCGAGCGGTCGGTATATCACTACTCATAGGACGAGCGCGGCTGCGGCTGCGACGGCTTCCGCTGCCACCACGCCGAGACCTGCATCCGAGCGGTCGGTATATCACTACTCATAGGACGAGCGCGGCTGCGGCTGCGACGGCTTCCGCTGCCACCACGCCGAGACCTGCATCCGAGCGGTCGGTATATCACTACTCATAGGACGAGCGCGGCTGCGGCTGCGACGGCTTCCGCTGCCACCACGCCGAGACCTGCATCCGAGCGGTCGGTATATCACTACTCATAGGACGAGCGCGGCTGCGGCTGCGACGGCTTCCGCTGCCACCACGCCGAGACCTGCATCCGAGCGGTCGGTATATCACTACTCATAGGACGAGCGCGGCTGCGGCTGCGACGGCTTCCGCTGCCACCACGCCGAGACCTGCATCCGAGCGGTCGGTATATCACTACTCATAGGACGAGCGCGGCTGCGGCTGCGACGGCTTCCGCTGCCACCACGCCGAGACCTGCATCCGAGCGGTCGGTATATCACTACTCATAGGACGAGCGCGGCTGCGGCTGCGACGGCTTCCGCTGCCACCACGCCGAGACCTGCATCCGAGCGGTCGGTATATCACTACTCATAGGACGAGCGCGGCTGCGGCTGCGACGGCTTCCGCTGCCACCACGCCGAGACCTGCATCCGAGCGGTCGGTATATCACTACTCATAGGACGAGCGCGGCTGCGGCTGCGACGGCTTCCGCTGCCACCACGCCGAGACCTGCATCCGAGCGGTCGGTATATCACTACTCATAGGACGAGCGCGGCTGCGGCTGCGACGGCTTCCGCTGCCACCACGCCGAGACCTGCATCCGAGCGGTCGGTATATCACTACTCATAGGACGAGCGCGGCTGCGGCTGCGACGGCTTCCGCTGCCACCACGCCGAGACCTGCATCCGAGCGGTCGGTATATCACTACTCATAGGACGAGCGCGGCTGCGGCTGCGACGGCTTCCGCTGCCACCACGCCGAGACCTGCATCCGAGCGGTCGGTATATCACTACTCATATCACTATTGATTCCTATATATATATAAGGTGAACGCAAATTAACTACAAATATTTTCAGGGCTGACTCCAGGGGGCTAAATAAACGTATTGGAGATACAATTTTAAAAATCGATACGCTAGTTTTTTTTTTGTTTTTTCTAACAAAAAAAATATTATTAAATGATGACATTTAGTATCATACTGTAGTTAAATGTGTAGACTTCATTCCTCTTTAAGCTCCTCCCACCAATTAATAGTTGAATGAAATTGATTTGCTGTATTCCTCTTTATTTATGAAAAGTGCATGAAAGACAGAGATGTCAAGCGATTTATTATACGTAAACGTAGACAGCGACCGACCGGTGGGCGCCTTTTGTTTGTGTGTGTCATTTTAATTGTCATTTTACGCAAAGCTGCGTACAGGATGTTATAATGTTACGGTTTTCAAAAAACATAAACGTTAATTTTTCTCGAAAACTAGCGTGTAGAAAATTGAAAAAACCACTGATATACTTTCTAAATAATATCAGTAATTAGCCCTGAAAATATTTGTAGTTAATTTGTGTCCACCTTATATATCATCCTGCATATCACTACTGATTCCTATTTAAAATAGAAATATCTTTCTTTTTTGTTCTGTTTGTGTCTAATTTCTCCAATAATGTTAGGTGGAAACTGATCGTTCTGAAACTCTGTAGATAAGCTTATTGAATTTCTTGCCGAAGACGATGATTACAATCATGTGTATATTGTATATAATCCATGTTACTTAGGCCATTTATTAAATAGATTTTCATCATTACCGTCTCAGCCAAATCCACTGGACTGGACTTGGCCTCACCCGCAGTCTACTTAGATTGATGGAACATATTAAACTTGATATTGGCAACTTATTCCTTGACCTCAGAGCCTGTACTGCGACGGCGACATGGACTGCGCGGACGGGTCGGACGAGCCGGCGGGCTGCTCCCCCCCCGCCCCCGCCCCCGCCCCCGTCGCCCCCTGCGCGGCCGCCGGGCCCGGCACGCTGTACTGCAGCGGCCGCTGTCTGCCCGCCGACCGAGTGTGCGACGGCAGGGACCATTGCGAGGATGGCGGGGGAGGAGGTCAGTCTACTATATTGCACGCTAATAAAGAAAGAAAGAAGGACAAATTCTTTATTTGACAAATTTTACACTACAACATTAACATATTCACTAAATTAACCAAATTAACACTAAATTTAACTAAATTAGTCGAAATGGCGACCAGCTCAGTATGGTGCCAAGGCAAAAGCCAAAGCGCTGATTTTCAGCTGATACCGAAAGAGGAGGCTAAAATATAAAACAAATTGTACCTTGTTACCAAAAACAAAACAAAAAAAAAATTGAATATTAATGTATCAACAAATTGAATCATATTTATTAAAATGTAAATGAGTTCCCCAGGCGCGGGCACAGACGAGGACCCAGTGATGTGCAGCTCGTACTTGGCAGCGTTCGGTAACGGCGAGGACCGCGCCGCGGCCGGTGCCGAGCGCAGCGCGTGCGCAGCCGGCCACTGGCGCTGCAGCAACGGGGCGTGTGTACCGCAGGCGCAGCTGTGCGACGGCAACGACGACTGCGGCGACTTCAGCGACGAGATTAGATGCAGTCAGTTCATCATTTTTTTACTTTACTTTATTTATAAGGCTCTGGACAAGCTGACGTGAATTCGCTCGCGCCGCGAAATTCGAGCGAGAAAGATTTAAAAGGGGTAAAACTACGAAAGAGACGGCGAGACAATTCAATTCATTTATTCATAAACAAAATACATTGCATTCGAATATACATTAATAATAAATACAAACAGTTACATCTCTAATTGGTCAATTAAAATTATCTTAATACAACAAAAACATAAAAAATTAAAAGTCGTCAACATTATAGCAGCACCTCTCCAGACGTAACTTGTTTTTGAAAACCGATAGTTTACTCTCTGTTTCCAGATCTCTGGGCAACTTATTAAAAAGGAGCACTGTCTGATTGCGCGGACAATGGGATACAACTCTTAGCGCTGGAGTAATATTTCTTTTGAGATCTTTCCGCCTGGTACTTTCACGTAGTAACATTTCTTCATTGTTTTCATATAAATGTCTATTTTTAATAAAATCAGTCAAAAGAACAAATATATATAGAGATGGTACGGTTAAAATCTGGAGATTCTTAAAATGTTTCTCACATGACTCCCATGGTGGTATATTGACCATGGTCCGTACCGCCCGTTTTTGAGCTACGAAAGCCTTATTAGTATTATAATCATAACTTCTACCCCAAAATTTAATACTGTAACGAAGTCTCGATTCTACCAATGCATAGTATAATGATTTTAATTGTTCTGTTGTCAATTCGTCCCGTAAAGTTCTGAGTGCACAACAAGCACTGCTGACACTGTTTTCCACGGCTTGCAATTCGTGTTTCCAGTTCAAAAGGTCATCGATGTGAATGCCGAGGAATTTTACCACTGCTACTGGTGTTATGGTCTCATGGTTTAACTTTACATGAAGACTATCCTTATTTTTTGCCGTTGTTTTAAATAACATAACTTTAGTTTTGTCAGTGTTGAGTTTAAGGTTATTTGCCGTGAACCAGTCATTAAACAATTTCATAACAATATTAATCTTTCCATTTAGAGCATCAATGTTGTGATCCCATACAATAGCGTTAGTGTCGTCAGCAAAGATTACTAATTGAATGTCATTTTGTGATGATGTCATATAATTTATTAAGTCATTTACAAATATTATAAATAGAATTGGTCCTAAAATAGAGCCTTGCGGAACTCCTCTGGTAACTTTAACTATTTTAGAACTTTTTGTTGAGTTCATGAATTCTCCTTTAGTGTCTCTTACCTCAATAAACTGTTGTCGGTTGTTTAAATAAGACTTAAGTAAATTAAGCGTCTTACCTCGAACACCATGGTACTCTAACTTCATAAGAAGAATGTCGTGATCAACCGAGTCAAAAGCGGAACTGAGGTCCAGAAAAACTCCCGCAACTTTTAATTTGTCATTTAATTTCCTAGTCACATCATCCAAAATGGTGTCTATGGCATCAGCAGTGCCAATACCCTCCTGATACCTTCCTTTGTTTGATCCTTTGATTGATTATATCATTTTTCTTAAGGTGACTGACCAACCTAGATTTTATGATTTTTCCAAAGATTTTGAATAATATAGGTAACAAGGCAATAGCCCTGTAATTCATTGGGTCCAATTTTGAGCCCTTTTTATGAATGGGAATTATTTTAGCAATTTTTAATTGCTCAGGGAATATCTCATTTTCATAACATTTATTGAAAAAAATAGCCAATGGATTTGCTAAGATGTCAATATTATTTTTAATTATCGATATTGGAATTTCGTCATAACCTGTAAATTTTTTACTAGCCATTTTTTTCACAATATCTTTTATTTCTGACTCGGTTACCGGTGAAAAATCAATTTGGGTTGTAGTTACATTACAATTATTTTTTAGAAATTCACCTGATTTGTCTACGCTACCATGAGATTGTTGATAGCTGTGATCAAATATATTCGAAAAAGTATTGGCTATGTCCTGCGAGTCTGTCATTAATTGATCGTTAGTTTTTAATGTTATCATATTTTTATTGTCCAGTACTTTTCTATTAAGACGGTTGTTAACTATTTGCCAGACACGTTTGTTTGAGTTTATATGAGTCATTACATCTGCTTGTACACTTAGTCTTTTCGCAGTCCTTATGACCCTTTTGTATATTCTGAGATAACGAGTTCTATAATCAAAGATACTAGGATGATTTGAGTTCCTATCAAGTATACACATGACTCGTTTCATCTTACTTGATATTCTAATACCTTTTGTAATCCAATTTACGTTACTGTGACACACCTGTTTAATTTTTTTCCTCTTTTTTCTAAAGCATTTTTTGAAAATGTTAATGAGTGTCTGTATGAATGTATTAATGCCCAGTTTGGTCCATTCCATACGTAAAAGTTCTTCCCTAAAAATATCCTCATTTTTCTTATTAAAACACCTACTTTCTATGAATGAGACTTTTTCGCTCCATTTCTCCGTTTTTTCTTTTATGATTTTAGTGATTATACAGGAATGTCCGTCTGACAGACCATTATGATCAATTTCCGTGAACATAGGTGTATCTACCGGAATATTAGTCAAGATGTTATCTATACGAGGAGTTGCGAGGTTGCGATCGAGTGTTATCCGCACGTTTAACTTGCTCTCTGTGTTTTTATTGAAAAGTAGTGGTATTTTGTTGTATTTTCTAGTCAATACGCATATCAAAATAAAGCTTAATTACTTGTCTACAACGCACAGTATTTCGTTTTTCAATTAAAGTGCTCGTTGACGAGAATCGACGAAAAGTATTCAACAAGTTATAAATAATCTCGGCGGAACTGACCTACGACACATAAGATCGTTAGCAGCGAGCATCGGATGCAATTGCCTACGCGCACACGCCGCCCGCTTCTGTCCCTCTCTCCGCCTCGGCATCGCCTAGTGAAGGAAGGAGATATACGATCGCTACGACCGGCCGGCTATCAAGCAAGCTACTGCGTAAGGCGGATTAAAAGGGAGACGATCTTAATTTGGACTTCATATAATTCTGCGCTGGACCTTTATTGCTGTGTTTGTTTCGTTGTATCTAAAATACCCGAATATGTCTCTTCCATCTAATACCTGTGGAGGCTGTAGGCAGGCTATCACGACTAAACAATTTTTGAAATGTTGCGCTTGTGGTATGAGGTTCGATCTGGAGTGCGCGAATGTGACCACAAAAGGATTTAATCTCTTAAGTCCTGCGGTTAAACAGAGTTGGAAATGCGCTGAATGTCGTAGCGCTGAACCTAAAAAAGACAATTCTAACACAGGGGTGTTAGAATTGTCTTTTTTAGGTTAGGGTTTTTTAGGTTAGGTGCGTAGTGCGGATGACGGCGTTACTATGCGTCGTGGAGCCACGGCGCTTAGCCCCCCTGACGACCAGGTTGATATGTCGATTACCATGCCGCCCGTATCCCATCTCAACACCACTGCCCTAAATGAGACAATAGACATTGCTGACGCTCAAATGCTTTTTTATGAGTTGCGCCAGTTCAGAGAGGAGTATAGAGAGAATAGGTCTTCTGACAGGAGGTACATGGAATTGCTAACTGAGTCCTTAATCAAAATCAACACGAGGCTGGATAATAATGATAAAAAATATGAACAACTGCAAGCGCGTATGGACCGCCTTGAACAGCAGATTACAGAACACGCTGAGTTGCGGGCTTCTGCCTTAACGCATAATGTCGAACAGTCTCTAGTGGACTCGGTAGCGAGCTTAAAAAGCTGAGCTCAATGAACGAGATCAAGACTTACTGTTGAACGATATTGAGATAACGTGCATACCGGAGCAAACTGGAGAAAGTCTGCCCCATATTGCCATAACACTAGCGGATAAGCTTGGTGTAAAGCTGGCGTGCGAGGATCTGGTCAGCGTGTCGCGCGCCGGGCCCCTGGCGGGGCAGTCTGATGCGGCGGCGGCGCCGGCAGGCGGGCCGCGACCGCGGCCTGTCGTCGTGCGGCTGACCCGCCGGGCGCTGCGGGACGAGCTAATCCGGGCGGCGCGTGTGCGTCGCGGTGCTACAACCGAGGGCACGGATCTCCCTGGCCCCGTTCGCCGGTTCTTTCGTCAATGAACGGTTGACAAAGGTCAACCGGCACCTGTTCCGCCGAACTCGTGAACTGGCTACGCAACATAGGTGGCGCTTCGCCTGGACCAAGGACGGCCGAATTTACGTTCGGCGACTTCAGGACTCGCCCCGACACCGTATACGTAGTGAACAGGACCTTGCTAGTGTTTTTGGGTTGGGTAGCGTTGGGTCCTCTGGTAATTAGAAATAAAAATTTGTTTAATGCCAGTGTTACTTGCTTCCTTATCTATATTATTGGTTTTTCAACAAAATAAATTTCTAAAATATTTTCTCCCTGATTCAAAAATGCGTTCATATAGCTCTCTAAAAAAACCTACTATTGATTTACCTCTTTCACTCTTTTCTGAATTGCTGACTAGTCAACATATTTGTAATAATATTTGTTATTTATTAGTTAAATATGTGATTGCCTATCTACCTGTAATTGCTCACTGTGTGCTGTATTGTCTGTATTTTTTGTACACTTTATACTTTCTACCTCTTCAAACTTAATTTGTGCCTAATTATAATATGTCAATCTGTAGCAATCTGTAATAAAAATATATTTAGCAGACATATAATTAATCCATGGTTCACCATAACAATAATAATGTGCAAAAATCACAGTTATGACTCATTTCATGTATTTCCTTTTATTATGATTTGTCTTGTGTAACCTTATTTTACTTAATTAGTTATGATTGTGCTAATGTATCGTTGTGTGTTGCAGTAATAATACAATATAACTTTCATTGTAGTATGGGCTGTGTGTTTCTGATGATCAATAGCAAACAGTTTTCAGTATCTCAATTCTCTATAATATTCATCTACTATATATACAGTATTCGTTATCTATATATATCTTATACTATATATTTCATTACCTGGGAAGTCGTCACTACTGGATTATGCAACGTTAGCCTACCTTTATGTAAAAATATAGTCCCCTTACTCTTGTGATTGCTCCAAAAAGTAAACAGTTAAAACTCGCACTATATAATCCAGGTTCTTTAAATTCAAAACAAGACGACTTCATGATTGCAATGGATCGTTTTCAGCCAGATATTTCCGCAATTAACGAAACTTGGCTCAAATCTGGACAGGAGGCGCGCGCGCCTGCTCCACCTGGCTACCGTTTCGTGACTATTCCGCGTCCTGCTCATATGAAAAAGGGTCGAGGTGTCGGAGTAGGCTTATGTGAAGCGAGGCCTGCGTGTGCGCGTGGCTAAACATCCAGAAGCTGACATTGAGCAGATGTGGTTATCAATGAGAGCGAACGGTTACACTATAGCTATAGGCACTGCGTATAGGACTGAATGGGTGAATGCTGACAAGTTCATTGACGCCTTGACGAAATCTGTTATTTCTTTTTCTAACCATGACTACATTGTATTGCTCGGCGATTTTAATATTGACTTATTAAAGCCAACTGATGACCTCACTATAAAACTTAATAACTTTTTGCGCTACGTGGATCTCAATCAGGCGGTTACAGAGCCCACTCATTTCACCAAGCATTCAGCAACGTTGATTGATGTGGTTTGTACTAACGCACCAGTTCGTGAAGCCACTGTCACTAACATTACGGGTAGTCTGGACGGACACGCAATGATTAACGTGGAATTGCAGCTAAAAAAGCCAAAGATGTCCCCGAAGTATATTGTTTACTGCCCCTTAAAATCAATGGATATTGATGCTTTTAATAGAGATTTGTTGTCAGTAAATTGGGAACCCTTGCTCCAGTTACCTACTGTCGATGCTATGGTCGAAAGCTGTTCAATGCCATTATCTTGTCTTTATTTGATGCGCATGCTCCCGTCAAGAAAACGAGAATTAAGTGCAATCATTCTTTGCCATGGGTAACTGATAACTGTAAACTAATGATAGATCTGCGTGATGAAGCGCGCAAAAAATTCCGCCGCACTGGTTCTGAATCTGATAAAACATATTACAATGATTTAAAAAAACTTGTAGTGACGAGCATTTTCAACGAAAAGACTGCGTATTTCAACCATCACTTAAATTCTAAGATAAATAATAGTAAGACTTTCTGGAAGAACTTAAAGGAAAAAATTATGATTGACCCCAGTAAAAATGACACGCTGCCTAAAAAATTTGACAACCCTGACTATATAAATGATCATTTCCTAAATATACCCAATACTAATCCAATACAATTATCGCACTTGACTTTCGAGTCTTAAAATGAATTCGTCAAAATTCGTGTTATTATTATAGCAACAAAATATATAAAAGTTCGTATCCAAGTCTTTAATACCGCATATTTCAAAATGTTCAATTTTACCACAGGGCGGGAGCTTCATAGAAACGGGACGTCAAATATACCTACTACTACTACAAATGAAACTGTACATCCGTGAATACGTCAATGTGTGCGTTAAACAACTAGGGTCGCCACCGCAAAATTATTGCTTTTAAAGACGCCGCGACAATGTTGTATGTTGAAAGTGACAACTCCGTTCGTTCCATTATGTCTGCCATACTGTTTGATATCAGCGTCTTACTGGATAATAACTTTACTCAACATTTATTCAGAAAGGCAGATTAGGATGATAAGCCGACGACAAAGATACGAAAATAAAATTTAATTCTCATATGTTGCTCCCATTTACCCACAAAATGGCATAAAACGAAAAAATGAATATCTAATGATGTGAAATATTTTTAATTACTTTGCTTACCTACCTGTATTCATCCTTCGGTTTATAAAAACGTCCTTCTTAGTTTGTACTTGATAAACAAAGGTTAACCGCGCAGTACCTTTCCATAATAATTTCATTGAAACGACGTTTCTCTCTATCTATAAAAGCAAAACGTACGAGTAGCTTGAGATACGCTTCGCAGTCACAGCTGCTAACCTCGTTTCATAGTGTCCCTCGATTCAAATGGGCGGGGTAGAAGTGCGGGGTACGCCATATTGCGGGAGAGGCAGGGAGCTTCCTTTCTGTACGTAGTACTTATATTAATTCTGTGATTTTACTTAGTTTTTTACACATTTTCACTTCATGAGACAACATCGATGTTTTCCTGCAAGGGCAACATACTGCCCTCGACCGAGTGTTGTGGAAGAAGAAACCTTTGTCCAGCAGTGGGACACATCATCAGGCTATTTTTTTTTATCAGGTCCACAAAACTGATGTAATACCGTAACAAACACACTTTATTAAAAACAAAAATAAACAGGAAAAGTGTCAAATCTTCTTGATGTGAACACACCATGCGCACAAAAATATACACTTGTGCACTCTGAAAAATTAAAAAAAAAAGATTTTTAGGTTACTAAATGTTTATCCAGACGTGAACGAATGCCTGACGAACAACGGCGGCTGCGCACACAACTGCACCGACCTGGCCGTGGGCCGCGCGTGCTGGTGTCGCGTGGGCTGGCGAGCCGCACACGGCGCCTGCGCGGACGTGGACGAGTGCGAGGAGGACCGGCCCTGCGACCAGCGCTGCAGGCATGTGGCTACACATTGTTTTGATAGGACATTTACAAGTTTTGTATTTTTTTAACACTAAAAAATTTACTTCAAATGACTTTATGGTGTGCCCCAAGGATGTCACCTCGGCCCAATGCAAGTTGTTGTATGTTTGCAGGAACACAATGGGTAGCTTCGTGTGCTCCTGCATCGACGGCTACAGGCTTATGGAGGACGGCGTTAACTGCGCGCCTATAGAAGGTACGAATTTGTTAGTTTGCGTTGCTTTTATACTCCATAACTGTTACAAATTCTTAACTAATAACTAAAGTAAAAGCTGACTCTTACCAGTTTTCTATCTACATCTGTGTCCAACACTGCAAACCGCACCGCCACGTGCCACGATCGCGACTAATCATAAAAAATGTCTCATCATAAATCCGATTTCCTTAGCGGTCCGTTCATCGCTGCTGTTCACGAACCGCTACTACATCCGGCGCACGTGGCTGGGCCCCCCTCCCTCCACCTCGCTGCTCGTGCGCAACCTGACCAACGCTGTGGCGCTGGACATGGACTGGGCGGCGGGCTGCCTGTACTGGAGTGACGTCACGCGCCTCGGCAGCTCCATCAAGCGCTGGTGCAAGCTGCGCGACCACGCGGAGGAGGCTGATGACAGCCATGAGGTGAGGTGGCTGCGTCTCATCTGGACATGGACTGGGCGGCGGGCTGCCTGTACTGGAGTGACGTCACGCGCCTCGGCAGCTCCATCAAGCGCTGGTGCAAGCTGCGCGACCACGCGGAGGAGGCTGATGACAGCCATGAGGTGAGGTGGCTGCGTCTCATCTGGACATGGACTGGGCGGCGGGCTGCCTGTACTGGAGTGACGTCACGCGCCTCGGCAGCTCCATCAAGCGCTGGTGCAAGCTGCGCGACCACGCGGAGGAGGCTGATGACAGCCATGAGGTGAGGTGGCTGCGTCTCATCTGGACATGGACTGGGCGGCGGGCTGCCTGTACTGGAGTGACGTCACGCGCCTCGGCAGCTCCATCAAGCGCTGGTGCAAGCTGCGCGACCACGCGGAGGAGGCTGATGACAGCCATGAGGTGAGGTGGCTGCGTCTCATCTGGACATGGACTGGGCGGCGGGCTGCCTGTACTGGAGTGACGTCACGCGCCTCGGCAGCTCCATCAAGCGCTGGTGCAAGCTGCGCGACCACGCGGAGGAGGCTGATGACAGCCATGAGGTGAGGTGGCTGCGTCTCATCTGGACATGGACTGGGCGGCGGGCTGCCTGTACTGGAGTGACGTCACGCGCCTCGGCAGCTCCATCAAGCGCTGGTGCAAGCTGCGCGACCACGCGGAGGAGGCTGATGACAGCCATGAGGTGAGGTGGCTGCGTCTCATCTGGACATGGACTGGGCGGCGGGCTGCCTGTACTGGAGTGACGTCACGCGCCTCGGCAGCTCCATCAAGCGCTGGTGCAAGCTGCGCGACCACGCGGAGGAGGCTGATGACAGCCATGAGGTGAGGTGGCTGCGTCTCATCTGGACATGGACTGGGCGGCGGGCTGCCTGTACTGGAGTGACGTCACGCGCCTCGGCAGCTCCATCAAGCGCTGGTGCAAGCTGCGCGACCACGCGGAGGAGGCTGATGACAGCCATGAGGTGAGGTGGCTGCGTCTCATCTGGACATGGACTGGGCGGCGGGCTGCCTGTACTGGAGTGACGTCACGCGCCTCGGCAGCTCCATCAAGCGCTGGTGCAAGCTGCGCGACCACGCGGAGGAGGCTGATGACAGCCATGAGGTGAGGTGGCTGCGTCTCATCTGGACATGGACTGGGCGGCGGGCTGCCTGTACTGGAGTGACGTCACGCGCCTCGGCAGCTCCATCAAGCGCTGGTGCAAGCTGCGCGACCACGCGGAGGAGGCTGATGACAGCCATGAGGTGAGGTGGCTGCGTCTCATCTGGACATGGACTGGGCGGCGGGCTGCCTGTACTGGAGTGACGTCACGCGCCTCGGCAGCTCCATCAAGCGCTGGTGCAAGCTGCGCGACCACGCGGAGGAGGCTGATGACAGCCATGAGGTGAGGTGGCTGCGTCTCATCTGGACATGGACTGGGCGGCGGGCTGCCTGTACTGGAGTGACGTCACGCGCCTCGGCAGCTCCATCAAGCGCTGGTGCAAGCTGCGCGACCACGCGGAGGAGGCTGATGACAGCCATGAGGTGAGGTGGCTGCGTCTCATCTGGACATGGACTGGGCGGCGGGCTGCCTGTACTGGAGTGACGTCACGCGCCTCGGCAGCTCCATCAAGCGCTGGTGCAAGCTGCGCGACCACGCGGAGGAGGCTGATGACAGCCATGAGGTGAGGTGGCTGCGTCTCATCTGGACATGGACTGGGCGGCGGGCTGCCTGTACTGGAGTGACGTCACGCGCCTCGGCAGCTCCATCAAGCGCTGGTGCAAGCTGCGCGACCACGCGGAGGAGGCTGATGACAGCCATGAGGTGAGGTGGCTGCGTCTCATCTGGACATGGACTGGGCGGCGGGCTGCCTGTACTGGAGTGACGTCACGCGCCTCGGCAGCTCCATCAAGCGCTGGTGCAAGCTGCGCGACCACGCGGAGGAGGCTGATGACAGCCATGAGGTGAGGTGGCTGCGTCTCATCTGGACATGGACTGGGCGGCGGGCTGCCTGTACTGGAGTGACGTCACGCGCCTCGGCAGCTCCATCAAGCGCTGGTGCAAGCTGCGCGACCACGCGGAGGAGGCTGATGACAGCCATGAGGTGAGGTGGCTGCGTCTCATCTGGACATGGACTGGGCGGCGGGCTGCCTGTACTGGAGTGACGTCACGCGCCTCGGCAGCTCCATCAAGCGCTGGTGCAAGCTGCGCGACCACGCGGAGGAGGCTGATGACAGCCATGAGGTGAGGTGGCTGCGTCTCATCTGGACATGGACTGGGCGGCGGGCTGCCTGTACTGGAGTGACGTCACGCGCCTCGGCAGCTCCATCAAGCGCTGGTGCAAGCTGCGCGACCACGCGGAGGAGGCTGATGACAGCCATGAGGTGAGGTGGCTGCGTCTCATCTGGACATGGACTGGGCGGCGGGCTGCCTGTACTGGAGTGACGTCACGCGCCTCGGCAGCTCCATCAAGCGCTGGTGCAAGCTGCGCGACCACGCGGAGGAGGCTGATGACAGCCATGAGGTGAGGTGGCTGCGTCTCATCTGGACATGGACTGGGCGGCGGGCTGCCTGTACTGGAGTGACGTCACGCGCCTCGGCAGCTCCATCAAGCGCTGGTGCAAGCTGCGCGACCACGCGGAGGAGGCTGATGACAGCCATGAGGTGAGGTGGCTGCGTCTCATCTGGACATGGACTGGGCGGCGGGCTGCCTGTACTGGAGTGACGTCACGCGCCTCGGCAGCTCCATCAAGCGCTGGTGCAAGCTGCGCGACCACGCGGAGGAGGCTGATGACAGCCATGAGGTGAGGTGGCTGCGTCTCATCTGGACATGGACTGGGCGGCGGGCTGCCTGTACTGGAGTGACGTCACGCGCCTCGGCAGCTCCATCAAGCGCTGGTGCAAGCTGCGCGACCACGCGGAGGAGGCTGATGACAGCCATGAGGTGAGGTGGCTGCGTCTCATCTGGACATGGACTGGGCGGCGGGCTGCCTGTACTGGAGTGACGTCACGCGCCTCGGCAGCTCCATCAAGCGCTGGTGCAAGCTGCGCGACCACGCGGAGGAGGCTGATGACAGCCATGAGGTGAGGTGGCTGCGTCTCATCATGTCTTGTCCCATGTTTCCGCATTAACCTAATGTCATCTAGCGTCTTATGTGCTGGAGTGGTTTCACTGATGAGTACTTACGTACGTGGTCATTTGCAGTTGCTGCACGGAGCTACGCTTCAGAACCCGGACGGGCTGGGCGTGGACTGGGTGGGCGGCAACCTGTACTGGTGCGACAAGGGCACGGACACCATCTCGGTGTCGCGCCTGGACGGCCGCCACCGCCGGGTGCTGCTGCGCGGCGGCCTGCGCGAGCCGCGGGCGCTGGCGCTGCATGTGCACCGAGGGTGAGGGACGGCAGACCACAACCTGTACTGTACTGCAAGTTTAGCCAAAGTTTCATTTGATTCGTAGCGATACGATATCTAAATTCGTAATCGTTTCGACAGATGACAAAAACAATTTTCTTCCGTCATCAAAGCGAATGTTAAATGTATGGAAGTAAGCGATAAAACAGTTCGTTACTCTATGGTTTCGAATCGTTTTCTCTATGAAATTGCGATGACGATAGCGATTTAGCGCGGCCTTATACATTTTAGCGTTTTCGAACTTCGCTTTCGTTTTGAAATTCTGACTTTGTCTAAAGTTCCAGCTACCTACTACCAGGAAATACTAAATGCCCAGCCTTGCTATGCTTGTTCATGAAAAAAAGCTGCTTCAACTGTTTAGTAACGTAAATAAAACTAAAGTCATTATATCTCTATTGTAGAACTCTGTACTGGTCGGACTGGGGCTCGGAGGCCCACATCGGGCGCGCCGGCATGGACGGCAGCGGCCGCACCGTCCTCATCCGCTCAGGGCTGGGCTGGCCCAACGCGCTGTCCGTGTCGCACGCCTCCAACGAGCTGTACTTCGCGGACGCCAGGGAGGACTACATCGCCGTGGTCACGCTGGGACAAGATCCGCCTGATGTCAGAGTGCTGTTCCACAGAGGTAAGCGCTGTTTTATCATTTACTACTATTTAACCATTATTTCATATATGGAGTTGTGTAACCAGTGGCCAGGCTTTTCCCAGTCCCGAGTGGTTGACCTCGCCCCAACGCTCTTACTGTTTCTTTCTTTCTCTGTGTTGTTTTATAGAGATGAGTGCTGTTTTACCGTCATTTACATATAATGGTTTTATCTGTGGGTTTTATACACTACTTATCTTTGTTCTCATGATAAATTATTTGACTTTCACCGGGTCGCTAAGCTTGAAGTCCAAGCACGAATCCGTAATTTTTGCTGTCATATATCCTCTAAAATATTGAACACAAAAGACGCAGTAAGGGGCTTCCGTTTATTTTTTGCTTGCTCGCAGAGAGCCAGCCCTGGCTGCGACTGCATCATGTGTTCGCGCTGGCGGTATGGGAGGGCCGCGTGTACTGGTCCGACTGGGAGACGCGGGCCGTGGAGTCCTGTCTGCGGAGGCCGATACGGCACTACAAGGTGACCAGACTATACCTTGCAGAGAGCCAGCCCTGGCTGCACCACGTGTTCGTGTGGGAGGGCCGCGTGTACTGGTCCGACTGGGAGACGCGGGCCGTGGAGTCCTGTCTGCGGAGGCCGATACGGCACTACAAGGTGACCAGACTATACCTTGCAGAGAGCCAGCCCTGGCTGCACCACGTGTTCGTGTGGGAGGGCCGCGTGTACTGGTCCGACTGGGAGACGCGGGCCGTGGAGTCCTGTCTGCGGAGGCCGATACGGCACTACAAGGTGACCAGACTATACCTTGCAGAGAGCCAGCCCTGGCTGCACCACGTGTTCGTGTGGGAGGGCCGCGACTGGGAGACACGAAAGTATACCTTGTAGAATTATAATTTTGACAACAGAGACAGATGATTTTATTATTATTTGACATCTGTCAAAATTATCATCCTAAATTAGACAAAGTGGACAAGGTATAAAGTATAAGGTTTTGCTTCAACAATATTAATCATTGTGTTCGCAATATTTTATCCGAAAATTCCCACGAATTTTCGGATAAAATATTGCGAACCGTGGGGTAATGAAGCCCCGGAGCGCAGCTAGTGTTCTCATATCTGTCAAATCGTTTGGTTGTTGATTAGTTTGATATGTTTAGGAGTCGAACTCGTCGTGGCTGGGCTCGGCGGGCGGCGCGTACGCGTGCCGCACGGTGGTGCACGCCGTGCACAAGCCCATGGACCTGCGCCTCGCGCATCCCGCGCGGCAGCCGCCTGTGCCAGGTGCGTGCATCTTTCAAAAAGTCCACTTCCCAAAATGTCTACTTCCAAAAAATCTACTTCTTAAAACTACCACTTCCCAAAACGACCACTTCACAGCATTACGAGTATAACGCTACGGAGGCTTGTTGAAATTTCATTCCGTATCCAAGAAAAAGGATCCACTTAGCATTTAGCGTCGAGCTCACGAATTGTGGGCTCGCGACGCTGATTTTTAGTGGAACCTTCAAGTGAAGACCTTCATGTCATAAACGTGATTGCAAGTACGACATCGCTTACTGACGTCAAAGTGTTGCATTCAGCTGAAACTTAGTCGCGGCGCTCACAAACTGACAGATAATTTATCGCCAGCCTTACAATAAATTCTTGGAACGCCACAATTATATGTTATTAATTCCTATAAACGGTACCGTTTTGTGATACAAGCTGTTTTATCGACACTGCTGTGTTTTGACGACCTTCATGGCCTGGTGGTCACCATGCTCGTTTGTCATCTGGAGGCCTTGGGTTCCAAATATTTGTTTGTGATACCCTGGATGTTTTGTGCTCGTTTTCATGTCCATCAGACTCACTACATATTATAATTGTATCTTACCGCATTTGGACACCCAATAATGGGTTTTACAATCTTAAACTTACGAATGGGTCTTTAACACTACTTTTTTGCCCAGAACTGTCAGAGCAATGCGCGCGCTTGAACTGCTCGGGCCTGTGCCTGCTGTCCCCCGGCCCCGGCCCTGAGCTGCCCCCCACGGACCCCCCGCTCGACCCCCCGGAGGACAGCGTGTGGGCGCACGCGGTGTGCGCGTGCCCGGAACACTTCGTGCTGGGAGAGGACGGCAGGACGTGCGCGCCCAACTGCACCAGCGCGCATTTTATTTGTAATTCTACGCTCAAGTGCATTCCGTTTTGGTGGAAGTGCGATACACAGGTAATCTTCTTTTTCTTCCAACTACGCTATAATTTTGCCATTAATAACCTAAATAGTATGCACAAAACAGCAATTTAGTGCTCCATAGCAAAACAGCGCAGTAAAGTATGTATGAAAATCCATTGTTGCACTGTTTTTACTTGAAAACAGTGCAGAAAAGTAGTATGAAAATCCATTACTGCATTGTTTTTGTCCTAAGGCCGCATATCCCAAGCGACTGACCAATCGCAGGCCTTAATTCTGCAGTCATGACCAACTAGATTTATGTCAGCCAATCAGCGCTATTCCTATAAGAATAGGCCAATCACAGGCTGTAAGCATGACCAACTAGATTTGTATCAGCCAATCAGACTTATTTTTATTCCCGCGAACAAAGGCTGATTATATAAATTAAAAATGTGCGACCATTGCCGAAAAAAAAAGAAAATTGACGCGAATTAAGGACTTTAGGACCGGTAGTTGAAAGAAAAGCAGATTATGAATCTCGCAAAAGTGACTTTTAATTGCACTCGTGTTTTTAAAGCCCTCGCTACGCTCAGGCTTCAAATTTACACTCGATGCAATTAAAAGTCACTTTCTGCTCGATGCAACAATCTACTATTTCTCTATCATTATCCCTCTTATGCAGGATTGTTATGTAAATTCTTTTCACAGTTAATATAAACTTGTTATTTTATTGGTCTAACCGATTAGTTTTAATCATACGGAAGTGATTGTCAAGGCGAGTTTGGACCAACTATCTGCCGCCTCGGTCGTCAGCCCAGCTCTGGTCTATGTCATTATATTTGTTAGGAGTATTTAAATATCGTAATTGACTTTATTTTTATCTCCTTGCCGTGGTGCAGGACGACTGCGGCGACGGTTCGGACGAGCCCCCCTCGTGCCCCCCCTTCCGCTGCCGGCCCGGCGAGTTCCAGTGCGGCGCGCAGTGCGTGCATCCCTCCTACATCTGCGACGGCGTGCCGCAGTGCGCAGACGCACAGGACGAAAAGGTAACATTTATATAGCCACATAAAATTAGAAAAAATCATGAATGACATTTAATTTTCTATGTGAATTTTTTGAACATTTCGCTATAGGTTAAAACTTATTTTGGTGATTAAGGCCCGTGTTACTCTTGCCAGAACGTCGTCCGAGAACATTTATATCGTATTGCATACTTATTAAACGTGATAATCTTGCTAATTGACTTGTATTTTACCAAATAAATGTGCAACAATGAAGCGTGTACCCCAGGACTGCGACACGTTCACGTGCCTGTCGACGCAGTACAAGTGTCGCGGGAACTCGACCGCCGGCGTGTCCGCGCGCTGTGTCCCGCAGGCCGCGCGCTGCAACGGGACGCGGGACTGCCAGGACGGGGACGACGAGGACGGCTGTCCGCCCGTCACGTGTCCCGCGCTGCATGTGAGACACTCTCTATATTTGAATAGGTTCTAGTTGACAACCTTGGGGTGTACCCAGGCACATATTTTTTTAAACATGTGTATTTTCAATCTTATTAAGTTTTCTAATCGTAATATATCAAATCGTATTGGAGAGATTTAATCTTACATTCATTTTGTCTGAATAAAAATATTCGCCCATAAAAGAAAATAGTCAATCGCTGTCAAACGCTTTAAATGAATTTTAAAATTTTGTTTCTATTTTTCAAACTAAGTATATTATTTCCAAAGTACTCTCATATAGAAATAAGATATGGTGAAAAAATTCCATGCGAGCAGGACTTGAACCCGCGACCAGGTCTTTATACGACCTTGCTCTTCCAACTGAGCGATCGCATTCGATGTGCAGGATTGAATCCTGCACATCGAAAATCATCACCATATCGAAATTAATATTAACTAATATTGCATCTGAGATGCTCAAAAAACCAAAAATAAGTATATTATTTGTTTGTGATAGGTAGATAATCCATTCATTTCTATAATCTAAAACGATTTAGTCAACAAAAGATTCGACGAAAAAATGGCTAAGTTTAAAAAATACGACTTTTTCGTTAGTACACTCTCTTACCTATGCATGGTACAAAATAACTTTGACAAGATATAATGATGTCAGTGTATAAAAATTACAGGTACTTGAAAATTTCGAAAGACACGACATATGTGTAGGAACATGTATCATTGCTCTATATATTGGCCAGTTTACGTGAAGTACTTCACGGTGTATACCTCTCTCAGCCGAAAGACGTCCACTGCTGGATAAAGGCCTCCCCCAAGGATTTCCACAACGACCGGTCCTGCGCTGCCGCATCCATGCGGTGTATACCTACTTGCACTACAATCCCCCCCTCCCCCAGTTCACATGCGGCGACGGGTCGTGCGTGCCGCTGGTGTGGGTGTGCGACACGGACTCTGACTGCGCGGACGGCAGCGACGAGGGCGCCGCGTGCTCGGCGCGCGCGTGCGCCGCGCACGAGTTCCGCTGCGGCTCGGGGCGCTGCGTGCCGCGCGAGTGGCTGTGCGACGCCGAGCCCGACTGCCCCGGCCGCGAGGACGAGCGCGACTGCGGCCGGCGGGCCCGCAAGCCCTGCGACCCCACCTACTTCAGATGCCCTGATGACAAGTTCGTATTGGAATTAGTTCATAGTGTATTCGAGGTAATCCTCTAACAGCAAAAACGCTGACGCCGCGGCGGCGCATCAGTCATGCATAAGATCTGCATTGATTCACACGCGCCATCCATTAAAATATGTAATGTAGTTTACGTAAAACTAGAATAAACATCGTTGTGTAAAACTCTGGTCGTTTAAATAGCAACCTAACTCGGGTCGGTCCCCCATATAGTGTATACCTACTGCAGCTCTACTTTGCTATCCTATCCTTAAGAATAATCCACTGTAGTCGGTGTATACTCTTAAGAACTGCTTTGTGTCTCTGAGCCTGAATGTTCTGGAAAAAGTTCTATAATTTATCCATCATTGTCGTTTCAAGTCCCATTATTGTCGTTTCAAGTCAAAATGGCAAAATTAAATTTTCTTTGACCAATATTTGGCCACTTCCACTGCCCCATCGTTGGCCTCATTGAGATCTCCCACGGTACAGGAGTAAGGGCAATTAGGATATGTTAAAAAACGAACCATAGATTGGACAGCTCTACAATTACATAGGTTACCAGACGAATATCCCCACCTGACTAGGTTCTCACGGCATCTCCTAACACCAATCTGGACCCAGTTTCTCCAGACTGCCCAGGGAAGATCACTGGGAGCTTCTCGGTTGTAAGAAGGTTCCCAATTTATCCATGTTTAATAGTTCCACGTTAAACAGATGTATCCCGGGGCGCTGGCGCTGCGACTTCGAGGACGACTGCGGCGACAACGCGGACGAGATGAACTGCGTGCCGCGGAACTGCTCCGAGACAGAGTTCCGCTGCGGGAACGGAGAGTGCATCCGGGGGGCGCTCAGGTACTACTACTTGTTCATAGCTCGCTGGTTCCAATCCGGCTCGAAGGACCACAAAGATGTACAATCCGGGACTGAACAGACAGATGATATTGTAATTGATAAGAGTTAATAAGTTTAAAACACACTGATTACGAAATATTATGATTGGTCCGCATGAATTTACCTAGTTGGCGCAATAATCAAAATGCTAGTAGTTTGTAGCTTTTAGACATAATATTTAATTTATTTTTTTTTTAATTTATTTATTCACAACTTACAGCTATCATGACAGGTTAGCCTAATGCGATAGTGCAGCTTATTATTAATATTTACATCCTGTAACATATAATGAATAACCCTACTCGTGTGAATTCACTCAACGAGCAATAAAACAAATCTATCTCATTAGCTATGGTTGAATGTGCGCAGCGCCCGATACTATACTATACTATACTATGATTATATAATTAGTTTTTCACGTGAAAAAGAGCCTTTTTTGAAGGCCAAGTTTCAATAAAGAATATCTGATAATGCTCACTTTGCGATGTACGTATCTTCGTATAAACACATTGACAGCTTCTTAGTCATTTCTTAGTCTAATCTATTCATGAAACTTTGTGTTCGATATAAAATACAATTTATCATATCCCTCACAAGTACAACATTATTATATCACTTGCAGATGCTCCGGCGCTGCGGAGTGTGCCGATGGGAGTGACGAGAGAGGATGTGAGGAGAAATGTACTGCTGAGGCACGGCGGTGCACACATACCAGGTAACTAAACATTGCCACTGTCTGAAGTCTCGGAAGCCTATCAGACTACTCAATAAATTGTCTTCGCGATAAATTGTTCGACCTCAGAACGAGCTGGAAAGATGAATGGAGGTCTAGCCCTCCCAAGGCCGCCCCATCACACTATGATCCCACCAAAAAGCCCAGACGAGAATGGTGTCAGCTAAATAGATTACGCACTGGGCACGGACTCTGCGGTGAATATATGTTCTGGTGTGGTTGGCAAAGCTCACCGGCATGCGATTGTGGTGCACCCGTGCAGTCTGTCCGTCACATCGTCCACGATTGCCCAAAAAGAAAATATGCTGGCAACTCCCTGGACTTATTCTCTCCGGATGCGAACGCAGCCCATTGGGTTAAGAATTTAGATATTAGGTTATAACTACTAGTTATATGTTACGAAAAGCGACACATGCATGCCATACGACTAAATCAATAAACTAAACATTCTAGATCCGTTCTGACATACTGAATATTTGATTCTGACATTGAACAGACTGAATTAGGAAACAATTCCCAAGTTTGCTTTATTTGACTGTCTCAGCGTTTGAGACGAGATGGAGTAAGATGGTTATATTGCTTGCAGACAATGCGTGCTAAAGGAGTGGTGGTGCGACGGCGAAGTGGACTGCGGCGATGGTTCCGATGAGCAGGACTGCGGGAACTCCACCATGGCCGGCACTGGTGACCAATTACTATATTAATACAGTAGTTTTAGCCGTCGGTTTCGTCCGTGTCAGATTTGTTTTTCACCCATTTTACCTCTTAAAGAACCTCGCAAAATTTCAAGTTTCTACGTTCTGCGGTTTTGTGGGAATGCTCCTGAATTTCCGAACTTGTAGCCTTCCCATGATTGTAGCTATCATACACAGGAAGATTTTTCAAATCAGACGGCAGTTTAGAGATTAGAGGAGAGGTTTTGAAAGAGCAGAAGGTAGATTATTATTTTATTAAAAAAAAAACTACAGGCACAGTTTAGTACATCATCTCGAGCCTTCCTCGACCATTTTGGTGTAGGCCTCCTTCAAACTTCCAATTCGCTCTATCCTGGGCAGTGTGTAGCCAGTTCTTGCCCGCTACTGCATTTTAGTACATATGTTCGAATAAATACAAGGTCGCACATGACCCAAACAGTTAGCATAGTTAGTATAGCATTAGTGTGATTAGCAGACTCGTCCGAGCAGTCCGGCGACACGTTCTGCGGTCCGCGACTGCGCTGCGGGCGCGGCGGCTGCGCGCCGCTGGCGTGGCGCTGCGACGGGCGCCGCGACTGCGCACGCGATGAGCACGCCTGCGCTGCGCACGCCTGCGCGGACCGCACGGTGCGCTGCGCAGACGGGACCTGCGTGCCCGACAGCCTGCTGTGCGATGGTGTCAGGGACTGCGGCACCGAGCTCGCCGGCTCTGATGAAGATCCACAGATATGTAAGTACAGCACACGGTTACGGTTGTACAGCTGTAACGTAATACGCTCGGCGCATTTTCATCAAAATCAAAGCATCTGTGTTGCATTGTAGCTTCAGTGTTCCAAATCCATATTTTACTGTGACCTGGCCTTCAGAGACTTGACTCGCTCGCTGTATATCCCCAAATATGTATGATTCATGTGAGAAAATTTACTTCTGTCGTGATTTAGAATAGAATACGTTTATTTCTTAGATAAAAAACACAATAAAAAAAAATAAAAATATAAAAAAGAATGGAAACATGCCGACAACAACATAATTACTCTGCAAAATGGGGGTACACGGAAATGTTGTCATGGCGTTAGTTTGTGCTGTGTGTGTGGATATTTAAGAAAAAGGATCCACTTAGCATCTGCCGTCAAGCCCACAAATTGCGGGCTCGCGACAATCAGCCAAATCATTGAAGGTGTTAATACCACTTTATATCATGTTCAGGTACCTGCGCGGCGCACCAGACGACGTGTCCCGACGGCCGCTGCGTGGCGTCCACTGAGGAGTGCACGCCCGTCTACGATGGTACGTGCTGTTGTTTCTTTTCCCTCGTTTAGTCTTATTCCTCATGACTGAGGGTCGTGGTCATTATGTGGAATGAAACACACACGATGACTATCTTGGCAATTTTTAATGGAATGGTTTGCCATTGCCTTCACCACTTCACATACTAGCTGATATTCATCAATCAGAGTGCAGGTGTCCTCACGATGTTTAGTCAGGTTTAGATAATGTTAGTTAAGTTTAGGTGTGTCAGGTTTAGTGTTTTCCTTTACCGGAAGCAAGTGACTAACATAAGTACATGAGTCAGATTGGTATACAAATTCATATAGCTCGGGCAGGAATCGAACCTGGGACCTTTGCTGTCACTGGCGGGCTCCCTACCACTCGGCCACCACCGCATTATTTCTTCTATTTATGCGTAAATGTAGGGTTTTTATAATAAGATGTCTTTTATATCCCAAAACATATTCATTTATATCTCTATATAATCACTGACAGGACTATTAAACTCAACAAATGTTATATTAAGAAATGTGTACGGTCAAGCGTCATAAGTGCAGTCATACCTCGAAGACCTTATTGCCCAGCCTTAATGATCATAATGCCTTGTAGATTCTGACTGAACTTTTGACTCTTGACTGTACGTCCCTCGGTACGTCCCTCGTATAACGCAGACGTGTGTCCCGCAGAGGAGACGGGCCCGTGCACGTGGCGCGCGTGCTCGCAGGTCTGCCTGCCCAAGCACAGCAACCACACCTGCAAGTGAGTACACCGTGTACTGTCTGATCTCACCGAATCCTAATCTCAGGAGGATCAGGTTTCTCTGCTCTGACTGTACATTTGTAACACGCCCGTTGCAGGAAAATACGCCTAGCGTGTTGTACAGCCGTAACGTTACACGCGCGGCGTATTTTCATCAAAATCAAAGCATGTGTGTTGCAGTTACATTAGAGTCACCGTGTTCCACATCCATATGTTATAAATATACGAATTGAATAATTAATATACCTATTTTTTAAATTAAAATTAATTTTTTTCATTTTTTTATTTTTAGGGAAGGAAATTATTTCCATCATGTTTTATTTTTTGTGCATAAATGTATTGCCATCTTGCTCGCATGTATTTGTATAAAGAAAATTCAAAATTCCGTCATCCTGAAACAGACTTCAATCAACACTCGCTAATAAGATTCCTATCATAATAAAAACGATAGTGTATCGTTGGGGCCTCAAACAATACAGTTCATTTTTATTACATGATGCGACGATAGTGTTAACTGTGTATAAAGACACTGATGTATTTGTTTATTTCCTGTAGATGTGTGCCCGGGTACAAGCAGCGTCTGTTGCCGGACGGGAGCCTCACCTGCGAGGCCACAGGTACGTGCTACATTTTAGGATAAACTCGTCTTAAAGGGCGTAACGTACGTTCATATTTGTATTTAATATAGGTATCCAATATAATAATGAATTTCAGGCGAGAAGCCTCAACTGCTGGTGGCGTACAACGGGGCCCTGGTGTTCTGGGAGACGCACAAGCGACAACACGACAACAACTACACCGCGCTCACCAACACCTCGTGAGTACTGCAGCCCTGCTGTTCTGGGAGATAACAACTCATGAGGTTATGAGACGACGGTTTTGGTGTATAATTTACGCGGGCAAAAGCTAGTGAATCCTACTAATATTATAAATGCGTAAGTTTGGATGTGAGTCTGTGAATTTGTGAGGATGTTTGTTACTCAATCACGCAAAATCTACTGGATGGATTTGGTATACCAAATTTCATTTCGGGTAGGAAAATACCGGGAACAGCACATAGGGTACTGTTTATTCTGAAATTACCACGGGAGCGAAGCCCCGGGACGCGGCTAGTTAATTTAAATTAATAAATAATTATAACAATTGCAGCGCGGAGATCAACTGCATAACGTCTAGCCTGGTGGACGGTGCGTGGCACGTGTGGTGGGGGGACAGCCGCGGCATGCTACGCCGCGCACGACTGCCCCCCGCCACCCCCTCCCCCTCCCCCGCCGGCACCGCCCCCGCCCCCGCCGCGCAGCAGCCGCTACAGGACACACAGGTATTATACAGGACACGTAGCAACACTTTATTAAAGGCATGAATAGGAATAAACTAACAAATTCCAATGAACAAAAAGTAAGGACTTTGTTCAGACAGAAAATGCAGCAGTGGAGTTTGTTGCGTCTCCTCTTCTCCACTTGCGTTTTGGAGGCGGTGGTAAACTTAGCTTTAAGTAATTTTATGACGTCAACTAACTAAAAAACAAGTATGTGACGATTTATAAGTGCTATTTTTAAGCCTATATGAAAAAAAATAATTGAATTGAATTAAGCAGAACATTTTTTCATGTTTCATAGTTTTACATGAGTGTAATAAACGCACTCTGTACATTTGGTTTTAATTAGCATCTTCGTAACCCGGGTCTGTCTAACAATCGTCAACTGACAATCGGCATAGCATCTTTAAATGTACGAAAACCAAGCACGAGCCCGTAAATTGTTACATAATTTAGGAGGTAAAGTTTTAATTATATTTAGCAGGTAAAATTGGATTTAAAGGTTCTAGTCTAATTAACTTTTCCAGATCGATGTGTTGGTAGAGCACGGGTCGGTGGGGATCCGCGGAGTGGCCGTGGACCCCGTGGCTAAGAGGCTGTACTGGACCGCGCAGCTGCCGGCAGGTAAGGCGCAGCGTACATCGATCTAAATGCTCGAACATGGCCATTTTCAAATATTTAACACCAACGTGTTAAATATTTGAAAATGGCCATGTTTACAATAAATAAAATTTTATCAAATTTCAGTAAAGTGTGCACCCTTCTCTGAACTTTAGACTGCTTGTATAATATATTTAACTTTCAAATATTTAACATAAACTTTTTGAGCATTTTACAGGTTGGTGTAAATCTGGCCCAAATTTAATTGATTGTTTAATAGTATTAGATACTCTGAAATTAAAAGCCTAGGATGACACTTGTGTACATTTATCATTTAATATTCTACTTTAAACATTAACCCAAAACAAAAGATATATAAGATATTCTCTAAACAAAACATGTAAGATCATGAATCTAGCCGGCGACGCCATGACTCCGTCCTGTCGCTGGACCAATCACAGCGAAGCTAGTGATGTCTAGCGTTACGGAGTAGTGATGTACTCTTGAACGAAATCCTCCGATTTTCTCGTCTAACAGTAGTAAGACTGCAAAATGTGTTTTCTTCACAATACCCCCCCGCTCAGGCGGCGGCGCAGTGTACTGCGCGGCGCTGGACGCGCGGCGCCGCGTCACGCTGCACGCCGGCGCGCGCGCTGAACCTGACGACCTCGTGCTGCACAACCTGACCCGGACCATCTACTGGTCCGACCGGGGGGCCGCGCCCGGGGTCATGAGGGCCAGCGCGGACGGCAGCGGCGCCAGGTGGCTGGTGCAGAGACGGGTTAGGAGGCCTACTGCTTTGGCTATATTTTCTCCTCAAAACAGGTATGAATTACACATTCTACTTCTTTCCACAGAATATATATTGTATTGACATAATGATTTTGATACGGATACTCACGCGTCTTGTTAGCCGGATTTACCGACTAGTTTCGACTTCATACGGAAGTCATATCACTTTAAGTTCATACGACAGATCTAGCTAACAAGACGCGTGAGTATCTGTATCAAAATCATTGTGACTATTTCTCACGTTAGTTTTAATCAAATTATATATTGTATTGAGTGAGAAACAGCGAATATGTTACGTGTCAAATATTGTCAAGTGAATGAAGCTTTAATTCGGGCGCTTGGAGACTGTACTTTGTCACATTTAAACTGTAACATTGGCGGGATTCTTCGAGTAAAAAGGCCGTGTCCAGAGATGTGGTTTATTCGTGGTCGAGAGAGAGAAGAGGGCAGCGAAGCCACGTACAACAATATATAGCACAGAGAGCAAGCGTCATCTATCGCATATGATCGGAACTTATTAAGAAGTTCAATAATAAGCAAGATTAATGATTTCGTTAACTATTGTTAATAAATTAATAGATTTGAGATAGATGGCGCTTTTACAATTTTAACATATTGCCACCTTAAATATGTAGACAGTTACATATTTAATTTTAATTAAAAAATAACAAACCTAGGTGCCTAGATTATGTACTAGAATAGCTAGACTACAAAAATATCTATTGGTAAGACTAAATTCAAGAAGTGAACTGAAATTACATGGAAATCTCGAAATAAGCGGGGATCGAACCCGCGAATATAAAATGAAAACAGACTAAGTTCATTCAAGTGGGATTCGAACCCACTAGTGAATATTCAGGTGATTTAAGAATTGATTTGTATAAAGTAAACAACCAAGTTTCAAACTGTGGGATTCGAACCCACAACTAAAAAGTTTAGGATATTTGAAGTAAAAGATGGTACAAAAATACATTTTATTTTTGACCTTACTAGAAAAAATCGAAAACGATTAATTTGACACAGCTATTATGTGATTAGTTATTTGGTAACTTAAATAAGGATTCATTAATATAATTAATAACAGCGTAAACTATCTCGTTACTTAGTGATAGCTAAAATAATGAATGCTAAAGAAAGATGAATACAATTCTAATTAGTTTATACTAAATATTGAAAACTTAATAAGATTGAATACAATGCAAAGATATGTATCTAATGTATAGAATTCTAATGAGAAAACTAAATGAGAATGAATACAATACAAATAAATGTATCTAAAATATAGAATACTAATGAGAATCATCTTATTCTAAATCTATCGGTAGGGGACAAATATTATTAAACGCTCTTTTGATTTCCCCTTGAAGTGGTGATGGTGGCGACAACGAACTTCTCCGTCGACCCCTGGGTGGATTTGAGTTATCTTCCCGAGATTCCATTGGCACGGCGGCAGGTGGTGGTCCTTGACTAGCACGACTGTACCGATCTTCAGGCTTGGTCCTTTGGCGCTCCGCCATTTGGTCCTTTGCTGCAGCAGCCCGATGTAGTCTCGTGACCAGCGCCTCCAGAAATGTTGTTGAATCTGTTGAAGTTGTTGAAAATAATTTAATTTGTTGATCGGGACGGCTTCATATTCGTAGTCGGCCAATGTGATTGGTGTTCTTCCCATGAGGAAGTGAGCTGGCGTTAGGATTTGGGTATGATCTAAATTAGAGTCAGGAAGAGGGCAGAGTGGTCTAGAATTTAAGATTCCTTCAATTTGAATAATTACAGTAGAAAATTCTTCATAAGTTAATAAACTATCTTTCATTACTCGCTTTAAATGGTATTTACAGGACTTAACTGAACTTTCAGCCAACCCATTCATGTGAGGTGTGTAAACTGGACCGAATTTCCATTTGATACCTTGATTAGCTGAGGATGTGCATATATCAGTAGAAGACTGATTTATAAACTCATACAATTCTTTGAGATCATTACAAGCACCCTTGAATGTAGTTCCATTGTCACTTACCAATTGGCCTGGTTTACCTCGTCTCGCCACAAACCTTCTGAATGCAGCCAGGAAGGCCTCAGTATGGAGACCTGTAATCAATTCAATGTGAACCGCCTTCGTTACGAAACATACAAAGATACCTATATATGCCTTATAAGTCTTGTAACCACGTCCCCTCCTGTCACGTAGCAAGAAAGGTCCTGCGTAATCTAATGCTGTTGTATAAAATGGAGGGGCCGGCGTTACCCTGGTACCAGGCAAGTCACCCATAGGAGGAATTGTTGTGGTAGGTTTGGCTCTAAAGCAGGTGACACATTCATGAACGACCTTATTCGCTAAGTATTTACCTTTGGGCACCCAGTACCTTTCTCTGATGGATGATAATAGTAACTGAGGGCCAGCATGCATGAGACGGCGATGTTCGTTTGTAAAAATTAACTTTGTTAGTGAGTGTTTATTATCTAAAATAATTGGATGTTTTTTGTCGTAATTAAATTGTGATAAACTAATTCTACCACCCACTCGAATAATACCATTATCGTAAAATGGTTTCAAGTCTAGTAATCTAGATTTATTTGACAATGTTTGATTATTTTTCAAACTTTCGTAATCGTGTGGAAAACAATGCATTTGCACATTTTTTATAAGAATATTTTGTGATAGTTGTATTTCTGAAGGTGTGAGCGGACCGTTTCGTCTGCGCTCGCCCTTACAATTGTTAGTGAACCGCATGACATAAGAAAGTATTCTATATAACTTTATATCGCTTGAATATTTTGAAATTAAGTTATTTACGAAAACATGATCCCCAGATAACTGTGTATGAGTAGTGTTACAGTGTGTGGGAGTAGATTCAGACATAGCTGATATCGGTGGGTTTTCTTCATTTTTGTTTTGAGAAAACCCAAAAAATCGTTCATGTAGAAAAGATGGACCGTACCACCAGATTCTGTTTGTTATTAATTTATCAACAGTAGTGCCTCGTGATAAGATATCTGCTGGATTCTGAGCAGATTGAACCCAATGCCAATCGTTGACATTTGTAAGTGACTGAATTTCGGAAACTCTATTTTTTACAAATGTTGTTAGTTTGTGTGCGTCTGATTTTATCCAAGCTATGGCGATACTTGAGTCTGACCAATAGGTTATAGTATCTATTTCCCGTTTCAAAGCCTTTTTTACCTTGTGCATATTTCGTGCTAGTAACAAGGCTGCACATAGCTCAAGGCGCGGTGTTGTTTGTGTTTTTAAAGGAGCAACCCGTGAGCTACTGAACAGTAAGTGCGAAGTGCATTTACCGTTATGGTCAACAGAGCGTAGGTATATAACCGCTCCATAGGCTAAGTTGGAAGCGTCTGAAAACCCAACTAAGTGAATAGAACAATAATTATCAATTACTGCATGGCGGGGAATTCTCAAATATTTAAATATTTTAAGCTATCGTAAAATGTGTTCCAAGAATCTATCAAATCATCAGAAATAGGTTCATCCCACCCACGTTTATCTCGCCATAGCTTTTGAATGAGACATTTACCCAAAACAATATAAGGGCCTAAATATCCCAATGGATCAAAAATACTGGATATTTTCGATAAAATGTTACGTTTTGTGACTTTACCCTGTATGGGTTGAATTTTGGTAGAAAAGCAAACAATCATTTGAGTTTGACCATTCAAGGCCTAAAATCTTGTGTGTGTTATCACCAAATTGCATGTTAACAGTTTCGTTTGATTCGGGTTGTGTTGTGTTTGTGTTCGTGTTTTTAATTACAGTACCTTGTATTTTCTTAGAGTTAGACTTCCACTTTTTAAGATGAAATTGTGCTCCTCTCAATGTCTTGTCGATTTCTAGTGCTGTCTGGATCAGAAACTGCTCATCGTCTTGTCCTGATAGCAGATCATCTAGGTAGAAGTCTGAAGCAATCGCTGTTGCAGCTGACGTCATCGTGCTTACTTCATCAAAAGTGTAACTGGAATGTGATTTGATTTTTTCGGTAATTTCGTGAGAAAGTTGTAAAAGACAACGTGTTGCAATACTTGGGGCTGAGCGCAACCCAAAGCTTAGTGAATTTAAAGTGAAAGTTTCGAGTTTGTGTTGGGGCGATTCGCGCCAAAAAATACACTGTAAATTTCTATGTTGTGGAGAAAGTAAAATGTTACAGAACATCTTCT
Organism: Ephestia elutella; assembly: GCA_018467065.1. Lineage (NCBI taxonomy): Eukaryota > Metazoa > Arthropoda > Insecta > Lepidoptera > Pyralidae > Ephestia > Ephestia elutella. The sequence continues at coordinate 488,505 of CM031583.1, forward strand.
CAATATCTGCGCTAATAACGTATTTGTGTATTCGAAATCTTAATAAAATATCGATGAGAGGATCTTGTTTAATAGTGCCTATGTATTGAAGGTCATTTAATGACACACCTGTGGAAGTTGGAAATGAACAATCTATAACAACCCTCAGCGGGGTGGAGACCTTAGAAGGGTTAATGACCGCATGATGAGGTAAAAAATTTAATGACTCATTTTGTTCAATCTTACTCATGCGGCCTAAACGTTCAAATTCTTTCATAAAGTTTACATACATGTTTTTAAATGAATTGTTGTGCTCAAATTTTCTTTCAAGGGACTGAAAACGTTTTAAAACAACTGACTTTGAATAGCCCAGCTCAGAGGGGGAAGCTTTGAGGGGTAAGTTCACCACAAAGTTACCATCAGAAGAGCGTTGGTGAGTCATAAATATTTCCTCACATTTTCTTTCATCATCTGATAACTGTTGAACTAAATCTAAAGGTGAATCATCATAAAGATTATCAATTTGCCAAAATTTTTGTAATTGGGAACTAATATTCAAGTTACACCTCACCTGTTTAGTTTCAGGGGAAGCAATGGCAATTGCGCCTGAGACCACCCATCCCAGGTAGGTATTTTGCAAAATAGGCAACTTGTCCCCCAGTCTAATTTGTCCCGTACACAACAATTCGTAAAATAATTCTGCCCCCACTAAAATATCAATTTCACCCGCGGCATAATAGCTTTCGTCAGCTAACTTGTTTACGTATCGATGTGGAATGTGCAAAGATTGCAAGTCAAAACTGTACTTGGGAATATTACAAATAGATGGCACTATTAAACAGATGATAGATTTTCGATAAGATCTTTTTCGTGATTGTAATTCTAATTCACAATAATAATCAATTGTAGTGGAATTATTACTGAACCCAATTACCTCCATATTCGTTTTGTATTTCGGGAGATTCAATAAATTATACGCCCTTTGCGTAATAAAATTAGATTGCGAGGCAGAGTCAAGCAACACGCGCAATGTATGCTGACGGCCGGCACTGTCTGAGACAAAAACAAGTGCAGTGGTGAGAATAACGGATTTATTGCAAACCGGTTTTGATGCGATCGAGTTAGTATGCGTTTGGTTTTGAAGATTTGCAGATTGAACTGTGTTATTCGAATGATGTACAGAGATAGGTATAGATGTATGATTTGTACTATTTTCTGAGTAAGTATTTAATGCTGTCGCAGGTTGAGTGTTATTAATATTCGTGTTGCGTTCGATGTGTAATAATGAATTATGTTTACCTTGGCAATGTTTGCAGTGTGATGAGCGGCAATTAGGTTGAGCGTGACCGGATCTGAGACAATTGAGGCAGAGACGAAGTTTGCGTATGACCTGTATGCGTGACCTAGCGTTTAGAGCCAAAAACCTAGTACATTGATTAATAAAATGTCTACCTTTGCAATTGGGGCAGCTCGCCGTGGTACCTTGAGTTTGATTAGGAGCTGCGCTCGTAGACGCGTGGGACGTCTGGGCCTTGTGGGGCACAGGGGGCGCGTGGGACGTGGTCACAAGGCTCTTCTTTGCTGGCTCAGCCGGTTGCTTTGATTTCATGGCATCTAGTAGGTCGGCTCGCTTTCGTAAGAAATTCTTGAAGTCCTGTAACGAAGGCAATTCCTTTGAACCAATTTGTTCCTCCCACTTACGTAATAGATTTTCGGGTAGCTTGGAGGATATGAAATAAATGACTACTAAATCCCACTCATTTACAGCAACATCTAGCGATCGTAGTGATCGTAAGTGACGGGAAATACCATCAATGGTTGATCTCAAAGACTGTGAGGTCTCCTCTATTTTATCCATGTTAAATAGATATTTTAAATGAGTAAAGACTAACAAACGTGGATTATTATATCTTTCACATAAAAGTTTCCACGCTAAAGAGTAGTTATCAGCTGAATATTCTAAAGTACTAATAACTTCAAGTGCCCCATCCTGTAGACAACTTTTTAAATATTTAAATTTTTGAATAGGTTTTAGAGTACTTTGATGTATAAGAGCGTCAAAATTTTCACGAAATTCTAGCCAGTCCTTGTAATCACCATTAAAAGTGGGCAATGAAATTTCAGGATATTTAATAGCATCAGAACCCTCTGAGGTTTTTACCTCTGGTTGTGGGTTCTGTGTGAGAGCCGGCTTTTTTTTTCTGAATAATATTTTTAGCTTTAGAAACGCATGAATAAAAAGAATCTTTCAAATTTTTGACGCTCAAGGGTTTGATCTTCGCTGGAAAGTAATTCTAATTTTGTTTGCACTTCATCAAAATTAGAAAAAACACCTTGAATGCGTTCTGTTCGCAATTCAAGATCAATGACTTGTTCTATTGATATAGAGAGAATATCGGGAAGAGAGGTTATAAATTTACTATACAAAGTGAGTTTTGATTTAATAATGCCTCTCTCACGTTTGAGTTGTTTTAATTTACTGGCCTCTTTGGATACCATTGTATCAGCAGTTGACTCACTATTGATTTCTGAACTCGACATGTCTAACACAAATTAAAGGAATCAATACTGGAAAATTTAGGTTATGGCAGCAAGAAGGGATTGGAAAATAGAAAGGAAACCAGCTCACTTACGGTTTTCTCTTGGTCTTCGTTTCTTCTTGTTGCACGCCACGTTGCCACGTGCCACCACGGGACGAACTATGTGCTTGCTTGATTTGTTTCTTGATGCCTAGGAAAAAAACCTGCTTCCCCGTTGATATTAACGCGGCTCGGCACTCCGACGGCGCGTGTTTGCAGCGGCGCGGGTGACCACGATGAAACTTCGGGCACCCGACTTGAGAACTGGAAATTATCACCTCGTGATGATGCTTTTCTTGAAAATTCGTGGGCTTGGCTCTCCAAGCCTGTACACTATCCCTGGACACAGCTGAATCGCCGGAAAGTCCACGTGCGACCACGTGCTCGTATGCATGTGGTTCCGATGACTCCAACGTCCCGGCGCCGACTTGACCCGCCGATTCACCCACAACCGGGCAGGAAACAGAAGGAGCTGCGCTGCTAGGTTCCAATTGCGATCCACAGCGCCTCAAATTGTATGGGTCACCAGCAAATATGGCGGGATTCTGGTGTTTCCGCCCGGGAACGAACCGGGGACCTTGTGCGTGTGAAGCACACTTAGTTAGGAGCACTTAGTTATTAATCAAAGTGGGCCTTTGTCACACCCGTAACACTCCCTGTACGTGAGAGTTCAACCATAAAGGAAAAAAAAACTCCTTGAGCCGGATTTTCAACACTAGAGTTGATGAGTAATAAACAATAGCAAAATTTTAGTTTAACTCTAAACTCTATAGTATTTGACAATAGCGCCCACCGGTCATGACATAAGTGATAGACCGCATCATTTCTAGCAGCCCTGAGGAAAGACATTATAATATAAACATCTGGTGGAGGTTGGTTCTCCGTTCCTCGCGCCTCTCAATACCCCCGCGCACATCCAGTCACTCGCACAAAGCCAAAAGCTATTTTACAGCATACATTCTTAAGTGTCGCTTCTTTTCGCGTTAGTGTATTTTTTCTTTTGAATGTAATGTTTGTTACTGTAGACTGTACTTCGTGGACTTGTACTTCGAAACCCTGGAGAGCGTGAAGCTGGACGGGTCGGGCCGCGTGAAGCTGGCCAGCTTCGGGCCGCACGCGGTGCAGCCGGCGCCCGCGCTGGCGCTGCCCGCCCGCGCCTGCGCTCGCATGGCCGTGCACGAGGACTGGATATGGTGCGCCACCAGCAGAGGTGATGCTTCTATTTCCCAAAACAAAAGGACATTTTGCGAAAGCCATTTTGAGGAAAGAGAACATTTTGCGAAAAGACCATTTTGCGACCAGAGAACATTTTGCGAAGTAAAGTCTATTTCGATTGCTGACTTAATTGGTTTCTACTTAATTTGCTATTGTTAATATCTCAGGTTCTAAGTAACGTATCAAGATGAAATCTACGCCAGATTTTAAGTTTGACCTTCAGCAATACAACTGTGAAAACTGCATCAAATTTTGTCCAGTAGTTTTTGCGTGATGCGCGAATAGCAATCTTCCTAGAGGTAAAATATGATATTTTCAATATTTCTATTTAACATCTCTTAAGTACAGACACAGACCAGTTACAGTTTTATTATATGTATAGATTTAGCTGGTACTTCCCATCCCACTGCTAGGTAAAAGCTCCTCTTTTGTCTCTAACTAGATCTAGATATCGCTAGCCAGCTGTTGCCACCGCTTGTGTACATAATTCATCAGACCATTTCATTTTCGAGTTTCCTCTCGTTCTTTCGCTATCAGCCGGGATTGAAATGATATAATTTTTGCCCATTTTTCCGTCATATAAAAATATGAATGGTGAATCAGGCCTGACCCGCGTGCCGCGCCGCCCGCCGCCCCGCCTGCCGCCGCCGCTCAAGGAGAGCGAACGAACACACGTGTCGGCTTTGACTTTGTTACAACCACCACTTAATGACGACTACGGTGAGTAAATACAATAACATTTATTACCTTTTTTCGAACAATCTATTAAAACGAAAGAAAAAGTAGTTTCTACTTTGTTAACTTATCCGTATAAATTTTTTTATTTATTAGGTTCGCCAACTGGCTGTGAAACACACATGTTCATAGAGATACATTTAATATTGATTTCTTTGGAAAATTAGGACTTTACAATCGAAAACAATGTAACAACTATTATTAGCGACAGTAAGCCACTTAAAAGTTTATATTAGTTTAGTATATTCGTATCAGGATCACCGGAGTTCAGCTGGTACTGTTTCCCCAGGTTGGGACCCGTGCACGCAGGCGGACGGTTCCTCTCGCTGCCACAGCAGTGCGCTGTGCGTGCGCAGCGAGCGCGCGCGCATCGCGTGTCTGTGTCCCGACGGACTGCTGCCCACGCAGGACGAACCAGACGTGAGTGATTACTTTCACAGTTAAATTTGTCTGATTCTCAGACGAAGGAAACAAGAATAGACATGACATATCAACAAAAAATCAGGCATACCAAAAGCCGGCGTCGACAAAGGATTTGGCACAAAGATGGCGGCCTGCGCGTACTAATAATAGTGACAAAACATGGCGACCGGCCGCATAACTACTGTTTGTATATATGGGTAGATTGTTATACCAGGTCTATTATTTTTACTAAGTTTATGGTCTGATTACTACTGGTCTGAGTCTGGTTTGGGAAGTTGACCAATTGGACCTAAAGGTAGCGACATGCCTATTATGCGGTACATTCGTTGCGTTCTTTGTATGTAATTTTATATTGTTATTGTCGGTTTTGTCGATTATCGATTCAATTCGGCTAGACTTCGACACTCACTCTACGCATTGGAAATGACGTCATTCATACGCGGTGTTAATATAAGATTGTTAGCATAAGTACAATCGAAACAAAATTTAAATTTGATCCGTTTTCTTATGTTCTTTCTACCTCTTCCTATTTAAAAGCTTTTGTTGGTGTCATGTAACATGGCCGTTTAGGGATATGGCCCTTCAGGGGAAATAGACGTTCAAATCCTAATTCAACGCATGTAATGAATTTGGTTTCAAAATTTTGATCAAACTGAAATGAATATTGAAAAGAATATGTGATACTAATTTTTTGCCCGCGGCTTCGCCCGCGTGATTTCCCATGGGAACAGTGCCTTTTCTGGGATGAAACATGAAAGGTACTCCTATGTAGTTCTTGGTACTTTTATGTGTTTTTTTTTATTTATTTATTATTTTCATTTATAACATAGGGCGGCAAACGAGCAACGTTGTATGCGAAATAGGAAGATTGGTTTAGTAGAAATAGCGTGATTGTTTGACCTCCAGGAGCGACGCTCGTGCGTGATCTCCCGCAGCAGCTGGAGCGCCCCCCCGCCCCCGCAGGCGTGCGCGGGCGGCTGCGGGCCCGGCGTGTGCGCGCGCGCCGCGTGCCGCTGTCCGCCGCTGTACGCCGGCGCGCGCTGCGAACACTACCGGTGCGCGGCGCACTGTCTGCACAGGGGGGTGTGCGTGCTTGATGCACAGGCGACCGACTCCACTACCGACAATATACCGCTTAAGGTACGTTATTTATCTAGCTTTTATTCACGGCTTCGTCCACTGGATGTCACCTTTTCATGCAAACTAAGTTTCATACAAAACTCTAACCAGATTTTTTTTAAAGAATCCTAACTAATATTATAAATGCGAAAGTGAGTTTGTTTGTTTGTTACCTCTTCACGCTTTATCTACTGAAATGATCGTCATAAAATTTTGCATACATATAATCAGGGGTCCAGAGAAGGACATAGGCTATCATTTATCCCGGAAAAAAGTACGGTTCCCGAGGGTTCAACATAAGCGCTGATGGAGCTGCGAGCGAAAGCTAGTATAGAATAAAATAGTAACAAATCCAGACAATACTAGGGAACTTCATGTTATCTCCGCCGGTTGTCAGAAAAACAATACAAAACAAAAAAAAATGTAAACATGTTTCTTGATTATTTCAGTGATATATTTCATTCCAAAGCAAAATACTACAAACGCAAATTACCTAAGACAATTTTTCAATCGTGAATTACATATACACAGAAATATTTTTTTTAAATCGAAATAATAATTTTATTCATTATTTATTTTGAATAATTTTTAAAGATTTGTGCATTCTAACAAAAAACAAACTAACGTTTTTTACTTTTAATGATTTAGAAATAAACATTTATTCGCTTTTGTTATTTCCCGCAGTGCATTTGCCCCAGCGGCTACACGGGCGAGCGGTGCGAGACTCCCGTCACCACCACTGTGCGCACGACCACCAGCGGCAAAACGAGCGACAACACGAGCGGCAAGACTAGCGACAACACCAGCGGCAAGAATAGCGGCGAGGGGAATGAGCTGTGCGCGGCGGTGCGCTGCGAGAACGGCGGGCGGTGTCGCGTGGGCGTCTGCGATTGCAAGCCGGGGTATCACGGTTAGTGTCTCAAGCCGCTGATAAACGTGTATAGTGAAACCAAACTATCTGCCAAATATTTATGTATATTTTCATATTATATCACATCTTCTATTTATATATTCCATTGAACAAAGTAACCACGTATAATAATGTCGTACACGTATAATGATGCCAATTTGGGCGTGGCTCGCCATTTTATTCTAGTTGTGGCGGTACAAATAGCCGTTATCAGTATTGCCATTATATTAAAACAAATACTTACTTTTACATGATCATATATAAATTTGTAAAAAGATATATGTATATTTAGATATAAATACTTGAAATCATGACGCGTGAAATGAGTATTCGAGAGAAACGACAATAAAGTTTGAAGTTTAATGATTAATGTAGTGATTTCGTTGATTATAATAATTGTCACTATACGTCAGGTCCCCGCTGCGAGCAATGCGCGGGCGCAGCGGAGTGCGGGGCGGGCGCGGTGTGCGTGCGCGGCGCGGGGGGGGACACGAGCTGCGTGCACGCGCTGTGTCTCGACTACTGCTACAATCAGGTGATATTGACATTTATTTGTTACTATTATCACAGCCTACCTATATGTGGGGCAATCGTGGGGGGTGTAAGGGGTGAGGGACGAAGGGGGTTGTACCACACGGCCATACTAATTTTATTTTCGATTTAGTATGGCAGTGCGGTACTAATTTAAAGGTTGTTTGTTTTGAAAAAACTTGTGCGCAACGACGCCGAAGGCAAAGTCCCTCCAGTCCAGTTATTTAGATGACGTACTCATATCTGCCGTAGCATTTCCCACCCGACTCTGAACTTACTATATCCTACTTTTTTACTTTTATTTTTGAATCCAAGATTGCCGACATTTTTTACATTTTTTTTTTTACAATATGGGTACTTATCGTTCTATAAGTTTTTGGGGACGCTGATGACGAAAATAACATTTATTTTGAGATCCAAGATGGCGGACAATTTTTTTTTTCAATTTTGCAATATGGATATCGTTCTATAGGTTTTTGGGGCCGGACGCTGATGACGAAAATATCATTTATTTTGAGATCCAAGATGGCAGACAATTTTTTATTTTTATTTTATAATGTGGGTATCGTTTTATAGGTTTTTGGGGATGCTGATGACGAAAATAACATTTATTTTGAGATCTAAGATAGCGGACAATTTTTTTTTTCAATTTTGCATTATGGGTATCGCTTTATAGGTTTTTGGGGACGCTGATGACCATTATTGAATTGCACAGTAAACCAGTGTCCGGGTTTTCTCACGATGTTTTCTTTAACCGGAAGCAAGTGGTGGTCGATTTATATTAGAATTGAGTTGTTTAGATGCGTACTTGAGACCAAAAAATCATCTATCTCTTTTTTTAATATCTTGTCCTCCTCAAAGGGCACGTGCTACGTGTGGAACGCGTCCCTGGCGGGCGCGCGGTGCGTGTGTCCGCGCGGCTGGGCGGGCGAGCGCTGCCAGAGCGCGGCCTGCGTCGACGAGGACTGTCGGGGGCAGGGGGCGGCTACTGCAGGTAGGAGCTGCTGTGTGTCCCGGGCACTGCTACGTGTGTCCGCGCGGCTGGGCGGGCGAGCGCTGCCAGAGCGCGGCCTGCGTCGACGAGGACTGTCGGGGGCAGGGGGCGGCTACTGCAGGTAGGAGCTGCTGTGTGTCCCGGGCACTGCTACGTGTGTCCGCGCGGCTGGGCGGGCGAGCGCTGCCAGAGCGCGGCCTGCGTCGACGAGGACTGTCGGGGGCAGGGGGCGGCTACTGCAGGTAGGAGCTGCTGTGTGTCCCGGGCACTGCTACGTGTGTCCGCGCGGCTGGGCGGGCGAGCGCTGCCAGAGCGCGGCCTGCGTCGACGAGGACTGTCGGGGGCAGGGGGCGGCTACTGCAGGTAGGAGCTGCTGTGTGTCCCGGGCACTGCTACGTGTGTCCGCGCGGCTGGGCGGGCGAGCGCTGCCAGAGCGCGGCCTGCGTCGACGAGGACTGTCGGGGGCAGGGGGCGGCTACTGCAGGTAGGAGCTGCTGTGTGTCCCGGGCACTGCTACGTGTGTCCGCGCGGCTGGGCGGGCGAGCGCTGCCAGAGCGCGGCCTGCGTCGACGAGGACTGTCGGGGGCAGGGGGCGGCTACTGCAGGTAGGAGCTGCTGTGTGTCCCGGGCACTGCTACGTGTGTCCGCGCGGCTGGGCGGGCGAGCGCTGCCAGAGCGCGGCCTGCGTCGACGAGGACTGTCGGGGGCAGGGGGCGGCTACTGCAGGTAGGAGCTGCTGTGTGTCCCGGGCACTGCTACGTGTGTCCGCGCGGCTGGGCGGGCGAGCGCTGCCAGAGCGCGGCCTGCGTCGACGAGGACTGTCGGGGGCAGGGGGCGGCTACTGCAGGTAGGAGCTGCTGTGTGTCCCGGGCACTGCTACGTGTGTCCGCGCGGCTGGGCGGGCGAGCGCTGCCAGAGCGCGGCCTGCGTCGACGAGGACTGTCGGGGGCAGGGGGCGGCTACTGCAGGTAGGAGCTGCTGTGTGTCCCGGGCACTGCTACGTGTGTCCGCGCGGCTGGGCGGGCGAGCGCTGCCAGAGCGCGGCCTGCGTCGACGAGGACTGTCGGGGGCAGGGGGCGGCTACTGCAGGTAGGAGCTGCTGTGTGTCCCGGGCACTGCTACGTGTGTCCGCGCGGCTGGGCGGGCGAGCGCTGCCAGAGCGCGGCCTGCGTCGACGAGGACTGTCGGGGGCAGGGGGCGGCTACTGCAGGTAGGAGCTGCTGTGTGTCCCGGGCACTGCTACGTGTGTCCGCGCGGCTGGGCGGGCGAGCGCTGCCAGAGCGCGGCCTGCGTCGACGAGGACTGTCGGGGGCAGGGGGCGGCTACTGCAGGTAGGAGCTGCTGTGTGTCCCGGGCACTGCTACGTGTGTCCGCGCGGCTGGGCGGGCGAGCGCTGCCAGAGCGCGGCCTGCGTCGACGAGGACTGTCGGGGGCAGGGGGCGGCTACTGCAGGTAGGAGCTGCTGTGTGTCCCGGGCACTGCTACGTGTGTCCGCGCGGCTGGGCGGGCGAGCGCTGCCAGAGCGCGGCCTGCGTCGACGAGGACTGTCGGGGGCAGGGGGCGGCTACTGCAGGTAGGAGCTGCTGTGTGTCCCGGGCACTGCTACGTGTGTCCGCGCGGCTGGGCGGGCGAGCGCTGCCAGAGCGCGGCCTGCGTCGACGAGGACTGTCGGGGGCAGGGGGCGGCTACTGCAGGTAGGAGCTGCTGTGTGTCCCGGGCACTGCTACGTGTGTCCGCGCGGCTGGGCGGGCGAGCGCTGCCAGAGCGCGGCCTGCGTCGACGAGGACTGTCGGGGGCAGGGGGCGGCTACTGCAGGTAGGAGCTGCTGTGTGTCCCGGGCACTGCTACGTGTGTCCGCGCGGCTGGGCGGGCGAGCGCTGCCAGAGCGCGGCCTGCGTCGACGAGGACTGTCGGGGGCAGGGGGCGGCTACTGCAGGTAGGAGCTGCTGTGTGTCCCGGGCACTGCTACGTAGCTATAGGTCACGAGATGGCGTATAGGTCTCTTAAATGGTAGCCCGTCTAGTTCCTGCACGGCACCGCACGATATTTCTGTTTTTGTTTTGTTTTTATAAAAACTTTTTATTAATAAGAATGACTTTTTTGTATTACATTTATCAACCATATTCAAGTTTTAAACTATTTTTTTACTTTACAACCGACTTCCCAAAAAAGGAGGAGGTTATATGTTTCGATGTATGTATGTTTTTTTTTTATGTATGTTCGCCGATTTCTCCGTCTATAGTGGATTGATTTCCAAAATTATTGTTTTATTCGAAAGAGTTTATTCCCAAGTTGGTCCCATTTTAACCACGTCAGAATCTGTTCGGTAATTTTAAAGATACCTAACAAAATTTACAAATTCAAGCATTGGATTATAGAGCAAAAGCCCGCGACAGCATGCCCTTCCTTATTTTATGAAAACTCAAGATTCTCTGTGCATGTCCCCAACACAGAAATAGCGATTATCGACTATAAAAGTTGGATCATGATTGCTTAGGCAGATAATTTGTAGCAATCATATTTAAAGTGATAGCTCAATTTCCTCAAAGTAAAAGCTTTCTAAAAATTTTATTCCGAATAATATGAGAAATCATGCCATCCATTGCCAAGCAATTGGTGCAGATACAAACCCCTGCCAGACATTGTAACTTTACTAAATTATAGTCATGTTTGTTTTATTATAAAAGCTAATTTTAATGATACTTTGAGAGGTCCCCAAGGGTGCTTTCTACCTATATAAATCACCTTTTCTATCCATATTACTTGCATAAGCTACTAATATTCAAACTTCATGTGTAGTCGCTAATCTTTTTTACACGTATATCCCACACAGAGAAACATTCAGCATTTTTAAAATAAGGAAGGTTGGTCGTCGCGGGCTCTTGGTATATTTATGTGCCAAAAATAATAGATTTCCGTTGAATTCTGACAAGTTCTGACATTTCAAATCAAATTGACATAAACGTTTCGATTTCTTAACTATCGGCCAGTGAAAAAATAAGTTTAAGTTTTCATGACAACAAAATTGCGCCAAGTGCACTAAAAATGATAAAATAAAAATTTTTTCCACAAAAAATGAACCGACTTCCATTGTAAAACTTAAAATCATGAAATAACTTAATAGGTAGATTAATGAAAAAGAAAAATGTATTGGCATGCTACCTACTTATTGAGGTGAAGTCGGTGCCAAAAGATGTATGATTAAAATGCCTAATACCCTTACTCCTGCACTTGGCGCCGACTTCACCTCAATCAGTAGGTAGCATGCCAATACATTTTTCTTTTTCATTAATCTACCTATTAAGTTATTTCATGATTTTAAGTTTTACAATGGAAGTCGGTTCATTTTTTGTGGAAAAAATTTTTATTTATTTACTAGCTGTCGCCCGCGGCTTCGCCCGCGTGAGTTTCGCTTTGATAAAAATTATTTTTGTGTTCCAAACTGTTTCAGATGTTTCGGATTTTCGTTTTTTATACGTCTACAGAAAATGTTCATCAGATTAATCAAGTTTTGCTAAGGCGCCATTTCCATATATGTTTTAGTGTAGCTGGTCTCTTGAAGCTTTTCATCAGATGTTCCATATCTTCAATTTTTATACGTCAGCAGAAAATGCTCATCAGGTTGAACGACTTTTACTAAGGCGCCATTTCCATATATGTTATAGTGTAGCTGGTCTCTTTCAGTTCTTCGTCAGATGTTCCAGATCTTCAATTTTTATACGTCAGCAGAAAATGCTCATCAGGTTGAACGACTTTTGTTAAGGCACCATTTCCATATTTCTTATAGTTTAGCTGTTCTGTTATGGTTCTTCATCAGGTGTTCCAGTTTTCAAAATCAATTATAGCCTATATGTTACCCAGACTTAATAGCTATTCAACAAAAAAAGTTTCATTCAAATCCGTCCAGTAGTTTTTGCGTGAAACGCGTACATACATACAGACAGACAGACAGACAGACAGACAGACAAGAAATTCCAAAAAAAATTTTTTGCTTTCTATTATTCTTTTTAAGTGTCCCTCTATCCATTTTAGTCAAAAATACTAAATGTACAGACAAAATATTTTTACTGTTTTATTATATGTATAGATTGGTTCGCAAATTGATTGCTACAAGGTACACAAACAATTGTAAAAACCTACTACGAGCGAACACATTTTATTTTGTTTATAAATACAATACTATCCAACGAGGAAATACAATTTTCTTTAGACGACCTCTATGCCTACTATTTGCTAACTTAAGTTAGACGACCCCACTTAACATTAACACGAATGACATCACCTTATCAACCGGCTACAAATAGTTTTGTCCGATACTTGGGACCCCAATACAAACACCTTTAAAGATTTTTATGTTTTACACATGAGTAAACTTAAATATATACATTGTCGAAATAAACATACAACAGATTGTATATGTAGGTATTACAAAAGTTGATAATAGACACGGCATATTCTAGACACGTAAAACACGCTTCAAGAAAATCGTACTAAGAAGCCCCTTAATACACGAGTCTATCTTTAGAATAACAATATTTGGTCAAATACAAAGGCAATAATTTTAACTTTGATCTTATCACTTTAGTGCCTAGTAATATTATTTTTATTTCCAAATCAATCCACTATCAAGATGCAAGCCCGCATTCTTAAATAGAAACTAGTCTGAAAATTGGTAACTCGCGTCCATCCATTTCGAAACGTTGCATATTATTTATTGGCCATGACATTCAGTTCGTCCGAGCGGTGATTTGCGTTAAGGTAACATACGCATACGTGATAAACATTTAGTATAAAATGCAGGTCTGGAAATGATTTGTATGTTTCCAAATTGTATTTTTTTTAATGAGCATGATGAGTATGAGCTATCGTTCGATTTCCATCTGTTTCGGGGAATTCCACTAAAGGAGGAAATAAGTACTTTTTCCCCCTATATACGTGTAGTTTTGAAATGATCTATAATTTTGTAGTCTTGTCTCGATGACCTCCAATGTCGTATGCCGTGGGATTATGACAGATCGTGACGTAATGATGTGAGGTCTCGCCGAGGTCGACGGCCGACCGTCACGCCTTTTTGCACCATCATCACCGTCGTGGTGGGAACCTCTTAATCAGAAGTCTCAATAACAATTCATTTATTATTATTTTAGTCTACATGGCATAAATATTACATTAGCTGCATCATCAGGGTTCCATTGTTTTACTAAATGCATACCTTATTCACCATCCACTGTCTAGCTCCATTGCCTAAATATCAAGGATTTTAACAACACGTCACACATCTTAAACGGATCAAGGCATTTCGAAGATAAATAAATAAATATATACGGATAACCAGAAAGTAAGTTGGAGACTTGTGTTATGGGATATTAACACAACGATACTATATTTTACAAAAATAAACATTCAAGACCCAGGTCAACCTGGAAAAGATCATATTCCATCTTGGCCTGACCGGGGTTCGAACCGGGGACCTGTTAGGCCACGAAGGTCGTCGTATAGTGGAATAAGGAAACTCACAAACATTACACAGAACCCTAAAAAAGTTTTAATTAACACTTTATCTGTAGTAATAATCAATTATTTTTTTATTGTTTGGCCAAAACCAACCTGAAGGTTACGGAGCATCACTCTAGTTTAGTATCAACAAAGCCTGTCTCACCGACGTGTTGACCTCCAAAACTATTTGTTTTGTTGTAATGTCGCTATTAAATCTTATAAGTCTTCCTAGTAAAAAAAGATATATTTTTACTCGACTGTACAAAAATCGAGTGTCATGTTTTTGGGGTCCTTGTATTTATATAACTTTTTTGTCTGTATACTCTTTATTGCACCATGAAGGTTCTTTGTGATCGGAAACAAATGCCATATTGTCAAAAATACCATAGAAGTGTGTGGCATATCATTTGAATCCTTACATTTTCTAGTATAATAGATTAAACTATAACCACAGTTTAATAATATAGGTAGGCTGTGCTATAACTATGTTTCACCCAATTTATTTTATTTATAACTAATGTTACTCCGACAATATCTGTTACGCTTAGCTTACCTTTTGTAGCTTGAAAGAGTTGAGATAAAATTACCCATAAAAATTCACACCAAGAAAGAACCACCGGCCCGCGGGCTTCCCCGACAACATACGGAAATCGTCCGTATTTCGGAATTTCCTACTTCATTGCAACTTGCTTGGAAACCTGTCTTATTGACACAGACTAATGTTTGAACATTTTATCAATCGATACTTAGTTTCGTAAATATTAGACCGGATTTTCTCACATAATGTTTCCAGTGTAGATAATTTTGCGTTGCATTGATTTGTACGACCACTGCTGAAAAGAAATGCCGAAAGAAACTCATTATACAGTATTGGTCCTTATCATGTGCTTGTCAGAGGCTTTAAACATCTTGATTTTTTAAATATATTTTTTTATCACTTAAAAATAAGTTAAATTAAGCAAACATTTTTTATTGTTCTCTGAGATTAGAATTCGGTGAGATAGGGGGTCAGGTTTCTATGCATCTGACTGTACATACGTATGGTTTAAAAAATGTTGGTCGAGATCGAGTAAATACAAATAGAAAGAAAGAAAATAAATTTACTGGCCAAACACAATTAATAGCTATACAAATTTAACAGAAAAGGAACATTTACTAAGAAGAGCTGTGTCAATAAAACTAGGTATTTGGGTGGATATAGGGGGAGAGGAAGGCCTAAAAAGAGATGTATGGATTGTGTTGGGGAGGATATGAAGGTATTGGGAGTGGATAAAACTATGGCTAAGGATAGAAAATTGTGAAGAGAAAGGACATTTTGAGCCGACCCCAGAATTGCTTGTCGTTACAGCTCAAATCACTTTGAATCCGGTTCGAAGGATCAAGATGTATTTACGTAGGTATTTACTTTGAACATGATAATATCATATGACTGCGATTTTTAGATTTACCTATGAAGATTTCTTAGTTAGATTTTTGTCCTTTTTTCACTCTTAGAGCTGACTAACATCTATCTTCCTAGTATCATGAATCAAGTCTCAACCGCTATATTTAATATTGCTATATCTCGAAATTTCCATGTGAGCTAACGGACATAGCTTCTAACAAATAACACCCTTATTAATGGAAGCCAATTAGACACTGTGTGCAAACATTGTTTTCCTTATCTTGTACATCTGATTTCGTAAAACAAAAACCACAGCCAAGAAAAACCAGTGATGCGTCATACATCTGTTGGGCTATTTTCCTCGTTGCTAGGCGACGGCGGCGTCCTTCTGACAGATTTGTGTGTGTCATTCAATGTCTGTCAGTGTGGCATGGTGCCTTGTCGCGAACGCACCCGCATTCTAATGCTAATTAGAAAAAGTAAGCGCGCGTAACATTTCGTGCGATACATCGTGAATCTTTTTCAATTAAGTGTAAATAAGATGTAATTTAGTTCAACAAGTTTCTGGCGTTAATTGTGTTTATTTGAAATATTTTTATTATTGATCATAGTTTCTTAGGGATAATTTAACTTAGTACATAGTGTAGTGATGTTCAAGCATGGATGAGCAGTGATCTGGTGGAATACTTACTCGTAGATAAACTTGTTGACGCAATGGGCAGGCGGCGCAGGAGACGGGATTATGGCCAGTTAAATTATTGTGAGTGCTGTAATTTAATTTACGTTTGTCAACTTGACCGATGTTATTTTTCTTTGGAGGAGTAGCAAAACATTTTTAACCATTGTCTATACGAGTATATTTAAAACAAAGTATCTCTCTCTCTCTCAGCCGAAAGACGTCCACTGCTGGACAAAGGCCTCCCCCAAGGATTTCCACAACGACCGGTCCTGCGCTGCCCGCATCCATGCGCAACCCGCGACCTTCACCAGGTCGTCGGTCCACCGAGTGGGAGGCCTGCCAACACTACGTTTTCCGGTTCGTGGTCGCCACTCGAGAACTTTTCTGCCCCAACGGCTATCTGTTCTGCGAGCTATGTGCCCCGCCCACTGCCACTTAAGTTTGGCAATTCTGCGGGCTATGTCGGTTACTTTAGTTCTCCTACGGATCTCCTCATTTCTGATTCGATCACGCAGGGAAACTCCGAGCATAGCGCGCTCCATCGCCCTTTGGGTGACCTTGAGCCTTCTTATGAGGCCCATAGTAAGCGACCACGTCTCTGTTCCGTATGTCATTACTGGCAACACACACTGGTCAAAGACCTTAGTCTTGAGACACTGCGGTATTTTGGACGAGAAGATATCGCGAAGCTTCCCGAACGCTGCCCAGCCGAGTTGGATTCGACGGTTGACCTCTTTCTCGAAGTTGGACTTACCTAACTGAACTGTTTGTCCCAGGTATACATAATTGTCAACAACTTCGAGTGTAGAGTCTCCAACCTTTAGAGGAGTGGGTGCGACACGGATATTAGACATGATTTTCGTCTTGTCCATGTTCATTTTTAGACCCACTTGTTGAGAGGCTCTACAGAGGCCATCGAGCATTGTGCCTAGGTCTTCCAAGATCTCAGCCATGACTACGATATCGTCAGCGAATCGAAGGTGAGTGAGGTACTCGCCGTTGATATTGATGCCGAGTCCGCTCCAGTCCAGAAGCTTGAAAACATCTTCCAGGGCGGCGGTGAACAGTTTTGGAGATATAATGTCTCCCTGTCTCACCTCTAAAACAAAACTCTCGGCCAGGAACACTTCTCGGCCTCTAAAACAAAGTGTATTGCTCCGGTATTTTATAGTTTCCCCCTATTTATTCCCTTGAGTATCGTTGTCGTACAAGGTGACTAAGGGAATATAGTTTAGGATGGGCTGGGCAACATATACTGCGAACGCAGACTCGCTTGCTCAGCAAGCATGTAGATTAGGTGGTAAGTGTTTTCAGCTTTTAGTCCGATTGTGGGCGATAAGAAGAAGAATATTTATCTTTTACTGACGAATAATTTTATTATTCAAGTGAACTGCAACTTTTCTGATGTGATTTCACGTCACACCCATTGAACCGTAAATGCGAGCTCCGAGGATTGACACCGTTGCAGCCTTAAAGGTGCACTTGTGTGGCTTTCTTAGGGCCAATTATATGCGCAAGTGAAATACATAACAATAAGCAAAGTTTCATAAGTTTGCGTCAGATTTTAAGTTTCATTAAATCCATCCAGAATTTTAGCACAAACTAATCCAGATTTTTTATTTTGTTTGCGAGATTTAATTGAATATTTAATGTTTTAATCATATTAGTTTTGAGGTCAAGTCAATTAGTTGCAGTCTAGAGGTTTAATGTTTTGTTATTATTTTTCGAATAGAATAGAATAATTAATCTGTGTAATCTATGCAAATAAATTATACTATTTTATTCGGAATATGTTAGCGGTCAATAATAGGTTTACTCTAGTATCAAATTTTCAATATGCGTTTTACACTGGTCAACTTTCCAATATAGGTCAATCGACCATAAAGGTTTCTCACTGTAACTCATTAGGTGAAGTCGTCTCGAGCCTACTTCGTCCAAAGCGTAACATAATCAATTGTTTCTCAGTCTCAATTAATACATGTTTAATGACTTTAGAGTTAGACTTTAGTTACTTATGATTTAGCTATGGGCGATGGACTATTTTCTCATTCTAAGGACATCCATACTAATATTATAAATGCGAAAGTTTGGATGTGAGTTTGTGAATTTGTGAGTTTGTGAGTTTGTGAGGATGTTTGTTACTCAATCACGCAAAATCTACTGGACGGATTTCGATGAAATTTGGTACAGAGGTAGATAATGACCTGGAATAGCACATAGGCTACTTTTTATCCCGGGAAAAAGCACTGTTCCCGTGGGAAATTCACGCGGGCGAAGCCGCGGGCAAAAGCTAGTGTATAATAAAAGCAAGTTAACACCGCCGACAAAGACTCTTTAAATGACATTTTCTTTTGTTTTCATGTCAAAATATTTTCCTATTTAATTTTGTTTTTCGTGTTTCAGATGTAACAAACTGGCAATGCTCTGACAACGATTGCGATAATAGCGGGTCGTGTGCGCTGGGCGCGTGCCGCTGCGCGTCGCCGTGGGGGGGCGCGCGCTGCAGCCACTACGTCGGGCACGACCACGCCTGTCTGCAGCTCGCGTGCGAGGAACCTGGCTTCTGCGCGTGGAGAGCCGACCGTAAGTAGATCATACCAGGTAGCGTCGCCGTGGGGGGCGCGCGCTGCAGCCACTACGTCGGGCACGACCACGCCTGTCTGCAGCTCGCGTGCGAGGAACCTGGCTTCTGCGCGTGGAGAGCCGACCGTAAGTAGATCATACCAGGTAGCGTCGCCGTGGGGGGCGCGCGCTGCAGCCACTACGTCGGGCACGACCACGCCTGTCTGCAGCTCGCGTGCGAGGAACCTGGCTTCTGCGCGTGGAGAGCCGACCGTAAGTAGATCATACCAGGTAGCGTCGCCGTGGGGGGCGCGCGCTGCAGCCACTACGTCGGGCACGACCACGCCTGTCTGCAGCTCGCGTGCGAGGAACCTGGCTTCTGCGCGTGGAGAGCCGACCGTAAGTAGATCATACCAGGTAGCGTCGCCGTGGGGGGCGCGCGCTGCAGCCACTACGTCGGGCACGACCACGCCTGTCTGCAGCTCGCGTGCGAGGAACCTGGCTTCTGCGCGTGGAGAGCCGACCGTAAGTAGATCATACCAGGTAGCGTCGCCGTGGGGGCGCGCGCTGCAGCCACTACGTCGGGCACGACCACGCCTGTCTGCAGCTCGCGTGCGAGGAACCTGGCTTCTGCGCGTGGAGAGCCGACCGTAAGTAGATCATACCAGGTAGCGTCGCCGTGGGGGGCGCGCGCTGCAGCCACTACGTCGGGCACGACCACGCCTGTCTGCAGCTCGCGTGCGAGGAACCTGGCTTCTGCGCGTGGAGAGCCGACCGTAAGTAGATCATACCAGGTAGCGTCGCCGTGGGGGGCGCGCGCTGCAGCCACTACGTCGGGCACGACCACGCCTGTCTGCAGCTCGCGTGCGAGGAACCTGGCTTCTGCGCGTGGAGAGCCGACCGTAAGTAGATCATACCAGGTAGCGTCGCCGTGGGGGCGCGCGCTGCAGCCACTACGTCGGGCACGACCACGCCTGTCTGCAGCTCGCGTGCGAGGAACCTGGCTTCTGCGCGTGGAGAGCCGACCGTAAGTAGATCATACCAGGTAGCGTCGCCGTGGGGGCGCGCGCTGCAGCCACTACGTCGGGCACGACCACGCCTGTCTGCAGCTCGCGTGCGAGGAACCTGGCTTCTGCGCGTGGAGAGCCGACCGTAAGTAGATCATACCAGGTAGCGTCGCCGTGGGGGGCGCGCGCTGCAGCCACTACGTCGGGCACGACCACGCCTGTCTGCAGCTCGCGTGCGAGGAACCTGGCTTCTGCGCGTGGAGAGCCGACCGTAAGTAGATCATACCAGGTAGCGTCGCCGTGGGGGGCGCGCGCTGCAGCCACTACGTCGGGCACGACCACGCCTGTCTGCAGCTCGCGTGCGAGGAACCTGGCTTCTGCGCGTGGAGAGCCGACCGTAAGTAGATCATACCAGGTAGCGTCGCCGTGGGGGGCGCGCGCTGCAGCCACTACGTCGGGCACGACCACGCCTGTCTGCAGCTCGCGTGCGAGGAACCTGGCTTCTGCGCGTGGAGAGCCGACCGTAAGTAGATCATACCAGGTAGCGTCGCCGTGGGGGGCGCGCGCTGCAGCCACTACGTCGGGCACGACCACGCCTGTCTGCAGCTCGCGTGCGAGGAACCTGGCTTCTGCGCGTGGAGAGCCGACCGTAAGTAGATCATACCAGGTAGCGTCGCCGTGGGGGGCGCGCGCTGCAGCCACTACGTCGGGCACGACCACGCCTGTCTGCAGCTCGCGTGCGAGGAACCTGGCTTCTGCGCGTGGAGAGCCGACCGTAAGTAGATCATACCAGGTAGCGTCGCCGTGGGGGGCGCGCGCTGCAGCCACTACGTCGGGCACGACCACGCCTGTCTGCAGCTCGCGTGCGAGGAACCTGGCTTCTGCGCGTGGAGAGCCGACCGTAAGTAGATCATACCAGGTAGCGTCGCCGTGGGGGCGCGCGCTGCAGCCACTACGTCGGGCACGACCACGCCTGTCTGCAGCTCGCGTGCGAGGAACCTGGCTTCTGCGCGTGGAGAGCCGACCGTAAGTAGATCATACCAGGTAGCGTCGCCGTGGGGGCGCGCGCTGCAGCCACTACGTCGGGCACGACCACGCCTGTCTGCAGCTCGCGTGCGAGGAACCTGGCTTCTGCGCGTGGAGAGCCGACCGTAAGTAGATCATACCAGGTAGCGTCGCCGTGGGGGGCGCGCGCTGCAGCCACTACGTCGGGCACGACCACGCCTGTCTGCAGCTCGCGTGCGAGGAACCTGGCTTCTGCGCGTGGAGAGCCGACCGTAAGTAGATCATACCAGGTAGCGTCGCCGTGGGGGGCGCGCGCTGCAGCCACTACGTCGGGCACGACCACGCCTGTCTGCAGCTCGCGTGCGAGGAACCTGGCTTCTGCGCGTGGAGAGCCGACCGTAAGTAGATCATACCAGGTAGCGTCGCCGTGGGGGCGCGCGCTGCAGCCACTACGTCGGGCACGACCACGCCTGTCTGCAGCTCGCGTGCGAGGAACCTGGCTTCTGCGCGTGGAGAGCCGACCGTAAGTAGATCATACCAGGTAGCGTCGCCGTGGGGGGCGCGCGCTGCAGCCACTACGTCGGGCACGACCACGCCTGTCTGCAGCTCGCGTGCGAGGAACCTGGCTTCTGCGCGTGGAGAGCCGACCGTAAGTAGATCATACCAGGTAGCGTCGCCGTGGGGCGCGCGCTGCAGCCACTACGTCGGGCACGACCACGCCTGTCTGCAGCTCGCGTGCGAGGAACCTGGCTTCTGCGCGTGGAGAGCCGACCGTAAGTAGATCATACCAGGTAGCGTCGCCGTGGGGGCGCGCGCTGCAGCCACTACGTCGGGCACGACCACGCCTGTCTGCAGCTCGCGTGCGAGGAACCTGGCTTCTGCGCGTGGAGAGCCGACCGTAAGTAGATCATACCAGGTAGCGTCGCCGTGGGGGGCGCGCGCTGCAGCCACTACGTCGGGCACGACCACGCCTGTCTGCAGCTCGCGTGCGAGGAACCTGGCTTCTGCGCGTGGAGAGCCGACCGTAAGTAGATCATACCAGGTAGCGTCGCCGTGGGGGCGCGCGCTGCAGCCACTACGTCGGGCACGACCACGCCTGTCTGCAGCTCGCGTGCGAGGAACCTGGCTTCTGCGCGTGGAGAGCCGACCGTAAGTAGATCATACCAGGTAGCGTCGCCGTGGGGGGAGCGCGCTGCAGCCACTACGTCGGGCACGACCACGCCTGTCTGCAGCTCGCGTGCGAGGAACCTGGCTTCTGCGCGTGGAGAGCCGACCGTAAGTAGATCATACCAGGTAGCGTCGCCGTGGGGGGCGCGCGCTGCAGCCACTACGTCGGGCACGACCACGCCTGTCTGCAGCTCGCGTGCGAGGAACCTGGCTTCTGCGCGTGGAGAGCCGACCGTAAGTAGATCATACCAGGTAGCGTCGCCGTGGGGGCGCGCGCTGCAGCCACTACGTCGGGCACGACCACGCCTGTCTGCAGCTCGCGTGCGAGGAACCTGGCTTCTGCGCGTGGAGAGCCGACCGTAAGTAGATCATACCAGGTAGCGTCGCCGTGGGGGCGCGCGCTGCAGCCACTACGTCGGGCACGACCACGCCTGTCTGCAGCTCGCGTGCGAGGAACCTGGCTTCTGCGCGTGGAGAGCCGACCGTAAGTAGATCATACCAGGTAGCGTCGCCGTGGGGGGCGCGCGCTGCAGCCACTACGTCGGGCACGACCACGCCTGTCTGCAGCTCGCGTGCGAGGAACCTGGCTTCTGCGCGTGGAGAGCCGACCGTAAGTAGATCATACCAGGTAGCGTCGCCGTGGGGGGCGCGCGCTGCAGCCACTACGTCGGGCACGACCACGCCTGTCTGCAGCTCGCGTGCGAGGAACCTGGCTTCTGCGCGTGGAGAGCCGACCGTAAGTAGATCATACCAGGTAGCGTCGCCGTGGGGGGCGCGCGCTGCAGCCACTACGTCGGGCACGACCACGCCTGTCTGCAGCTCGCGTGCGAGGAACCTGGCTTCTGCGCGTGGAGAGCCGACCGTAAGTAGATCATACCAGGTAGCGTCGCCGTGGGGGGCGCGCGCTGCAGCCACTACGTCGGGCACGACCACGCCTGTCTGCAGCTCGCGTGCGAGGAACCTGGCTTCTGCGCGTGGAGAGCCGACCGTAAGTAGATCATACCAGGTAGCGTCGCCGTGGGGGCGCGCGCTGCAGCCACTACGTCGGGCACGACCACGCCTGTCTGCAGCTCGCGTGCGAGGAACCTGGCTTCTGCGCGTGGAGAGCCGACCGTAAGTAGATCATACCAGGTAGCGTCGCCGTGGGGGCGCGCGCTGCAGCCACTACGTCGGGCACGACCACGCCTGTCTGCAGCTCGCGTGCGAGGAACCTGGCTTCTGCGCGTGGAGAGCCGACCGTAAGTAGATCATACCAGGTAGCGTCGCCGTGGGGGGCGCGCGCTGCAGCCACTACGTCGGGCACGACCACGCCTGTCTGCAGCTCGCGTGCGAGGAACCTGGCTTCTGCGCGTGGAGAGCCGACCGTAAGTAGATCATACCAGGTAGCGTCGCCGTGGGGGGCGCGCGCTGCAGCCACTACGTCGGGCACGACCACGCCTGTCTGCAGCTCGCGTGCGAGGAACCTGGCTTCTGCGCGTGGAGAGCCGACCGTAAGTAGATCATACCAGGTAGCGTCGCCGTGGGGGGCGCGCGCTGCAGCCACTACGTCGGGCACGACCACGCCTGTCTGCAGCTCGCGTGCGAGGAACCTGGCTTCTGCGCGTGGAGAGCCGACCGTAAGTAGATCATACCAGGTAGCGTCGCCGTGGGGGGCGCGCGCTGCAGCCACTACGTCGGGCACGACCACGCCTGTCTGCAGCTCGCGTGCGAGGAACCTGGCTTCTGCGCGTGGAGAGCCGACCGTAAGTAGATCATACCAGGTGGATAAGTACAGACCAGAGAAGCTATGAGAAAACTGGTCCTTTGAAATATACTCAATTCTATGAGCGAAAAACACAAATAGACGGAGAAGGGTGGCTTACAAGAAGGAAGGTCGATTTTTATCTGTAGGTGGCAAAAGGCTGAGATGATTACGTTCTCTTCTATACAAAATGGTAAGACCTGGTTTCGGCAATAGTGACTGACTAAGTACAATGTACTAAGTGTAATGTAACCCTTTATAATTCAATAGGTATAATTAAAAATCTTGGTTTTAAATCTCATCACGGATACTTAAGAAGTGTTTTCCCCCGTCCCCAGCAACGAACCCCCTGTCCCCTGGCGCGCCGTACTGCGCCGCGCCGCCCCCCGCGCACGGGCACGCGTGGCTGGCGGCGTGCGGCGCGCTCGGCGTGCTGCTCGTGCTCGCGCTGGGCGCGCTGCATCGTGCGCGCGCGCGCCGCACGTTCGCGCACGAGCGGCTCGCGGACAACGTCGAGATCTCCAACCCGATGTACCTGGCGGGCGAGGACGAGCCCGAGCCCAGGCCACCGTCCATTACGCACTCGGTAACTATTTCAACGAATATTTTCATAATGGAAGTATTAGGAGTAAAAAAAAACATAGAATCAAAGAGAATTCAGTTAAATGTCTCTTTCGCAAAATGTCGCGACTGGGACTTAGAATAAAATTTCAATTTTTAAAGCAAAAAGATTTATTAAAGTTATAGATAATGATTTTGCTTTGAAAATCAAAATTTTACGACATTCTGCGAAAGAGATATTTTACAACTAGGGGACATTTTGCGAAAGCGACTTTTGCGCATGAGCCGTTAATAACTACGTTATAAGAGACGGGATTCCCATCTCCCATACAAAAAAGTGTCCGATACAAATGTCAAAACGGAGGCACCGATAAAGATGCCATATATGCGAGGAACTGCAGGTACGAAAGAGATGGAAATAGTCGGCCATCAAAACGCTACTCCGTTTCATAGATCAGTTTTTTCTTCTGGAGTTACGACCACCTGCATAGAATATGCTGCCAGCTGATTAATAACATTACATGTTGCAATAAAGTTGTCGCGAATGCAATATGGCGTCATTGACATACATATTATAAAATGCTGTCGTAAAACATATTATAAAATGTTAATGCTAACTGTGCTGCTTAGTAAAATGCTAACTTGGGTTCCAGAACGGCGGCAGTCACTTCGCGAACCCGGTGTACGAGAGTATGTACAACCCGCAGCAGAGCGCGCCCACTGAGGTAACGGCAACAGCTATCTAAAGCGCTGGACAGACAGACAGACAGGCCGCAGACGAGTAAGCATCGTGTCTGCACCCTGTCTTTTCTATATGTTTTGCGTCTCGACGATTCTATACATTTTGTATGAGAGAGGCGGAAGAGTCATATGTCCGCGCCACGTCTGCGTCTTATGTCTTTTCTGTCTGTCCAGCGCCCAAGACAACAAGCCCCTTTCGGAGCTCTTGGACTAAGGTGCTTAAATGACCAAGTTAACAAAAAGACCAAAGTTGCAAAATTACCAAAACTTTAATAGCAGCGTTTTACCTGAAATAAAACGCATATTAAAATACTTACCTCACTGGAAGCTTTAATATAGAGAGTAGCGTGTCTGACTTCCGTCGAATCATGTCAGTTTTCGTACTTTTATCCGCCTCGTTTCCGGTTCTAGTGGCGCCACCTGGTGGTCGCGCGCCGTTTTATTTCTTAGTGGGGGGCGCGCCATTTTGAATCATTGGCTTTTATGCACCAGGCAGAAGTTTAAACGAAAGCTTCCAGTGAGGTAAGTATTTTAATATGCGTTTTATTTCAGGTAAAACGCTGCTATTAAAACACTTGACCGTCACTGGAAGCTTTAATATAGAGACCTGTTTGTTATCGCCTGGTGACGCCACTAGAAAGGAGAGTAAAAGTTTGATTTCTTAAATAATACGCCAATGTGATTAGTTATTTATAGTATATATACTTGGGATATTTAAAAATAAAAACATAGTAATTCACAACATTTATTTATTTTGAAAGCATCAAACATAATAAGCATAAACATAAGCATTTATTTATGTTATACATCAAACAATACAAATGTAACATTCTTTGAATCATTTCTAATTATTTTGGTGGATAATCAAAATATCAGATATAATTAGGAAATAATATATATCAACTACTCTATTGTTTCGAATAGGTTTGTTGTTCTTAAATCATTATGTTTTAGAACCTCTCTCCTATAAAATCTTTTAAATGTGTTGGCTGATCGCCAATTACCTCTGGCAAGAATTTCGTCAAGGGATTGATTTTCCAGCCAACTTTTAGACGCTACTGCAGAGCGGACGCTTCCTGGAGTAGCTAGAATCCCGCATTCTTTAAATAAACTCTTTATCCAGCCTGCTATGACTGTTCGCGAGGCAGGTTTAGGTGTTCCTCGAAGATTAATAAATAAATTTTGTGATTTTGAGTCAGTTCTTCTTTCTTTTAATAGTTCTATAGTTCTTCCTATCCAAAACCGGATTTATATTTATATTGTCAGTATTTGATAATAGTTTCCAACCCGATTGTCTATAGTTGCTATTGTCAGTTTTTGACCCAAACTGGGGCCAAAATATAATGCTATCGTCAGATTCCACATAATGATCAGGGTCTGTTTGAAGTAAGGTTAAGTCGTGGATGCGTCTGCCGGAACAGAGAAGTAAAAGGATCGCTGTATGTTGCGATGTTTTGAATGGGTTATTAATATCGACTTCGCGGTTGGTCAAAAATTCTGTGAGTTTACTAATGTCCCAAACTGGCGGCTTTGAAGGTTTTGGATATCGTAATGCAATCGCTTTTAAAATGTGTTTTACGAGCACATGTGAGCTTAAACTACTCGATGATTCAGCATTGCATAGCGTAGACACCACAGATTTGTGTAGGAGAATTGTGTTGTACGATAAATTCTCAATTAGACATAAGTCGGATAAATACTGAGCAAGCTGAGAGCCTGTCGGATTTTTCATGTTAATGTTATATTTATTACACCACGCGGTCCAGCGTTTCCATGCGGATTCATACGTCCTTAGGGTAGATTTACGCCATGAATTTTTAAGTAATGACCGTTGTTCGGCGCTCCATGATTCTATCTCCTCGGACCACCCCCACATTTCCACACCTCGAGAGTTATATTCTCCACTTTCGGCGGTGGTAGACCTGTCGACGTGTCGACCAGGTGTTGCTGGAGGTGTTTCAGCGTTAGTGGGGCTGCGAGAGACCGGGCTCTGAGGTCTGCTCGCCAAAACACTCTCTCCCATCGAGGGACTACTATTAAAAATATTCCTGTCGATTGATTCAGATGGATTAAGACTTTGGGGACTAGAAAGGGTGGTGGAAACACCCATGCGAGGGGATAATGCCATGGCCTGCTGAACGCGTCGTGAAATAGGGCTTGCGAGTCCCTCGTGTTCAGTGTTACGTAGTTGTGCACCACGTGGGCTGTTTCCGACGCGAAGAGGTCTATCATAGGTGTTCCCCACTTCGCAAACACTTTTTCCAGACCGGCCGGAAGGAGATGCCATTCCGGTGGAAGGCGGAGACGAGACAAGTGATCGGCGTGATTGTTGAATTTTCCTGGTATGTGATAAATGTTGAAATGAATTTGGTGTTGATCTAATAGGTTCAGAATTTGATAAGTTATTTCCAACAGTGACCTTGACCTCGTCCCCCCCTCTTTCTTTAGATGGGCAACGGCGGTTTTGTTGTCGCATTGTATGAGTATCGAGCTGTTCTGTAATAAATGAGCTTTGCTCTGAAGAGCGCGTAGTATTGCCAGCATCTCTTTTTGATTGCAGTGCAATGATTGTTCCTGTTGTGACCAAGTGCCCCAGAGGGCTAGGTTGTTTAGCTGAGCACCCCAAGCGTGGTCTGAGGCATCTGTGGTCAAGAAATTGACTGCTGGTGGGTAATGTAGAAGTGATGGTTGATGACAATTTTGGATCCACCAGTTTAGCTCTTTTATTACATTCTGGGGTAGAGGACATTTTCCCAGATTCGGTAGTGAGTTCATAAGAAGCACTAATTGGCGATGGTTGAGGCGGCCTCGTGGAACAACGAAACTGGCGAAGTTCAGAAGACCTACTAATTTCTGAACGTCCTTGAGGGTTATTTCTGTCTGTTTTATCATCTGACTTGCCTTGTCTACTATCGCACCGATCTTTTCGTCGGGTAGAGCTTTTAGATTGTTCCACGGGTCCCATACTATACCCAGATATGTTATTTGTTTTTGTGGATCGAGTACGGATTTTTGGAAATTTATTTTCCAACCTAATTTTTGTAGCATTCGTACAGTAATTGCTACGTGACGACGCAAGGTGAGTGGATTTTGGTGAACAATTATGAAATCGTCTAAGTACACAAGGATTCTCACATTCCATTGCTCTCGTAGCGTTTGGGCTATCCAGTTGGTTAGGATGGAGAAGGTCTTTGGGGCTGTACTGAGGCCAAAGGGAAGGCATGTCATTTCCAGTAATTCCCGATTGTATATAAGGCGTAGAAAGCGCCTGTGAGACTTTGCTATCGTCACGTGGAAATACGCTTGAGATAAGTCGATTTTGCACATCCAATCCCCGGCTTGTAGGAAGTCTGGGACGCGATGCATGTTTATCAAGTGAAATGGTTCTGTGAGGACATGGCCGTTGAGTGCTTTTAGGTTGAAAACTGGACGTGCTGATCCATCCTGTTTTGGTCGTAGGAACATGGGGGATATGAAGCTGGCCGTCGGCTGAGCCACTTCCAGAACGCCCTGCGTTTTCATTTCTCGTATGGTTGCGGACATTTCTTTTGATATTGGAGTTTGAAGCGTGCTCTCGGACACATTTGGGTGAATGAGCGGTGGTTTTCGAAAGAATGGTATGCGATAACCCCGAATTAGTTTTAGAATGATTTCTGGTGCACCCATTTCCCTCCAATGTGATTGGTAATGCACTAACTGACCTGCCTCGAACCGTTTCGAGTCATTGTTTATATTTCTTCTGGTTTCCTCTGGAGGATCCAGATGTCTCCTTACGCCCTTGGCGATTATCACGTCCCGGCCGCGAGCCTCGGTGATGAAATGTCCCTCTCTTGTTATTATTGTGATAATGATGATCACAGTCGCCATTTGAGTACTGGCTTCTAGAGGGGTAGTTGCTATTTTGATATCCACCCCGCGAGGGTGGGTTATTGCAAGCATGCATGTGCGTGCTGCAGCCTGGTGCAATATAATTGCATGGGGTTCCACGCGATGGAACCGCTAGTTTACGCGTGCCTTGCCCCCGCGAGGAGCGGCCGCGGTTATTGGGAGTGGTTGACCTTGCATGAGCATGGTTCTCCGTTTTTGGAGGCCAGAAAGATTTTCTGACGCCACCGGCTTTTTCTAGTGCTGAGGTAAAGAGCTCTGCACTGAATATATTGTTGCATGAAGGAGGAATTCTATTCAATGATGCCTTGAGTAACGGATCCTTAACTTGACATGTAATGGATTCCCGACGCATTTCTATGCTCTCGGCTCTATGACCGCAGACAAGTTGTAGTAGATCGGAAGAGATTTTGTGAAACTCTCCTTTTTGGAATAGCTCATCAACTTTCCCGGTTAAATCATCCAGGGTAAATTCTGTATTTTTGGCCCAAGAGAGAAGATTGCGGATACTTTCTTGCAATGCTTCCTTTTGTTTAAGTACACAGTAAGTCATTGCTGCGTATGCTTTTTCAGAATGAGCTAGGTGTTTTAAGTGATCATATGCCTTAACCTCTTCGTTAATTTCTAATTCTACAAAACCAGGTGTGTGACTATATACTTTTTGTGTTTCAGCATAACGAACTTCTGACCATGAGGTACTTCCCAATCTCTGAACATTTGTAAGCATGTTTAAAAAATCATCTGGGGTCTTAGGAATAGCAGGTTCCTTAAGTTTGGTTTCTATATCGAACGTGAAATCTTTATCAACAACTTGAGGCTGATCTAAATTTTGATCACCTTCCCCATAAAGGTCGCCACTTACCCCAGAGGCAATGGATACATGGTCATGGGCAAAGTCTGTATTATTTGTCATAATATGTTTACGCAGTTCATTCATTTCTTGAAAGATTTTATCTATAGTATCAGATTTGTAAGTACGCTTACTTGTCTTCCTCCGGCGGCGGGATCGCCTACTTCGTTTGTTGTTGGACGAGGAGCTCGACGAGCTGCTGCTCCTTGTCCCGCTGCCGCTGCTGTTGCTGCGAGCTCGCTTGCGAGGTCGACTGGGCCCCGCAGTCTGTTTCGTGATGTCTCGTTCGACTTCACGATTATCCATTGCTGTAATTAGGAATCTATTAGATTATCTTAAAATTTTAATCTGTACGAAAAACTGAAAAATTTTCTAAATGCGTGTAATCCGAACGAAAAATCGTTGAAAAATATGATAACACGCAAAAATTTTATTAATTTGCTCGTTCAAAAATCTCGATAATTTTGATAAAAACGCGTGAATCCGAACGAAAAATCGTTAAAAAATATATGATTTCACGCAGTAATCTATTTATTTGATCGAATAATAAATGTATGTGTAAAGTACAAGCCTTTTAAAAACACTTGTTTAAGAGCCCGCACTAGGCCAATGACAACTAAGATTTTCCCCCGCTACCCGCTACCCAGTTCGCCCGCACGCATCCAATCCGCGTTCTAAATAAAATGCTGGCGGGGCGCGGGCGGCGCGGCGGCTCAGAGGCGGATGGTTAAAGCATGCGGGCAATTATACGTATTATTTTTTTAAAAGCTTTATAAAAAGATATTTAAAAAAGTAAGTAACATAAGCCCTGCCTTATCTATAGAGTACTTTATACAAAAATTTTCAATCTTTATTTTAATGTATTGCTTGAATAATAGCAGTTTAAAGTGTTAATTATAGGTGATTTGGAGGCAACTTCGCGATTTTTTTCTTTCGAGAAAATTTTATGCAATCGTGTTTTTGAGTAACATAATCCCTCGTGCTAGTCCTGAAGTTTGCTATATCTTAATTTTACATTCAGTTTTACATTATTGTAGATATTACAGACGATCATGTGAAGCAATCTAGCCTAGTACGGGCCCTTAAGCGTGAATTTTAACGAAAGTACCGTTAAAATATCTATTCATACGCAAAATTTATTTATTTGATTGAATATTAATGTGTACTTACTGTCTTGTTACACAATTCACACTCACACTGATTTTCAAATTTGAAATTGATAACCGTTATACTTATTTTTAAATAGTCCCAGAACAGCGTTGCTGAAGACGTGTTGCTTCGACGGAATCTAAAACGCCAATGATTCAAAATGGCGCGCCCCCCACTAAGAAATAAAACGGCGCGCGACCACCAGGTGGCGCCACTAGAACCGGAAACGAGGCGGATAAAAGTACGAAAACTGACATGATTCGACGGAAGTCAGACACGCTACTCTCTATATTAAAGCTTCCAGTGACGGTCAAGTGTTTTAATGACTAATTATACATATTGTCCAAGATACTAAGGTGCTAAAATGACTTAAATTAACAAAAAGATCAAAGTCTCAAAATGACCAATGTTTTAATCTTAATATTTAATTCATCCGAACAGTTAAAATAGCCATATTGCTATAATTGTGTACAAATTTGCATTTTTTGATGTAATAATAAATATGTAGTGTTGAGTAATAACATCGATAAAATATTAACAAGTAGTAATAATAAATACGTAATCGTCTGGCATTTTGTCTGCGAGTAAAGGTCGCTTGCAGTTTAATGCTGCAATATTTGAATAAATTATAGATTGACTTATTACTTCCATGGTATAGGGTGTCTCGATCACCTCGACTCGTGGTTTCGAGTACTAGACACTTGTAAATTCCCACGGCAGCTAGTATGTAAAGTCCCAATTAGACAGCAAGTTTCTTGCCTGTTGCATACAATTAAATTGAATTGATAATTTACTCGCACGGTCTAAACAACAGTTGCTTGCAATGATTCGTAGTCAGTCAATTATTGCGCTGCAATTATTGCCCTTGTATGTACAAGAAACTAGCACCGTCTAAATGGGCCTTTAATGATATATGAATATGTTTCCCCAACCAGGAGCGCGCCAACTTGCTGTCGAGCGCGGGGTCGCCCGCGCCGGCCGAGCGCGCGGCGCTGCTCTGAGCACTCGGGACTGACGCTACATATCCAAAGCGGCCATACTTGCCTTCTCACCTAGGCTTCACTTTACTTCCTAGCCTATTTATACTTACATTTTATTTTTAAGCGTGTGATCAGAAGGATGTGAAGGCTTAACAATCCAAAATGATCGGATTAATCTAAAAGCAGACAGAAACAAATACTTACCACTAGGCAGCTTGATAAAAAATATTTGCGTGTAATAATAAGTTACACGCAAATATTTTTTCTAACTATTTCATGTTTTTCTTGAAATTGCACGCCTAATCAAAACTACAAAGCCACTTTATTTTTATTGTTTTTATTTTTTTTATGTACTGTATTTCTTTATTAATTACAATGTTTGCGAGTCTCGTATCCTTCTGCGTCGCAACACCAACAACTATATTAATAAGCAATATTTTTGTCAGTAAATTTATTTACAGGTTAGTGACATTTTACAATTATTTAATGTACCTATGTGATGAATCTCTATTATTTTTGTAAATATTTTGTGATAATCCTGAACATTAGTACATAATTATTTACTTAATTTTACTCAATAAGTTTTAGGTAACAATGTTTAAGGACGCGAATCCTAAATGCTCAAGTCACGACCCTTGTGTGCCATATTAAGCAAAAAGTATTTTTAAATTTATTGGATTTTTAAAGTTCCTGGCATATAGCAATCTTTTAAGTAAAAGCGGAATTTATTAGTACGACTATAATAATTTTAATTGTGATGATTTTTAACGGCGCGATGTGGACATATTTTTGTAGATTTTTTAAAATGATAATTTTATTTCAATCTGAAGAAGAACATTATCAATCTTGATCTAACAGAGGATCGAACCCGTGGCGCGGTGGTGGGCTTTACCACTGCGCAACAAAGGGGGACAATAAGATAATTTCTCACTCTTATTTCTTAGTCATCAAGTTCTAACGACTTTTTATCAAAAATTTAAGATGCAAATTGGTAATATTATGTTCCCAAAGATAAATTTTTGTAATGACAGAAATGACACATCGTATTTTGCCAGACTTGCTTACGACAGATATTATTACGTGTAATTTATTTTCAAGACTTAAATCTTTATTTATTACTTTTAATAAAGGCCACAACAATATATCCACACAGCCAGGTTGTAGGCAGCTCTTATGATAAGGTTGTGTTGTATCGTTTATTAGTAGTGCGGGCGCTTGCAATCATTGTACACATCGAGAATTAGTTGTAATGCTGATCTGTTGTATCAGGTTGAACACTGAGCAAAATTTGGTTCTTAATACCGAAAAAAATGTACAGCAGAGAATAAAATCATCTGATCAGACTTTGTTTCATGTAAGCCAAGCCTCGTATCCTCTAGGCAACAACTGACGCACAACATATCGCTGTTTTTAGTTTACTTTTGATTGCACCATCTTGCACAACTTTTGTCGGCATCATCTGTGGGTTAACTGGTAGATGAAGTCTACGGCTTTGAGTTCGCCATCTACATGTATTTTAATAAAGTAAATAAATATTTCAATCAAGTCAGTTAGAGTAAGCCAGCATTTTATGTTGCGAGTCAATATTGCCAAGTGGATACACGGCTTTAGGCGTGAAGTACAAATCAGTTTGCTGATAGCATTCCTGAACGATTCGTGCAATTCTTGCCACCCTTTTAACATATGTAATGTAGTACTAAGTTTAGGTTTCACCACTCATCTTTATCGTTTTGTCCTTTAGCTACTGAACACAAAGATCTTCAGATGATATCTATCAAAATAATGTGTTTTGTAACTGTGTTCTTTAGACAATAACTATTGAACGAAACGTGTGAATCTCATTATTATGCTCAAAAATCATGATTTTTAACATCTCATTTATAAAAATGTTAATTAGATACCCTGAAGTTCTTTTCCTAGATCGATTTTTTAAGTTTTCGCTTCGGAGAAGAAAAAAAAGAAACAGTACGACGTCGACGTTTATATATCTCTTTCCATTGTAGGGTTTCACAGTATGCTAAAAATAGACAGATTCTCGTACAAGTGACGTCATCACTACAAGAAATTAAAATTTAATAAATGAAATTTTACATATTAGTAAAAAGTAAGGGTTCTCTTAATTTTGATCTAGTTTCTTATAGGGCATGTGAAAAATATGGAAATTTGTGTTGTATACCTTAGAGGACACAGGGTGGATAGTAAAAAAAAACAATTTTAAAATCCTTGCATTTATACACCTTGGACTTAATATAATACAATGAATTACTTAAAACTACATATCTATTAGATCGAAATGATAACGAAGAAAATGATTCTTCCGTACATGAACAATTTCATTTTGAACAAATAACAATGCTCTCAAATTATTTACACCTCGAAATGTTAATTACCCCACATAATTTTCAGTTTTATATTGATATAACAAAGACCAAATTCTTAATTTGTGATGTATTTCAATGTAATTTTGACAATTTCATCGAACAGCAGCATTATAGTTTGCTTACGAGTCCTGCTCGCAAAATCCTTAAAAAATTGGGACGAATATTTAAACGACGTCCTCAAATATCGCGCTGTCTCTGTCTCGCATAGTTGTAAGGACAGATACAGCATGAGGCTTAAGGAAGAATTTAGTAATAACATCAAATCATATTGTGCTACGTGAGTTTATTTTTCAGATGTTTTCACATACAGTGCGACAAGGATCTTTTGACACTTGGATGACATTGACAGTGGGAGTTGGCGTATAATTAATTAGGGTTACCATTTAATAAATTCTCTTGACTTGGTAGAATATATAAATTTATTAATTCCTTAAATTGTTGGGTGGTTGATAGTATAACCTCCAGACAGCTAGTGAAGAAAACATAAAATAATAAAAAAAGAAAGAAGGCCGTTGTAAGAGGTGTACTTCGGGAAGGACTATAAGGTATTGGCAATACTTTCTGGTTGACGAGACACTTCACAAGATGGCGGCATTAGTTCCACTTTTGGCCACGTACCAAAAGATCTTTGTCGCACTATTGAATTTAACAATAAAAAAGCCCCTTAGCGAGTACATTTATCGTAATAATCCTTGATATCAAATTCTCTGGCATTACGTGCCTACAAATTAATAACTTGAAAAATATAATAATTATACTTGACATAATATCTGAATGTGAGGAATCAAACGATAGCTTTAAGATTATAATAAACTGTGACGTAATATTTACAAGTAGGTTAAGAATGTCTTGGAATAAATCAAATGTAAAAAAATATGTTTTTTTTTTATGGCATAAGTACACCTTATTGTAAGCACCGCCAGTTCACAATCAGTCTAGTTAAATTAGGAAAATCCTAATCCTAATATTATAAATGCGAGAGTGAGTTTGTTTGTTACCTCTTCACGCTGTATCTACTGAACCAATTTTTCTGAAATTTCGCATACACATGGTTCGAAGTACTGAGAAGGACATAGGGTACCTTTTATCCCGGGAAAAAACACTGTTCCCACGATAAATTCACGCGGGCGAAAGCTAGTCATAAAATAATGATTGATTTTTTTTGATCACAGGGGAGATAGGATGAATTTACCCCAGGGCCCCGAAGTGTAGCTACGCCACTGTCCTTACCCTGGATTTTCATAATCTTCGAACATTCATAAAAAAAGTTCAAGTAGTTTAAATCGGTTTTGTCCCTCTTTCTCTTCCAATATTTGAAATAACTTTGACTATGAAAGATCATATTTTAACTAAAATAGCTTATTCAATGTTCTTTTATATGAATAAGTCTTATACCCTTCTAGTCTCATCTCTCTCGCAGTCATCAGTAGAAGTCGTCGTCGTGGTGTTTCTTGCCACCCGTGTTCTTGACCTGGTCCTGCGCCAGGTACATGTCCGCGATCTGCCGCGCCGTCGTGGCTTGCTCCGGAGTTTTATCTTCGCGTTCGCGCACAAATCTACAAAAACAAATGTTTATTCGATGAAAGAATCATCATTCCTTTTCATTTGCCGTTTTTGGGTAAGATAACACACTCGATAAGAAGAAGTCATGTATGAAATGGAGAAGGCAAATTATGAAACCACTCTGTT
Organism: Ephestia elutella; assembly: GCA_018467065.1. NCBI lineage: Eukaryota > Metazoa > Arthropoda > Insecta > Lepidoptera > Pyralidae > Ephestia > Ephestia elutella. Next base: position 524,267 of record CM031583.1, read on the forward strand.
AACATTTTCAAACAGTCGTTGCGTGTGTTTTATCCTATGTAATAATATTGACAAGGGCTCTAGGAAGATGGAAATAAAGCCTCTAATACACTAGGCAACAATTGAACACATTATGCTATCTTTTTTTTATTTATAAACTAATAAGAAATGGTACATCGTGTTTCTCACTCACGTAAATTGTATAGAGCGAGAAAGAACGACATCTTGTGCGTCAATTGTTGCCTAGTGTATTGGAGGTTTTTTTTATAACTTTTCTTTAATAGCATGTGGCGTCAAACGAGGAAGGGGTCCCCTGATGGTAAGCGATCACCGCTGCCCATGGACAACTGCAACACCAGGGGTATCACAAGAGTGTTGCCGGCCTTTCAAAAAGACGCAGACTCGTTTTTTGAAGGTCCCAATGTCGTATTCGAAATAAATAAAGATAGAATAACTAAGTGAGCGGGACACGCGTGCCTCGATTTTGCATTGTACCGCAAGATTCGTTCAAGATTCATTCAGTCAGCGCGCGCGTCTCGACTTGAACTTATCAGAATGTGTTTACCGATTTGTTTCAGTGCATGTCACATCACTATTTCATTAGTAATTACGTAAGATTGGGGGCGTAGCTTATGCAAAAATTGACACGGGCGATCCCTTAGCAACGCGCTCGCGTCGCCGTTCTATCTTGATTAATTTCTGTGGCCATATCCTAACTTCCTAACTAATATTATAAATGCGAAAGTGTGTTTGTTTGTTACCGCTTCACGCTTTATCTACTGAACCAATCTTCCTGAAATTTCACATAAACATAGCTGGAAGTACGGAGAAGATCATAGGGTACCTTTCATCCCGGGAAAAAGCACAGTTCCGGAGGGAAATTCATGCGGGCGAAGCCGCGGGCAAAAGCTAGTCGATTATACTGCCGCAGCTTTAAAAAAGGCTGTAACGTACCTGGGGAACCTCAGCGACACCCCTTTATCAGGCGCCACGAGCCCGACCGCCGCTCTATGCGCAGGAGATAGCGATAAGTCCGCGCAGCGCAGCTCCCACACGAGCGCCGCAGAGAACCACGCGTCCGGCTGCACGGAGGGGTCGAATCTGAGGACCATAAGGCATATCATACCAATTATACTAATATACTAATTTAAGACGATTTGTAGATGTTTGTGTACATTATTTATTAATGTAACTCTCTGCAAGCCTTGGGCATCTGTCAATGCAGTGAGTTTTTTTATTTTAAAGAAATAAGAAATTATAAAGATTTATTTATCTATTTTATTTGGAGAACATTACATCTTTGGAATATCTATAAACATTATTATCCATGTATGATTGCTAGATAGCCAATTACATTCTTCTCACTGATAGGTAAGAATATGAGAAAACGGTATTTAACTACAATTATTAATAGCAGTACTAATTAACATATGCATATAACAAAAATACACATGAAAAATTTAGCACTAGAAATTTGTTTAAGAGTGAAATAAAAGTATGATTAAGGTTGGGAATTGAAAAAATTGCCCTCTACTACTTAATTTTTTAGGTTTTGTGAGATAAAGTATTTGTGAGTTTGTTTATAGGTGGTAATCTTCGGAACTACTGAACATATTTCAAAAATTCTTTCACTAATAATAATGGAAAGCCACATTACACCTGAGTGAGTCAAAGCAGAGCGCTAGATATATTTATAAGATACGTGGGGCGCACTATAAGTTTCCGGAATGAATATGAAAAAATACTATTAAAGGTATAAAATTAATTGATTGTTTTTCAAAATAATCTCCCTTGGCGTCTATGCACTTTTTCATTCGATGAAACCAGTTTTGAAAACTTTTGTGCCACTCCTCTGAAACGTGTTTTTCATACTCCTCGACAGCCTCTTCTGGTGATGAAAATCGTTGACCGCGTAATTGGTTCTTAATTTTTGGGAACAGAAAAAAGTCACAAGGTGCCAGGTCGGGACTGTATGCAGGATGACTCATGAGTTCTACATTTTTCGCCTTCAAAAAGTCGTTTGTCTGTCTGGCCGTGTGAGAACCAGCATTGTCGTGGTGCAGGATGATACGGCGTTTACGGTTATTTTTACGGAGTTCGTCAATAACTTCCGGCAAACAAATAGTCGTGTACCAGTCACTATTCACTGTACGACGATTCTCTAAAGCAACAGTAGCCACGTGTCCAGTTTTATTAAAAAAAGAAGCAATCATCCGCTTAGATGCACTTTTCACGCGCGCCACTTTGGTTGGGTTCGGCTCATCTTGAAAGACCCATACGCTCGATTGCTGCTTTGTTTTGGGATCGTAGCAATAAATCCATGTTTCGTCACCTGTTACTATGTCCCACACCAAATTTGACGCACCTTCGTTGAATCTGGTAAGCATGGCACTGCACCAAGTGACGCGGTCCGTTTTTTGAGCCTCGGTCAAGTTGTGTGGGATCCACCGCGAGCACAGCTTTCTCACACCCAAATGTTTGTGTAGGATTAATTGTATTTGACTCATGCCTATTTCTAAGGATGCGCGAATTTCATGGTAGGTCACATGCCTGTCTGTTTCAATCATACGGCGCACAGCATTGATGTTTATGTTGGTCACAGCGGTGGACGGCCGACCATCGCAAGATTCGTCACTGAGATTGATACGACCACGCTTGAATTCTGCAAACCAGCTATAAACAGTTGTCTTGCATGGTGCTTCATTGCCAAAAGCTGTTTCAAGCCGAGCGATGCTCTGTTGAGCTGTCAAATTACACTTAAAATCGTAGAAAATCATACTACGAAAATTTTCCCGAGTTAAATCCATGTTGATGCAGACACACAATTTTTTAAATGGCGCCACAAGGTAAAAACAAAAGACAGTCAGATGAAACAAACTGCATTCTACAGCCAAAGAGCTCTATTTTCAAATGTTGCAATAAATTTTTAAATATTGTTTATGTACCTAAGTGGCCAGTTCCGGAAACTTACAGTGCGCCCTATGTAGAAGTGTCATAGACGCGTTAGTTACCGCCGCAAACGACTCCGAAGCGGTGAAACTTAGTGGCACAATAACATACGTGTTTCTCAACCACCCATACTAGTTTCTCAGGCTCTTAGTGACATGTTCCATCAACTAGGACCAAGTATATCTACTGAACAGAGTTGGTACACAGGAAAAATATAACCACAATTAAAAGATAAGATACTTTTATCCAGAAATACCCACAAAAGCGGAGACTCAGAGCACAGCGAGTCTGCTATGAAATCTATCCTATTTCTCACTCACCTATAGTAGTTTCTCGGTCCGTCAATGACATATTCCTCCAACTTGGCGCTAAGTGTTTGTAGTTTCTCATCACTGAAGCCGGTGCCCAGCTTGCACGCGGCGCCCCTAACCACAATGAGTCTGCAATGTTTCTCACTCACCTATAGTAGTTTCTCGGGCCATCAATAACATATTCCTCCAACTTGCTGAGTGTCTGCAGTTTCTCGTCGCTGAAGCCGGTGCCCAGCTTGCACGTGGCTCCCCGGACTACAATGAGTCTGTTTCTCACTCACCTATAGTAGTTTCTCGGGCAGTCAATAACATGTTCCTCCAGCTTGGCACTCAGTGTCGGCAGCTCCCCATCACTGAAGCCGGTGCCCAGCTTGCACGCAGCGCCCCGGACCACAATGAGTCTGCTGTTTCTCACTCACCTATAGTAGTTTCTCGGGCCGTCAATGACATATTCCTCCAACTTGGCGCTTAGTGTCTGTAGATCCTGGTCGCTGAAGCCGGTGCCCAGCTTGCACAGCGTCTGGTACTCGTCCGTGTCCGGGTCGTGGCAGGCCAGCAGGAAGCCCCCGAACACCCCCCTCCGCTTCCCCTTGCCGCGGTACCCCCCCACCACTACCGCGTCTATGGTGTCGCCGACGCCTTCTAGGTAGTCCTTTTTCAGCTATGGACAAATTTGTTATGTTAATGGACTATTCTTATTGATACTTTGTTATAAAATATAATTTCATTTTTGTAATCAGCGTACCCGGAAACATTAAACCAGACCCATATTACTATATTGCAAAAAATATGTTCGCTATCTTGGATTGGAATATGTCGTAATGAGCGATTTTCTGACAGCAAAATTAAGAAAAAAAAAATCAGTATAAAAAAGTCTCAACAGCGTTTTATGAAAGCCGAGTCGTAATAATGGCTGAACCTATATGGTGCGCTTTTTCTTGTCAACCAGTTTTATTTTGTTTAAAATGCCAATCCCGTGAAATTTTGCTTTTTGTATGGAACTTTTTCTCTCGCCTTTTACTTAAGCGCAATCTATGAAATCATCTGGAACTATTTTTGTTTCTAAATTTGGGTTTCGGGAAATCCCTCATTTAGAAACTATTCACAGACATATCATCAAATCAGGCTTGACTTACTAAAGTTAAAATATGTAAAGTTACAATCATAAACCAAGTTTCGCAAACCGGTGCGATTCGCCAACTTACTCTTTTCCTAGCTTTTCCCACGGCTTCACCCGCAAGAATTTTTTAGAGTTTTTAAATTTTCACGAACGATCCATTGTGTGTATGGTCAGCAACTCACCTTGAGCCAGTTGTGCGACCTCCTGGCGATGTCGTACCTAGCGTTGTCCCCGGCCAGCATCTTGACCATGAGTCCCTCGCAGGAGCCCCGCACGGACTCCTCCAGGAACTGCTGTGTATGGTCAGCAACTCACCTTGAGCCAGTTGTGCGACCTCCTGGCGATGTCGTACCTAGCGTTGTCCCCGGCCAGCATCTTGACCATGAGTCCCTCGCAGGAGCCCCGCACGGACTCCTCCAGGAACTGCTGTGTATGGTCAGCAACTCACCTTGAGCCAGTTGTGCGACCTCCTGGCGATGTCGTACCTAGCGTTGTCCCCGGCCAGCATCTTGACCATGAGTCCCTCGCAGGAGCCCCGCACGGACTCCTCCAGGAACTGCTGTGTATGGTCAGCAACTCACCTTGAGCCAGTTGTGCGACCTCCTGGCGATGTCGTACCTAGCGTTGTCCCCGGCCAGCATCTTGACCATGAGTCCCTCGCAGGAGCCCCGCACGGACTCCTCCAGGAACTGCTGTGTATGGTCAGCAACTCACCTTGAGCCAGTTGTGCGACCTCCTGGCGATGTCGTACCTAGCGTTGTCCCCGGCCAGCATCTTGACCATGAGTCCCTCGCAGGAGCCCCGCACGGACTCCTCCAGGAACTGCTGTGTATGGTCAGCAACTCACCTTGAGCCAGTTGTGCGACCTCCTGGCGATGTCGTACCTAGCGTTGTCCCCGGCCAGCATCTTGACCATGAGTCCCTCGCAGGAGCCCCGCACGGACTCCTCCAGGAACTGCTGTGTATGGTCAGCAACTCACCTTGAGCCAGTTGTGCGACCTCCTGGCGATGTCGTACCTAGCGTTGTCCCCGGCCAGCATCTTGACCATGAGTCCCTCGCAGGAGCCCCGCACGGACTCCTCCAGGAACTGCTGTGTATGGTCAGCAACTCACCTTGAGCCAGTTGTGCGACCTCCTGGCGATGTCGTACCTAGCGTTGTCCCCGGCCAGCATCTTGACCATGAGTCCCTCGCAGGAGCCCCGCACGGACTCCTCCAGGAACTGCTGTGTATGGTCAGCAACTCACCTTGAGCCAGTTGTGCGACCTCCTGGCGATGTCGTACCTAGCGTTGTCCCCGGCCAGCATCTTGACCATGAGTCCCTCGCAGGAGCCCCGCACGGACTCCTCCAGGAACTGCTGTGTATGGTCAGCAACTCACCTTGAGCCAGTTGTGCGACCTCCTGGCGATGTCGTACCTAGCGTTGTCCCCGGCCAGCATCTTGACCATGAGTCCCTCGCAGGAGCCCCGCACGGACTCCTCCAGGAACTGCTGTGTATGGTCAGCAACTCACCTTGAGCCAGTTGTGCGACCTCCTGGCGATGTCGTACCTAGCGTTGTCCCCGGCCAGCATCTTGACCATGAGTCCCTCGCAGGAGCCCCGCACGGACTCCTCCAGGAACTGCTGTGTATGGTCAGCAACTCACCTTGAGCCAGTTGTGCGACCTCCTGGCGATGTCGTACCTAGCGTTGTCCCCGGCCAGCATCTTGACCATGAGTCCCTCGCAGGAGCCCCGCACGGACTCCTCCAGGAACTGCTGCACCTCGTCGATGGTGCTGCAGTCCTTGCTGGTCGCGAACTGCCACTCGCCTGGGGGCAAAATCAAATTGTTTTATTGAAACCTGGCCTTCAAAGTAGGCATTTTTCACGTGAAAAATTATTTAAATAATCATATTTATTTATTTATTTATTAATTTTTGTACACAACAAACACATACAAAGGAAACATAAAACATATTGTACTAGCTTTTGCCCGCGGCTTCGCCCGCGTGAATTTCCTATTGGGGAACTGTGCTTTTTCCCGGGATGAAAGGTACCCTATGTCCTTCTCCGTACTTTCAGCTATGTGTATGCGAAATTTCAGGAAGATTGGTTCAGTAAATAAAGCGTGAAGAGGTAACAAACAAACCAACAAACAAACTCGAATTTATAATATTAGTTAGGATTACAAATCTCAAAGCTACAAACTACTAGTATTTCGGAACGACTACCGCTGAGAATAAATGCCAAAAGATACTCATTAGCAGTCTTGGTCGCCTAACATGCCAAAAAACATCTAATCTTCTTCTTGTCGAGTCGGAATGGCTATTCAAATATAATTTTGTTGTTAGGAGCTGAAAAGTGCCTTTTTTGTTGCTTAAACGAGCCTGAAAAGAGCTGTTGTTTTTAATAGCTATGGAATGGAGTAACGACGGATCGGCCAATCTAATTTAGAATATACTTGATTAGTAAGACTACACGTACAGTCAGATGCAAAGAAACTTGACCTCCCTGAGATAGGAGGTCAGGTTTATCTGCAGCTGACTGTACAATACGAAACGGGTACAAAGCTCCCTCGTATAGATACTTGGCACTTCATGAAAGTGTTCCCTGAGCAGTTCCCTCCTCTCCTTGAACGGCTTTCTCACCAGCGGCGCACCGTTCAGATACAGCAGGTCGAACACTGTTGATGGCAACTCCGCATCAACCACAGACTACGGGCGCGGGCGCAGACCCCCCGCGCGCCGGTCACCTGTCATCGATGGAATGACGGGTCGACACAACACTTCTGCATCGATAGCGAACGGAACCGCATCGAATTGCCGGGCTTCGCGATATTTATCTTAATATAATCATACAGTCCTCTATTTATAATACCGAAGTTTTCTTTATCATCGCGGTAGGGATTCCCAAGTAACTGGCACGGGCACCTATCGCAACATAATTGTCCTTCATCGCCAAGAACAAAGGATTTTCGGGCGCGACCAGCAGACTGTCAAATTCAAGTTTGAAGACGGGCGGTTACAACGGTCACCAAGTCACCGAATTCCTGCTAATCCAGCATCATCATCGTGTTTCCTGGCTGTTTCATCGAGTCTAAGGCGGACTCATCGCATCGGCAGCACAGAAGTGTCGTGAAGAAGATTCTCCGCCACAGGGAGGAACAAGGATAAGGGCACCAAAATCGTGAGATCGACCCAATTTCCTTTACTTTCACTCTTCTTCACATTTCACTACCATTTAGTGTTCATTTCTCCATTTCATCTTCATCTGTGTTCATTAGTAGTTGACATTCTATCACCTTGTAGTTTAAAAATCAACGGTTATTCGTCATTTCATTTGAAAAATCATTGCCTATTAGTGATTTTGTGTGGTTAATCGTGTGTGGTGTAGTTAGTGCTTATTTTTCACCAAAAATACCCATCGCAATTTTTCATCGTTGCAACAAAATCATCAATCACCTCATATTTAATCAATCACATCATATTCATTTGCAAATCATTAATTTAACGCTTAAAATATCATAATCATAACCTCTTAACAATAATATTCCGATTTACAGTTGTTTTGCACTGACATATGTTTTTATCCTTATAGGTCGGTAGTCAGCTGACTTCGACTAACGGTAATATCTACGTAGCGGTGCGCCTGACGTAACATCGGAGCAAAATATACGTATCGTTCCGTTCATATTTCTTTATTTTCTTGCGGGGTTTCTATATAGCCTATTAACTTTGAATTTTTTTTCAATTTCCTTCTTTGATTTTTTTTCCAATCTTAGATTTCTTTGCATTTTAACTTAAACTTTGCCTAACCTATACAATGACGGACGTAAAGATATCACAACTAGTTAAAAAAAGAGGAACATTCAAAAGTAAATTAACATCATTTTGCAATTACATAAATTCATTAAATAATACTTCAGTTCAAACTCCTAGCGTCCTAAACGAACTAAAAACGCGTCTGGAAAAAATTGAGGCATTGTATTTCGATTTCGATGTGCTTCAGGGGGAGATTGAGGAGCTTTCTGACGAACCGAAGGAGCGGTACCAGGAACGAGAAGTGTTCGAGGGCCAATTTTATGCCGCCGTCGGCTCGGCCAAGGCGCTCTGTGACTCCGTGTCATCGGCGCCGTCGCCTGACACCTCCATGCATAGTGCTGAGGTAAGCTCTCATGATGCACACACACACAAACACAACAATTTTGTAAGACTTCCTAAAATTGATTTACCTACTTTTGATGGCGACTATCAGCAGTGGCTTGAGTTTAGAGATACTTTCATATCGATTATTCATTCGAGTGATAGCATAGATAGTATCAATAAATTCCATTATCTGCGCGCAGCTCTCCATGGAAGCGCAGCTTTAGTTATTAAAAGCTTGGACTTTAAAGCCAATAATTATGCCTCTGCTTGGGACCTACTGTGTAAGAGATATGACAACAAACGCTTGCTTGTCAACAATCACGTTCAAGCTCTTTTCAATGTAAGCTCAGTTCAGAAAGAGTCTAGCAAAGCTTTACGTTATATAGTTGATATTACAAATAAAAATCTCCGAGCCTTAGCCACGCTAGATCAACCCACACAACATTGGGACACGCTCATTATTCATATGATGTCTGCAAAATTAGATCCTACCACAAATAGGGAGTGGGAGGAGCATCGCAATAATCGTAGTGAGCCACCAACCTTAGATATCTTCCTAACATTTTTGACAAACAGGGCTGACCTTCTCGAGACGCTGGAGGAGGCCAAGGGCAGCAAAGGTAAATTTGATAATCCTCCTGTCCAAAAACAGAGGAGTTTTATTGTTTCTACAGGCAAACGCAAATCATCCACTTGTCCTTTTTGTGATAAAGCTCATTCTTTATTTAACTGCTTTGGCTTTCGAAAGCTCCCAGTGGAAACACGCATTCAGCGAGTCAATGAATACAAGGTATGCAAAAATTGTTTAAGGTCCGGTCACAACGAGTCTCAATGTACCCTATCTCACTGCAAATATTGCAAAACCAAACACAACACGCTGTTGCATATAGACTCGCCAAATAAAGAGCCTATCTCTCATGAAAGTGTTGTATTATCTGCTGAACACTCACATTCACAACAATCATTTTCTAATGCAAACCATGTATTGCTATCCACAGCACTGGTCAAGGTGTTTGACTCCCACGGGTCACCTCACACCGCCAGGGTCCTGCTGGACAACGGTAGTACTGGTAACTTTGTTACACAGGATCTCTGTGACAGGCTACAAATACGCACCCACGCTGCGTGTTCAAAGGTAACAGGTATCAATAACCAAACGTCCAATAGTTCACAGTCTTGCTCTCTTACGTTCGAGTCCTCAGATGGTAGCTATAGGACACATATTGATTGTTACGTCTTATCCACCATTACGTCATTACTGCCTAACACATACATAGACATACACAATTTTGAACTGCCATCTGGTGTTCGTTTAGCCGACCCAACCTTTAACGTCCCGTCAGCCATTGATATTCTCGTGGGCGCTGACGTATTTTGGAAAATATTAGGCACCAATCGGATCCAGTTAGGTAAAAACAAACCGGTCTTATTTGAAACCAAATTTGGATGGTTGGTTTCAGGCGCCATAGCTACTTACGGTTCTAATCAGTCTATATGTATGTTTAGTAACGACACACAACCGCAAATAGATTTGTCTCGTTTCTGGGAATTAGATACAATTCCGTCTCAGCATGAGCTTACCCCAGATGAGCGGGCATGCGAACAAGACTTTGTCAAATCTGTTACGCGGAATTCAGATGGTCGCTTCGTAGTGTCCATGCCTATAAAGGAGTCTCCAGAAGTCCTGGGCGACTCGTACATCATAGCTAAGCGTAGATTTATTTCCCTAGAACGTCGGTTAGATAAGGATCCACGTATGAAAGCACTCTACGACGAATATATGACAGAGTACCTAGAATCAGGTTATATGTCGGAAACTCAGTCTAAAATACCTAACACTATTTATTGTTATCTTCCGCATCATGGCGTTTACAAGGCAAGCAGCGTTTTCACCAAACTTCGCGTTGTTCTGGATGCCTCTTGTACCACATCGTCGGGAAGATCACTCAATAGCATACAGCGCATTGGGCCTGTAGTACAAGACGATTTAATCTCCATACTTATCCGTTTCCGACAACACAAGTACGTCGTGTCAAGCGACATTGCACGTATGTATTTACAAATTTTAATTAAAGAAGAGCAACGTCCGTTGCAACAGATTTTGTGGAGGTTCGACCCCTCTCAACCGCTGAAGACGTATACCTTAAATACGGTCATTTTTGGCACATCGTCAGCGCCATTTTTGGCCACCAGATGTCTCACACAGGTAGGGTTAGATTCACCAGATCCCGACACGAAACGTTCCATTTGTCACGACATGTATGTCGACGATTATCTATCAGGTCAAGACTCACTAGAAGGCACGATTGCACAGTGTAAAAGTGTTATTAAAACTTTAAAATCTGCCCATTTTAATTTGCGTAAGTGGCATTCGAATAGCAAAGAAATTCTTAGTGCAATCTGTGACGACGCCGACATGTCAGGTAGTGTAGATCTTAGCGACAAGGAAACGTCGAAAACGTTAGGTCTTAACTGGATCTGTTTGACTGACACCTTAGTTTTTCGTATAAACATACCTAAATTTGATAAGGTAAATAAGCGTCTTATCCTATCCACAATATCCCAAGTATACGACCCAATAGGACTTATCTCGCCTTGTATTGTGGAAGCCAAAATTCTACTGCAAGATTTGTGGATACTAAAATGTTCCTGGGATGAGGAAGTTCCAGAGAATGTCAAAAAACAATGGATGGATTTTTCTAATTCATTATCCCATTTAAATAATTTTAATATACCCAGATGTGTTAAAGTTACCCCATCTATTGACAACCAAATCCATGTGTTTACAGACGCATCGGAAAAGGCGTACGGTGCATGTGTTTATGTTAGGAGTGTAGCCACCGATGGCTCAGTATGTGTACGGCTTCTCGCATCAAAGAGTAAGGTAGCACCCATCAAATCTACAACCATCCCGCGGCTAGAGCTGTGCGGAGCTCTCTTAGGAGCAAGACTGTGCGCTAAGGTTATATCATCTGTTACCTTTGAATATAGCTCGTGTACATGTTGGTCCGACTCGACGATCGTGTTGGGTTGGCTCTCTTCTTCTCCCGCTCAGCTAAAACCTTTCGTTCGACACCGCGTTGTAGAGATACAAGACAGCTCTTACAACTGGCGCTATGTCCCAACCAAATTAAATCCAGCTGATTTAGTTTCCCGTGGCTTGAGAGCCGATCTTTTACAGGACTGTTCCCTATGGTGGTCGGGAGCCCCCTTTCTACTGCTAGAGCAGTCTCAATGGCCAACTAAGCCCAGCCAAAATAATGTAGAGTTGCCAGAGATAATACACTCACTTCATACGTCACAAACACCCCCTTTAGATGTCAATTTAATTCAAACTCTTATTAACAAACATTCCAGTTTTTGTAAATTACAGCGCACCATTGCTTATATCCTTAGATTCATTAATAATTGTAAAAATGTCACAAAACTTGGTGCACATTTATCGTTGTCAGAGCTGAAGGCCGCAACGACTCTACTTATAATTACATCTCAACAGGAATCATTTCCTGAAGAGCGCAATTTACTTTTAAATAATAAACCTTTGCCAAATAAAAATCGTTTATTATCTTTATCACCCTTTATAGATACAGACAATGTCATACGCATTGGCGGAAGGCTTGGTAACTCTCACTACGATTATAACACCAAGCACCCCGTCCTTCTTTGTAGTAAACATAGACTATGTCAACTTATCTTTGAAAGCTTACACAAGACATATTTACACACAGGACCTCAGCTACTGTTAGCCACAGTTAGACATAACTATTGGCCTTTAGGAGGAACTAGACTTGCCAAACGCATTGTGCACTCCTGTGTAAAATGCTGCAGGTTCAAGGGTCAAACCGTTCAGCCAATAATGGGTAATCTTCCAGACAAACGCGTCCACCTAGAGTTCCCTTTCTTGGAGACTGGATGCGATTATGCCGGCCCGCTTCTGATAGCCAACCGCAAAGGTAGAGGTGCAAGCTTAATCAAATGCTATATTTGTGTTTTTGTTTGTCTAGCCACCAAGGCGCTGCATCTGGAGCTTGTCTCAGACATGACTAAAGAGGCTTTCATTGCAGCACTTAATAGGTTTATTTCGCGTCGGGGAAAGCCTCAGAACATTTTCTCCGACAATGGTACTACGTTCGTAGGTACTTTCAGGGAGTTGGGAAGGCTTCTCAAAGATCCCAGTCTGACGTCGAGTCTCGCCGCCGATCAAGGTATTAATTTTTCATTCATAACAAAATACACGCCACACTTCGGAGGCCTATGGGAAAGCGCAGTGAAGTCTGTAAAGCATCACCTTAGACGTGTCTTAGATCTCACTCATTTAAACTACGAGGAAATGTCGACTCTATTAATTCAGATTGAGGCTATTCTCAATTCTCGTCCGCTCACACCTATCTCCCAAGATCCTTCCGATCTCACTCCACTTACTCCTGCTCACTTCCTTATTGGTCGATCTCTGGTTTGCGTGCCACATCCGCAGATCACCGACAGATCCGTCACCAGCCTCCAACGCTACCAACGCATCGAGCTGCTCAAACAGCATTTTTGGAATCGTTTCCACAACGAGTATATTTTCTGGCTTCAGAGGAAGGCGAAATGGCACAAGACTCGTGGACAGCTGGAGCAGGGCGCGATGGTCGTCATCAAGGACACCTCGGCGCCGCCTCTCATGTGGCTCCTGGGCCGCGTCATCCGCGTGCTGCCGGGACTCGACGGAGTGGCCAGGGTGGCCGACATTCGTACCCGCAAGGGGACGATCCGCCGGGCCTTCAACACCATCTGCCCCCTACCAATTTTTGAAGATACTTCAAGGCCGGGAGTATGTTGATGGCAACTCCGCATCAACCACAGACTACGGGCGCGGGCGCAGACCCCCCGCGCGCCGGTCACCTGTCATCGATGGAATGACGGGTCGACACAACACTTCTGCATCGATAGCGAACGAAGCCGCGTCGATTTGCCGGGCTATCACGTTACCTATTATTTTAAATACATACAGTCCTCTTATTATATCGTCGAAGTTTCCTTCAACATCGCGGTAGGGATTCCCAACCTACTGGCACGGGCACCTATCGCAACAAACACGAACTTGTAATCCTGACACTATAGCTACACACCTGGCACTTCATGGAAGTGTTCCCTGAGCAGTTCCCTCCTCTCCTTGAACGGCTTCCTCACCAGCGGCGCACCGTTCAGATACAGCAGGTCGAACACGAACTTGTAATCCTGACACTATAGCTACACACCCGGCACTTTATGGAAGTGTTCCCTGAGCAGTTCCCTCCTCTCCTTTAACGGCTTCCTCACCAGCGGCGCACCGTTCAGATACAGCAGGTCGAACACGAACACACTTGTAATCCTGACACTATAGCTACACACCTGGCACTTCATGAAAGTGTTCCCTGAGCAGTTCCCTCCTCTCCTTGAACGGCTTCCTCACCAGCGGCGCACCGTTCAGATACAGCAGGTCGAACACGAACTTGTAATCCTGACACTATAGCTACACACCCGGCACTTTATGGAAGTGTTCCCTGAGCAGTTCCCTCCTCTCCTTGAACGGCTTCCTCACCAGCGGCGCACCGTTCAGATACAGCAGGTCGAACACGAACACACTTGTAATCCTGACACTATAGCTACACACCTGGCACTTCATGAAAGTGTTCCCTGAGCAGTTCCCTCCTCTCCTTGAACGGCTTCCTCACCAGCGGCGCACCGTTCAGATACAGCAGGTCGAACACGAACTTGTAATCCTGACACTATAGCTACACACCCGGCACTTTATGGAAGTGTTCCCTGAGCAGTTCCCTCCTCTCCTTTAACGGCTTCCTCACCAGCGGCGCACCGTTCAGATACAGCAGGTCGAACACGAACAAGCACTTGTAATCCTGACACTATAGCTACACACCTGGCACTTCATGAAAGTGTTCCCTGAGCAGTTCCCTCCTCTCCTTGAACGGCTTCCTCACCAGCGGCGCACCGTTCAGATACAGCAGGTCGAACACGAACACACTTGTAACCCTGACACTATAGCTACACACCTGGCACTTCATGAAAGTGTTCCCTGAGCAGTTCCCTCCTCTCCTTGAACGGCTTCCTCACCAGCGGCGCACCGTTCAGATACAGCAGGTCGAACACGAACACACTTGTAATCCTGACACTATAGCTACACACCTGGCACTTCATGAAAGTGTTCCCTGAGCAGTTCCCTCCTCTCCTTGAACGGCTTCCTCACCAGCGGCGCACCGTTCAGATACAGCAGGTCGAACACGAACTTGTAATCCTGACACTATAGCTACACACCCGGCACTTTATGGAAGTGTTCCCTGAGCAGTTCCCTCCTCTCCTTTAACGGCTTCCTCACCAGCGGCGCACCGTTCAGATACAGCAGGTCGAACACGAACACACTTGTAATCCTGACACTATAGCTACACACCTGGCACTTCATGGAAGTGTTCCCTGAGCAGTTCCCTTCTCTCCTTGAACGGCTTCCTCACCAGCGGCGCACCGTTCAGATACAGCAGGTCGAACACGAACAAGCACTTGTAATCCTGACACTATAGCTACACACCCGGCACTTCATGGAAGTGTTCCCTGAGCAGTTCCCTCCTCTCCTTGAACGGCTTCCTCACCAGAGGCGCACCGTTCAGATACAGCAGGTCGAACACGAACACACTTGTAATCCTGAACTATAGCTACACACCCGGCACTTTATGGAAGTGTTCCCTGAGCAGTTCCCTCCTCTCCTTGAACGGCTTCCTCACCAGCGGCGCACCGTTCAGATACAGCAGGTCGAACACGAACACACTTGTAATCCTGACACTATAGCTACACACCTGGCACTTCATGAAAGTGTTCCCTGAGCAGTTCCCTCCTCTCCTTGAACGGCTTCCTCACCAGCGGCGCACCGTTCAGATACAGCAGGTCGAACACGAACTTGTAATCCTGACACTATAGCTACACACCCGGCACTTTATGGAAGTGTTCCCTGAGCAGTTCCCTCCTCTCCTTTAACGGCTTCCTCACCAGCGGCGCACCGTTCAGATACAGCAGGTCGAACACGAACAAGCACTTGTAATCCTGACACTATAGCTACACACCTGGCACTTCATGAAAGTGTTCCCTGAGCAGTTCCCTTCTCTCCTTGAACGGCTTCCTCACCAGCGGCGCACCGTTCAGATACAGCAGGTCGAACACGAACAAGCACTTGTAATCCTGACACTATAGCTACACACCCGGCACTTCATGGAAGTGTTCCCTGAGCAGTTCCCTCCTCTCCTTGAACGGCTTCCTCACCAGAGGCGCACCGTTCAGATACAGCAGGTCGAACACGAACACACTTGTAATCCTGACACTATAGCTACACACCTGGCACTTCATGAAAGTGTTCCCTGAGCAGTTCCCTCCTCTCCTTGAACGGCTTCCTCACCAGCGGCGCACCGTTCAGATACAGCAGGTCGAACACGAACACACTTGTAATCCTGACACTATAGCTACACACCTGGCACTTCATGAAAGTGTTCCCTGAGCAGTTCCCTCCTCTCCTTGAACGGCTTCCTCACCAGCGGCGCACCGTTCAGATACAGCAGGTCGAACACGAACTTGTAATCCTGACACTATAGCTACACACCCGGCACTTTATGGAAGTGTTCCCTGAGCAGTTCCCTCCTCTCCTTTAACGGCTTCCTCACCAGCGGCGCACCGTTCAGATACAGCAGGTCGAACACGAACACACTTGTAATCCTGACACTATAGCTACACACCTGGCACTTCATGGAAGTGTTCCCTGAGCAGTTCCCTTCTCTCCTTGAACGGCTTCCTCACCAGCGGCGCACCGTTCAGATACAGCAGGTCGAACACGAACACACTTGTAATCCTGACACTATAGCTACACACCTGGCACTTCATGAAAGTGTTCCCTGAGCAGTTCCCTCCTCTCCTTGAACGGCTTCCTCACCAGCGGCGCACCGTTCAGATACAGCAGGTCGAACACGAACACACTTGTAATCCTGACACTATAGCTACACACCTGGCACTTCATGAAAGTGTTCCCTGAGCAGTTCCCTCCTCTCCTTGAACGGCTTCCTCACCAGCGGCGCACCGTTCAGATACAGCAGGTCGAACACGAACTTGTAATCCTGACACTATAGCTACACACCCGGCACTTTATGGAAGTGTTCCCTGAGCAGTTCCCTCCTCTCCTTTAACGGCTTCCTCACCAGCGGCGCACCGTTCAGATACAGCAGGTCGAACACGAACACACTTGTAATCCTGACACTATAGCTACACACCTGGCACTTCATGGAAGTGTTCCCTGAGCAGTTCCCTTCTCTCCTTGAACGGCTTCCTCACCAGCGGCGCACCGTTCAGATACAGCAGGTCGAACACGAACAAGCACTTGTAATCCTGACACTATAGCTACACACCCGGCACTTCATGGAAGTGTTCCCTGAGCAGTTCCCTCCTCTCCTTGAACGGCTTCCTCACCAGAGGCGCACCGTTCAGATACAGCAGGTCGAACACGAACACACTTGTAATCCTGACACTATAGCTACACACCCGGCACTTTATGGAAGTGTTCCCTGAGCAGTTCCCTCCTCTCCTTGAACGGCTTCCTCACCAGCGGCGCACCGTTCAGATACAGCAGGTCGAACACGAACACACTTGTAATCCTGACACTATAGCTACACACCTGGCACTTCATGAAAGTGTTCCCTGAGCAGTTCCCTCCTCTCCTTGAACGGCTTCCTCACCAGCGGCGCACCGTTCAGATACAGCAGGTCGAACACGAACTTGTAATCCTGACACTATAGCTACACACCCGGCACTTTATGGAAGTGTTCCCTGAGCAGTTCCCTCCTCTCCTTTAACGGCTTCCTCACCAGCGGCGCACCGTTCAGATACAGCAGGTCGAACACGAACAAGCACTTGTAATCCTGACACTATAGCTACACACCTGGCACTTCATGAAAGTGTTCCCTGAGCAGTTCCCTTCTCTCCTTGAACGGCTTCCTCACCAGCGGCGCACCGTTCAGATACAGCAGGTCGAACACGAACAAGCACTTGTAATCCTGACACTATAGCTACACACCCGGCACTTCATGGAAGTGTTCCCTGAGCAGTTCCCTCCTCTCCTTGAACGGCTTCCTCACCAGAGGCGCACCGTTCAGATACAGCAGGTCGAACACGAACACACTTGTAATCCTGACACTATAGCTACACACCTGGCACTTCATGGAAGTGTTCCCTGAGCAGTTCCCTCCTCTCCTTGAACGGCTTCCTCACCAGCGGCGCACCGTTCAGATACAGCAGGTCGAACACGAACACACTTGTAATCCTGACACTATAGCTACACACCTGGCACTTCATGAAAGTGTTCCCTGAGCAGTTCCCTCCTCTCCTTGAACGGCTTCCTCACCAGCGGCGCACCGTTCAGATACAGCAGGTCGAACACGAACTTGTAATCCTGACACTATAGCTACACACCCGGCACTTTATGGAAGTGTTCCCTGAGCAGTTCCCTCCTCTCCTTTAACGGCTTCCTCACCAGCGGCGCACCGTTCAGATACAGCAGGTCGAACACGAACACACTTGTAATCCTGACACTATAGCTACACACCTGGCACTTCATGGAAGTGTTCCCTGAGCAGTTCCCTTCTCTCCTTGAACGGCTTCCTCACCAGCGGCGCACCGTTCAGATACAGCAGGTCGAACACGAACACACTTGTAATCCTGACACTATAGCTACACACCTGGCACTTCATGAAAGTGTTCCCTGAGCAGTTCCCTCCTCTCCTTGAACGGCTTCCTCACCAGCGGCGCACCGTTCAGATACAGCAGGTCGAACACGAACACACTTGTAATCCTGACACTATAGCTACACACCTGGCACTTCATGAAAGTGTTCCCTGAGCAGTTCCCTCCTCTCCTTGAACGGCTTCCTCACCAGCGGCGCACCGTTCAGATACAGCAGGTCGAACACGAACACACTTGTAATCCTGACACTATAGCTACACACCTGGCACTTCATGAAAGTGTTCCCTGAGCAGTTCCCTCCTCTCCTTGAACGGCTTCCTCACCAGCGGCGCACCGTTCAGATACAGCAGGTCGAACACGAACTTGTAATCCTGACACTATAGCTACACACCCGGCACTTTATGGAAGTGTTCCCTGAGCAGTTCCCTCCTCTCCTTTAACGGCTTCCTCACCAGCGGCGCACCGTTCAGATACAGCAGGTCGAACACGAACACACTTGTAATCCTGACACTATAGCTACACACCTGGCACTTCATGGAAGTGTTCCCTGAGCAGTTCCCTTCTCTCCTTGAACGGCTTCCTCACCAGCGGCGCACCGTTCAGATACAGCAGGTCGAACACGAACAAGCACTTGTAATCCTGACACTATAGCTACACACCCGGCACTTCATGGAAGTGTTCCCTGAGCAGTTCCCTCCTCTCCTTGAACGGCTTCCTCACCAGAGGCGCACCGTTCAGATACAGCAGGTCGAACACGAACACACTTGTAATCCTGACACTATAGCTACACACCTGGCACTTCATGGAAGTGTTCCCTGAGCAGTTCCCTCCTCTCCTTGAACGGCTTCCTCACCAGCGGCGCACCGTTCAGATACAGCAGGTCGAACACGAACACACTTGTAACCCTGACACTATAGCTACACACCTGGCACTTCATGGAAGTGTTCCCTGAGCAGTTCCCTCCTCTCCTTGAACGGCTTCCTCACCAGCGGCGCACCGTTCAGATACAGCAGGTCGAACACAAACACACTTGTAATCCTGACACTATAGCTACACACCTGGCACTTCATGGAAGTGTTCCCTGAGCAGTTCCCTTCTCTCCTTGAACGGCTTCCTCACCAGCGGCGCACCGTTCAGATACAGCAGGTCGAACACGAACAAGCACTTGTAATCCTGACACTATAGCTACACACCCGGCACTTCATGGAAGTGTTCCCTGAGCAGTTCCCTCCTCTCCTTGAACGGCTTCCTCACCAGCGGCGCACCGTTCAGATACAGCAGGTCGAACACGAACACACTTGTAACCCTGACACTATAGCTACACACCTGGCACTTCATGGAAGTGTTCCCTGAGCAGTTCCCTCCTCTCCTTGAACGGCTTCCTCACCAGCGGCGCACCGTTCAGATACAGCAGGTCGAACACAAACACACTTGTAATCCTGACACTATAGCTACACACCTGGCACTTCATGAAAGTGTTCCCTGAGCAGTTCCCTCCTCTCCTTGAACGGCTTCCTCACCAGCGGCGCACCGTTCAGATACAGCAGGTCGAACACGAACAAGCACTTGTAATCCTGACACTATAGCTACACACCCGGCACTTCATGGAAGTGTTCCCTGAGCAGTTCCCTCCTCTCCTTGAACGGCTTCCTCACCAGCGGCGCACCGTTCAGATACAGCAGGTCGAACACGAACACACTTGTAATCCTGACACTATAGCTACACACCTGGCTCTTCATGGAAGTGTTCCCTGAGCAGTTCCCTCCTCTCCTTGAACGGCTTCCTCACCAGCGGCGCACCGTTCAGATACAGCAGGTCGAACACGAACACACTTGTAACCCTGACACTATAGCTACACACCTGGCACTTCATGGAAGTGTTCCCTGAGCAGTTCCCTCCTCTCCTTGAACGGCTTCCTCACCAGCGGCGCACCGTTCAGATACAGCAGGTCGAACACAAACACGCAGACCTGCACCTTGATGTCAGATTCCGACGCGTCCTTGCGTTTGCGGGTCGACAGGATCTGGAAACAAAGGCATTTCATTAAACTATAATGCAGCTTTAAAGTGGAACTGGGCTGGGCACCTGGCGTAAAGGAACTATGGAAGGAGGAGTGAAGCTGGTTTACCGAGTGGTACCCCGAAATGGTTAACGGAGCATATTTCTGGGGACAAATGGAGTAGTTTGGCCAAGGAACAGAGAAGGTCAGCGTAGAAGGAACGGAAGACGGACGGACGTCTTTACCCAGTAGTGGGTCATGTAAGGACTTTAATGGCTTGTTTGTAAACTAGTAATTGTAATACTAATTACCTGGAATGGCAATATCTGCTTGTTCTCCACATCGTACGCCACGGCCTCGCAGTCCAGCACGCAGCTCACAACACTCTCCTTTAACAGGGAGGGTAACCGACGCAGCACGTCCGGGTACTTGCTGCAATAACACATTACAATTGTAGTATTTTATTTATTTGAACTTCTAGCAAGACTTCCAAAAGTGGTGAAACTTTTTGCTATTGCTGTTTATCATAACCATACGAATCCTAATCCTAACTAATTCTTATAAATGCGAAATGGGTTTATTTGTTTGTTACTTCTTCACGCTTTACCTACTCAACCAATCTTCCTGAAATTTCGCTTACACATAGTTCGAAGTACTGAGAAGGACACAGGGTACCTTTCATTTCGGGAAAAAGCACTATTCATATGGGAAATTCACGTGGGCGAAGCCGCGGGCGGGAAGCTAGTAAATAAATAAATAAAATAACCTTAAATAGTCCAATATGCAAGACTTGAATACTTAACTTTAAAACACTACCCGCCTCGCGTCCTACGAACGGGCCCTATCTATGGACCGTGAATATTTTCTATGAACAGCCCCATCTTGGACGCGTCACGGGTTAAGTGTCATATTAGGTGACTAGAAAAATCTGACACTAATTTATAAGGCACTTAGGACCTCTCCAACTGACCCTGACCTCACCTGGTGTTGTTCTCCTGGTTCCTGCTGAATATACTCGCGTTACTGAGGTCTGGCTTGTCGTCCCCTGGCACATGTATCTGCGGTCACTCTCCGTCGTACTTCCATTGACCTCAACCTCACCACCTGACCCTGACCTCACCTGGTGTTGTTCTCCTGGTTCCTGCTGAATATACTCGCGTTACTGAGGTCTGGCTTGTCGTCCCCTGGCACATGTATCTGCGGTCACTCTCCGTCGTACTTCCATTGACCTCAACCTCACCAACTGACCCTGACCTCACCTGGTGTTGTTCTCCTGGTTCCTGCTGAATATACTCGCGTTACTGAGGTCTGGCTTGTCGTCCCCTGGCACATGTATCTGCGGTCACTCTCCGTCGTACTTCCATTGACCTCAACCTCACCAACTGACCCTGACCTCACCTGGTGTTGTTCTCCTGGTTCCTGCTGAATATACTCGCGTTACTGAGGTCTGGCTTGTCGTCCCCTGGCACATGTATCTGCGCTCACTCTCCGTCGTACTTCCATTGACCTCAACCTCACCAACTGACCCTGACCTCACCTGGTGTTGTTCTCCTGGTTCCTGCTGAATATACTCGCGTTACTGAGGTCTGGCTTGTCGTCCCCTGGCACATGTATCTGCGCTCGCTCTCCGTCGTACTTCCATTGACCTCAACCTCACCAACTGACCCTGACCTCACCTGGTGTTGTTCTCCTGGTTCCTGCTGAATATACTCGCGTTACTGAGGTCTGGCTTGTCGTCCCCTGGCACATGTATCTGCGCTCGCTCTCCGTCGTACTTCCATTGACCTCAACCTCACCAACTGACCCTGACCTCACCTGGTGTTGTTCTCCTGGTTCCTGCTGAATATACTCGCGTTACTGAGGTCTGGCTTGTCGTCCCCTGGCACATGTATCTGCGGTCACTCTCCGTCGTACTTCCATTGACCTCAACCTCACCAACTGACCCTGACCTCACCTGGTGTTGTTCTCCTGGTTCCTGCTGAATATACTCGCGTTACTGAGGTCTGGCTTGTCGTCCCCTGGCACATGTATCTGCGGTCACTCTCCGTCGTACTTCCATTGACCTCAACCTCACCAACTGACCCTGACCTCACCTGGTGTTGTTCTCCTGGTTCCTGCTGAATATACTCGCGTTACTGAGGTCTGGCTTGTCGTCCCCTGGCACATGTATCTGCGCTCACTCTCCGTCGTACTTCCATTGACCTCAACCTCACCAACTGACCCTGACCTCACCTGGTGTTGTTCTCCTGGTTCCTGCTGAATATACTCGCGTTACTGAGGTCTGGCTTGTCGTCCCCTGGCACATGTATCTGCGCTCGCTCTCCGTCGTACTTCCATTGACCTCAACCTCACCAACTGACCCTGACCTCACCTGGTGTTGTTCTCCTGGTTCCTGCTGAATATACTCGCGTTACTGAGGTCTGGCTTGTCGTCCCCTGGCACATGTATCTGCGCTCACTCTCCGTCGTACTTCCATTGACCTCAACCTCACCAACTGACCCTGACCTCACCTGGTGTTGTTCTCCTGGTTCCTGCTGAATATACTCGCGTTACTGAGGTCTGGCTTGTCGTCCCCTGGCACATGTATCTGCGCTCGCTCTCCGTCGTACTTCCATTGACCTCAACCTCACCAACTGACCCTGACCTCACCTGGTGTTGTTCTCCTGGTTCCTGCTGAATATACTCGCATTACTGAGGTCTGGCTTGTCGTCCCCTGGCACATGTATCTGCGGTCGCTCTCCGTCGTACTTCCATTGACCTCAACCTCACCAACTGACCCTGACCTCACCTGGTGTTGTTCTCCTGGTTCCTGCTGAATATACTCGCGTTACTGAGGTCTGGCTTGTCGTCCCCTGGCACATGTATCTGCGCTCACTCTCCGTCGTACTTCCATTGACCTCAACCTCACCAACTGACCCTGACCTCACCTGGTGTTGTTCTCCTGGTTCCTGCTGAATATACTCGCGTTACTGAGGTCTGGCTTGTCGTCCCCTGGCACATGTATCTGCGCTCGCTCTCCGTCGTACTTCCATTGACCTCAACCTCACCAACTGACCCTGACCTCACCTGGTGTTGTTCTCCTGGTTCCTGCTGAATATACTCGCGTTACTGAGGTCTGGCTTGTCGTCCCCTGGCACATGTATCTGCGCTCGCTCTCCGTCGTACTTCCATTGACCTCAACCTCACCAACTGACCCTGACCTCACCTGGTGTTGTTCTCCTGGTTCCTGCTGAATATACTCGCGTTACTGAGGTCTGGCTTGTCGTCCCCCTGGCACATGTATCTGCGCTCGCTCTCCGTCGTACTTCCATTGACCTCAACCTCACCAACTGACCCTTGACCTCACCTGGTGTTGTTCTCCTGGTTCCTGCTGAATATACTCGCGTTACTGAGGTCTGGCTTGTCGTCCCCTGGCACATGTATCTGCGCTCGCTCTCCGTCGTACTTCCATTGACCTCAACCTCACCAACTGACCCTGACCTCACCTGGTGTTGTTCTCCTGGTTCCTGCTGAATATACTCGCGTTACTGAGGTCTGGCTTGTCGTCCCCTGGCACATGTATCTGCGCTCGCTCTCCGTCGTACTTCCATTGACCTCAACCTCACCAACTGACCCTGACCTCACCTGGTGTTGTTCTCCTGGTTCCTGCTGAATATACTCGCGTTACTGAGGTCTGGCTTGTCGTCCCCTGGCACATGTATCTGCGGTCGCTCTCCGTCGTACTTCCATTGACCTCAACCTCACCAACTGACCCTGACCTCACCTGGTGTTGTTCTCCTGGTTCCTGCTGAATATACTCGCGTTACTGAGGTCTGGCTTGTCGTCCCCTGGCACATGTATCTGCGCTCGCTCTCCGTCGTACTTCCATTGACCTCAACCTCACCAACTGACCCTGACCTCACCTGGTGTTGTTCTCCTGGTTCCTGCTGAATATACTCGCGTTACTGAGGTCTGGCTTGTCGTCCCCTGGCACATGTATCTGCGCTCGCTCTCCGTCGTACTTCCATTGACCTCAACCTCACCAACTGACCCTGACCTCACCTGGTGTTGTTCTCCTGGTTCCTGCTGAATATACTCGCGTAACTGAGGTCTGGCTTGTCGTCCCCTGGCACATGTATCTGCGCTCGCTCTCCGTCGTACTTCCATTGACCTCAACCTCACCAACTGACCCTGACCTCACCTGGTGTTGTTCTCCTGGTTCCTGCTGAATATACTCGCGTTACTGAGGTCTGGCTTGTCGTCCCCTGGCACATGTATCTGCGCTCGCTCTCCGTCGTACTTCCATTGACCTCAACCTCACCAACTGACCCTGACCTCACCTGGTGTTGTTCTCCTGGTTCCTGCTGAATATACTCGCGTTACTGAGGTCTGGCTTGTCGTCCCCTGGCACATGTATCTGCGCTCGCTCTCCGTCGTACTTCCATTGACCTCAACCTCACCAACTGACCCTGACCTCACCTGGTGTTGTTCTCCTGGTTCCTGCTGAATATACTCGCGTTACTGAGGTCTGGCTTGTCGTCCCCTGGCACATGTATCTGCGCTCGCTCTCCGTCGTACTTCCATTGACCTCAACCTCACCAACTGACCCTGACCTCACCTGGTGTTGTTCTCCTGGTTCCTGCTGAATATACTCGCGTTACTGAGGTCTGGCTTGTCGTCCCCTGGCACATGTATCTGCGCTCGCTCTCCGTCGTACTTCCATTGACCTCAACCTCACCAACTGACCCTGACCTCACCTGGTGTTGTTCTCCTGGTTCCTGCTGAATATACTCGCGTTACTGAGGTCTGGCTTGTCGTCCCCTGGCACATGTATCTGCGCTCGCTCTCCGTCGTACTTCCATTGACCTCAACCTCACCAACTGACCCTGACCTCACCTGGTGTTGTTCTCCTGGTTCCTGCTGAATATACTCGCGTTACTGAGGTCTGGCTTGTCGTCCCCTGGCACATGTATCTGCGCTCGCTCTCCGTCGTACTTCCATTGACCTCAACCTCACCAACTGACCCTGACCTCACCTGGTGTTGTTCTCCTGGTTCCTGCTGAATATACTCGCGTTACTGAGGTCTGGCTTGTCGTCCCCTGGCACATGTATCTGCGCTCACTCTCCGTCGTACTTCCATTGACCTCAACCTCACCAACTGACCCTGACCTCACCTGGTGTTGTTCTCCTGGTTCCTGCTGAATATACTCGCGTTACTGAGGTCTGGCTTGTCGTCCCCTGGCACATGTATCTGCGCTCGCTCTCCGTCGTACTTCCATTGACCTCAACCTCACCAACTGACCCTGACCTCACCTGGTGTTGTTCTCCTGGTTCCTGCTGAATATACTCGCGTTACTGAGGTCTGGCTTGTCGTCCCCTGGCACATGTATCTGCGCTCACTCTCCGTCGTACTTCCATTGACCTCAACCTCACCAACTGACCCTGACCTCACCTGGTGTTGTTCTCCTGGTTCCTGCTGAATATACTCGCGTTACTGAGGTCTGGCTTGTCGTCCCCTGGCACATGTATCTGCGCTCACTCTCCGTCGTACTTCCATTGACCTCAACCTCACCAACTGACCCTGACCTCACCTGGTGTTGTTCTCCTGGTTCCTGCTGAATATACTCGCGTTACTGAGGTCTGGCTTGTCGTCCCCTGGCACATGTATCTGCGCATGTATCTGCGCTCACTCTCCGTCGTACTTCCATTGACCTCAACCTCACCAACTGACCCTGACCTCACCTGGTGTTGTTCTCCTGGTTCCTGCTGAATATACTCGCGTTACTGAGGTCTGGCTTGTCGTCCCCTGGCACATGTATCTGCGGTCACTCTCCGTCGTACTTCCATTGACCTCAACCTCACCAACTGACCCTGACCTCACCTGGTGTTGTTCTCCTGGTTCCTGCTGAATATACTCGCGTTACTGAGGTCTGGCTTGTCGTCCCCTGGCACATGTATCTGCGCTCACTCTCCGTCGTACTTCCATTGACCTCAACCTCACCAACTGACCCTGACCTCACCTGGTGTTGTTCTCCTGGTTCCTGCTGAATATACTCGCGTTACTGAGGTCTGGCTTGTCGTCCCCCTGGCACATGTATCTGCGGTCACTCTCCGTCGTACTTCCATTGACCTCAACCTCACCAACTGACCCTGACCTCACCTGGTGTTGTTCTCCTGGTTCCTGCTGAATATACTCGCGTTACTGAGGTCTGGCTTGTCGTCCCCTGGCACATGTATCTGCGCTCACTCTCCGTCGTACTTCCATTGACCTCAACCTCACCAACTGACCCTGACCTCACCTGGTGTTGTTCTCCTGGTTCCTGCTGAATATACTCGCGTTACTGAGGTCTGGCTTGTCGTCCCCTGGCACATGTATCTGCGCTCACTCTCCGTCGTACTTCCATTGACCTCAACCTCACCAACTGACCCTGACCTCACCTGGTGTTGTTCTCCTGGTTCCTGCTGAATATACTCGCGTTACTGAGGTCTGGCTTCTCGTCCCCTGGCACATGTATCTGCGCTCGCTCTCCGTCGTACTTCCATTCGCACGTGAATTCCGCGCCTTCAAACCTAAATTACGAAATACAATTAAAAATTCTTTCAGGTATTGCATATGTCAAAGCTTAGTTGAATATCATAAAAAGTTAACGAATCAATTTTAGATCAAATCTTTTTTGTCTCGTACAATGTACAAAGAGGCATAGGAACAAAACATATTGTAACTAAAACAGATTAAAAGCTTATATTTGTAAATCTTTAATTATATATTTCGTTAACCATCTTACCTGTCAACAACCTCGCTGACTCCTTTAGTAGGATGAGCCAGCATCGGTTTGAGGGGTGTCCCAGGTTCCAGCTTGCAATGTGTAGGTAGTTCTTTAACGCCGTATGTCAGTAACGCGGGTATGAGTCGGTCGTAGTTCGGACACTCGCAGTACGTGCTCTTGATGATCAGCGCGTGTTCGTCCAGGCGGCTCTGCGGGTATAAACTGGGATTTGTTATCATTTTCCTACTGATATTACAAATGTAAAATTTGGTGTAGATGTATGTTTGTTAATCAATCACGCAGTCTACTGGACGGATTTCTACTGGTTGGTTTTGGGTGGCACCTGTTTACTGCCACCCAAAACCGACGGAGTCATAGCTACGGCTACAGCTAACGCCTGCAGCAACGACAGAAAAGATATATCCTGAGTATCCTTTCAAGGTTCCAGAACCAACTATAACTAAAGCTAACCTTGAACTCTTCCTGCGACAGTCCCCTAGAAGCGTCCAGCACCAGTTCCCTCCCCCCCACTGCCGGCGGGGTCATAGCAACAGCCAGTGCTAACGCCTGCAACACGGATTGTTCCGCGAGACCAATTCTGAGCTTCCCCTCGAAGGAGCGGATGAGGAAGCGCGCCTCGGACTGCCGACAAGCCACGTACAGGCTTTGGATTATGGAGATCTTTTTGTTTACCGACGATTGCCCTGTAATTTTAAAACAAGCTAATTACTATATATAGTACTAGCGGCCCGCCCCAGCTTCGCTCGGGTGGACAATATATTTGTTTTTAGGGTTCCGTACCTCAAAAGGCAAAAACGGAACCTTTATAAGATCACTTTGTTGTTCGTCTGTCTGTCAAACTTTTTTTTCTAAGGAACGCTTAAAGTATCAAATTGAAATTAATATCGAATACTCGGATCCACCACGGTCACTTTGAGCAAAAAAATAATCAAAATTATACGTCAACGCGATCAGGAGTTAAAACCGTAAATTTTAATTTTTTTTGCATATTTTGCGATTTCAGACAGCAATCATAACATATTTTTAGGCTGATGCAGTACGATTCCTAGAATCGAACTGCAAAGTTAAATTTGTTTTTGAAATCAGTAGGTCTTTTAGTGAGAGCTATAACGTGAGATGCTTTGCGTGTACGGAACCCTCGGTGGCCGAGTTTGACTCGCACTTGCCCGGTTTTTTTAATGATATTTACGTTAATACCTACATCCTACTAAAATAAATACTGATAAAAACATACGAAAACGCGCCCGCTCAGAGATAGGTACCTACCTACCTATATAGTGCTCGCTGATAATTGGTATTTACATATTGAAGTAAACTACATGTTACTGTAATTTATTATCTATATCTATACATATAATAAAACAGTAAAAATATTTTGTCTGTACATTTAATATTTTTGACTGAAATGGATAGAGGGACACCTAAAAAGAATAATAGAAAGCAAAAATATTTTTTTGGAATTTCTTTTCTGTCTGTCTGTCCGTCTGTCTGTCTGTCTGTCTGTCTGTATGTATGTACGCGTTTCACGCAAAAACTACAAGACGGATTTGAATGAAACTTTTTTTGTTGTATAGCTATTAAGCCTGGACAACATATAGGCTATAATTTATTTTGAAAACTGGAACACCTGATGAAGAACCTTAACAGAACAGCTAAACTATAAGAAATATGGAAATGGTGCCTTAACAAAAGTCGTTCAACCTGATGAGCATTTTCTGATGACGTACAAAAATTGAAGATCTGGAACATCTGATGAAGAACTGCAAGAGACCAGCTACACTATAACATATATGGAAATGGCGCCTTATTAAAAGTAGTTCAACCTGATGAGCATTTTCTGCTGACGTATAAAAATTGAAGATCTGGAACATCTGATGAAAAGCTCCAAGAGAGATTTTTATCTAAGCGAAACAAACGCGGAAAGCTGAGCTAGTATACTATATGTAAACACTGTATGCGTGCCTTAAGCTAAATAAATAAATATATGTACCTTGAGTCTTCGCTAGGTGGTTTCCAGCGCGCGTTGTCATTCTTTAGATAACTCGTAGTATTTCGGAAACTATTGATCCAAATTACATGCAGTAAAAGGCAAATATTAAATATACTAAGTACTTGTGACGATAGACTTGTTTAATTTGATAAGGATTAATAAATTGTGGTTAATATCACCAGTTAAAAAACACCTAACGATTTTAATTATTTTTAAAACATAAAAGTAGTTATTGTGGCTGAAATATAAAAGCTAGATATATGCTATCGCGGACTTTTTGTAGACTTATTGTAGATACACAATTCCTCCATACATGATTTTGATACATCTCTTAGGGATTGGACAGCGTTTTCGATGAAAGCTGCCGGGCGGCTAATTTTTTTCCGACTTCCTTAACAATTATCGTCATATTTCAACTAATATACAAAACTCTAACAAATTATACACTAAAACCTTCCTCATGAATCACCCTATCTATTAGTGAAAACCGCATTAAAATCCGTTCAGTAGTTTTTGAGTTTATCGCGAACAGACAGACAGACGCCGCGGGAGACTTTGTTTTATAATGTGTTATGATAGTCATGTCACTCGGAGAAATGCGAGGAATTTAAAAATACCTCTCACATCAATCAAAATCTGTTAAGCCGTTCAGGACTTACGGTGAATAAAGAAACTTACATATACAGTGGTGGTCAGATAACTGGAAACACCAGTCGACTTTCATACAAACGGTTACTTTGAAGTCTTGGTTCGAAGCCAGAGATTGATCTGAGCTGTGATCTGATGATGGCCATCCACGGATAGAATGGAGGACATCCAGATCACTATACACACCTAACTGATCAGATCAGCATTCTAAGAGCTGTTTGGATATGTTTAAAAAAACCGCGAAAATAGCATTAAAATGTATGGAAATCCATTTTAATACTAACTATTTCAAAACTAAGGAAAAGGTATGGAATTCTCCCCGCGTCGCTGTTTCTCGAAAAATATAATTTAGGGGTTTTCAAGGCAAGAGTGAATAGGCATATTTTGAGTTTTCGTGTATCACCCTATACCTCATCTATGCTTCCCATCAGGCAAGATTAAGGTCAAACGCACTCAAATCTCTAATAAAACTCCTCTCTTCAAAACCACAGTGAATAGGTTGCTTCTGGGTAAGCTCGCTACATCGTAGACCTCATCTCTGTCCTCGGGCAAGATTGTGGTCAAGAGCTAACCCTTATTTAATAAAAAAAAAACAAAATCAGAAAGCTGAGCTGAGTGTGTCGCATCTCACCCGTGGTGCCGGCCACCAGCTGGCACTGCGCGAACACCGTCCTGGCCGTGAGCGGCGGCCGCGCGAACATCGTGCGCTGCGTGGCGCGCGCCTGCTCCGCCACCCGCCCCAGGTCGCCGGCCTTCTGGGCGGCGGCCTTGACCTGGGCCAGGGTGCGCCCGGTCGACTGGCCGATCGCTTTCATTAGGTACGTTTCTGCTATACCTGGGGTAACAAGTAGACAAAATTTTAACTATGGTTTTACTAGCTTTTGCACGCGTGAATTTCCCACGGGAACAATGCTTTTTCCCGGGATGAAAGGTACCCTTCTCAGTACTTCTAGTTAGAAGTACTGAGAAGGACATAGGGTACCTTTGTGTTTGCGAAATTTCAGAAAGATTGGTTTAGTAGATAAAGCGTAAAAAGATAAACAAACTCACTTTCGCATTTATAATATTAGAGTTAGGATTAAGCGCACTACACACCAAAGTCGCCGACCCGCCGACCTATGTCGGCAACTTTTTTTTTTGTTTGTGTTGCCGATATAATTCCATTCATTTAGGCCGCCGGGTTGTGTCGGCGGGCTGTGTCGGCGGGTCGGCGGCTTTGGTGTGTAGTGCGCTTTACGGATACTCACGTATGTTGTTGGTCGGGAATGCCAACTAGTTTCGACTTCATGCGAAAGTTATGTTCTAGGCGTATTGTCACGTCGGGAAGACGGTATTCATATTCATATATATTCATATTCATTTATTTCTAAACAATACAATTGTGTTGAAAATAAAATTACACCTATACGGTCTTATACTAACTCGCCTTAAAAATTAAGATATTCTTCCGTATGAAATCGAAACTAGTTGGCATTCCCGACTAAAAACAGATGTGTGATTCGTAATAAGATCATAACATAATGTCTATTTCTGACGTAACTTTTAATCAAATTAAAATTTAAACTGACAATAAAATTTAAACATTGAAGATAATCAAACAAAACGGGATATAACTAAGTAAATGACTGCAGGTGGGCTGCTAAAAGCGTCATCCTACCCATATCCCACTTATGAAAAAAATACATGTTCTACATTTCCTACAAATAATTATTCGTTTTTTTTTCTTTCAAATGAACAACCAACTTACCAAGCTCCACGCTGTGATGCGCCGGCGCAAGCTGGTTCAGACACATGTACACGCTGGGCAACAAGTCCTCCGGGGTCAGCACGATCACTGACCGGAAGTAGTTCGACAAGATCTCGATCATCTTCAGCCGAGCGGACGTCCCCTCTATGGCTTCTAGCGTTTTGGCTAGCGCTAGGTATGGGACAGGCTGGTCTTTGGCCCAGCAAGCGTCGTTGATCGGATGGTATTTTGGCTTGGCTGGGTTGTAATCTGTTTCTGTTGGGGAAGAAAAGAGTCAAAAATGAGAAATTATTTATCATTTCAGATCATAATGAATATATTACTTTTTTAAGCAGTTATTCGTAAAAAGTTAACGAATACTTTAAATCTTTATTAACTAGTAAAATATATATTTTGTCTCTATATCTTTTTCAAAAATTTGACATTGAAAGAATAAGATAAAACATATTTTAACTAAAATAATGTGGCTCAAGTTCGGTTAATCCGTTATTTGTATAGCCCACTCAATCAATAGAGAATACAGGTCATTTTTGAAACACACGTTTTGGAGGCAACTAGAGAAAAATTTGTTTGATAGCAAATTACCTGCTACTTTCTCTCCATTCACCACTTTTGCTTTATCTTCTGTCTTCTTCCCACTCTTGTCAACTTTTTTGTCCTTGTCACTCTTAATGTCCTTCTCACTCTTAGGAGATACCTTCTCTTCTTTCACCTTAGGTGGAGTTTTGTCTCCAGTTCCATTACTGATACCATTCTGAACAGGACTCACAGACTTTTTAGACTTTTTATCAGTTTTTGGAGTTTTTCGGACAGGGGTCGTTTTTCGCGTTTTCGTTTCTGGAGTCGCCTTCTCCTCTTTTACTTTTTCTTCAGATTTTGGTGACTCATCTGAGGAATGAAGAAACAAGAAGTTATTTCTTGATTGTAATGTGTACCATACTTAACTGAAATTATCTGGCGTAGTTGACATTCCTAATCTTATACACATAGTAATCGTCAATCAATATCATCATCAATCATCAATACATATAATAAAACTGTAACTGGTCTGTGTCTGTACATAGAAGATATTTAAGAAAAAAAACTATGAGGGGTCTTCAGGGGGATCCTGCTTCGAATTTTATTTTTTATTTTTTTTTTCTTAACCAATTCATTGTGGTTACTTGATCACAAACATAACATGTTTTATTATATTATTATTATTTTTCTTATATTTTATTTTATTTTTGACTGTACACAATCTAGTGTATGTATAATAATATATATACATATTAATAAATAGCCCCTCTGGCATGTCAGGCGACCAAGACTGTTTCATGAGTTTCTTTCGGCATTTCTTCTCAGCAGTGGTCGTTCCGAAATGCTAGTAGTTTGTAGCTTTGAGACATAATATATTATGTTTTTTTTTATATATGTTATAAATTATTATGTATAGTTATTGACGTGAAAAAGAGCTCTCTTGAAGGCCAAGTTTTAATAAAAACTTTGACTTTGACTTTAGGGCCAATAGAAGCCAAAATAACATTTTTTTTTTTAATTTTTGTCTGTCTGTCTTTCGGTCTGTATGTTTGTCGCATCACGCAAAAACTACTAGACTAAATTTGATGCGGTTTTCACTGTTGTATTATAGAAGATCTAACTTAAAATCTGGCGTAAGTTTCATCTCGATACACCGCTTAGAACCTGAGATATGCGCAGACGAAGTCGCGGGTACAGGCTAGTGATAAATAAATGGACATTGAACAACTACAAACCTAGTACATCCATACAGTAGTGAATGGGCATGATTTCACTATACCAAATAGGTTGATCAAATTAGGAATATTCTATTCTACATACATAGACAGTGAAGTTTTCTGACTAAAAAAGAAAGTAACCTTCTTTGGGAGACTCTTTCACTTTCTTCTTGCTCCTAGGAGAGCTGTACGTCTTGAGCGGCGCACTGGTCTTCGTCAACACAATCCCCTGCTCTTCAGGCTTCTGTCCCGTCAGCTCTGACTCGCTGCCTGAGCTGTCTATCCTCTGACGCTTGGCTTTCTTCTTCTGTAATTATAATATTATATTATTAAAACTAACGTAAGAAAAGACTATAGTTGACCTGTTTATAACTAATAATAAATTAGTAGACTGTTCAATCTTCGAACTACATCACTAGAGGGCGCCACAACTAGTTTTTTTTTTAATCTATTTTTTGTTGAGGCTTCAGTCACGTGATGCGACTATGCCAGCCTCATAGGGAACTTCCGTGTTGACTTATCTTTGGACCATTACAGCTCTTCAGAAGGAGTACAAGAATTTGGCCTCTTGTGATAATGATGTGCTCAAAATAATGTTGAGCCCACCATTATCCAAAGAAATACCATTTAATATCTTTGTTCTTAAGTCCCTATATATACATTCCAGTAAAATGTGTAGCAAATCTTCGGTTCTATTGCAAAAACAACACAAGTCTGATTGAACTCGTTTCACAAGAAAATAAAATTTATTTACTGGAACATGACCTGACCTTATTCGAAACGCCGTAACTAGAAGCTCCCTATTAAGGCTAGCACAATTGAACCAAGGCACTGGGTTGGGAGAGTCTTGGATAGTCCTATACCAAATTCCCTTCGACTCAGAATGGAAGTTAAAGAGTTGTTTCCATATGTCTAAACAGTATGATCTAAACGTAGGCACATGCTCTGACGCATAGGGTTGACACAAGACTTCCTCCCCTCCCCCAACAGCCGCCTTAGCTATGGAGTCTGCCACTTCATTACCCAGAATTCCAACATGGGATGGTATCCACTGCATTTTGATTTCCTGCCTATAATTCAATACCATCCCCAGTATTTCATAGGCTATCGGCATTCCTCGGCTGTCCGAGGTACACCGAGCCAAATGTTGCAGAGCACTTCTTGAATCTGTTAAGATTACAATCAAATAAAAATCTGCCGCATATTTAAGGGCTTCTGCAATGGCGATTAGCTCTGCTCTCATGATGCATACATATTTGTTTACACACCCTTTTGAGGTGCCTGTCTGTGGATCATAAAAAGCAGCTCCAACACCACTGCTTCCTTTTGATGCATCTGTATATATTTTATAATATCTACAGTATAGCTTTTCTATGTTATGAAGTGCCAGACTCCTCAGCTCACAAGTATTGGAATTTTGCTTAGATGTAGTTAAATTTTCTAAATTAACTAAGATGAAGGATGTATCTATTGATGACATCCATACATCAAGTGAAAACATCTCTAAAGTGCTACTGTTACTATACATGTGTATATCTTTAAATTCCCAATGAACACTTGCTAAAAGCGGTTTTATTTTATTGTTCCAGTAGCAATTTGCTTGAGATATTTCATTAATCAAAGTGAGAGTGTCATCTTTGGATGTGGAGGCTATTTTAGACCAATGTTTACACGCCAACCAAAGTCTTCGAACACTTAGTGGAGGAAGGCTTAACTCAGTCTCCATAACGTGAACTGGAGTACTTCGTATAAACCCACCACATACTCTTAATGCTCTATTCTGCAGGACATCTAATTTATGAGTATGAGT
Source organism: Ephestia elutella (assembly GCA_018467065.1). Classification (NCBI taxonomy): domain Eukaryota; kingdom Metazoa; phylum Arthropoda; class Insecta; order Lepidoptera; family Pyralidae; genus Ephestia; species Ephestia elutella. The sequence goes on from CM031583.1 coordinate 559,194, forward strand.
CTTAGCTGCCTTTGCATATAAAAAACTGCCATAATCTATTCGACTTCGTACAAGTGACATATACAATCTACGTAAATGTTTGGGGTGCACTCCCCATGTACTACCTGCTAATACTTTAAGAATATTTATGTATTTATATCCTTTTTCACAAAGATCATTAATATGTGCCCCCCATCTGAGCGACTTATCCAGCCAAAACCCTAGATATTTAACCTTATTGAGTGTTTCGAGACTTGCCATTAACGTCAATATCTACAGTGATTTTTTTGTGAGCTCTTTTAAAAATACAAGAGATGTTTTAGTTTCTGATAAATTAAGTCCAATTAAATCTAGTGATATGATACACAACTAGTTAGTATGTGATTATAATAAGTACCTTTTCTGAGTTGGTTTGTGCCTTGGGTGATGTCGGAGCTGTGTCTTCTTCACTGCTGTCCAACCTTTGCCGTTTTGAGGATCTCTGTTAACAAACAATAATAATTTAAATACTAATAAAAATACAAAATACTAATAATTTCAATATCTATCTTATCTAGATAAATATGTAAGAAATTTAACTTCCTCCATAAAAAAATTAACCACATACATACCTTCTCAGTCTTAACAGGCGACTCATTTGGACTGCTTGCAACTGAATCATCCTGAAATAATAATGAATAAAAAAAGAGTGTGTTAACTGAAACTGTAAGTTATTAACAGGGCCTTTTTTCAATAAGTCATCATTATATTCTCATTAGGTCCTCTCTGTGGTATAATAAAGAACCAGACCAAGTAATTATACCACAGATTTTTCGTCCAATAGTTACTTGGTCTATTATTTCGGGTCACTGGGCCTGGATAGTAAGGTACTTGGTCTGGTTCTCTATTATATCACAGATTTTTCTATGGGGGTTGGCTTTAGAATAGATTAAAATCAATACATGGGATGGCAAATACCTCTGGTGGCGATTCTTGTTTCACTTCCACCGCTTTTTTGGGCGTTATCTTGAAAAAAGATGTGATGCTTTTCTGCGACATTATTCTTACATTCACAAAACCAAGTGATTCGTGAAAGTTATAAGATTGTTTATAGAGTTTTACTGCACTAACACCCAAAGCTAGCCGAAAAGTAATTGGTGTTGCACTACATGCTCGAATAATTCTACAAATGATGGTCATTCATAAATTTATTACTTATTTTTTGTAAAAAATCACGAATCTTATTTTAATTGTTTACAAATTTCATAACCTCAAAGTTTTGACATTATTAATTTTGGGCGGGAGTTAGTGTTGCCTCTCGACTGAGCTTCTCGCTCACTCGATTATATCCGAAATCTGAAAAATCGATATCGACTATAGTTAAACTATTTACGTTTAAATCCTTTTCATCTCCGAGTGCCTTTGGCGGAATGTATGCCGGCGCCAGATATAGCTTCAAAGATTTGCACACTTATTTGAAGACACATAATGACGCAACCTGCCAGACATGCTTCGCAACAGTATGCTGTGCTGGTAGCCAACAAACAAGATGGACGACGGTATTATTCTTATTTTTAGGGTAGGTTATAGATAATTCTCCTTGCAGCAACTCGAGAAATTCAAGGACGGCGTCATTATTCCAGTCCATTTTACAGTTATCTTCCAATCCACGAAAACACAACCATTCAGTCAGACATCGACAACGCTCGCGCAACTAGAACTTTGTCTAAGTGTGGCAGGCTACGCACACATTTGGTCACATTCAACTTAGAAGGACTTTGAACCCTTTGATGTGAAAAACCGACACGGAATGGCAAAGTGCAAATGTTTGTTCAAACTTTGAACACATATTTAAAGTCTCGTGCTAAACACAGTGTTCAAACAAGTGTTCAAATATGTGAAGCTATATCTGGCGCCGGCTTCATAACTCGCTAGACTTTATTTGGTAGAAAAGGGTTTTTCAACAAGAACTTTGTTTTCTAAAACAAAATAAAACAAAGAATTTAGATAAAGATGATTCAATTTTTTATTGTAATACGAAGAGAAGAGTTTGGCAATTATAAATGAAAAATGATATCTGGCAAATGTTCACCACGAGCACGCTGACAGATGTGGATTCTTTCATCAAAGTTTTTTGCTACATTTCAATTTGTTTTAGAAAACAAAGTTCTTGTTGAAAAACCCTTTATAAACAAGAAGAAGCAGTGCTGGCTAGAGATGGGCGCTTGGATAAATTTCCGGAAGGTAAAAATGGGAAAGAATGGGTAGAATTGGTAAAAATTAATTTATACCCATTTATACCCGATATTTTTTATTTATACCGGGAAGAAATTAAAATGAAAGTAAATTATCCTTATTTTCTTTAATACTGATTAAATAATAATTAAAGTATAAATATTAGGTGTGTTTTGATTAGGTATAAGGAAGATAAATAACTAGTTGTTTTCGGTTCAAATATTAAAAAAACATAAACAACAGATTTAAAATCATATGTATTCAAATGATATTTTGAAAATAATGATGCATTTTTAGTATATGGCTGTTTAAAGTAGAATTAACAAAAAAAATCAAAACATCTTCAGATGTATTATAGACTAACTTTTGCCCGCAGCTTCGCCCGCGTGAATTTCCTTCGGGAACAGTGCTTTTTCCCGGGATGAAAAGTATCCTATGTCCTTCTCAGTACTTCTTACTATGTGTATGTGAAATAGGAAGATTGGTTGAGTAGATAAAGCGTGAAGAGGTAACAAACAAACTCACTTTCACATTTATAATATTAGTTAGGATTTGGATTGGATTTGGATTAAAACAACTTTTGCTTCTTCAATAGATACAATTAATACAGATAGTTTAAAAGATAAAAAAATCAGAGAAAAATTTCAATTAGAGCTGAGAAATCAATTTGCAAACCTAAATGTAGATGAAGATATAGATAAAATGTGGGAAACGGTCAGGGATGTAGTTAAAGATGTAGGATTTAAAGTGGCAGGGAAGAAGAAAAGACCTAAGAGAAGGAAATGGTGGAATCATGAATGCGAAAAGGCAGTTGAAGACAGGAGAAAATATAAAATCTTGGCGGAGCAGGACCCCAGCTGGTTAGACAAACACAAAGAATCACAAACAAGATCACGGGAGACAATCAGGATAGCGAAAAGAAAACATCTGGACAACATCGTACAAGACATGGAAACTCTGATTAGTGCCAATGAAACGCGCCATTTCTACCAGGAAATCCGATCTTCCAAGAAAGGATACCAACCCACAACCCAGATATTGGAAGATGAGGGCGGCAATATACTTACATCCACGGAAGAAATCAACGCCGCGTGGCAAGAGTACTTTTCCAGTCTACTGAACTGTCCACCACCGGACGAACCCATCTCACACACTGTAGAAGATAATATAGCAGAAGAACCACCGCCAACTCTTGAAGAGATTGACAAAGCTATCACTAAATTAAAGAACAATAAAGCACCAGGAGTGGATGGGATTCAATCTGAATTATGGAAAAACGGAGGAGATGTAGTCCGTGATAGCCTGGCACGGCTTATTGGTAGAATATGGGAAGAGGAAAGACAGCCTAAAGAATGGAACACCGGTCTCATCTGCCCCATACACAAGAAAGGTAGCAGGAAGAAGTGCTGTAACTACCGTGGAATAGCTCTGTTACCAACTGCGTACAAAGTCCTGTCTTACGTCCTGCTAAAACGACTGGAACCATACGCGGAAAAAGTCCTTGGTGACTATCAGGGAGGGTTCAGACAAAACCGCAGTACGATTGACCAGATCTTTCTGATAAGACAGCTGATGGAAAAAAGTGAGTATGCTCAGAGTATTCATGTGCTGTTTGTGGATTTCGCCAAAGCTTACGACAGCATAGACAGAACTTCGCTATACAACATCCTGCTTCACTTTCAGATCCCCAAAAAATTGGTGGATATGATAAAAGTAGCCACAAGCAAAAGCAGAATGCGAGTGAAAGCTGGTGGCAGCAGCACAGAAGAATTCGCAGTAAACACCGGCTTAAAGCAGGGCGACGCTTTGTCTCCAGTCCTTTTTAACCTAGTCCTGGAGTACGTACTCAGGAAGATACTCGTCTTAGACTCTGGAGTACAACTTGGTGTAAGACACAAGGTTATTGGATACGCGGATGACTTGGCCGTGCTGGGTGAAAAACGCGAAGAGGTATCGGAGGCTGCTTTAGCACTGGAAAGGGAAGCTAAAAAGGTAGGGCTGAGGATCAACCACAACAAAACAGAGTACCTTCACATGAAACGGTACAAGGATGTTCGATCAAACCGTTCGAATCTGCATGTGGAAGGAACTGTGTACAAAGGGGTGTCAACATTCAAGTATCTTGGATGTACAGTCACTGACACGAACACACGTGAAGAGGAGATAAACATCCACATCCAAAACGCCCTACGATGCAGCTCCGCACTACACAAGGTTCTGACGTCCAAGCTTCTAAGCAGAAAGACAAAGCTGCTTATTTACAAGACAGTTATAAGACCGATATTGTCATATGGTTGTGAGGCTTGGACGCTCACACTCAAAGAAGAGAACCAACTTTTAGTAGCGGAGCGTAGAATCTACCGGAAAATCCTCGGCCCTGTCAAGAAGCCAGACGGAAGTTGGAGAGTCCGGAAAAATTCTGAAATAGAGGAGCTGGTGAAAGAGCCGAACATACTGGGCGTGATAAAATCACAGCGACTGCGCTGGCTTGGTCATATCGAGAGAATGAAGGAGGATCGTGGCGTCAAATAAGCCTACCTGGGAAAAGTGTCAGGCAGGCGCCCAGTCGGGCGCCCTAGATATCGCTGGAGAGACACTGTGGAGGCTGATCTGCGTGAGCTGGGAGCGGTCAACTGGCAAGCCACCGCGCAGAATAGGAGTCTATGGCGCTCTCTCGTTTCGGAGGCCAAGATCCACTTTGGGATCACTGAGCCAGCGGAGTAAGTAAGTGAGTAAGTTAGGATTTGGAGGTAACTTCGCAATATTTTTATATCGAGAAAATTTTATGCAAGCGTGTTTTTGAGAGAGTTAGTAATTAAGTTCCATAACGACCGGTCCTGCGCTGCCCGCATCCGGTCGTTATGGAAATCCTTGGGGGAGGCCTTTGTCTAGCAGTGGACGTCTTTCCTCTGACAGAGAGAGAGAGAGAGTGTAATAAAGTTGGCTGACATTCGTGTAAGGCGGGCCTTACGATTCGATGATCGCCTAGCCGTTCAATAGAATTCCGGCATTTGGCAAACTTGTTCGTCGCCCCGGCATAACATTTATCGTCTAAAACCAGTTGGCTGCGAATGAGTCAGAATAAAGATACCTATATCTCGTCAGGTCTTTTTGTAACCAAAACGTAAATTGTACACTTTATAAGTACTTTTATACACAGTACTTAATTTAAAAACTAATATGTGCTTATTTCATAATAAATCTTAACGATATATTGTAAAATATCGTAATTATAAACATTTTAATTGATTTTAATTTTTACCCGGTATAAATTAAAAATTCCTGGGAAAATATGGGTATAAATGGATAAATTTCCGAGTCTCGGAAATTTATCGGGTAAATGCCCATCTCTAGTGCTGGCCGAGTGGTAGGGCGGCTGCCTGTGGCTGCAAAGATCTCGTGCTTGCTACATGAGTTTGTACTTATACCAATCTGATTCATGTATCCAGTAGTTTTTATCGACCACCAAGTGGTGGTCGATAAAAAGCTTCCGGTGAAGGCAAACATCGTGAGGAAACTTGCACTCTGGTTGATGATTTACCACCAAAAACGCCGTCCGATAAAACGCCAACCAAAAGCTCTACGTGCTCTACTACACGACTTGAAAGGGCATTGAAATTGAATCTACCTAATAAAGATTATTAAAAAAAATAAAATCATGTTTGTAATATATTTTTATTTCCCACTAGCTGTTGCCCGCGGCTTCGCCCGCGTGACTTTGGCTTAGATGAAAAGTATTTTTGTGTTCTAAACTGTTTCACGTGTTCCAATCTTCGATTTTTATACGTCTACAGAAAATGCTCATCAGATTAACCAAGTTTTATTAAGGCGCCATTTCCGTATATGTTATAGTGTAGCTGGTCTCTTGAAGCTTTTCATCAGATGTTCCAGATCTTCAATTTTTATACGTCAGCAGAAAATGCTCATCAGGTTGAACGATTTTTGCTAAGGCGCCATTTCCATATATGTTATAGTGTAGCTGGTCTCTTGGAGCTTTTCATCAGATGTTCCAGATCTTCAATTTTTATACGTCAGCAGAAAATGCTCATCAGGTTGAACGACTTTTGTTAAGGCACCATTTCCATATTTCTTATAGTTTAGCTGTTCTGTTATGGTTCTCCATCAGGTGTTCCAGTTTTCAAAATGAATTATAGCCTATATGTTGCCCATGCTTAATAGCTATACAACAAAAAAAGTTTCATTCAAATCCATCCAGTAGTTTTTGCGTGAAACGCGTACATACATACATACAGACAGACAGACAAGAAATTCCAAAAATGTTTTTTTTGCTTTCTATTGTTCTTTTTAATATCCCTCTATCCATTTTAGTCAAAAATACTAAATGTACAGACAAAATATTTTTACTCTTTTATTATATGTATAGATTACCGTACAATTTTTCACAAATATGCAATCAATTTATCCGAAAAAAGTGTATTAACCTAAAATGTTTAGTTCCTTGGTTCAATACCAAGGTGCTTTTTTTATTTTTGAAATTCGGTCCTGTTCTCTAGATATCGGGAATTTTCTGTGAAAACACATGATTTTTCGGCCGAAATATGTCGGTTTTTTCGATTTCCAAAAAAGTTTTTGACTTTTCCAAAATACTTTTTACATCTCCTTAAAGTCCTTCAAATTCCGCGACTTTTGAGCCCTCATACGTCCTTCGGTCCTTGTGGCCCTAAACCTCAGGGTATCACGGGCGAGTCGCACTTTCAGCGAAAATGGTGGCCTAGTGGAGCGAACGAAAAAACATTTTCAATGATAATCCATACTTCCATTGCGGAGGCTGGGCGGGCAACATAGCCATATGAGGTACACTACATTTTTTCCATTACATCTAATTTGTCATTGGCGCTTTAATTAAATACTTGCCTTTAGTTCTCACGGCCTGTCACGAGATGGCACTTTACCGCGGACAAGTTCTTTTAATATTTTTTCGCGAAGAATGTTCTTTCGAGTAATATTTTTATAAATGTTTATGTATACCATATAGTGTAGCGAAAACAGAATCGCCACAGAATAGTAAGTAGTACTAACGTACATATAGGTCACTCACTGCCCCGCACTCATTTCAAATACCGCACCCCACCCCGCCCAGCACTTCGCTGTAGACATCACTGACACGGTTCAGGCGCGATTGGTCCAAAGTTCCAAAAAATGTCCAATTCGCGGTTGGTCTACCAATTATAGTAACGCCATCTATTATTTGATAAAATAGATGTCATGTCAAAATGACGTTACATTAAGAAGCTAAGATTATATAGTAGTAGTTAGGTTTAGGTTTTTTTTTTATTACTGCCCGGAGAGACTGGAAGGCAGAAAATAAGTTAGGTACTGGTTACTCTTTATGACCACCCGGAAAGACTTTGAGGGCGGAAAAGAAGTTAGGTTCAGGTTTTTTTTTTATTACCGCCCGGAAAGACTTGAAGGCAGAAAACAAGTTAGGTTCAGGTTACTTTTTATGACACGCACGGCAACATAGCCATATGAGGTACACTACATTATATCTTTATCAATATCAATATATCTATCATTGGCGCTGTACGGTAACGATTAAATACTTCGCGCCATTTTGATTGAAAATCACGACGCGCACGCAAGCAGCCTTACTAAATTTCATGCACACATATATGCGAGTGTATAAATAGTATTTGCCTATGAATTTGTACTTTTCCCTATTTGCTATTTTACCTATTTTTCAACTCGCTCCATTGTAAATAAAGTGCTAACTAACGTACATATAGCAACAGTTTCACAGCCCCGGGATAATGATTCAAATACCGCCGCGGGCGAAGCCGCCCAGCACTTCGCCAGTAAGCCATAATCGTGAAAATCCAACGGTTTAGGCGCGATTGGTCCAAAGCTTACCAGACTGAAGAAATGTTTACACTGTCAGCCTGGCATCAGTACCGTCAGTCTGGTTACGTATAGACTGATGGGAAACTGATGACTTTCAGACGATATTAAGAACGCTCAGATTGGATATCCATCAGTCACCGCTAAAAACGCCGTCCGATAACACACCAACCAAAAGATGGACAATCGAAAAAAAACTTGTTTTGCTATAATAATAGCTCTAACTGCAAAAAACCGTGTTAAATAGAAACAATGGGTTAAATCTTTTGGGTTTTATCGTGGCTACTGAAAAGAGAGGGATTCTGAGGAAGATGATGACTACGTAAATTATTACTGAATGAAAAATTCACAGATCTCGTGCTTGAAATTCGGCCCCGTTCTCAAGATATCGGGAATTTTCTGTCAAAACACACGATTTTTCGGTAGAAAAATGTCTGTGTTTTCGATTTCCAAAAAAGTTTTTGACATTTCCAAAATACTTGTTACATCTTCTTAAAGCCCTTCTTTCGCGACTTTTAAGCCCTCATACGTCCTAAACCTCAGGGTACCACGGGCGAGTCGCACTTTCAGCGAAAATGGGAGCCTACTGGAGCGAACTAAAAAATATTTTCAATGTTAAAATGGCTGTTTTGAATATCTAATGGAAATGGTTAAGCCATAATCGTGAGAATCCATCGCTGTCAGAGCGTTGACTGAAGCTTACCAGAATGAAGAAATGTTTGTTATACCCACAGACATATAATAATAGTAAGCAGACTGAACATGTCATTTGAAATTGCATGGCAAAAACACACACTAAGATTATTATTCACACAACGACAGAATACAGGGTCGGATCTAAGATAATTAATTATATTCGGTACAGTGTAGCAAAACCAAACATTTTGAGACACTGAATCTTAAGCCGTGCGCGGTATGCGGACGGATCTGCATCAGTTTTTTACGATGGGAAATTCTATCCCTTTTGGGAAAAAATACTAGTCATTAAATCAATAAAATTTATTTTAAATTATTAAAAATCACGTGCAATGAAACATTGCAATGATGTTAATGGTTGCTGGCGTCCATTCACTGTCCTGGTACTCGTAGTACGTAAGAGAAATTATACTCCCCATAACAGTTCTCTTTCTTGAGGTATTATTTTCTGGCATATTTTCCTTGTCCTGAAATAAAATTCACTGTCAGTACCTATTTTTATAAAATGTGCATTTTAATCTTCAAGAAAGAATTCCTGAGATTTTTATAGAATAGGTACTAAATTCGTATATTTGCCTTGATTCGGCCCAGCCATAGTAAACAAAACTGGATCTGTCAAATGATCTATGCTATTTACGAAATTATTAAATTACTTGAAGTATTTCTTATGAAATGGTTATAATTAATACACTACTTTATAAAATAAATAATGATACTGCTGATAAATAGCATTCAAAAGTCTAATAATGGTTATTGTTTCAAAAATAACACGAAATTGTATATTATCATTGGGCACGTCAAAAAAACATGTATTGCTTACCGAAGGAACGATATTCCACGAATATATTTTTATGAAACACTTCCACATATTGTACACGTTGCATTTTATCATTTCTATTGAGTTTAAAAGCACAAAACAGTAAAAAATAATTTTAAATATTTATGACAACTGTGACAACACAACAAATATGACAGTTAAGGATCATTTCGCATGAAAAATCCGGCTTGGATGATAAATCTTTCAGTGTAGTGGTTCGTGTTGCAATACATTGCAATGCTAAGGAAGGAAAGGGACAGAGTTATGTGACAGTCCTTATCATGAACAGGATGCAAATATTGTCAAATATCATCAGAGTGTGTGTGAAATTTGTGTTTCTTCTGCTTATATTTAAAAAAAAAAATATTTCTGTGGTTATACCATCAGTCTGGCATCAGTATTACCAGACTGATAAAAATTATTAAAATATTTAAAAATCCGTCAGTCTGGGGCATCAGTCCATCAGTCAGTGGGTTAGACGCTCAGTCTGGCATCAGTATTACCAGACTGATGGACGAGACTTATACGATTGAGCGTGTAACGTCCGTTAGTGGGTTAGACGCTCAGTCTGGCATCAGTAAAGGGATTTTCCAAGACCCAAATAAAAAAATAATAGTTCCAGATGACTTCATAGATGGCGCTTAAGAAAAGGCGAGAGAAAAAGTTTCATACAAAAAGCAAAAATTCACGGGATTGGCATTTAAAAAAAATAAAACTTAGTAAAAAAAACTAAAAAGTATCAATATTGTGATTTGTGCAATTGTCAAACTGTTAGGTGATTTTTTTTCTGTTTCTGGTTGACAAGAAAAAGCGCACCGTATAGGTTTAGCCATTATTACGACTCGGCTTTCATAAAACGCCATCTGTTGTACAGAAATATATTTTTTTTCTTACTATTATTATATGTCTGTGATCTGTTGAAACTTCTTCATACTGATTTTTTTTCTTAATTTAGTTGTCAGAAAATCGCTTATTACCAGACTGATACCACTGATACCAGAATCCGTCTATGATTATGTCTGTGATGATTCTTTGGTTTGGTTCAGAAATGTTCTGAAAAAACATGTCATCTGTGGTGTGGTACTGTCATTCATTATGTCATTTCATTTCGTTTTTGTCTATGGCTCAAGTGTGAGTTTCCTGTTGATGAAGTTATCAATTAATAAAACATAATTTTTAGACATTATTATAAAAATGTTCATCTAATATTAAATATTTTAATTTGTGTTTGAAATCGATATATTTTTCACATATTTTTGTTGTAATAAAGTGTAAAAGTGATTATTTGATTACAATCTACTGAACATATTTTGCTAAGATGGCTCCCTCTAGTAGTTGAACTGTCAACTATACGCGTGTCCTCCATGTTCCGATTGTGGTGTGACTTATTTTTGTTTTGTGTTAATTTTCCATGCGATAAAATAAATGTGAAATGCAACAGCATGTGTCATTCCATATAGTGGAACCTTGCTCCGGCTGAATGGATCCCGCCGTCGCGTGGTATCAGCCTGAGCAGGAAGGACCCGCGAAGCGCCTGTGGCTTCGTATTTGGGAAACTCAAAGTGAAATAGACAAAATGAACTTGAAAAACTTAGAGAACGCTAATCCTAATGTGAATAAAGCTCAAGACTTTATACCAATAAATGATGTGAATGGTGAAAATAGGAATAATAATTACTTCAACCCAGCGCGGAGGAAAATGAACGATAACCGCGCATCGACGTTTAACCTGAACAAAAACCACGATGCTCTCATAGGTGAATTCGGGGGTTGTCCGTGGCGGATGCCCAACTACATTTACAAGCCAGGTATTTTGGGGTAAGTAGCCATTTGGATAGTGATCTTTACTTTATTTATCGCCTTAGCTGTCAACGTGTTTGGCATGTATGTTGGTTAGGTCGTGAGGTGAGCGAATTGAGAGCGAGCGGAAGATCGGTTCGCATCTCTTGCCGCACTTTCGTCAGATAAGACTTCATTTGAGTTCCCTCTCTGTCACTACTTATGAGCCGAAAGTATGGAATTAGGGGTTATCCTTTTGTGGTTTTCCCAATTTCAAACATTGGCCTATGACGCATTCCTTACCAAAATATTTTTATCTAATCAGAAAATGTCATTCTATTCTATTCAGAATGTAACATTCTAGTTCGGGCTCAGGTTTTCAAATTAATGAACAAAAAATTATTAACATTTTTTAACTACTAGGACAACTATGATGATTGCTAGAGTATGTAGGAGGTGAAAGCATAACAATGGTTTTTTATTTACCTATACGGTTTAGCCAATCACTAAATTATTTTTTTAAGAATCACCATCATCACCTCGGCAACAAAAAGTACACTGCTGGGCATAGGGCCCTCCCAAAGATTCAATTTTAATTTCTTTTTAGTTTTTTTTAACTATAAGTATAGGAAAACTACTATTTATGTAGGTACATACTAGAGGTGCAAAGGTAGGTAATCTGAAAGACCAATTACTTAGATTATTATAGAAAGGGGTCTGCCCCTCATGGGAATCCCTGAGATAAAAAATACCCTATGTATCAATGCAGGTTTTATACTACCTGTGTATAAAATTTAATTGAAATCTGTCCAGTAGATTTTGTGTGACATAGTAGCACACATCCACCCACACATCCAAACTTTCACATATGTAAGTGAGATAAGATAGATTGTCCGTCTATCTTTATCTCAACCACAAGAAGTCACAGCTGGATGTTCTGTGAGGTTCTAGGGTTACCAGTTCACCCACACCCTAAAAAGGTTCTTGGGGAACTTGGTGAAAAGGAATGGGAGAACCTATCACCAGTCTGGTCCTTGAACTAGCATCCCCAATTAGTAAATAATAAAAAATCCCAGCTTAGCTTATATGTATTTTATTTAGACTATCTACCTAAAACACAGTTGTCTTTTTCTTAGACAAATATAAATACTTAAATACATATGTAATATACAGTAAATATTCCTGCTTTAAACTTATTAAGTACGATTATAAATTCTCATTTGCAATTTATCCTTCAAAACAAAATCACATTTGAATAACGGTAACATGTGTAGGTAGGTGCAGTAATTTTTGGCAAGTGGCCAGCACACCTAGCCGAGTAGCTTGCTTGTTTTGTTATCTGTGTCTCCTAGATCTTGCATTTTATTTTTTTTGTCATAAAAATGATAGTTTGTGAAAATGGATGTATACTGTTTCACACAAAAACACTGGCCAGAATAAAACCTGAAATAACAGGGTACTTTTTAATCTGAAATTGCCATAGGAGTGTTGTACATAGTTGACAATAATTTAAATTACAATAACAAAGGTATTGCCTGAAAAGGTAGCTGTGAAGGTCAATTTTCAATAAAGTACATTTGAACTCAAATACAGAGATATACCATAACAATACGGTTTTCTTTGCTTATCAGTTTAGGTCAGGTCAACAAGACTGTTTGATAACCTAAAATTGTATCAGCTGTTTAATTGTCACATGCTATCTAATATATGTTTCATGCAAGTATTACATTGTTTTTAATTAAAATAATAACAGGGTTGAGTGTAGAAGCAAATAGGTTCTCTGAGCCTCGGATAAATGAGTAATATTGTGTAATTTATTTTGTAGAGATTTATGTTATTAAAGCTATTATCTTGTTAATCGATTATTACTACTAGCTTTCGCCCGCGTGAATTTCCCACGGGAACCGTGCCTTTTCCCGGGATGAAAGTATCCTATGTCCTTCGTCGTACTTCTAAATATGTGTATCCAAAATTTCAGGAAGATTGGTTCAGTAGATAAAGCGTGAAGAGGTAACAAATAAACAAACAAACAAACTCACTTTCACATTTATAATATTAGTTGGATAGGATTAGGATTATGTCTTCCATTCTGGACTGGGATAATAACAGTCCATTTATTCATAATTGTCCTATCATGTAAACAATCTTACCATATCTTTTTATGATTTTACAACAATATAAATTAAAATAGTCTTTATAGGAAATTACTTTTGTGGTTAATAAATGTTTTACTTTAGAATGTTTAGGTTTGAACTAATATTTGATTTATTTTCAACAAAATTCAACAAAAAGTACTGTGAAGATTGTTAATACATAATAGGACAATTATGTATAAATGGACTTTACAAACAGGGGTTAGACTACCAAAAATACATGCGTGTGTAATGTGTATCATATCAATATGGAAATTGGTCTTGGCTTCGCATAGACTGCCACAGTATTACTAGTAGTAGCTCTTGCTAGTAATTAGCTAAGCGAAGCAGCTGCAGCTGTCACCTGCGCGAATTTGTTTCATGGTCTTTTGATGTTCTTAACCCTAAATATTTAATTTACTAAATATGAGTACTTAACTACACATAAAAAGTACCCTATATTATATGTTCGTTTATCTGTAACTTCTTTACCTCTCCATTGTGTTTTGAAGATTACCCTGGGCAAACAAACAGACTTCCTAAGGGGTTCTAACTCATATCGTCAATAAGGAAAACATACTGCAGTGATTCCCGGCTCACTAACCCACATTGCACAATCGGCCAAGCGTGATTCACACTTGCGTGCGACCGCCGCTACTGTTTAATGAAATTATACTATTTGGGACAAACGCCGCCCGATCGCGTGACGTATTCCATATGGAACACCCGTTTTAATGAACACCACCTGTTTAATGAACAATCAACTAAAGTTAGTTTTAGTACTTAGTTGCATTAAAATTAAAGTTATCATGTGTCAAAGTTAACAGTAACAGTAACTTTGACTTAACATACTATTTGACAAATGGTGCAACTCATATTTTGCCTAACTGGTACTTTAACTGAATTATCCTACCTTACCTACTTTGCACTGAAGTGCATTGTATAGACGGCAAAATTGCAGCACTAAGTGCAGCTTATCTTGGCTCTTCTTCACCGTTGTTTATGTGGGTAGGGTGCCATATAGATACATGTATGTATTATAGATAACCCTTTAATGCACATTAAAAACAGCATTATACAGTATAAAAAACTTAAAATTAGATGCGCAAAAGGTATCCTTACCGCTTTAAGCAATTTCTTCCAGGCAATCTTTTAAAGAACAACATTTCTTCCAGGCAACCTTTTAAAGAACAGCGTACAGCAGAAAAAGCTATTATCTTGTTAATCAACTCTTTTTTTTATCAATCAATCAATCATTTATTTATTTCGTTTATACCTACTCGAACTCTGTTTTATCAATTTTGTATACCTACGTCTTCGCCCCCTGGAAATTTCAAGATTCCTAATTCTATCATATGGTAATGGAAGACGCTCCACCAACAAGAACAAAGTTCTTAATCACTTGATGGTGGCGATGATAGCCTATGATAGCTTTCTTGATGAATGTGTACCATAAACAGGCAGAATTTCCGAAATTACCACTAGAACGAAGCCGCACGGCACAGCTAGTATCTGATAAAGACGTAAAGACTCTAGGTACTAACCGGATGCCTCACAGCCAAAATATGCGACGTGTTAACTTTGACGCTAATCATAAACACGTCACGCCTTCACAGGTACAGACAAAACAGACACCGCATATCAACGTCACCATACTAATATATTACAATTTAGCGGAAGGGACCTGTGTATTATGATATCCAAAGGGTGCAACCAAACTTATCAACGCGGTATCGGCTCAAGCCGACCAGACAAATCTTTATGTTGCACCCACTGTTTCTTACTCAAGTTGTTAATCAAGATTCGTAGCCACTACGTGTATTATCACTTATGCTGACGATTGTACTTCGCCTTGCTCAGTAGCATTCGGATATCGACGGTGACATAATACAAACAGCATGACTTGAGGGCACTGACTGTCATTGGCAAGGCCGTTTGTTCTTATGGTCATACATGTTCATGCATTGCGGTGCTCGATAGTACCACAAGTACCGTGTCAGCTGTGACACTTAAAATGGTGACACTGATTGTACAATACTAGCAGCGCCTTGGGGCTCAGCTCCTGTGGGAATTTTGGGAAAAAACCCTACTTGCCTGGTCAGTCCAACAGTTCTTGCGAGAAGGAGTAACAAACGTCCAGCCGACCAAAAAATCCGTCGACATAGATGACGTTGATCCATCAGTTGGTGCTAAGTGCTAAATAAAGTCCGCATCTGATTTTGGTGCGAATAATTTCTTCCGGACACATACCCGTACGAAGCATGGGCAGCTTACAAGTATAATATAAATCGTCATAT
Organism: Ephestia elutella; assembly: GCA_018467065.1. Taxonomy (NCBI): domain Eukaryota; kingdom Metazoa; phylum Arthropoda; class Insecta; order Lepidoptera; family Pyralidae; genus Ephestia; species Ephestia elutella. Next base: position 574,967 of record CM031583.1, read on the forward strand.
CATATGATTTTGTTTTTAGTTTGATTGAGAAATCTCGATTCAAGAAACTTAATAATATTTGCAGTACGTTATCGCTAGATTGCAGTCTGAAAAATCTGATACTATTATTGGCCACTCCAAAGATTTTGTAAAATGCCATTTATAAGAGCACCTGTACAGGAGACAAAGTTTATCAATATTTAGATATGAAATAACACTGTTACTGAGGCAGGGTTGTCAACGCAGAGAAGTGTGAAACGCCTCAATAAACTCAGCATCTGTGATCCAGTCCAGCCTTCTTGCAATGACGTTGAATCATCCTTAGTAAAATAATTTGTTGTTCATAGAAAATTAATTGCCTGTAAGAAAAGTGGCAACTTGATCACACACATAGGTGGCTTGAAACTGGGTGATATAAAAAAAATATAGACCTAAAATAAGGTGAACTAGTTTGGAGGTCGAGCGATTAGAAAAAAACTACCAGACGGCCCCGATCTCATAAACTTATGTCATTGCTTTTATGATAACGATATGTAAGAAGTACGAATAAGATATAAGATCTAAATGGCAATCAATTGATATTCATTGGCCCATTGGTTCTTAAAGCTTGTCAAAAAACTGGAAAAATACTTGGACTTTGTTTCACAGCTTCAGGAGTATCCTTTGGTTTGCTATAACTTTTTTGCTATGATAGTATTCGGTGTGAATGACTTGCACTTAAGTAGATCACGTTTTAGAGTTTGATTACAATCTTATTGTTATCTCGCTGAGACGGCACGTAAAGAGGTTTTTATTTCTTTCAATCGCAACGGTATTAGTTTATAACCAATTTTGCAGGGGTGAATAGAGCCTTTATTATAAACTGCTATACGCTGATACGGTCGTGGTCCACCTGCTAAGTTCACCCGGGTGGATCATTGGCACATTCGATAATTCTCATCGTAGATATTGTTTAGTTATAATAAAAGTATGTTTTGACAAAAGGCAAAACTAAGCAGTGTACGATGAATCGCCTTAACGTTTGGGAAGCTTGTAAACTAGGCTTACTATTATCTGGGCATGTTATCAATAAAGTCACAGTCAAGCCATAGGTCCTGCCTTTTGGTGGTCGTGTGGTCCCATCATGATTGAAAAACCATAGTTCTGACCCTTCTCATGCCTCGCAAGTTCATAAAACTTGCTTGAAGGGAATTATCAAATGGAAAACTGCATAAGAAAAGAGGTTATCGCTTTCTTAAAACCCCTATTGGGTTGGTGTCCATGGACTTCAGTGTTTGCTTACCATCAGGCCGCATGCCTCACTTGCCTACTATTTTATATAGAAAAATATACCTATAATCAAATATTTGTAGGGGAAGTTTGAGCCTCGAAAAATAACAATAACGTTACAGTACATAAAATTGATTTATGTAAGCGTCTTACCATTACTAAGCCGATTATAATAATCAACTTATCGAGACGGCATATAACGCATTTTGCATTATATATATTTGTTACGGTTTATTTGCGAGTTTTATCGTAAAAACAATGGCTATACCACTGGAACCAGTTTTATAGAATTAACTATACTTTAACTGTTTACTATTAAATAGACTTTATAAAATTAACCTTTTAACTGGCTCCCAGTCTTCCATCAGCGTTATTCTGTTAACAATATTTAACATTAGGGTGTAACAGTCAATTGACTTACTAATTCATTAGTTAAGAAATATTTTTTTAGTATAGAATCTCGACTTGCGACTCTTCATCCAAAATGCAATGTCGGCGGCTTCTGCGCCGTGCCAAAATGCACCTTTACCTTTATCCTACCCAAAGAGGATCTTGGCTATTACTGAAGTTCTTCACTCTTTCCTGGTCCTCCTTTTTACCGATTCAGTATCAAGTCTTTATTAGCCAAGAGTCGTTAGATTCGAAGGCCAGGCTTAGCTGAATCCCCAGTTTAAAGCCCTTTTCTGCTCAGGAAGAGAAGCAGCTTGCACACTATACTTTTTCTTCGTTCCCAGAAGTCCCAGACCAGCATGGAGTTTTTTTTATTAATGTAACATTATATTGTCCACCAGCCTGCACGAAGAGATCGAGCACTTCTACAACTACATGTCTCCGACTGAGACGGAGCACATGGTGCGGACCACGGTGGTGGCGAGGATCCGGTCCGCCATCCTGTCGCTGTGGCCCCAGGCGAGGGTCGAGGTGTTCGGCTCCTTCAGAACTGGCCTCTACCTCCCCACCAGCGATATCGACCTCGTCGTCATTGGTGAGTCTTGGAGATATTGCAGCTAGATGAACAAGAGACTTACTTACTATCCGAGCTCAGTGACCCAAAGTCTTGGCCTCCAACACAAGAGCACGCCAGCGTCCCCGGTCCCGCGCAAGCTCCCGCCAGTCGTCGCCAACTTGCAGCTCGCGTAGGTCCGCCTCCAACATATCGCTCCAGCGGTACCTGGGGCGACCCACCGGTATACGACCGACTGGCCGGCCCAGATAGGCTCTCTTCACGGCTCGATCATCCTCTAACCACGGCATCATCATCACGGCGGATCATCTACGGCTCATCTTGTTGTGAGAATGGAGGATGTTGTGAACAAGAGACGGATGGTGTAAAACTGATGTGACTGCTGTAGATAGGATAAGTTGTCTTTAAAGGTCGTTCATCGAAATGACGTTGCGACAGATTGAGTGTAGTGCACTTAGGTTTAAGGCTGATCTGTGACACCTGTCATAGATATATCTACGCACACACACCCTTTGCACGCACCAGCTTTATAGTTGGCTAGACATCGGAACCTCAATGAGCTTTAAGACTTATGATTGAGATTAGCAAGCAGGCAGTAGCTACGCGCAATTTCCGTAATACTTCACAGGTATGGTTGGACCCAAGCATGTAACTTTCATACGACCTTGAACTGCGATACCGCTGGAATTTGTACACGGCAGCGTAAGTAATGTAAATATCCGAACGATAAGCGTTTGTTTGAGACTTCGTCACGAGACCGAGAGGATTTCGTGAATTTACTACCGGGTAGATTCCGTTTAGAAGATATCTGAGCGCACTGTGAAGTTCAATTTGCGTGAGCTGAGAGCAGTAACCTGGTGAGCCAGCGCCATGAATGGCTAATATCCACTTTTAGGGTCACTTCTTCTTAGCATGTCGACTCAGCGGGTCAAATTTGTGATGACCTATATGACACCACAGATACAGCATTATCTGTTGCGTCATACAGGGTGGGGTCACTGAGCCAGCGGAGTAAGTAAGCCATTTCAATGCTGTCTGTATTGGAAGATATTTACTTTTCAAGCCATCCAGCGCCCCAGAGCTGGGCAAATGCAACCATATTTTCTGCCCTGTGTCACAGAATTAATTTAAGTACTACCCTGTGTGAAGAATTGCCAATTAGAATTTGTTTTTGATTCGTCTCGCCACGCCTTTGATTCATCTTGTTCACGGCTTGCCAGGTCTCCGCTTCCGATCTTGTTGTAGTTTCCCGCGTTTGTTAGTTTTATTATTTATTTATTTTATTTTTTACTATCAGCTTTGTATTCCGTGCTATTATTTAGATAATTTCTACAGAATAGTTTATACGTCTGTAGAAGAGTATTAACTAGTATTAAGAGAATGACATACCCGTGCGTTGTGCGTGCGTATTTTTTTTACTTTTATTCTGGAAATAAAATCTCATCCTAGAGAATTAGATTTCTCATACTCTTCCTTTATTCGTATTACGCATACTCCTCTTTTAGTCGTATTCCTCATGACTGAGTGAATGAAACACACACAACGACTATCTTGGCAGTATTAATAGAGTGGTTTGCCATTGCCTTCTCCATTTCACACACTAGCTGATAATCATCAACCTCCTCTCCTTCACCGGAAGCAAGTGGATGTCGATGAAAACTACCATACATGAGTCAGGTTTGTATACAAACTCATATAGCACAGGCAGGATATGATCCTGGAATCTTTTTTTTTAGCCATAGGCGGGCGCCCTCCACTCGGCCACCACCGCTTCGACCGCTACATTTTTCATACTATGTAGTAGCTAATCATGATCACTTTGGCGTACCAAACATATTTTTTGAATATTTTATGTTTTACTATCAGTGAGTCAACGACTTTTAGCGTCTATTTCTAGTCTAGATTTTTTGTCTAAAATTCCTACAGTTCAGTTACCCACGAGGCTATTTTCAAACTGCTTAAAAACGAGGACGTCTTCAGAGATACTATCAACTTGTCGGTTTCAAAAACCGGCCAAGCCTGATTCGGATTTGCATACCAATGCACTACCATCCTATTGAAGACCCTTCTAAATCGGTTAGATATAAAAAAGCATAAACACTTTACAATAAAGATGTAGCATCCGCTGCTACAATACCTCGACAAAATTCTGATGCAGATGTTGTTGCAAATCTATAAAATTTACATATTATTTGTGCTATATGCGACGACTGTACATAGAGATGTTAAAGAAAAAAACGTATGAGGGTTCCTTGTGGGGCCGTATTGTATTGTTTCCTGTACGCAATTTGATGCGGTTTTCACAATTTATTGTGTTGTTGAAGGTCTAACTTCAAATCTTTGCTTTCATCTTGATGCGTAGCTTAGAACCAGAGATTAACAACAGCAAATTACGCGCGGACGAAGTGGCCGCCAAAAGCTTGTAACAAATATATGGAGCGTTAAATCGTCCTTCACATTTACATCGCATTTTGCATGTCTGGTTTTGTGACAGGCGCAACCGGACTGCTCGCGTTTAAAACAGCACACTACAGTTTGCAAAGTCGGTGATTGGAAACGGTTATCGCTATGCGCACGCGTTGCCAACCAAAAATTATACTGTTTTCATTCTGGGGCTTCGGTTTAGTGGGATTTCTGTAGATAAAGTAGCATTCATCTTCCATTAAAATCAGTTCATACATATTTTGCTTTATGTTATTTTAAGGTCTGGTTCAAATCAGGCCGTGCGTAGAGGCCTTAACATCTGCCAATTAATTTAATGTATGGTAACAACTGTGATTATCAAAGAAGTATGTCCGCGTCCATCCAATACCGGAAGACAATCGGTAGCAGGGCGTTGAACCCGTCTCGCTAGGCGTCCACTCGACCGTGAGGCAACAATGTTGGAGATGCCGTTGATACTGTATTTAGATGATTGAGAAAAAAGTGTAGACGCTTCTCGTTTATCAATTTTAGAGTAGGTGTCAGTCTTCTGGATTGGAAACATGCAACCCCAGGGTGTCACACGCGGCTCAGCTAGTATGCAGGTTTTCTCACGATGTTTTCCTTCACCGGAAGCAAGTGGTGTTCCGTCAGATTGGTTTGTTTGTTTGTAAACTCTTTATTGCACACACCTAAGAAAAATACAAAAGATAATGAAAATGAAACAAAAATAGAGGCGTACAATGGCCTATTTAGTATATTGAAAGGGAATATTGGTATGCAAACATGTGGCGAGAGTAGGTTTAGGAATAAAAACCTGGCACATTTGTTCTCCTGACTGACACACCTGAATAGGTGGAATTAAATAAAAGCATCCTAATCCTAACTAATATTATAAATGCGAAAGTGAGTTTGTTTGTTTCTTTGTTACCTCTTCACGCTTTCTGTAATAAAACAATCTTCCCGTAATTTCGCATACACATAGTTAGAAGTACCGAGAAGGACATAGGCTTTTATCCCGGGAAAGAGCACTGTTCCCGTGGGAAATTCACGCGGGCGAAGCCGCGGGCAAAAGCTAGTTTAATATACAAACAAGTATACAGTACTGACGGCGCGCCGTAAGTCAGTTCCGCTTCCGCTCCCCACTATTAAAACACTGATCACAATCAATCATGAGGCTCATCTACATAATGGCACTTATTAACCCTCGTACAGTCGGCAACACATAACTGCCATTGCAAATTCGCTGCTATTCCAGCTGCATAGAGACATGCTAGCTTTACGAGCAGTCGACTATATGAGTAATTTGACCACTGATAATGACACATGCATTTAGATGCATGAGGTCAACTTTGTGCATGGGCGTCATCTTTTTATGGAGACCTTCGGAACATAAAATTACATGATCCTATTCGCAGTCAAGGCTTTGATTCATCTTTACAAAGACAGTTTCTAGAAAAAATTAATAACATATTTCTCCTTCCACCACTTCCCATTTTATATGGGTTCGGCGCGGCGCACGTTGTCTTCCTTCCACAAATATCTGTTTCCAGTGTCTTCTTTCACCTTTAAGGATTTCATATCATTTCTAATTCACTCTTTCTATCTCTTTTTCCGCCTTTCTCAAATCAAATACATAAACCAAAATAACTTTAATGCGAATAGGTTTGTTAGATTTTTAATTATTTTATACCAGCGCAAAGGAAGTTAGGCACCACCTCTGCTTGTGCTGTTTAGATTTTTTTCAATTCTACTGTCAACAGAACATCAGCCTACCCATTTATTGCGAAAGCATAGACTTGTAATAGGTACATAGCTAATTTAAAAAATTTGGAGCCGACAGAATTGAAAATCGCCTTCGTAGACTCGAGCTGACTCCATTCGAACGAGCGCTACATAGCCGAGCATTTCTCCTGTTTGTTTCAATAAAGTCCTCACTAGTGCTATTTTAAAATGCTTTATAGCAATTTTTTTTTACTTTGACTTTGCTCAACGCGCCAAGGGTATTTCAGTTTCGCTACACTCGTGAACACGAATGAATAATCTCAACCCTATAAACATAACAATCATATTTTAGGCAATCGTGCAAAAATCTTCAGCTGCGTTTGACCCTATCCCGTCAAGCTAGCGACGCTCGATACTAGCACTAGGATAGGACCGAGGTCGTCCGAAATAACATATCTATTTATATCCACGCGCATTGTTGACTAGCATTAGTATCCGAGTCGACGACGTTTAACTGATTACATTTGCAATCATTGTCTATGTTTTGAAGATCATTTTTACCGAAATGAAGCCAAAGATACTTACTAGGTTCTGCGGCGCAGCGACCCGAAGTGGATCTTAGCCTCCGACACGAGTGACGCCATTTTTTGCGGTCTTGCACCAGCTCTCGCCAGTTGTCCGCTCTGAGGCTCCGTAGGTCTTTCAGAACCTCATCGCTCCAACGGTACCTAGGGCGCCCGACTGGTCGACGACGTCCCCTCGGTCGACCTTCATACGAGGCATACGCTCTTTTGACTGCACGATCCTTGATTTGGATCTTTTGAAGCCAAAGATACAAAGGTTATTCGTTTCACGACACCTGCTCGAAAAGTATCACATAAATTTATTTTGGTGGTTGATTAAACAAAATTGATTGCGGAAAAATTTATGGAAATCCATTCCAAACCATAGGTAGAATGAAATATCCGGGCGTAATTATTATTTGGTTCTTATATGTGAACCTCGCCGGATACACATCATAGACAGCTGGAGATCTTCCTTTTCGAATCCAACTGAAGAAATGTTGCAAGTTTTTTACTGACAAAAATTGATTTAATTTTGTCAAAAATATGCAAATCAAATAAGAAAATTATTATAATTGGAGATTATAATATAAATGTATTAAAAGATACTAAAAATTGCCGTGAATTATTTGAGATTATTAAAAGCTACAACATGACATTTCATTCTAAGGAACCAACACGACAGGAAAATTGTATTGATTTAGTCATTAGCAACATTAATACTGCAAAAGAGGAACTATTACATTTGGCGCTATCCGATCATAACACAGCACAAATGATAAATGTTCCAATATCTCATATAAAAAATAAAGAAGACATTTACTATGTATACAAAAGAGATTACAGTATATGCAATATTAAGAAATTTAAAGAATGTTTAGCAAGTCTAAATTTTACGAGCGTTGTAAAAGAAACTGATCTCAATAAGGCGTTTAATGAGTTTCATTATCTTATATGTCTTTTCTATGACTTGTGTTTTCCTAAAATCAGGCATACAATACGAAAAAAATGTAATCGTAACAAATGGATAACGAGGGGTCTTCGAATAAGCTGTAAAACTAAAAGGAAATTAAGATACAAATACTATTCACATAAATCAGAACTAAACAAATATACATACAAAAAATATTCACGAACTTCACGAAAATGTATTACTAAGTCTATCCAAAAATTCAAACAATGCCTATCTGGTTAATTCATAAATGTTTGTCGTGCTTCTTGGAATTTAATCAAAGACCATACAAACAATACAAAAGATTTAGAATTCATAGGAAGTGTCAAAGTTCATGACAAACTAATAAGTGAACCAGAGGCTATAGCAACTGCATTTCATAACCACTTATTATCTCTGTCAAATGATACGAAGAACATCCGTCAAACCCTAAATAAAACTATATGTGACAGCATATTCTTGCAGCCGTTTAGTTATGAGGAGATACGACAAATCGTAGCTTCCCTAAAAAATACGAATGCCGTAGGTTTTGACGAGATTTCTACAAAGATTCTGAAGAATTGTTCAAATGAGATAGTATATATATTAACACACTTGATAAATCTCTCACTTTCCGAAGGATGTTTCCCAGAACGCCTCAAATATTCTATTATAAAACCTTTGTTTAAGAAAGGAGATAGGCAAAAGCTGGACAACTTTAGACCAGTCGCTTTATTATCGATATTTTCAAAAATATTTGAAAAGGCATTTCAAATTAGACTCTTGGCCTTTTTAAATAAGCATAGTATCTTGGCAAGTGAACAATTCGGATTTATAAAGGGATAATCTACAACGCTTGCTGGCTTTAATTTGACAAAACAAATTATTGACGGTCTTGATTCAAGCGAAACTACGATAGGCTTATTTTTTGACATGTCGCGGGCGTTTGATATGGTGTCCCATGAAAATCTTTTAAATAAATTGGAAATGTATGGAATTAGAGGTCCAGCATACAAGTGGCTATCGACATACTTAGACAATCGGACACAGAGTGTTGAAATAGTAAATTTAAATAAAAATAATGAGATCCAAGCCTATAGATGAAGAATGAAATTTATAACACAATTGACTCATTAATTAAATGGCTACGTAATAACAATTTGATGGTCAACCTAACAAAACTAATATTATCCAATTTTTTAATAATACTACGTCAAAATGTGCTCTAAATATTAAATATGACAATCAAAATATTCCAGTCACAGAACAAACTAAATTTTTAGGATTACTTATAGACCACAATTGTAATTGGAAAGGTCATGTAAAAATGGTCTGTGATAAAATAAATCGTTATGCATATGTTTTATATAGGCTACGTAGAACATCTGCCCAAAAACTTTATTGATGGCTTATCATGGGTATGTTGCATCGACGTTAAAATATGGCCTAATACTCTGGGGAAATTCTACTGACGCGCAACGTGCATTCATTTCTCAAAAAAGATGTATTCGCGCTATATGTGGTAAAGCGCCATGGGAATCGTGTCAGCCTCTATTTAAAAATCTAAATTTATTGACTCTTCCCTGTATGTATATTTACGAGATAGCCGTTTTTGTAAAAACGCATCCACAGCTGTTTACTAGAGCTCGGGACATCTATCTTACAGGAACTCGTAATCGAGATCGAATTGTTCTACCCCGAGTTCCAAGTACAGCTTATATCAAAACGGTTGCTATGCCATGTGCGGGAAGGTGTTTAATTCTTTGCCCAAAGACCTTCAACTGCTGCCACGTAAGAAGTTCATAAAATAGCTAAAAGCATGGCTATGTAATGAATGTTTTTATTCAGTTAATGAATTTCTTGACCGACCTAAACGTACCTAATTGACATTTATTTGATATTTTTGACATTTATAGTGACGTAACAATTTATTGTATGTAATAGTTTTATTTCTGATCCGTGTTTGTGAATAATAAGAACATCGAAATAAGAATGAATTATTTAAATTAATTAGATTTATTATAATTATAATTTTAGACTTTGCACGGCCAGTGTAAGGCTAATGTGATGGACCATATATTTAATGTAACAACTGTCGTGTATAAAAAATAAAAAAAATAAAAAGTGTGTATGTGCGGTGTGCGCAGGGGTCTTCAACTATTTGAAGCGAAGACGGGCAATATCCCTGCGCAGTGCGATTATACACGAACACTTACTTTAGAAAGAGCCGGATGTAATGCTCAGGATAGAGCCTCGTACTTTTGAAGTACAAGGACCTCTTGTCTATTAAGCCTTAAGTTCTGGGAGTCACGGGCAGGGTGATATCATTAATACAATTTGGTTGGGATAGAATATAGCATTTTATTCCATAAACGCAATAGCCGCTGAAGGCGGGCACAGTTACATCAATACCAAAATCTGTTAAGAATATAGCATTTTATTCAATAGGTACAATAGCCGCTGAAGGCGGGCACAGTTATACTAATACCAAAATCTGTTAAGTCTTTGCCGCAATAAAAAGTTAAAATTAACATAAACCAAATATAGGGTACCTGGCCAGGTCCGTACACAGACGTCTGTGCGCACATAGAACGTTGTCCCGTTCACCATTATGATCCGTTGGGTTCGAGCACTGGTGCTGGTCGCGTCATCAAAGCAGCGCGGCGCTCCTGCAACGCTCCGTTGTACGCGAGATAGTAGACGCTGGCTGGACCTTCCGAGGTTTGCGCTGAGCCACTACGGGGACATCGGATCGGAGGCGGCGATGCGGCCTTTGGAAATAAGGTTAGGATCCGTGTGTTGCACCTTGGGGTCGCCGACGACGGGGCCTGCGCCGCGGCATGCGGTCCACGGTCCGGGAAACGTCAACTCATATGGCCGGACGGGCACGTGGACCTCAACAGCTCATGTTCCCGGCAACTTCATGGCGGCGAATATCCCCTGTGTCCTTGCGCGTATCGCGGATTTAAAAGCTAAAGGTTAAACTATAGTCCCATGGTGGGAGCCGAGGGCGGCGAAAGTGAAAACCCCAAAAAATTAATAATTGCTCAAGCCATGTTACATGTCGTGGTGGCCACCCAGGAAGAGCCCGAATCCTCTAGACTCGATTTGACATTCCGTTTTGTCGCGCTCCGTTTCGCTTAATTCGAACGCACGTCAAACCAACTTTTTAATATTCTTTAAAAGAACTAATGTTTGAACAAGATATTTGTTCGTTGAATATTATAATCATCTAAGTCGACGATATTAAAAGAGAATAATTAAAATTCTACAACAATCCTACCATGATTTCTTATTTTTTTATGATAAGAAAGGTTTGTTAGGACCCAAGACGGAACGTGTGTCACCAGCTGTCAATGTCAGACGTCCAACTCTGCAGATCTTGTTGACAGACTAATTTAATCATGGAATGTTTTGTTATGAATGTTTAATTTTCGATATAATTCCGTAAGTACGCAAAATCGCGTCGAGTTATTGCTACCAATGGTTTCGGCGTGACTCAAAGAACGTTTTAATGTGCGGGTCTCCCTGGCTTCTTAATAAGTATTGTAAAAACAACATATGAAATTTGTGTACCGGTGTGTCACTTTCCCATTCAATTTGTCTGGAGACTAATGGATTTGAATGCCTGCTATTGTGATGCGTCGAGAGCCTATCATGCAGGTAATACGCCATAGGAATAGTATCCCAATATATCAACTAATTCACCTAAAATATGACATGCAAGGTTGACCAGTTAGGAGTTCAAAATAATTCTGTAGTTATCACTACAATACCCCCCTTTTCGGCAAAGAGGTTAAGTCGTACTTAGCCGAAACAGCCGGGGTAACCGGAGAAAACATTCACCTATCCTACGGCAATATATTTCTAAATATAAAACTATCAGCTATATATGAAACTAACTCATGCTATTTCATATATTAAACTAAAATATATGTTCTAGAGTTCTAAAACTAACTCAATTTATGTTGAGTGTCAGGAATACAGCGTCTGGCCAGACCGCTGCAATTCCCCTGCATTAAAAAAATCATACTTGGATTTCTAATGAGATAATCGCAAGTAGCATACTAATAATAAGGAATTATCTAAAGTAATATAGTTCTTACTTATGTATTATAAGAAAAACTATTTGAAATTTAATTAAAGTATAGTAATCTAGCATTCCTACATAATTTACTAGTTAGTAATTAAATTGTAAACCTAATAAAGTCTTTAAACTAATGGAGAGATCTCACATAAATAGACATTTAAAATGTATAGCCGTTGGGCTGACATTGTATAAGGGAAAAACTTATTTTCCTTTTTTTCTCAAAAATTAAGGAGTATTAATCCATATCCTTATATTTACTCTGGCGCCTAGAGTGTGTAGTTACAAAAGAAATTGGTTTTCATGAAAACGCTTGACAAAAAAAATTTCACATGTGAGTCATGTCATATGTGAAAAATGAGGCCTCTGATTGGTTATACCAATCCAAAATAACAAAGTTCAAAATAAGAAAGTTGCTAGCTAGGGGACACACCTTGTGAGACTTTTATTATGTCCTTGACATGATATTTTCCAACTTTACCGGTTTCTATCTCCTGAAGGTCGTAAACAACATCCGAATGCTTCCTGACAACTTTACATCACAAAGCGCGGTGCTAGTTTAGCGGAGAAGAAGTGAGCTGAACGACTGGTCATTTGAAGGTATTAACGAATTTGGAATGCCGCCTCTTTTCGGCAACATGCCATCCGTCATTATCTCCCGACCTTTAGCTAACAAAAATGGTGTGTGCCCGGTGGCAACATTAATAATGCTATTCAAAGATAGCTACCACTAAGTAAGTCAGAAAAACATTTCAGTACTTTATGTTCTGGAAGTGTTTCGACTACACCTAAAATCATCACTTCTAAGAAAAATCTGTGACGTCTGAGTCACCCTAAAATTTTAAATTCCACGACCTCAAATGGTCCTCCTTTAATATGTGAATAACGCGTCCATCATCTTCCCTAGTCTCCGTAACATAGGTAGTCCTACCCATTGAGTTGGCTTGACGTACTAAACCGGGAGCTCCTAGTTGAGACAATGTGGGTTGTAACGCTTTAAGTGTGGAAGGGCCGGGTGGGTGGGTGTCAATTGCACCTCCCCGCGGTCGTGTATTAACAAATGAGGAAGTAGTAGTGGTAGGTGGTTTGTTTGCCTCCCCACTTACTTCGTGATATTGCTCTTCCCTTTTCGCCGTCCGACATGTTGACAAAAAATGTGAGGTTATATGTGTCAGGGTATGTAATAGGTTATAATAATTGATAAATTTCTAAATAGATACAGGTTACTCCCTGTCAAGAAATATAAATTAGCTCTCAAATTGAGATAAAATAGGAATTATGGCTGAGCGCTATGCTTTTTATTCATAGCGAAGCCCAAATAAAATATTAATTATTATATTATTAATTATAATATTATTTAGTAATATTATAATAATTACTATGAATTGTATTAAATGTATGCTTACAACCCTGTCGCATATGAACCTAACAAACACTAAGTATAATAACTTTACAGTCAATGATATCACCAAAATTTCAAAATAACAAATGAGCGAGTTTAACAAATTTAAAAACTATTTTTTAGAAAAAACTGCCACTCTCACAGGACTCAAAGGCTCAAAAATATAGTAGTTCGGGCGCCATTGTCGTGTATAAAAAATAAAAAAAAATAAAAAGGTGTTTGTTGGGGTGTGTGCGCAGGGGTCTTCAACTATTTGAAGCGAAGACGGGCAATACCCCTGCGCAGTGCGATTATACACGAACACTTACTTTAGAGAGAGCCGGATGTAATGCTCAGGATAGAGCCTCGTACTTTTGAAGTACAAGGACCTCTTGTCTATTAAGCCTTAAGTTCTGGGAGTCACGGGCAGGGTGATATCATTAATACAATTTGGTTGGGATAGAATATAGCATTTTATTCAATAGGTACAATAGCCGCTGAAGGCGGGCACAGTTATACTAATACCAAAATCTGTTAAGTCTTTGCCGCAATAAAAAGTTAAAATTAACATAAACCAAATATAGGGTACCTGGCCAGGTCCGTACACAGACGTCTGTGCGCACATAGAACGTTGTCCCGTTCACCATTATGATCCGTTGGGTTCGAGCACTGGTGCTGGTTGCGTCATCAAAGCAGCGCGGCGCTCCTGCAACGCTCCGTTGTACGCGAGATAGTAGACGCTGGCTGGACCTTCCGAGGTTTGCGCTGAGCCACTACGGGGACATCGGATCGGAGGCGGCGATGCGGCCTTTGGAAATAAGGTTAGGATCCGTGTGTTGCACCTTGGGGTCGCCGACGACGGGGCCTGCGCCGCGGCATGCGGTCCACGGTCCGGGAAACGTCAACTCATATGGCCGGACGGGCACGTGGACCTCAACAGCTCATGTTCCCGGCAACTTCATGGCGGCGAATATCCCCTGTGTCCTTGCGCGTATCGCGGATTTAAAAGCTAAAGGTTAAACTATAGTCCCATGGTGGGGAGCCGAGGGCGGCGAAAGTGAAAAAACCCCAAAAAATTAATAATTGCTCAAGCCATGTTACATGTCGTGGTGGCCACCCAGGAAGAGCCCGAATCCTCTAGACTCGATTTGACATTCCGTTTTGTCGCGCTCCGTTTCGCTTAATTCGAACGCACGTCAAACCAACTTTTTAATATTCTTTAAAAGAACTAATGTTTGAACAAGATATTTGTTCGTTGAATATTATAATCATCTAAGTCGACGATATTAAAAGAGAATAATTAAAATTCTACAACAATCCTACCATGATTTCTTATTTTTTTATGATAAGAAAGGTTTGTTAGGACCCAAGACGGAACGTGTGTCACCAGCTGTCAATGTCAGACGTCCAACTCTGCAGATCTTGTTGACAGACTAATTTAATCATGGAATGTTTTGTTATGAATGTTTAATTTTCGATATAATTCCGTAAGTACGCAAAATCGCGTCGAGTTATTGCTACCAATGGTTTCGGCGTGACTCAAAGAACGTTTTAATGTGCGGGTCTCCCTGGCTTCTTAATAAGTATTGTAAAAACAACATATGAAATTTGTGTACCGGTGTGTCACTTTCCCATTCAATTTGTCTGGAGACTAATGGATTTGAATGCCTGCTATTGTGATGCGTCGAGAGCCTATCATGCAGGTAATACGCCATAGGAATAGTATCCCAATATATCAACTAATTCACCTAAAATATGACATGCAAGGTTGACCAGTTAGGAGTTCAAAATAATTCTGTAGTTATCACTACACAACTATGTAACCACATTTCTGCAAATAAAGGAATTGAATTGAATTGAAAGTGTTTGTAATATATTGGGTAAAACTAAACGCAGGCGTTTCCTGTTATCGCCGCCAGGCGTTTTGGGGTTCTCACATTGCTCGTGCGAATGGCTCGCGGACGGTCGCCATTGTCCCATGCGATATCGGTTTGATTTTTAATACGCGGGAGGTCCCGCGTTCTTTGATTGCTAATTATCTTGAGTTGTATTTGTGAATTTCCTGTTTGTTAAATAACTATTGAACTTTGTGTTTGTGTACCCGTCATTGTGACTTTCTCCTGTGGGATGTGACGCGTGGCTGCTTGCTCACATCTATCTGTTGCCGAGCCGATTTCGGGAAGAAATCTATTTATTTGTTCTGGGGAATTGAGATCTCATGGGTTAGGTAGGGTGATTAGGAATTCCCCCTTCCCGAAGACACTCAAGTTTGGATCCGAAGAGAAAGAAGATTTAGCTTGGTAAGTGGTTTTTAATTGTAATTAATTTATAGGTTAGGTTATCATATAGGGCCCTGTAGCTCCCTTCATAAGCTACGGTGGTAGCAGACTGCGTTAAGTTAGTTAGGTTTTATTCGGGCAAACGTGGTGCCGCGTGGAGATTTTTTCCCGGTACTTATTTTTACCGGTGGGTTTTTCCCGGTGAAGTTCCGGTACAGAATTCTTCCCGCCGCTTCGTTTGTCCGGATTCGCTCTGCGCACATTTTCTGGCAGCAGAGCGTAGTTGCTCTGCACATTTTCTGGTAGCAGAGCGTAGTTTATCTACCCTCTATTTGTTCGTTTGTAAAAAATAATTAATTGTTTGTAAAAATTATTAGATTTTTCTTAGTTTGTTTGTATAAGAATATTTGTAACCTTTTTGTATTTGTTTGCGGTTTGTACCGTGCGTTCCGGGTTTGTGCCATTCTCATACCTACCGCGGTTTTTCGTGTTGTTGCTTGATCTTGTTCTTTATTTACCTTTTTTATCTTTTCTTATTTGTTTGTTTGTTTGTGACTTGACGCGATGGCGAAGGCCTCCAATGCTAGGGCGACACTCGCCAACGAATTGAGATGGTTTGTGACGGCCGGTGGACTCCTGTCCCGGAAGGACAGGGAGGCCGCTATACTGGAAAGAGCGGATCAGCTCCGCTCACGATTGAACAACGCGGAAGCGGCCATGGCGGCGCTTACCGAAGCCGACCTTACCCCGGAGGTCTACGCAGGTCACGTGGCGGACCTGGACCAGATCCTGAGTCTGCACGATGACATCGTGGAGGCGGCGGCCGCAATAAGGGCGAGACAGGCTGGCGGACCAGCTCCTCGCACACCTGTTAGACAGGAAGGACCAGCGGTTACTGGTCGGCTCCCCACCCTTCAGCTGTCCCACTTTGGGGGTAGGATGGAGGAGTGGGTGGCATATAAAAATATGTTTGAGTCCCTGGTCGTAGCACGACAGGATTTGTCGAAGGCCCAGAAGATGGCCTACCTCCTCTCCACTCTTGAGGGTGAAGCGCGGTCGCTCATCCAGCACCTCCGGGTGGAGGACGACCAGTACGATACGGCTTGGGAGTTATTGAACTCCCGCTACCAAAATTTACGTTTGTTAGCGGATGCGCACGCCGCACAGTTGATGGCCCTGCCCAAGGTGGCCAACAGGGCACAGTTGCGCCTGCAGTTGCTCACGCCCGTTACAGTGGCCTGTAACGCGCTCCGCACACTGGGGCTGCCGGTGGACCAATGGTCTTTTTGTTGGTGCACATTGTATTGGGCAAATTGCCCAATGACATCCGCTCGCGATTTGAGCGCGAGAATGCGGAACGGGATAGCACCACCCTACCAACATTCACTGACTTGGTGAAGTTTTTGGAGTTTGAGGCACGGGCGGCTGAGAATACCATGACGGACTCAGCGCCATCCAGAGCGCCTGAACGTAGGCCCTTGGAACCCTCATGGCGAGGGAGGCCCCAACAGGGACGGCAACCGCCACCGCGTGGAGCTGGTGCGCGGGTTGCACACACGGCAGCAGTCGCGGGGGACGCGGACTGCCTGCAATGTGGCCGGATGGGCCACAGCCTGCTGCAATGCAGGGACTGGCAGAGACTGCCAGTACAAGATAGGCGCCGCATGGCAAAGCGGCATGAACTATGCTTTTACTGTTTGGGCAGTCACTATGCACGTGACTGTCCCAGGGCCATACCATGCAGTGCATGCCGTGGGCTGCACCACGCGATGCTCTGCATGAACCGGAACGGGGATGGCCCCCGGTTGTTGAGGCAGGGGTCCCCTATGGGCGGGGGCGCTCCTGCGCGAAGCCCTCCGCCATCGGACGGAGGACGCGGCTTCGCTCGTCGCACCCCCCCTCGGGAGGGGGGGTCGCGTACCTGCGCGGGTCTTGGCGGACCGGGACCACGCGCCCCAAGGTCATGGCCAGTATGTAGCTGGCCAGGCCCCGGATAGGGCCCCCATGGGCGGGGGCCCTAGACCGGACGTGAGAGTGGGGACACCCCCCTCCACGCGGGTTACCAATACCCAACACATGCAGCCGCAGCGGTTTTCTCCGCCGCTGCACGAGTACCCACGGCTGGAGTACCACCCGCCGTACCATAGGTATGGCCGGGCCGCGGGTTATGCCCCCCCTCAGATGGGGATGTGCACTCGCCCGACATATTATCCGGGTCAGTGGCGCCCCCCTGGTTTGGAGAGAGTGGGGAGCCCGTAACTAGCTTGCTCCCTTGCTGGGACAGAGCCGCGGACGGTTCTGCTCCCTACCGCGGTGGTCCGCGTATGGGGTCGTGGGGGAAGCCATTAATTTGAGAGCTCTGTTGGACTCAGGGGCTCAAAGCAGTTTGGTTACCACTCGAGTGGCACGCCAGTTAGGTTTAGTCGTGGAAGACTCGCCTGTGCCACTTCTTGGAGTTGGTGGCATACAAGTGAAGTGTCTGACGGGCCAGACACTTGTCACCTTTTCTTCGCTGAAGTCCTCCACAATGAGGATCACGACTTCGGCTATGGTAATGGATACCATTGCGGGTTGGCACCCCTCGACAGACATACCGCCGGGTGTGTTGTCTTTGGTTTCGGGTCTGGATTTGGCCGACCCCTTTGTCTTTCATCCCGGCCCAGTGGACTTGCTCCTGGGCTCGGACGTATTGGGTTGGATTTTGTTGGGTACACAGAAGGCTCTGGGTTCGTCTGCACTGATGGCAGTGTCTACGATTTTTGGTTTTGCCCTGATGGGCCCTGTGTTTGATAATAGCACCGTGGAGGAGCCACCGGTCGTCGCATCAGCGTCCTTGGCCAAGACCATGCAAAGGTTTTGGGAGGTGGAGGAGCCACCTATGAGTTCCAGGATGGATCCGGAACACGCTGAGTGCGAAGCCCTTTGTCGATCGACCACGGAGAGGTTGCCCTCCGGTCGGTTTGTAACTAGGTTACCTTTTGTTGCCTCTCGTCCTAGCCTAGGGCAAAGTAGGGCGCTTGCGGAGAAACGACTGCTGTCCATGGAGCGACGTATGCAGCGTGACCACGTACTTCGCGATAAATATATTGAATTTATGCGCGAGTACGAGGATTTGGGTCACATGTCTCCGGCTCGAGTTGATTGGAGCTCAACTGAGCATTATTTTTTGCCCCACCACGCGGTGGTGAAGGCCTCAACGGGCAAGTTGCGGACTGTCTTTGATGGGTCCGCACCCACTTCGAACGGAGTTTCGTTGAATCTATGTTTGCATTCAGGTCCCAAATTGCATAGGGACATAATTGACATCATCTTGAACTTTAGAAGACATCAAGTGGTTTTTGGCGCGGACATCCGGATGATGTTCCGCCAGACAGTCATACATCCTGAGGACAGGCGATTCCAGTTGATACTCTGGCGTGAGCGCCCTGAGGATCCTGTGACGGTGTATGAACTCAATACAAACACGTATGGTTTGAAATCTAGTCCCTATATCGCCATCAGATCATTGCTTGAATTGGCAGAGCGGGAACGGATCCGCTTTCCCCGTGGGGCTTCCGTGCTGTCACGTGACTTGTATGTCGATGACGTGTGCACCGGAGCCCAAAGTATTGAGGAGGCCCTCCTACTGCGGGACGAATTGATTGAAATATTGAAAACGGGTGGCTATGAGCTACGTAAGTGGTTGTCTAATGAGCCTAGAGTTCTAGAAGGGATCCCGGAGGATCACCAACAGAACCCTCACCTGTTTGAGGATGTAGATGATCCCAACAGGATAGCGGTGCTGGGCATGCAGTACCAGCCGCTAACCGATATTTTTACATTCCAAGTGGACTTGGAAATACCATAGGTCTGGACTAAGAGAACGGTGTTGTCCGTAATAGCCCGTATGTTTGATCCAAGCGGTTGGATCAGTCCAGTGATATTCTCTGCGAAGTGTCTTCTTCAGAGACTTTGGACTTTGGGCGTCTCGTGGGACGAGCCGCTGTTTGGCTCTCCATTGGATGATTGGCTCGAGTTGTTTTCATCGATTAAGGAAGTCAATCGGATTGCCTTGCCTCGTCGAATATTGCCCCCGGGAAATATCGAGCCAGCCTGCATGGCTTTTGTGACGCGTCGGAGCGAGGCTACGCCGCGTCAGTCTATATGCGGACAGTTGACGCCGATGGCCGGGTCAATGTCTCGCTTTTGTTAGGGAAGAGCAAGGTCGCCCCCATCAGGACTAGGCTGACTATTCCCAAGCTTGAGTTGAGTGGAGCTCACCTTCTCTCTAAATTGTTGCATCACGTTGCATGTGAGCTGGCGGCCACGGTCGAGATACGGGACATCTTCGCCTGGTCGGATAGCCAGGTCGCGCTTGCATGGTTGCGCGCGGCCCCACATACCTTGGAGGTTTTTGTGGGAAATCGGGTTTCCCAAATCCAGAATATCGGAATTGATATAACATGGAGACATGTGCCGGGAGAGCTTAACCCAGCGGACTGTGCCTCCCGAGGTTGTACGGCACCAGAATTGGTGTCACACCCGCTCTGGTGGGGTCCAGAGTGGCTGATGGGATCAGAAACATCTTGGCCTGTCTGTCAGACAGATGTTACTTCTTTGAGTTTGACTGGGCTCCGTGTACATGCTGTAGTCGCTGAGACGACGTCGGAGCCGGATTGGCTACTTGCTCGGTATAGCAGCTTGGATAAGCTTCTGGGTGTCACCAGTTGGATTAAGCGTTTCATACATAATTGTAGAAACCCACAGGCAAAGCGGTTGGAGCCGATTGCAGGTGCAGAAGAGCGCCGGAGCGCATTGTTGCATTGGGTCCGTGTCGTGCAGACCGGACGGTTTGAGTCAGAGCTTCGTATTTTGCGCGACGGACGCGCTAAGTTGAAGGGCGCGGTCGCTCGTTTGAACCCGTACATCGACTCGGATGGGCTTCTTCGGGTTGGAGGCAGGCTCCGGAAGGCGGATCTTCCATATGAGACTCGCCATCCTCTGTTGTTGCCCAAGGGCGGACCCTTGGTGCAGCTGTTGGTGTCTGATCGACACATTCGTAACGCCCATGCTGGGTGCAATGCTTTGTTGGCTATTTTGCAACGCGAGTTTTGGATTTTGTCTGCCCGAAGAGCAATCCGTAGTGTCCTGTTTCGATGTATTGCATGTTATAGGTTGAAGGCATCCACGATGCAACCACAGATGGGTGATTTGCCCGCTGATCGAATCCGACCTTCGAGACCGTTTGACGGCGTTGGAACCGATTTTGCCGGTCCCTTTTCGATCAAGGCTTCTCCCTTTCGTAATGCCCGTATTGTAAAGGGCTATTTGTGTGTATTTGTTTGTTTGGCCACCAAGGCTGTCCATTTGGAGGTGGTATCGGCTCTGACTACGGAGGCCTTCGTCGCCGCGTTGGATCGCTTTGTTTCGCGTCGAGGTCTACCTTCCCTTATTAGGTCTGACAATGGCACAAACTATAAAGGAACTGTAAATTATCTTAAGGATGTTTCTGTGTTTATTGATAAAAATTGTACTAGTTTAAGTCAAATTGCTGCCCAAAGGGGAATAACCTGGAAGTTTAGTCCCCCAAGTTGCCCCCATTGGGGAGGGATTTTTGAAGCGGCTGTGAAATCCGCAAAGACCCACCTCCGCCGCATTATCGGAGAAACGGCTCTAACTTTTGAAGAGCTGGCCACAGTGTTTTGTAAAGTTGAGGCGGTCCTCAACTCTCGTCCTCTCTGTCCGCTATCTCCAGATCCAAATGACTTGGAAGCTCTCACCCCTGGTCATTTTTTGGTGGGAGGGCCGTTGAATGCCCTGCCCGAATACCCGTGGAAGGATGAACGCGTATATCGGTTGTCGCGTTTTCAAATGTTGCAGCAAATGAGCCAGGACTTTTGGCGTCGCTGGTCGCTTGAATATTTGCATTTGCTGCAGCAAAGAGTGAAGTGGACAGACAGGACTGAGCTTCCCAGGGAGGGTGATTTAGTATTGTTAAAAGAGGCAAATTTGCCCTCATTGCTTTGGCGACGAGCTCGCATATTACGTTTGATTCTTGGCGGAGATGGCACTCCGCGTGTGGCTGAGGTGTTGGTCGACGGTTCGATTTTAAGGAGAGGTGTGACCTCTCTCGCCCGCCTTCCCGTAGAGTAAGCTAGCGGTCTGCTTCTCAGACCGGGACGGGGGGATGTTTGTAATATATTGGGTAAAACTAAACGCAGGCGTTTCCTGTTATCGCCGCCAGGCGTTTTGGGGTTCTCACATTGCTCGTGCGAATGGCTCGCGGACGGTCGCCATTGTCCCATGCGATATCGGTTTGATTTTTAATACGCGGGAGGTCCCGCGTTCTTTGATTGCTAATTATCTTGAGTTGTATTTGTGAATTTCCTGTTTGTTAAATAACTATTGAACTTTGTGTTTGTGTACCCGTCATTGTGACTTTCTCCTGTGGGATGTGACGCGTGGCTGCTTGCTCACATCTATCTGTTGCCGAGCCGATTTCGGGAAGAAATCTATTTATTTGTTCTGGGGAATTGAGATCTCATGGGTTAGGTAGGGTGATTAGGAATTCCCCCTTCCCGAAGACACTCAAGTTTGGATCCGAAGAGAAAGAAGATTTAGCTTGGTAAGTGGTTTTTAATTGTAATTAATTTATAGGTTAGGTTATCATATAGGGCCCTGTAGCTCCCTTCATAAGCTACGGTGGTAGCAGACTGCGTTAAGTTAGTTAGGTTTTATTCGGGCAAACGTGGTGCCGCGTGGAGATTTTTTCCCGGTACTTATTTTTACCGGTGGGTTTTTCCCGGTGAAGTTCCGGTACAGAATTCTTCCCGCCGCTTCGTTTGTCCGGATTCGCTCTGCGCACATTTTCTGGCAGCAGAGCGTAGTTGCTCTGCACAGAAAGGTTTCTTCGGTTGCTATATTATAGTAAAAAAAAATTGCCGGTTGTCGAAAAGCAATAAAGCTTTGCAATTGGAATCATAACAATCTTTCGGAGTTGACATTTATTTACATGTTACGAAATGGACAACGTAAAATGTTTTCATGTTAGTTACAAAAAGTCATAAATCAAACATATCTTGTCGTTAATATTTGCGGTAGATGCTCTATTGCCTAAACACTTATGAGGTTTTAATTACCGACATTCCAATGTGAATCACGCATAAATGTCGCCCCTCTACTATGGAATCACCATAAGACTTATTTGCCAATTCAGTGGTCTACACGTACTGTTCCCACACATTCAGTTCTTTTCATCTAGGTCTTTAAAGATTTTGCCTCAACTCTTGGCTCTGTTCACCCAAAACGATTCTTATTTCGCTCACACCCCGCCAACTACCGAAGATCGTAAAGCAGACAATTTCGACGCTCCACCGTGAATATTAATCAAAAACTTGGTAATTCTCGTCAGGTGTTGTATTGATTCATGCGGTGTTAATTTGACGATAATAGCGGGGAATGAAATCATTGATGTTGGCGGGTCGTCTCGTGATGTTTTCATAAAAAAATAGCGTTCAGCGCTATCAAGAATCACGATTTGCTCGTATGCTTTTACATGTGCGATTTCTTCTGTTTCAGTGTCTGACTGAATCATCTAATCATATAGGGAGCTGGTCTGATAATAAAGATGCCACTTGTCAAAAATACTAGTAATTCTGCAATGAAATTAATCCAGGTTGGAGTGTTTGTCATGCTCTTTGGACACCAGGTATTAGATAAACGTTTGGCAGTAAAAACCTGTTGATAGACAGACGTGGCGGGCGGGAGGAGCTTAATTTTATAATATGAACGGATTATTATTAAACAGATCTAACTTTCGTCTGCCGCATAGTTAGGATTCCTCTTTCAGCAAACCACCTATAAGCTTGACATTACTCCTCTAACACAAGCATCAATCAATCAAGATACAAACTACTCTGTAGCAACAAACGTACATTGCACTACGGCATGAATGAACCGACCACAGTACGCCTTATCGCTCGCTTGTGTAACGTGCTGACGTAGTAATTTGTAGTGATTGCGTAATGTTATCCTGGGTGTGGATTTGTGGATTATGAATGACAAGAATCTAAACCACAGATTAATAAATGTCTAAACTAATAAATGTCTACAAGCTGGGCGAAATGTCTTCGTTTGGACGATAATCACGATGATGACACTTACCTATTAATGATAAAATCAATTTTAATCTAAATTATTATAATTTAAATTCGTAGCTGTTTTGGAGAAACGAATTGTTCTATAGGATAGAGCCTCGTATCAACTAGGCAACATTGACGTGCAACATATTATATTGTGCTATCTCCCTCTTTCACAGAAAAATATCAATGAAACTTAATTTATTTGCAGGCCAATGGGAGAAGCTGCCGTTATGGACCCTGGAGCGCGAGCTGGTGCTGCAGGACATTGCGGAAAAGGAGAGCATCAAGGTGCTCGAGAAGGCGACCGTGCCCATCGTCAAGATGACCGACAAATACTCGGACGTCAAGGTATCTTATTGTGATGTATGGTTTGTGACGTCACTGGGGAAACGGTGCAATAGAAGAGCATCAAGGTGCTCGAGAAGGCGATCGTGCCCATCGTCAAGATGACCGACAAATACTCGGACGTCAAGGTATCTTATTGTGATGTATGGTTTGTGACGTCACTGGGGAAACGGTGCAATAGAAGAGCATCAAGGTGCTCGAGAAGGCGATCGTGCCCATCGTCAAGATGACCGACAAATACTCGGACGTCAAGGTATCTTATTGTGATGTATGGTTTGTGACGTCACTGGGGAAACGGTGCAATAGAAGAGCATCAAGGTGCTCGAGAAGGCGATCGTGCCCATCGTCAAGATGACCGACAAATACTCGGACGTCAAGGTATCTTATTGTGATGTATGGTTTGTGACGTCACTGGGGAAACGGTGCAATAGAAGAGCATCAAGGTGCTCGAGAAGGCGATCGTGCCCATCGTCAAGATGACCGACAAATACTCGGACGTCAAGGTATCTTATTGTGATGTATGGTTTGTGACGTCACTGGGGAAACGGTGCAATAGAAGAGCATCAAGGTGCTCGAGAAGGCGATCGTGCCCATCGTCAAGATGACCGACAAATACTCGGACGTCAAGGTATCTTATTGTGATGTATGGTTTGTGACGTCACTGGGGAAACGGTGCAATAGAAGAGCATCAAGGTGCTCGAGAAGGCGATCGTGCCCATCGTCAAGATGACCGACAAATACTCGGACGTCAAGGTATCTTATTGTGATGTATGGTTTGTGACGTCACTGGGGAAACGGTGCAATAGAAGAGCATCAAGGTGCTCGAGAAGGCGATCGTGCGCATCGTCAAGATGACCGACAAATACTCGGACGTCAAGGTATCTTATTGTGATGTATGGTTTGTGACGTCACTGGGGAAACGGTGCAATAGAAGAGCATCAAGGTGCTCGAGAAGGCGATCGTGCCCATCGTCAAGATGACCGACAAATACTCGGACGTCAAGGTATCTTATTATGATGTATGGTTTGTGACGTCACTGGGGAAACGGTGCAATAGAAGAGCATCAAGGTGCTCGAGAAGGCGATCGTGCCCATCGTCAAGATGACCGACAAATACTCGGACGTCAAGGTATCTTATTGTGATGTATGGTTTGTGACGTCACTGGGGAAACGGTGCAATAGAAGAGCATCAAGGTGCTCGAGAAGGCGATCGTGCCCATCGTCAAGATGACCGACAAATACTCGGACGTCAAGGTATCTTATTGTGATGTATGGTTTGTGACGTCACTGGGGAAACGGTGCAATAGAAGAGCATCAAGGTGCTCGAGAAGGCGATCGTGCCCATCGTCAAGATGACCGACAAATACTCGGACGTCAAGGTATCTTATTGTGATGTATGGTTTGTGACGTCACTGGGGAAACGGTGCAATAGAAGAGCATCAAGGTGCTCGAGAAGGCGATCGTGCCCATCGTCAAGATGACCGACAAATACTCGGACGTCAAGGTATCTTATTGTGATGTATTGTTGTATGGTATGACCGACAAATACTCGGACGTCAAGGTATCTTATTGTGATGTATGGTTTGTGACGTCACTGGGGAAACGGTGCAAAAGGAGAGCATCAATCATCAAAGTAATCATCTTTCTCACGATCACATTTACTTCCAATATCCTAACAACTGATAATGATTCTAAACAGCTAATCATTACAATTACGCTAATCAAAGTGAATGTATAAATTGATATTTCTTTCAGGTGGACATCTCCTTCAACATGAGCAGCGGTGTCAAAAGTGCTGAACTTATTAAACATTTTAAGGTAAGTTAAGCGTCAAATAAACGCACTTTATTTATTTGTGGGGAACGTATCATTAATTTCCTTTTCAGTCAATTTTATTTGTTCAAGTCAATATGTTTATTTTTGTTAAGTGACTACATCGCTGCCATTTATTTTCTACTTTTGTTCTAGTTTATTTCCATTGCAGTATAACACAAATTACATGAATAGCAGACAATAATACCGATGTACAAATATTAGTCTAGTACAAGTGCTGTTTTATTATGGTACAGTCACCTCCATGTCAAGTGACCCAGCATGCACCTCTATGCGGCGGTAATAACTAATTTGCAATGAATTCGGTTAAGTTGAAGTGCTGCAAGTGTTGGTGACTGTACATAAAAACAAAATGATGTGGGCACAGCTGCGTTTTCGGCCTTGGGACAATGTAATAGTTTGCACAAATTTGTATTAGCCCCAAATAATCATGAGTTAAAAAAAATACATATATCATGGGTTGAGGAGCTGTTTCGCATAGCGACGAGCAGAGAAGAGTTTGCGAAACTGACCTCCAGTAATGGAGAGGCACTATAAGAAGAATCTGCTATAATGTTGTCTTGTAAATGGCAAGCATTTGGGTCTATTAGATTATACTAATAAAAATATCTCATCAAAGTGTATACTTTGACACAAATGTATATTTGTCGTGTTGGTTTTGAAATAGATCGGTGATGTATTCAGTTGTATTTCTGTGTGTAGAACAAGTGTAGGATTTAAAAATGTATTATTTTTACTTTGGAGCTACCGGAGCGTATGCTATTATTTTTTTATGCTATCCGTCCCATTTAAAAAACACGCCGGGGCGGGGCTGTTGGTAATTTTTTTTTCCAACGGCCCCGTCAACGCCAAATCCGGTCCCGCCGGGCCCGTTGGATTTTTTTTTTCCAACGGCCCCGCCACCGAGGCCGGCCCGCCGGGGCCGTTCGAAGTCACTCTATCATACTAAAGAGGAAATGTTTGTAGGTTTGTGAATTTGTTTGTAGGGGGGGGGGGGGGGGTAATCTTCGGAACGACTGAACCGATTTCAAAAATTCTTTCACCAATAGAAAGCTACATTACGCCTGGGTGACATAGGCTACAATTTGTGCATGTACCTCCCGTACGAAGCCGGGGCGGGGCGCTATTATTAAAATATGTCGTTTAACAGGAAAAGTACCCAGTGCTCTCCCGCCTCGTGATGGTCTTGAAGCAGTTCCTGCTCCAGCGGGACCTCAACGAGGTGTTCACGGGCGGCATCTCCTCCTACTCCCTCATCCTCATGTGCATCAGCTTCCTCCAGCTGCACCCGAGGCCGGAGAGGTTGAGGCAGCCTCACAACCTGGGTGTGCTGCTCATCGAGTTCTTCGAGCTGTACGGAAGGAAGTTTAATTACGTCAAGACGGCGATCAGGGTCAAGAGTGGAGGGTCCTACGTCTCGAAGGATGACATTCAGAAGGTCAGTTTGGTTTTTGTGTGTTTCACACAGAGGTAGAAGAATTATGTCATATTAGGTATAGAAACAGTCTCTAAAGATGAAACTTTGGATATAAGCTGGTTGATTGGACTATGTTTTCGAATAGATCGGAAATTTCATTCTTACAGTATCAGCAGAATAAATAGTGTTAGTAGCGAGTGAAACACTTCGTAGAAGTTAAAATTTCTTCATATCTCAACATAGGTCAGATATAATTTATTGAAATCTATATTTACTCATAACTAAGATTGCTGCTTTCCCTGCACAAAAAAATGCTGTAATTAACTCCGTTAAAACGTCAGCCGCAATAAGTAAAACGTTCAGGGCTGGTCTCCACCAAAGCGGAGAGGACAGGAGATGTGCAACCAATAGGACTTCGTTATTCAAAATTCGAATTTGAAAATGAGATCCTATTGGTGGTTGACTGACACTCCTCATGCCAGAGCTAGATAAATAATTAAATCGAATGTTTTTTTTTATTACTGTCTGAAAACATAATCCCGTGCAATGGGCATTATCGTAAGCTGCTATTTTTATCAAGATAATGGCATGATTCAATAGTGTAATTATGTCAAACTTTATATCCTACTAATACTTTTTAGGAAATTACTTTGTTTTGCCTCTGTAATTAATTTAGTTCTTCGACTATAGACAACCAATATAGTTCTAGCTGTGAAAACTTTTAATTGGCTTACTGTTGCTAATATTTTTGTTACTTTGTTATTGTTTGTTATGTCCTAGTTTTCCTAATAAATAAAATAAATAAATAAATACTAATATTATAAATGCGAAAGTTTGGATGTAAAATCTGCACGAATTGAGTACATGTAACATTTCAGCAAATTCTGATTAATAAATAGCAACAAACGATCACAAAGGAAGCGTGGTAAAATGAATACAGAATCTTTAATTAGTGTTGAACAATATTGTGCAAAGATAAGGTAATAAGTAATAACACATTATTCACCGTTATCAATTATGTCATATTTGTTTATGAGCAGCGTGCATTTGCGATGCTCACATTCTTCGAAGGTTAACCATGTTTTTAAAGACGAAATGTGAAAACGTTAATAAATTACAATCTCTTGTGTCGCGGTCCAGTACAATAAATTGGACGTAAATATAATGGGCGGCGTCACCTAACTAACTTACTTACTTCGATGGCTCCACGACCCAAAGAGGATATTGGCCTCCGATACAAGAAACTTCAACGCCTTCCAGTTCTGCGCCACTTCCTGCCCTCATTATCATAAACGTAACAGCTGAAAGAGCGTATAAGGGACGAACGGCAAACGACCTGTCGGCCGGCCCAGACACCGGTTTTTTTTAAATTTGAGATTTGAGTGCGTTTGACCTCAATCTTGCCTAATGGGAAGCAAAGATGAGGTCTAGAGTGGTACACGCAAACTCAAAATATGCCTATTCACTCTTGCCTTGAAAACCCTTAAATTATATTTGTCGGGAAACAGCGACGCGGGGAGATAATTCCATACCTTACCTGGAGGGAGTAAGTAACTAATTTGAATTATTTATGTGTACCAGGAGATGAACGATGGCCACCGGCCATCTCTGCTGTGCATAGAAGACCCGCTGACGCCCGGCAACGACATCGGCCGCTCCAGCTACGGCGCGATACAAGTTAAACAGGTGCGATTTCTATAACACTTATAGCTATTCTGGGACTGAAGAAAAAGCTGCTTCTCTTCCCGCGCAGACCACAATCATAGTATGGACACTTATCTCACTTGTTTATACAATATTTCTTGTATGATAATCTAAAAACAATTCTTTATTCATCTCCACAATCTACATATATACTACTGTATTTTTTGATTGTGCATCGTATGTATGTTATTGCATAGATACATCTAAAACAAACAATCTTCCCCATAATTACATAATTAAGTAATAATAAATGTTTGTGCATTGTATGTTGTATGTATGTTATCGCATAGATAAATCTGAAATAAACAAATCATTAATACCAGTGTATCTCCCCAGGCGTTTGACTACGGCTACATTAGCCTACAACAAGCAGTCGGCCCTCACGCACACGCAGCACTACTGGCGCGACACAGCGTGCTCGGACGGATAGTGCGGGTCACCGACCACGTGCTGCAGTACCGGAGATGGGTCCGGGACACGTTCGAGCCGTACTTCTTCCCGCACAGGCGTGTGTCCAGCAGAGAACCCTCGCCCGCCACTGACAACGACCAAGATCAGGTCTGTTTGTGTTGCTGGTGTAACATCAGGATAGTGCGGGTCACCGACCACGTGCTGCAGTACCGGAGATGGGTCCGGGACACGTTCGAGCCGTACTTCTTCCCGCACAGGCGTGTGTCCAGCAGAGAACCCTCGCCCGCCACTGACAACGACCAAGATCAGGTCTGTTTGTGTTGCTGGTGTAACATCAGGATAGTGCGGGTCACCGACCACGTGCTGCAGTACCGGAGATGGGTCCGGGACACGTTCGAGCCGTACTTCTTCCCGCACAGGCGTGTGTCCAGCAGAGAACCCTCGCCCGCCACTGACAACGACCAAGATCAGGTCTGTTTGTGTTGCTGGTGTAACATCAGGATAGTGCGGGTCACCGACCACGTGCTGCAGTACCGGAGATGGGTCCGGGACACGTTCGAGCCGTACTTCTTCCCGCACAGGCGTGTGTCCAGCAGAGAACCCTCGCCCGCCACTGACAACGACCAAGATCAGGTCTGTTTGTGTTGCTGGTGTAACATCAGGATAGTGCGGGTCACCGACCACGTGCTGCAGTACCGGAGATGGGTCCGGGACACGTTCGAGCCGTACTTCTTCCCGCACAGGCGTGTGTCCAGCAGAGAACCCTCGCCCGCCACTGACAACGACCAAGATCAGGTCTGTTTGTGTTGCTGGTGTAACATCAGGATAGTGCGGGTCACCGACCACGTGCTGCAGTACCGGAGATGGGTCCGGGACACGTTCGAGCCGTACTTCTTCCCGCACAGGCGTGTGTCCAGCAGAGAACCCTCGCCCGCCACTGACAACGACCAAGATCAGGTCTGTTTGTGTTGCTGGTGTAACATCAGGATAGTGCGGGTCACCGACCACGTGCTGCAGTACCGGAGATGGGTCCGGGACACGTTCGAGCCGTACTTCTTCCCGCACAGGCGTGTGTCCAGCAGAGAACCTCGCCCGCCACTGACAACGACCAAGATCAGGTCTGTTTGTGTTGCTGTTGTAACATCAGGATAGTGCGGGTCACCGACCACGTGCTGCAGTACCGGAGATGGGTCCGGGACACGTTCGAGCCGTACTTCTTCCCGCACAGGCGTGTGTCCAGCAGAGAACCCTCGCCCGCCACTGACAACGACCAAGATCAGGTCTGTTTGTGTTGCTGGTGTAACATCAGGATAGTGCGGGTCACCGACCACGTGCTGCAGTACCGGAGATGGGTCCGGGACACGTTCGAGCCGTACTTCTTCCCGCACAGGCGTGTGTCCAGCAGAGAACCCTCGCCCGCCACTGACAACGACCAAGATCAGGTCTGTTTGTGTTGCTGGTGTAACATCAGGATAGTGCGGGTCACCGACCACGTGCTGCAGTACCGGAGATGGGTCCGGGACACGTTCGAGCCGTACTTCTTCCCGCACAGGCGTGTGTCCAGCAGAGAACCCTCGCCCGCCACTGACAACGACCAAGATCAGGTCTGTTTGTGTTGCTGGTGTAACATCAGGATAGTGCGGGTCACCGACCACGTGCTGCAGTACCGGAGATGGGTCCGGGACACGTTCGAGCCGTACTTCTTCCCGCACAGGCGTGTGTCCAGCAGAGAACCTCGCCCGCCACTGACAACGACCAAGATCAGGTCTGTTTGTGTTGCTGGTGTAACATCAGGATAGTGCGGGTCACCGACCACGTGCTGCAGTACCGGAGATGGGTCCGGGACACGTTCGAGCCGTACTTCTTCCCGCACAGGCGTGTGTCCAGCAGAGAACCCTCGCCCGCCACTGACAACGACCAAGATCAGGTCTGTTTGTGTTGCTGGTGTAACATCAGGATAGTGCGGGTCACCGACCACGTGCTGCAGTACCGGAGATGGGTCCGGGACACGTTCGAGCCGTACTTCTTCCCGCACAGGCGTGTGTCCAGCAGAGAACCCTCGCCCGCCACTGACAACGACCAAGATCAGGTCTGTTTGTGTTGCTGGTGTAACATCAGGATAGTGCGGGTCACCGACCACGTGCTGCAGTACCGGAGATGGGTCCGGGACACGTTCGAGCCGTACTTCTTCCCGCACAGGCGTGTGTCCAGCAGAGAACCCTCGCCCGCCACTGACAACGACCAAGATCAGGTCTGTTTGTGTTGCTGGTGTAACATCAGGATAGTGCGGGTCACCGACCACGTGCTGCAGTACCGGAGATGGGTCCGGGACACGTTCGAGCCGTACTTCTTCCCGCACAGGCGTGTGTCCAGCAGAGAACCCTCGCCCGCCACTGACAACGACCAAGATCAGGTCTGTTTGTGTTGCTGGTGTAACATCAGGATAGTGCGGGTCACCGACCACGTGCTGCAGTACCGGAGATGGGTCCGGGA
This sequence comes from Ephestia elutella, assembly GCA_018467065.1. Classification (NCBI taxonomy): domain Eukaryota; kingdom Metazoa; phylum Arthropoda; class Insecta; order Lepidoptera; family Pyralidae; genus Ephestia; species Ephestia elutella. The sequence goes on from CM031583.1 coordinate 606,888, forward strand.
CACGTTCGAGCCGTACTTCTTCCCGCACAGGCGTGTGTCCAGCAGAGAACCCTCGCCCGCCACTGACAACGACCAAGATCAGGTCTGTTTGTGTTGCTGGTGTAACATCAGGATAGTGCGGGTCACCGACCACGTGCTGCAGTACCGGAGATGGGTCCGGGACACGTTCGAGCCGTACTTCTTCCCGCACAGGCGTGTGTCCAGCAGAGAACCCTCGCCCGCCACTGACAACGACCAAGATCAGGTCTGTTTGTGTTGCTGGTGTAACATCAGGATAGTGCGGGTCACCGACCACGTGCTGCAGTACCGGAGATGGGTCCGGGACACGTTCGAGCCGTACTTCTTCCCGCACAGGCGTGTGTCCAGCAGAGAACCCTCGCCCGCCACTGACAACGACCAAGATCAGGTCTGTTTGTGTTGCTGGTGTAACATCAGGATAGTGCGGGTCACCGACCACGTGCTGCAGTACCGGAGATGGGTCCGGGACACGTTCGAGCCGTACTTCTTCCCGCACAGGCGTGTGTCCAGCAGAGAACCCTCGCCCGCCACTGACAACGACCAAGATCAGGTCTGTTTGTGTTGCTGGTGTAACATCAGGATAGTGCGGGTCACCGACCACGTGCTGCAGTACCGGAGATGGGTCCGGGACACGTTCGAGCCGTACTTCTTCCCGCACAGGCGTGTGTCCAGCAGAGAACCCTCGCCCGCCACTGACAACGACCAAGATCAGGTCTGTTTGTGTTGCTGGTGTAACATCAGGATAGTGCGGGTCACCGACCACGTGCTGCAGTACCGGAGATGGGTCCGGGACACGTTCGAGCCGTACTTCTTCCCGCACAGGCGTGTGTCCAGCAGAGAACCCTCGCCCGCCACTGACAACGACCAAGATCAGGTCTGTTTGTGTTGCTGGTGTAACATCAGGATAGTGCGGGTCACCGACCACGTGCTGCAGTACCGGAGATGGGTCCGGGACACGTTCGAGCCGTACTTCTTCCCGCACAGGCGTGTGTCCAGCAGAGAACCCTCGCCCGCCACTGACAACGACCAAGATCAGGTCTGTTTGTGTTGCTGGTGTAACATCAGGATAGTGCGGGTCACCGACCACGTGCTGCAGTACCGGAGATGGGTCCGGGACACGTTCGAGCCGTACTTCTTCCCGCACAGGCGTGTGTCCAGCAGAGAACCCTCGCCCGCCACTGACAACGACCAAGATCAGGTCTGTTTGTGTTGCTGGTGTAACATCAGGATAGTGCGGGTCACCGACCACGTGCTGCAGTACCGGAGATGGGTCCGGGACACGTTCGAGCCGTACTTCTTCCCGCACAGGCGTGTGTCCAGCAGAGAACCCTCGCCCGCCACTGACAACGACCAAGATCAGGTCTGTTTGTGTTGCTGGTGTAACATCAGGATAGTGCGGGTCACCGACCACGTGCTGCAGTACCGGAGATGGGTCCGGGACACGTTCGAGCCGTACTTCTTCCCGCACAGGCGTGTGTCCAGCAGAGAACCCTCGCCCGCCACTGACAACGACCAAGATCAGGTCTGTTTGTGTTGCTGGTGTAACATCAGGATAGTGCGGGTCACCGACCACGTGCTGCAGTACCGGAGATGGGTCCGGGACACGTTCGAGCCGTACTTCTTCCCGCACAGGCGTGTGTCCAGCAGAGAACCCTCGCCCGCCACTGACAACGACCAAGATCAGGTCTGTTTGTGTTGCTGGTGTAACATCAGGATAGTGCGGGTCACCGACCACGTGCTGCAGTACCGGAGATGGGTGCGGGACACGTTCGAGCCGTACTTCTTTCCGAAGACAACTTCTGCTAGCCTTTAAGCGACTTGAGAAAAATCTGACACCAGCGTTGTTTTTAACACACTCTATAAGACGATCATTCAGAATTGGTCTTCATATCGTCGCATAACCAACCGGAAGTCATATAACTACTTAAAGTTTTTAATAATGTATTATTGGTATGCGTTTGGAATGGTTGAAAACGATCGATCTTATATTTACCATTCAATCTGTCAATCAGTGTATTATTGCACATTTTTAACATATTTAAACATAGCATTATTATTCGATTTCGTCAATATTATTAACTTAAGTTTACTATTAGAGACTTCCGTATCCACTAACAAAATGACTTGTCCCCAGGAGTGGTCGGACAGCTCCGGGCGCGCGGCGTCCCCCCCCGCGGCCCGCACGTCCCCCCCTCCCCTCTCCGCGCTGCAGTGCTCGTCCCCGACGCCGCGCCGCGTGTCCGCGCACCAGAGCCTCATCATACACCACATTACCAGCAACTCCGACTTTAACAACATCCCCTCGGGTGAGTGTGCAAGCTAGATGGCGCTGTGAGCGATTTACAACTCGCTATGGAGATTTTCTCACTTCACTACAATATAAGTCAAAATGTTTATTTGCTCCCCATAAATAACCCCTAGGGTGAGTAGTACTAGACTAGTACGATACGATCACTGATCTAGTAACTAATGGCCAGTATACTACATTACCAACAACTCCGACTTCAACAACATCCCCTCGGGTGAGTGTCGGGTAACCAGATGGCGCTGTGCGCGATTTACAACTCGCTATGGAGATTTTCTCGTTAGGATATAAGTCGAAATGTTTATTTGCTCCCCATGGCACCTTTTTATAGGATTGTGCCAGGGGATACTATAGCAATCCTATAAAAAGCGCCAGTACTCAGTGACTACCACTCACTGTGAGTGGTAGTCACTGAGTACTGGCGCTACTAGACTAGCTAGAGGCTAAGTTACTAGTGCTCAGCTCAGTTACTTGCATCGCCAGAACCTACATACATAGAATCACGTCTTTATCCCTTATGGGGTAGACAGAGCCAAGAGTCGTGAGGAAGGCCACGCTTAGCTGATTAGTGGGCTTTCTGATGGAATGGAAATTTAGATATAGTGACATGTTGCTAGCCCATCGCTAAGTGGAGGAAAGCTCTCCGTCGATTGACTTTTACAATCTGCGCGGGAAGAGAAGCAGCTGGCACATTTTATGTTTTTTCTTCGCTCCCAGACCAGCATGGAAGCAATCGCCAGAACCTCATCATAAATGGTAGCGTACCGTGTAAGAAGGGCCACCATATTATTCATTTTGAATGCCCTGTGATTAGGTGATAACCACTGTCGCGTGGTCACAACTTTTTCCTAGCTCTAATGTTTTCTTGCTATGTACAAATTTTAGCAATTCGGTAAAAATCCAAAAGTTATACTTATCATAGTAATAATAATAAAAAAATTCATTCCAGGCGTAATCCAACGCTACGGCGGCAACAATCAATCGGACAAGCGTACGCCGCGCAACAACAACGGCAACAACAACAGCAACGGCAACAGCAACAGCAACGGGAAACAGCGACGCTTCTCCCCCCCGCGCAGAGCCTCCGACACCAGGCACAAGAAGCGGCGGCAGTACGCGCAGCCGCGATGATAATAATGAGTGTCGTAAGACTCCAGACTTACATCAAAATAGGAAAAAATAACGTTATAACGTGAATAACGGAATAACGTTATTACGTGAATAACGGAATAACGTTATAACGTGAATAACGGAACAACGTTATTAGTGTAGTAGTGAATTCAAGACATTTCGTTCAAAAAAGCAACAAAATATTATAATACCTAACGTTATTACATGTGCAGCTGCTGTGATTGTGATGATATTTCAAGAATAGACGTTTTCGTTAAAATAGCATACTGATTCATAGATATTTTCGTTAATAAATAACGAAAAAGCGTTTAATTTTCGCAACGTTAATGTTATATTGTGCAGCCGTGAAGTTATTGTTATAAGGAAGACTTCTTATATGTTGGCTCTTCACGTAGCTGTGTGATTTTTGCGTATTTGGTAAATTGCTTAATTTCGTCTCGTGTGTTTCGAACGGCCGCTAGATGGCGGAATTTGTCAGTCATGTCACTTGTCAGACAAGAATTTGACATCAATGTTATCCATAACATACTCGATAAAAAAGAAAATTGAGCAATGTACGTTGATATGCCAATAATAAGCACTAAATAGCCCTGAACAATAGCAACAATTAACTTACGTTATATAACTGGTAAGGACGGACATCTTTCGTTATGGTCAATATAGCAAACCCTACTTACGTATAGACGTAATATTATAACAAGCTTTAAAAAATAAAAAACATGACTGACAACTCACATAGCCTATGTCACTCAGAGGAATGCAAGGAATCTAAAAATACCTCTCACATCAAAATCTGTTAAGCCATTCCGGACTTATGGCGGAATAAAGAAACTTACATACATACATGATCCCTGAAAACATAACACTCCTTTTTTGGCTAGTCGTGTAAATAACGGAACGTTATTCATCATAACAGTTGCGTTTGCGCTACAAATGGTATGAATTTATGAAATCATGTCGAGTCAAAACCGTCCATATTGTGTGACGTAATTCCTTTGCCCAAAATAGTAAGGACAATGGCTCGAATCGTCTTCTCTCTGTCGCTCGTACGAATATATATAGCTGTCCCTTTTGCACAGTCTTGTAAGAGCGCGATAGCGATATATTACCTTAAAAATGAGATAAAATATTCCCTGCATAATAAGATACGTTATATAAAAAACATCCGCGGTCGCTCGTTTAATTGCTTGACAAGTTTAAAGATAAATTTGATAAATGTTGCCAGTAGTTGAAGTCGCTCGACTTGTTGCCCTACAAGTTTGACGATTGCTGTTAAAGTTATGTTGCCTTGATGACGATGTTAAGCTTATAGTTCGCTAAAATAATACCGTTTCCGTATAGTGTATAAAGCATTCAAATATGAGCTTTAAGTCGTGACCATTAGACACATTTTATATTGACTCGTTTACTGCGAAGAAATAATATTGTTTTTTTCTGAAATTATACTTTTTCTAGTATATTTTGTGAATAACAAGTATCATAATTAGTTTACAGATATAGTAGGTATCGTAGGTATTAGTAGTGGTATAGTAGTAGTTTTAATGTACTAAACATATGGATAGTATCACATCTTTATCACTTACGGGGTAGACAACCAAGATTCGTGGGACTTGAAGGCCACGCTTAGCTGAATAGTGGTATATTCTAGCTACAAAAACCTTGATTTAACCGAAAAAAAATCATTACACAGTATAGATCCCTAGATAACTTCCTATTGGAATACGTACCTACAGTCAACAGTACAGTATATCCGAATGCTTGGTTTTGTAGAAATCAGAAATTCTTTTTTGAAACAAGGCGTTTTCACGTCGAAAATTAATTAAATTGCTGTTTGATAGTGAATTTTAAACGAATAGCTTAGCTTAACAGTCTTTGAAAATTTCACTCGATACAACAAGGCGTTTTGTCATTGGAAAATATACCTACACTACACGATTTAAAGCCTATATTTGAATGCTCTTGTGCGAGAAAGGATTTTTTTTGTCCAACTAAGTTTATCTGAAAAATGCTGTTGCAAACGTCACTCGACCCGTTGGCCTACAAGTTGGTAGACGAGTTGACTAGGGTCGCGTCCGAGAGGTCTTGTTTTGAGGTTGGATTTCGGCAAGTAAGGAGTGCGTGGTCGAGGAACCCTGGTGCCGGGCACAGGGTCCTGTGGCATGGCTTCACAAATATTTTTACACTAAAATGGATAAGAATGTTAAAATATTCAGTCTCACTTCAAAAACGACGTCTAAAGTAGAAGGCTCATTTAGACGGTTCAAGTTTGCAATTATTGCAGTGCAACAATTGACTATCAATTATTGCGAACTGTTGTTTAGAAAGAAAGAAAGAAATAAGTAGTACCTTTGTACTTAGTTTTACTATGTTTTATGTTTCCTTTCTATGTATTTGTTGTGTACAAAAATAAATAAATAATAAAAAATATTTATTGGGCACACATATAATAAAAACACAGAAAAAAATACAGATAGTATTAATAATATGCACCAAAATTTAATTGTATACAACGGGAAAGTAACTTGCACCGTCTGAATGGGCCTTTAAACACGTGAAACACCGCTCATTTTAAGATATACGTGCTTACATGAAATTTTCTAGTTACCTAACAGTATCTTTTCATTCTGGGCGGATAATGTGTTTGACTTTAGACATTGTTTTGTAATAAGACGGATTATATTTTGCGCGTGTACTGAATTTCAGAATCCGGACAGTAATGTGCGTAAAAGAGATGAAAGATTCATTCTTACGAACATTCGCATTTAAAGGTCAGTCATGCCATAAGGATCCAATCGAGGCTTTTGCTCAGGTTTGTCGAAAGAATAAAATGAATTATCAACAAAAACAACTGACGTAGTGGGAGTCTATTTGCAGATATAACATACCTAGTAGAAATTACTTAGTCCAGTCCGCTTCTATACCTATCTATTGATTTGCAAAGTCTATCGACGGGAATACTATAATATAATAAATGTAGATTGTTTGTTGAGTAAGTAAAGAACTATTTTTAAAGCGAGAGAGTTTTTTTGAATCCGGAGTGGAGCGAGGAGGGATTCGAATTAAACTTGACTCGACTCAGACTAAATAGGGACTCGAGCTAATAATTGTGTTGCTCCCGAAGTGGACATATATGTAGTGTATTAATAAGTGACTTTAGTCCCTGTGTATAGGAACAAAAACGAGCTATTTTCGTATCAAAAATATCAATACGTGATTTATCTTTCATTCAAATCTAGCTGCATCTTAGGGCACTGCTCCTGAGATATATTTGGTATTAAAAGTACCCTATATGCGAAGAGGTTTTGCTTTACTCGTGTACTAAATTTCGTTGAAATCCGTTCAGTAGATTTTACGGGACCTAATAACAAATCCAATATGAACTGTCAAATTTGTAATGTTAGTTGAACTCACTAATATTATTCAAAGAACATCTTTAAAATAAGGACTCTTTCTACTGGTCGTGTTATACTATTCCAATTTTGAAGGATTATGCGACACTTTAGAAATTCAAGCTTATCCATAGTTTATTTTATAGCTCGGGCATAAATGAGGTCAAAGCTCTGAATCAATTTTTACTATCGCTTTTGACTATCGTTCATATGAAATGCCTTACCTATCCTATTTATCATTCCGATTCTATCAATTACAAACGTAGATGACGTATCTCTATTGTGTCTCAAGATCCAAAGAAATTGAACTGAAGCGACAAGATCTCTGTAAGATTTCTATGCTTTATTACGATTTCTTTGGCTTTTGAGACAACTGAGGCACGATATAATATGTTTGTACCTTGTAGAATCAAGGACCTGGTGTCAGCACCTAGACGTAAGGTCTATGCTATGTTGTTATTGGTCAATGATTTGACATTCGCTCAGTTGTCAAATTCAAATGACAGTGCTGCTAACAGATTTCTGGACCACACGTTCTACAGCAAACAAGAAATCTAGAACATCCTCATTGACATAAATAATAATATAGTGTCCTTATAATCGAAGCTCTAACTAGACCCCCACTGAATATAACCTTCTAGCCAATGATATATTATAATACTTACAGATATGTTACGTTCATAGTAATTTGCGTTTTAGGTCTGTTCCGAGCAATCCAAAACTACACACATCGACAAGTTTTACTGATAAGTAAGACAAAAGATATAAAAGAGCATGCGAATGAAAGAGATAGCAATAGTTTTCAATGATTCCTCGTCAAATGTTTCTTATGCATAGAGTAACATTTTTTTGTTGTAGAGAGGACACTTATTTGAAAAGAAAGTACATGGGTAAGAAATAAAACATCTTATAAAAGTAAATCATATATATTGAAATATATAACAATTCAGTGTCGGAAAAAACTCGGAAACCTAATTGATAAAAAGAAAAACAATAGTAATCCTCAATTATCAGTATAATGTATTATAATAGTAGAAAATCGAATTCAGTGAAACTATTTTAATGTTTATTAAATTAGTCCATTACACACATTAGATAGCTATTATAATAACGAACAATAATAAAAAACAACTGAACATTAATTTTAGGCATTGAAGTCACCATCAGTATTCGATTCTGCACTAACTAATCTATGTCCGCAGCGCACGCATCCTTGTCGCTCTCACGTCAAAACTAGAATCTCTCTTTCTTTGTCTGAACATGGCGTCAGTGAGTGAAAAATAATTGAAATATACTAAACAATCAAACTATTTTTGCATACTCACATGTGATAAGAGATCCCTTGTACTTTGTTAACTTTAGAATCATAATTGGTACACTTTCGAAACACACACGATGGCATTTTTAATATATCTTGGTAAGGACACAGGAACTTACGACGCGGTACGCTCGACGAGGCGCTTGGCGCAGACTGATTACAAGACGTTCCAATTGGGTCGTATTCGAGTCTTCACAGCGCGCGCGCCTATAACATATCTGCCTCTTGTTATAGTATATCATTGCTTCTAGCCTTCTGGCGTCAATACCCCACTTCTCGTGTCGGAATGAGAACTACGTTAAAACTAAAAAATATAGTTTTTTCACTATTTCATTTCGCATCTCAGTATGTAAGTGAAATATTTGCATTTGAGAATAAAGATTTTTTACCCGAATCTATTGGACTAAGTTCCCACGGGATAAACAATTACTAGGTACTCGTCAGTTGTCAAACTGATAATTTGATCGTTCAAATTCTGTCGATTTTGACAGTTTTTTCGTCAATAAGTGACATTTCGTATCCTATATTGAAGATTAAAGAAACTTGAAAATATTAGCGTGCTGTGTACTCTAAGAAAACTAGACATTTCTTTTTTTTTTTTTAAATAAAACAGCGCCCTTAAATAAATCTTTTGAAATAAAAAAAATCTGGAAAAATAAAAGGCATGGTGGAAATAGCATGTGTGGTTTTGTTTTGCAAATTACTAGATTTTTTTGTCAATACATTTAAAAAAATTGCCAGCAACCTTATTTACATAAACGTTCACTGTTAGACTGAATACGGAACTTGCTTAGCATTTTGCAAAACATCGTTTTCAATTTTGTAAAAAGATTTTTATAATTATATTTTTCTCACATTGAACTTGCTTGGATGTTTTTGTATGGCCAATTTTACTTGAGTTGATGATTTTAATTTTTTTTATTATATGGCCCCAACACTACGTTTTCCGGTAGCAGGCCTCCCACTCGGTGGACCTACGACCTGGTGAAGGTCGCATGGATGCGGGCAGCGCAGGACCGGTCGTTGTGGAAATCCTTGGGGGAGGCCTTTGTCCAGCAGTGGACGTCTTTCGGCTGAGAGAGAGAGAGATATGGCCCCACAGCTGGGCACAGGCCTCCCGTTTTTCCCATCCGTTGCTGTTGCGTTAAGTTATTTAGAACTTCCAAACCGAGTTCTATCTACTGTCATATAAAATCGTCTATAATTAAATTATTTAAAAAGCTATTAATTGTAAGTCAGTCATTAATTTAATCGTTATAATTTGATTGTTTAATTAGTTTTATTTTTAAAATATTTTAGTTTTGTTCTGATTGAGTTTAGCAGCTGTTAAAATCTTATTTAGAATGGACATTTTTAGGAATAACATTCGGATTGTCAAAATCCGTTATCATCTCCAGTCCACCCAGGGTTCAAGTTGTTACAATTGCAGTCTTGATTTTTAGTAAGAAACTTAAGTCCAATTTTAGAAACTAAACATCTCCCTGTCACATAACTCTATGGTTTCATAAAATCAAAAACCGTATGCGATAACCAATTTTCGGTTAATTTCGTACATTAAAAAAAAGGGTTCAAAATCATTCATTTTTTTTAGGAACCAACGCTCTAAGGTATTAAAACATCACGTTCATCAACTTTAATAGAATTAGCATGCAATTATTCTGAATCACTATCTTCGAAGACTAAATAAATACGGATTTACCAGATTTAAGTCAGACGTCATGTTAAATTGGAGTGAGAATCGCGTCAGGTCGTTTGCAGTTAAGTCGTAATAGCTCCCTCCATGGATGAAATCCTTGGGGGAGGCCTTTGTTCAACAGTGGACGTCTTTCGGCTGAGAGAAGAAGCTCCCTAGGGACCTCTAAACCCAAAACAAGTGTTTCTCGTGGTAGACAAAGAGAAATAACGGTTTTTCTTATGTTTTTCGCGTGGGATTGAAGTAATAATATTATTTATTTCATAAAATACACTAATGTGTGGTTTGAGACATCATAATGACGTTAAAGTACACAAGATTCACATGATTTAGACGCAAAAAATGTTGTAGTATGTAAAAGCAACTATAATTTGGTGTAGATTTGGAAACCGTTATTAAAATAACCTATTTTATAGTAACCATAAAATTATAACTAGTGTGACGCAAAAATAGTTAAAATTGAACAATAAGAAACGTCAGCCATCTTGGATCAATTTTCGTTCTCTAAAAATTTGAATTATGACTGTCCACATACCTATAAAAAAAAAAAAATTAAAAACAATATATTTCAAAATCCGAGTCTAATTGGCAAAATATGCATTTAGTGGAAGACTGTTTCCCCGGCTATTTATCACGCGTATAAAATGTGATTTTATATGATATGATTCCGTATATTAAACTTTATCCCGTCGAAATTAGGCATGTTTTGCCACGCCGACGCCGCAGTCAATCTCTTGTATTTACTCATCTGTTATTTTGGAATTCATTTTATTTTGTAAATATAATTAGTTCGTGCGACCACCACCAGATGTCAACGCCGAGACGCGTGTCCAAAGAGCTGTATTGATTTGACATTTAGATTTGTTAAATAGATTTGACAATTATAGTTCATTTCTAGGTCAGGCGTGAAAACGGACATGATTTATCTATCGTGAAAGAATAAATAGTTATCGCCACCGAACAACGGCTTTGTAAGAGCATCATTCCAATTTGGGTACAAGGATTGTTTTGGGTCATTATCCATTTTCCCGCACTGCCTAGACAGACTTTAATTGACACAGTCAGCTCTATATGTTTTGACGAAATAATTTCTGTGGATCTCACTTCACGCACTCTGGTGGTAGGAAATGTCCAAATATTTCACATTACAATATTGGAGTAAAGATCGATACTAAATCCGTTTTTCCAAAATCATCGACGCACGTCCGACCAGACAAATGGAATAAACCCTGTCATGAGTTTCATGAGTTGTAGATCTCTCGAAAGCTGTATATTTATATTTATTTGTATAGTTTTAACTTAAGATTATTAGTTTAGGTGTTTTTACCATTTAGTAAAAAAATAAATAAAAAAAATATATAGACTTGTTTTTTGTATATTAACGTATATTAGTTATTTTTTCACTGCCTTAAATGGCAACACTGGCTTGTAATAACTACAAAATCTAATATTAATGCTAGAAAATGTACTGTATGTAATAAAAATGTATAGAAATAGTTTTATAAGATGAGCACATTTGTCAACTTGACTCCGAAATGATTAGTCGATAGTTTTTTATTCGAAAAAAAGAAAAAAAAATTGGGCGATGACGTCACTAATGGCGTTCTCTTTGATTGACAAAAAAGGAAATACGATAATGCAAATATGAACTTAGAAATTGTAGTTCATTTTATTGTAATGACATTTTATTGTTTACCGTGCGACAAGGATCATTCGGCATGTGATTGAGGGCGCCACCTACGTTTTAGATAAGACATTTAGTGGCTTTGACATTAGTTCGTTTTCTTACCACGTGCAAGATATTCCTTGTCGCACTTTACGCAGACCGAAAAACATCACAATTTAAGAACAGTGAAGATTCCTGTGATGATTGTAGTGACTTAAGTCTTCTCAATTATCCGCAATCAAATCGTCCTATGTGCGGAAAGCTTCACAGAAATATGACCTCTAAGATAAATGTGTTTCAATATTACAGAGATCACGTTTGTGTGACGCTGTATAAATTTCTTGTCATGCTTGGATGATTCTCTGATCGCTTCTCTCGGTCTGTGCTCTGCTTATCCACTCTTTACGTTGTCTGTTCTTGTCAAGGCGAGAGCTTTTATAATCTATATAGTCTATAGACCAAGAATGAGTTTTCATAATAAGCATTAGCATCGCCATGTTTTGTAAGCTAAAGTCTGTTTTTCAACCATTCGCAAAAACCTTTGACGCGAAATCCATTGGCTCTGTCACTCATACGAAGACTTTGCTATCATACGATCAACAAGAATGAGAATATTGTTTGTTTAGAAGAGTCAAATATAGTATTTCTTCTGCGTCTGCGTTCTAAACAGACTTTAGCATACTTAGCTAATGTATAAACATTTTAATTATAACCTAAAATTTACAATATTAATAGCGGAGTTGCGTTGAAGTGTGTTCAAGAGCCGATGAAAGTATCATACGCTTCCTACAGTGACTTATACATGTAATTTTTTGTATATCATAGAGTCTATATACAAGGGCGATTTGTCGTCTGTGCATCTGTTTTATTGAGCTCTCAAGTAGTCTCATTGATTCTGATAAATCATTATCGTGACTCAATCGTGTTGCAATCGTCATGCTTTTTGCTACTAAAGTTTTGAGTTCAAGCAAAGCCATAATTAGTGGTCTAAGCCATAATTAGTGGTCTAGTGCCTGTGGTCAAAACGTTCGAATCCTCCTCGTGCCACATGAGTCAAATACCAGTCTGACTCATGTAGTTTTTATAAACCACTTGCTTCCGATGAAAGAAAACCTGCTCACCAGCTGACTGTTTAGTTTACTAGTGTGTATACGATACTGCCGTTAGATGGCGGTAGTTGTCAAGTCTTGTCAGATGCCTTTAGGCGTTTTTAAAAATCTGACATCAGCGTCATAACACTCGATAAGAAAGAAGTTTAAGCACTACTATTGAAACACTATTGAGACATGATAATGACTTAAAGTTAGCAGAATAGACCCTGTATTCAATAATAGAGTTCCAACGCCTGAATACAAAGGTCATTTTAAATAAAGACGATCTTCTAATCTCTATCTCTGTCTAGGCGTACATAGAGTGACAGAGATAGCATGAGAATTGAAGACGTATATATTTGAAATGCTTTTGGATATTCAGACGCAACCACTGCGTTAGTGCTAGCTAGATTCAACGTAGACCATTAAAAATGTGTATTTATTTTTGGATTTTTGAGCATCTCAGATGCAATTAGTACTAAAGTACTTTCATATAGAAATTAGACATGGTGAAAAAATTCCATGCGAGCAGGACTTGAACCCGCGACCACGTCTTTATACGACCTTGCTCTTCCAACTGAGCTATCGCATTTCAATCCTGCACATCGAAAATCTTCACCATATCCGATTTCTATTGAAACGCATTAGGCATGCGTCACCTAACACATATACTCACTATACGAGTAAAAAAAAAACATCATCATTCAAAATGTGCTTTATATTTAAACTATTAAGGTTCACAATCAGGCATTGCGATCGGATGTAGACAAACCTTCGGCCATGAATAGATTTTTGAAAATGTCCCAAGTAAAATATGACTAAAACTGCCCAAATTAGAGGCTTCCCAAAAAGACAGTGGTCCCAAATATCAAGATGCGGGCTGTACTAAAGATATGTGGCTGTTATTTGTACTATTGCACAGTACGGGATTTCAATCAGGCCCATGACACTGTTGCTGCGGCCACTTATTGCTCAAGAACGGTTTAATTTGATTGCAATTCTCAACTCGAAAAGGAAACTAGTGTAGGATATGATCATGATGTTACATACTCTATGACTTTTACAACAATGTTTCCTGGCTATTTTCGTCCGGCGATTCCATTATAATAAAAGTTCGACCACCGCTATGGAAAAAAGTTATCTCGAAAATAAATACTCCCCGAAGCAAGCAATAAAAGCGATTCATTTTTCATGCAATGCGCAGCCGTCCACGCGGTAAAAGTAAACGTAGGTGTAGGCTTTGTTTATGGTAGCCCGCGCAAGGGATAAGAGGTAGCGGAACGGGAATCATCAAATTAAAATTTAAACTATAATTCCCTCAATCTTCACCACAAACAAAAATCATAAGCGAAAAGAATTTGAACTTTACAATCTTTGATAGAAGTATAAAAAAAATAAGTAAATAATTTTCCATAGATTAGCTTAAATATTTTTTTACATTCATTGTATTTGCAGCTTTATTGTATAAGTAGATATAGGATTTAACTTCTAATCTTTTTTATGCCCTCTTATCTCGTTAGCGGTTTTAATTAGCATTCAGTATTGTGCCAATTCATATTGGAAACGCCTTCATCATGGCCGCAGCTTTACCTCGCGCAGGTGATTCGTCACTGTCGCAGACTGTAATTATGACAAGTGACATGCAGTGGTCCGATGTTGGTTGATGGTGGATCGAATGGGGCAGGGGACTAGCTTGAATTGAGAATATCTCTTTTACAAAGCAAAAACTATCATCTATACATATAATAAAACAGTAAAAATATTTTGTCTGTACATTTAGTATTTTTGACTGAAATGGATAGAGGGACACTTAAAAAGACTAATAGAAAGCAAAAAAAAAAATTTTGGAATTTCTTGTCTGTCTGTATGTATTTTTATTTTATTTTTTTATTTTATTTTTTTTAAGGCACACAAACAGATTACAGACAATGAAAATCTAAATCTAAATAACAGATGTTATTGCAACTAATCTGCAATCCACTAGAGTGTACACAGTTATACAAAATAAATTGTGCATTTAACTAAAATTATTAAAAACAACAGCTAACAAAAGGGTTAAGTTTGAATATACGATATTATTCATTCATTCATTTAAATTTAAGAACATTGTTCTTGTCGGTGGAGTTTTTTCCATGTCTCGATGGCTGAGGATAGGGAGACGATATTATTAACTAACATTATTTAAAGATCATCTAAAATAGATAGAACAGTGCGTTTAAATTGAGACAGATTGGGATTAAAGATGTCTAGATCAGCGTTACGATGCCTAAGTTCGTCGAAATCCCGACACATTCTAACGATCGGATTGAAGAAAGAAGTATTATTTTTATAAACATTTAGGCGAAAAATGCTTGGATCACGTAGACGAGTTCGGCAATTAAAATTTAATAAATGTAGAAGTTCAGGACAGTCGATGGAGGAGTGAATAATTTTATGGAGATAAACTAATTGTGAAATTTGTCTTCGTTTTTCTAATGTATCTATACCAAAGTGATTCAGCCTAGCATCATATGATGGAAGTGTGCGGATCAAGCCATATTTATAACATAAGGATCGCAAAAAGCATCTTTGGACACGTTCAATGTTAGCAGAGTGAACATTATAAAAAGGCGACCACACAACTGAGGCGTATTCAAGGATAGAACGAACCAACATATTAAAAAGAAAAATCAAGGTGGACGGTTTTTTGAAATCCTTCATATTCCGTATAATAAAACCGACCAGCTGATAACTTCTATTTGAAATGTACTCAAAATGCTCTTTAAAATTCAATTTATGATCACGCTAATCTCCGAAAGTACTGAACCGATTTGAATGAAACTTTTTTTGTTGTGTGGCTATTAAGCCTAGGCAACATTTAGGCTATAAGTAATAGATTTTGAAAATTGGAACACCTGATGAAGAACCAAAACAGAACAGTTAAACTATAAGAAATATGGAAATGGTGCCTTAACAAAAGTCGTTCAACCTGATGAGAATTTTCTGCTGACGTATAAAAATTGAAGATCTGGAACATCTGATGAAGAACTGCAAGAGACCAGCTACACTATAACATATATGGAAATGGCGCCTTAGTAAAAGTCGTTCAACCTGATGAGCATTTTCTGCTGATGTTTAAAAATTGAAGATATGGAACATCTGATGAAAAGCTCCAAGAGATCAGCTACACTATAGCATATATGGAAATGGCGCCTTAGCAAAACTTATTAATCTGATGAACATTTTCTGTAGACGTGTAAAAATCGAAAATCCGAAACATCTGAAACAGTTTGGAACACAAAAAGATTTTTCATCTAAGCGAAACTCACGCGGGCGAAGCCGCGGGTGACAGCTAGTTTATAAATAACTTTGCTATGAAAATCGTAATTTTATTCTAAGTCCCTGTCGCGACATTTTGGCATTGTGCGAAAGAGACATTCTGCGAAAGAGACATTACGAGAAAGAGGCGTTTTACGACTGGGGACATTTTACGAAAGATACGTTTTGCGCCTGAGCCGCTTGACGTCATACGAAGTTGCGGTGGTGGAGATAAGAAAAATCCTGGTTGTAATCTTATTCGAACCTTTAAGTTTGTTTCTGTAACACTCAATCGAAGTGTTAGTGGTCGAAAGGTCCCATATTCCTACGACCGCATTTGACTAATATTCCCAGAAATGCGTCTTCTTTCATTACTATTAATAACTACAACCCTTAAACGAATTTGTTTTTTTGAGTGTTACATTTTTATCAAGTCGCCTGAAGGCATCTGTCATGACTTATTGACCGACATCTACCTATAGCAGTCGTATTACACATTAGCACGCAGTCAGCTAGTTTGCGGGTTTCCCCATGGTAACAGGTAGTCATCGACTACGGAAATAAAGACGATAGAAATTGTTAAAAAAAAACAAAAAAGATACAGCCAACTTGAGAATCTCCTCTTTTTGTTTTTTGAAGTCGGATGAAAATAGTACAGCCCGCATGCATGTCATCTTTCTCCTAATTAAAATACTAGTTACATGAATCTTATTAACCTGGTGTAAAATGGGTTTATTGGGATACGGGTGGCGGAACTGATATGAAAGGTTTGCGTATTTGCCGATTAGGATAATGATTCGCAAATATTGGGCAGGCAGGGGTGGCTAATGCCATGCTAAATTAAACTTGACTCATGTTTGTTTTATATCATATTCTCAAAATATTAGCCCTATTACTAAAATGTCACATTGACGAAATTATCCTACTCGCTCATATACCTACATATTCTTGTCATTCTTTTCTATCTTATTTGTGCGAAAATTATTATATTTTGTCACGTTTCATGATGAAATCATTTGTCATTTTAAGAATATGATATTTGGCCATGTTTCATTGTAACATATCCCTAATGTCGTATTGTGCGCTAAAACACAAAAACATTGTTTTAGATACTTGGTATATCTAAAGGACAGCGCGCGTAGACTGACGACTTAAAATTGATAAAAACAAATATGAAACGATAATAATTTGGATGGTTGACCATCTTGTTTGATTTTAAAAAAGGCGTCACTCTTCGCGTTATAATTTTTTTAGATATTCTATGCCAAAAATCTAATGGCCGAAGTAGTCGCGCGACTGCTCGCCCTTTCTAATGTGAAACCGTTTAGCAGCAATGTGATACAGCAATTTGACGCATTCTCCCGGGAAATGGACTAGTGATTAATGGTCCTTTTGTATTCGCGGAGCCGTCGACAGCCGCACAATGGCGGGATCAGTCCGCTCGGACAGTGACATAGCTCTTAATACGTTTGTAATTAGGGCTATATATACCTAGTACGGTAGACGAGAGATACGTTGTAACCCCTCGTTCACACCAAGGTATACAATTTGTCCATGCTACTGCCAGGTCGAGTCGTTTGCGCCTGGCGTCGTCGATGCCGCACACGGCACCGCGCAGTATCATAATACTCGTACATGTTATACCCCTTGGTGTGAACGAGGGGTATGAGAATTAATGTTTGTAATGAGAGCGATAATACCGATATAGATGAAATAGCAATACAGTTTTATGTCCACTAAGGAACACCAATTGATACTCGCGTCGTTAATATGCCAGTGTTGTTATAGTTATTACGTAAGATGTTAACATGCTGAGAAGCGCGGAGCAAATGGAGAAATCATATTTTTTATCCGTCAAATGCGGGTAGTACAGAAATTAAAACGGCGGAATATTCAAAAATAATTTTAAACATTATGTCCTCAACTCATAAGTCCGTGTCGTTAGGGCTGGACACCACAAGAACGGAGAGGAGGGATGTGTTTTAACAGCCAATAGAATTTCGTTATTTAAAATTCGAATTGCGGTAATGAGATCCTATTGGTGATTGAAACTCATCTCTATACTCTGGATCAGGCCGGCACTTACTTACCGAAGCACGAAAATCATCTTTGCTGAAAATTACTTTTGAATATTTGGCCGCAAATTATAAGAAAGTTTTTTAAAAGCAATCTTAAAAACAACTTGAGGCACTTTGTATTCATTAATGCGAGACGGAAATTTACTGTAACTTTTTAAAGAAACCACTAACTTTTTTAATGATAAGTACCTATCTTAAACATATTTATATTCTCAAGATTAATTTTTAGGTTGGAAAAATATTATTTTTCACTCTCTGATTATTTTCACGTTGTTTTCTCACTGTATCATGATGAAAGTCAGGATTATTGTCGTGAGAGATTTGCTTCGCGCTCCTCTGTGTGTAATTCTAACAGTGCAACTAAGTAACGAATTTAGGTGTTAAGTGGGGCGGTCGGCGTTGCACTAGGCGACCTACTCCAGTGTCATAATAAAGGAAAATCTACGTTTGGTAAAAGAAAGACTAACGCGTTACCTTTTAGAGTAGTAAAGTTACTTGCGCTTTGTTTTAAACTGTTATTGTGAGTGCTTCTGTTAGTCCGGCAATAATTTGCATGATCTGGTCATGCAAATTATTGCCGGACTGCACCCACACGCTGCTGTTGGTCCCAATAATATATCTTCCAATAGATGGGACATGCGACCAGTTCTTTGCAAGTCCAAGACCTGAATGGTCACCGAAGCGCTCAAATTAGTTTAGAAAAGTGTATCAAATGTTAAAAGGTATCGTCTATCTTCTAAACATTTCTAGCTCTCGAAAATACCCTTACCAAGAGTGAATATAGACGATAATATTGTATTTGGGACAGGAACCTTGAAAGTCCCCTGTTTTAAAGGCAGCTTGTTCCATAAGGGTCGTTCAGAACAGACGGGAAATCTCGAGCGTTATTTTTTGTTGTCGCTGAAAAAAATTACCATAGTTATAGCCGCGTTGTTCGACTCTTTTCGTGAGTTGTATTACCATTGCGTAAGGTACAAAGTTGTATGTTATCGCACAATTTGCGTGGTAACAACTAAAAGGACTTACGCAAGAGATTTTCAGTTTGTTTTCGCCCTTCGTTTACCACTGTAGTTATGTAGTAAAACAGCCTTACCAAATTCGGTCATAGAAAAATATGCATTTAATAAGTTTAATTTAGGAGAGGTGTCGCCTCGTCGTTGCCGACTGTACCCAATGTTTTTATGTATATCAGTGTACCGAATGTGAAATTATTGTGTTGTTAGCTAATGTACATACATAAGTTGTGTACATAACGCGCCTGTACATAGTGTGTAAATAGTCGAGATATATATTTAATATTAATATAAATTTGATTTAAAGAAAGTTTTAAAATAAACTGATGAAAAAAACACAAAAAAAGGAAATAAAGACATGCAGTGAGCCTGAAATAGGAAAAGCGAGTACTGTCTTTTATTTATACATTCCCTATCAAAATGTACTAAAAAAAACACTTTTAATGATAATAAACACAATAACACATAATAATGATAAAATATTATAAAAGAAAATCCAGAAAAGCAAAAACATTTTCGAGTTCCTGTATCGCTTTCAGAAAGGCAAATAAACCGAACAAAGGGCTGTGAATTGAGCCATTATCCGGCTCGAAGGACCATTTTGTGGAACATTCAATAGTCAGTATTATTACAGCCAGCCAGCGGTTGTTACCTCGCAGACAATGAATCTAAGCTAAACACTGGATTTACAACGACAGGTATTTCGGGATATTGATCGATACGAAACTTACTGTTAATGGGGCTACCAAATGGCTAATTTGCATTTAAGCTACTCACAGAAAAATGTTTAGTAAATGCAGAAAGTTAAGAATAATCATACTTATTTTTCGTGAATTACACCAAATTCGGAAAAATTCTTTTATATTCGAAATAAGTAATAATGTCGCTATTTTTATCGCCCCGCCTAACTTTGCTGCAGAGGACTCTGAAGTTCGTTACTTTTTTAGCTTACACACAAATATAATAAAATAATGCAATTACGTATTGCTGTTGCAACCGACGCCATTTCAAAGTCGTATTATTTTTTTTTTATTTGTCTGCGATTTCTGTGAATTCAGTCTGACATGACAACAACTATTTAATATTGTCCACCCGAACAAATCGAGGGGGTTTTGTCAACTGTAAAGTCCGAACTATGCCGTAACCATGTTAGGTTTACCGCCCAACATTTACCTCCTATTTGGGCAGCCATGAAATGTTAATGTTTGGTCACCTTTGTCCTAACAGTTTATCTACCGGACCCTTCCGGGCCCCGGCTGATAAAAGTTTCACCTCGGAACATGTTCGTTGTTGGTTAATGGCAAACAGCGATATCTAAGTCGTAGGTACATGGATAACGGAACCAAGGGTCCGTTCACCAGCCCCGGATCTACGATTGTTTCGACCCGGGGCAGAAACTTGGCCGGCGCTCCCTCTCGAATTACCGAAAAAAGTAAAGGTCCGCCCTTCTACAAATTTTATGCGCTCTTTGCAAGTTTTCATAACAGCGCCCTTGTAAGATTTTAGCCATGATAAATACTGGAACCCTGATTATGTGGAAAAATACCGCGGCTTGCGGTCCATAGAGCCGGCGCTAATATTCAAAGCAATTTTAAGCAAAAGACAGGTCAGGAATCAGGATGGTAGGCAGGAATACGAGAAGGAAAATCGAAGAGCGACAATGCACGAAGCAAACGCTATTTGCTTCCGCGCACTTCCGTCCGTAAAAAACGATTTCTTTGGTGGTGGTGGAAATAACGCACAGATTGAAGTGAAGCTACAAAACAGTGCAACAATACATCTTTCGCCAGTCGTGTGCCTTATGGCTGTTGATCGTGGTCATTACGTGGAATGAAACACACGACTAGGCAATATTAGAATGGTTTACCATTGCAGGTTTCCTCCTGTCTAGGGAAACTACAATATTACTTAAGTCGAATTGGTATATAAAATCTACCAGAGACGGCACAGAATAAATATAATTTTTTAAGGAAGTTTCAGCTTGTTCTTTGAAAATTTCGAGAACGAATCATCACTAATGGTGGCGGATTATTTTTTTGGAAATAAACTTGTAAGAAACTATTACTACTAAATCCTGTTATTTTAACAAGTCGAGTCTTAATTTTATATGTACTGTTATGGAACCTGCCTCCACAGTTACATATGTACACAAAATAGCAGTCGGGGATGGGGGGGGGGAGGGGTGTCCCCGTGCTGCCACCATATAGATCCGCTACTGCTTTCATTAATGTTGCTATATAAGACGCATAAGTGCTGCCTCTAATGCAGGGTTTTTATTTTTCTGGTCAGGCTTTACATAAATAAATTACCACAATATTTAGAAAATTTCCAATTGGGCACCAAATACCATGGAAGTAAACAAAACACTAACAAAGTTCGAAAAGTCGATATTATATTGTTCAACGATGGAGCTTTTCACAGGGATATAAAGTGCCTATTGCTACATTATTTCAGGATTTTATGGGGTTTATTCGTAACGTAATGCGTTTCGGGTTTGAGTTACAGCGGTACTTGAAATCAATGGCCAATACCTAACTAACTACTATGGTACGGTTTCAATAATTCAGGTTTAAAGGAATGTATTATGGGTACCTTAAGAATGTTAAGGTGCTCTCACACCAGGAGCATTCGCCTATAAATTGGAATTAGATATATCTGCTTAGCACCTTAGATTTAGGAAGCATATTGATTGATCTATATCAAAAACAGTCGATTCTACAAACCTTGTCATGGTAGATTTACATTGCTAGTAGAGTGGCGCAGTGGAAGCGTGCTGGGCCCATAACCTGTAAACTCCATTTTTTCTTAATTGTCTTATTAGGTAAACAATCTTTATAGTACTTTTTGCTGAATTTTGTTGAAAATAAATCAAATATTTGTTCAAACCTAAACATTCTAAAATAAAACATTTATTAACCACACCACCAGTAAAACATTTTTTAGGAATAATATGAACAAAGGCAATTGACTATTTAATATATTTTTTATAAAATGAACATTTTACCGGCCTTCTCTGTGGCAGGCATAGAGCGAAGATATTTTAGTCCAGAAATAATATTATTGGGTTTAGACACCTGCGCTCGCTGAGCGTGATATAATTGGGACGACGCGGGGTTACCAAAGGGGTAGAATGTAAAATTAAGCCATCATTAAAACCATGAAATAGGTGAAAGTGAAACTTCCGGGTTGTACGCGGGTTGGTTGATTCTTGCTGCACAGTAGAGAGTGTTTTTTAACCCACGACCCAAAAAAAGGGTGTTATTTTATGTTTCACGTGTCTGTGTTTCTGTGTAGGTTCGTAACTCCCAAACAGATGAACCGATTTTTATCTTGTTTCTTTTTGTTTGAAAGGTGACTTAATCGAGAGTGTTCTTAGCGGATATGCCTGAAAATCGATTAAGCCGTTTTTTTTTTTCGTTTAGGAGTAATCAGCATTATTCAACGTAACGTCGGGTTTTTTGTACATTTGTAATTTATATTATTCTTTTGATACACCGCCGTCGTTTAAAATTTGATATATAAACAATACCTACGCAATTTTGTGCGGACGAAGTCGCGGACAAAAACCAGTTTAAAACAATATATTTTATATGTATTCAAATGTAATGTTTATTTCTATAGACAGTCAATTTACGTCCGGTGTACGCGGTATGGTAATTCATCATGTTAAACATTATCAGATTCATTTTTGTTTCTATCCATCATGGGTGGCGTAACTACTTCCAATCGTAAAATAACGCAGTTAAATCAAGAATGTCCTTTTTACGATCCGATCGTAACCGACAGGTCAGTCAGGCCATCTGACGGCAAGAACCTCGCATGTCCATTCTATGACGTACTCAATGGCCACTGAAATCCACTCTCATAATGCAATGCTGCACAATCAGCACCCCATAATGATCCTTAATGCAATCAAATACAGTCCACAATCGAAACTAAATCAACTGCAGTATTTTCACAAAAGCGGGTAGTTGTGAGCATGCGCGAGCGACGTAAACACGCCGTCCGTCAGTCGTACGGCGGACGTCGCCGCGTCAGGACGTCTCGCTGTTCCTAGTCTCGTGTTCTCGTCGCGTGTGTTGTGTTTTTACTCATTTATTGGACTCTCCTTACAAAATCTTCTGCTGTTAGTGTCTGAAATTGGTGGTGATTTTTACGGTAAGTCCTATATTAATAGATTAACTTAAAATATGGGGTTTTTATTTTATTGGGGCGGTTGAATCACGCTGCGGTATTCGAAGAGAGGTTGTTTTGTGTTCCTCGCCATAAATTGTTCAGTTTTTGTGCTCAGCGGCGGGTTTTTACACTGAATTTTGTGGAGTAATTTGTAAACGGTTTTCCATTGTTATTTGCATGAGATTTGCGTAACAAAGTCCTCTATTTCCATATTCATGTTACGTTGGCACGCGTGGCGTCTGCGGACCGCCCGTCGCCACATATATATTTAATATAGCATATGTTTTTGGACCAATAGTTAAATCTATGTAATAAAAATGTATTTAAGCTTTGTCATCTCTAATTTATTGTTTTGTAATATGTTGACCCCCAACGCAAAAAGAGTGCTATTAATAGTATAATATGTGTATTTGTGTTACTGAGTTCTCAAACCGATTCTGTGGTTCCAAAACCGTTGAACGAACAGAATCTTGGAAAGTGAAAAGGATGATTAATGACATTCACGCAGGCGAAGCAGCGGTCAAAAGCAATATAAATAAGAAAATATCTCTATAATCCCTTATAACACATATATTCTATGTAGAGCTTAATTAACTACAATTACAGGTTGCCAGGCGACGACTAGTAGGTTCTTTCGTATGAGATAATAATATTTTTCATTACTCATACTCTGAAAGTAAGTCTGAAGTTGCCTGAGGAGCGTGGTGAAAGAAATCTTTTTCAGCCCTAGGGAGAATAGTTTTCAACTGACAGCTGTCAAATTATAAAAAAACTAGTTCTATTTTCACGTTATTCTATTGAACCATGTTCCAATTTTCTACACAGCCATTCAACATATTATGTAAAATTGAAATAACGTGAAGTTAAAGAATATATTTTTTTACAATTTTTTATAACATAGATTTTTTAAATCATTTTTTCAACAATGGAACCAAATGAAAAGAATCTAATACCTAGCTAAATAGTTGGTCAGCCACAGAAAAAAAAATATGCTGGAAGAAGTACTTATTACTTCCATGGCTAAAGCCCTAAAGCCGCAATCCGATCTTATTTTTTTTCAAGTTTAGAGTTTTGTTTATGCTTCCGTATAATTCACTCATTATTTCTTTAGCTAAATCATGTTTTTATTTTTACTTTCCTTGTATTCGTAATGAAAAGCACAGTGTTTACCTCGGGGTAGTCCCTCGAACTATTCGAAATCCCGTCTCGGGACATAAAAAAGTTACTTTCACCCACTCGGTAACAATGTACTTTTTTTTTTTTTTTTTTAATTTATTTATTACACAAAAATTTTTTACAATTACTTTTTACATTTTCTGCCAAACTGTGAAACAGTTTGTCGGCAGCCCTCGCGGAACAAACTTACATACCTATATAGATAACATTAACTATATTTAAGTTAATACATGTTTCATTAAACTAAGTATTATATTAGAGTACCTATTTCTATATCTAATAAGCATACGGTTGTTTATAAAAACAAACACAAACAAGTTTTATAGTGTTTTTGACCTATGGTGGAACAAAGAAACTTACATACATACAAACACACATAGGTACATAAAAAATACATGAATCCCAAGAACACAACACTCCTTTTTTGGTCAGTTGTGTAAACCAAAATATGTGAATCACAAACAAGTTTTCTGGTGTTTTTGGCCTATGGCGGAACAAAGAAACTTACATACACACAAAAACACATACATAAATCCCAAGAACACAACACTCCTTTTTTGGTCAATTGTGTAAACCAAAATATGTGAATCACAAACAATTTTTATGGTGTTTTGACCTATGGCGGAACAAATAAACTTACATACACACAAACACACATACATTTTTTGGTCAGTTGTGTAAACCTAAATAATTATTATGTGACTCTAAGGACAGTCTGAGAGATAATGTTTTCTTAATATTGCTTTTAATTCATTTTTACTCTTTGCATTTCTAACTTTTTCATGTATTTCTTTGCGGTAGGTTATTTAAATATACGGGCGTGGTCCACCTTCTTTCACGTTTACCATAATAGTTTTTTACATTCGGGACTATTAGTTTATATTTTTTTGATAACCGGGTTGGGTACGAAAACCTCATTTCCTGTTTGTTCTCACTCTTGCCATACTGTTCTAAAATAATAGCCATTTTAACTTTTTCATGTACTGGTAATATATTGCATATCTTAAATAGCTTATCATAACTCTCAACAGATTCTTTGACATTTCTAGTAACTAGTAATTTTAACATTCGAATTTGGAGTTCCTTAATTTTATTAGTATGAACAGGAAAGGTCAGGCCATACGCACCCAGCCCATAAGATATCACAGCATCAGCCAAGGCGTGGTATAGTAGGTACATTATTCTCTTAGACACTAAATACTTAAGATTATTAAATTTGCATAAGATTGATCGCAATTTATTGCATACAGAGTCCACATGGTAGTTCCAGCTAAAGTGGCAGTCTACTATAAGTCCTAAGTACCTATAAGTATTCACTTGCTGTAATAGAACACACGAACAGTTTAACTTATCTTTATGTTTATGTAGACAATCATATGTATGTCCCTTTATGTCAAAAGTTAAATCTTTGATTTTATTATATGGCGACCTAATGTACATATACTTTGTCTTAGCGATATTAATTATTATCCCATTATCATGTGCCCAGCGTACCACATTATCAAAGTCACTTTGGACGGCGCTTCGTATTGTCGATTGATCTTTATGACTATATATAAGGCAGGTATCGTCTGCAAACATAAACACATCACATTTCTTAACCACATTTGGCATGCTGTTTACATGCATTTTATAACCAGCTGGGCCGTAAACAGAGCCGGTCGGGACTCCATATTTAATATCGCCTTTATAACTAGCCGCGCCACAGACTCTCACCTCTAGCTGCCTCCCCCCTCAGATATTCCCGGAACCAGGCGTTCATGGGTCCTCTTATACCACACTCGTCCATGGACCGCAATAAGCCATCGTGATCGAGAGTATCGAAGGCTTTCTTGAAGTCTATAAAAGACTGCTACCACCATCTGTTGCTTATTTAATGAGTTGTTTACTTTGTCCACAAATTTAGCCAAGACAGTGGCCGTGCTTCTATTTGACCGAAAACCATGTTGAGCGTCACCAATAATATCATTCTTTTCTAAAAACATTGTCACCTGACCAACTATAATTTTTTCTACAATTTTGTTAATGACATTCAATATGGCTATCGGCCTATAATTAGTATATTCTGTATGAGAACCCTGCTTATGAATCGGTCTTATAATTGCCATTTTTAACTCACTTGGATACACTCCTTTTTGGATGCTCAAATTTATAAAATGTGCAATGACTGGTGCAATCTTATTCTTTATTTGTTTCAAGTCTTTTGCCCTAATACCATCCGATCCCGACGCCTTATTGCAGTCCATCTTATCAATAACCTTTATAACATCTTCCGGCAACACCCTGGTAAACCTAAAACTTACATTACTCTCACATACATATGATTGCCTATCTAATAATAATTGTTGACATGTGTGTTTGTTTTTAATATTCTCTATCTCCTCTGTAAATGTTTCACAAAAAGAATTACATACCTGTGTTTTTGTTTCCGTCCTCAACATGTACTTTTCAACCACACTGTCGACTGACAATTTATTTCTACCTAACCAATTATTTACTTGACACCAAATTTTTCGCAAATCGCCTCTGCAGTCTTCCAATTTCTTTTTACGACTCATGCTTTTAGCGTGATTTATAAGTTTATTTGTATTATTTCTATGTCTTGTATATTCTAATCTATAATTATTGTTTTTCGGATTTGATTTCCATTTTTTGAACAAACTATCTCTATCCTCTATCATCTTCTGCAAGTGCTTAGTAACCCATATTTGGGCACCTCTTTTCTTATTGTCACAGTTTTGTTGAAAGGTACATGTTGTATAAACATTCTCAAAATTTTCTACTATTCCGCTGTAAATTTCAATTGGATCATCCAGATGTAACAAATCCGACCATTGAATTTCATCTAATTTTTTTAGAAACCAGACCTTCCTTATAAAAACAATCTAGGGGTTGTGTCCATTATTAACTTATCAAGTTCCATTGACAGTCCTATCATGTAATGATCCGCTATCTTGCTCGACACTATATACGTATGGATAGTACCTGGTAATCCAGTCCGCACGAACACATGGTCAATGCACGACGTCACTAGCTTTCTAGCAACGATGCACTCCCGCGTTATGTCACGCACACCACACTGTAAACCTAACTCACTAAGCACATTTAAATACCTATTAGCTGTAGGGTCGGACACGTCACGCTTCTCTTCTAATATATTGATATTTAAATCTCCAATTAAAATTAAATTGTCCCGTCTTGGGATCGTATTCAGTACATTCGACAACTCAGTAATAAATATAGACTTATTTGTTCTTGGTGGTCTGTATATAACAACTATATGTGTATTATACTCTCCGATCTGCAATTCCCCGCACAGCATCTCACATTGGGTCATTATAACGGGAACTTCAACAGGTTTAAATATGATGTTATTCTTTACATATAGCAGTATTCCTCCACCACTTTGTGTGTCTCTTGTCCATGAGTGACTGTTAAAGCCATCTATTTGGTACATACTCTCCTCTATGTCTTTTATATTTATTTCTGTTAGACAAATTATATCCAAGTTCTGGATACATCCTTCTAATAATGTTAACAGTTCACCAAAGTGTTTCCTTATCGAACACAAGTTTACATGTATGATATGTAATCTATTCGTTTGTATGTTTATTTTCTCATGCCATTGTTTGATGTCTACATAATTACAGTATGATATATCCTGTGGTGTAAATTCAGGAACAAAATCAGTTGGCATATTTTACTCTGATAATTATATACTTATGTTTATTTTTGTATGGCAGTACTAAAGTATCTAATCAAATTTTATTATCTGTAGTGTACACTTTCAAATATTGTCTTTTTTAATATGTAATTCAATATCACTTTCAAAGTTTATTTGGTACACTTGTTTTTCTCCATCATCTTTTTTTATCAAAATATTACCATTTTGAATCCATATATATTTATATATATCTTTCAGTTTAGTTTTAACATTCCAAAATAGTTGGCGCATTTGTCTGGTTAGATGCTCATTAATAAAAATTTTTGAGTTATCCTCACTTTTAAATATTGAGCCATTTGTTATATTATTTTTTCTATATCCGAGCCATTGCAAGCGAGCTTCTCGGTTTTTGAATGAAACAATCAATGGCCTTGGGCCTTTTTTGTTGTCACCTGGCACCCTCCAGGCTTTCTCAATGTCTTCCGTCCCAAGTCCCAACGCCTCTCCAATTTTATATCTGTTCTCTATTGTAATAGTAAGCGGCTGAAGGATTGATTTATAATTATAATTCGTTAAAAAATCATGTATAAACAAACATACAGCTACCATTCAGATTTGTATACTCATGCATGAGGTACGAGTTGGATTTGAATTTGGGACCTTTCTATACGATTTCTATTAAAATAAGTAGTTTTACTTAAACTTTCGCGCTTTATACATAACTATAATATTAATGGGATAGGTCTGGCTGCGACCACCGCGACTGCAACGTTCGCACGAAACGTCATCTACAACCATTGAATATGAAAAGTTTATGTTATATTTATCTGCGGACCTTTCTGGCATAGGCGGACCTCCTCAACCATCATCGCTTTAATCGGAACAACACTTACGAATAATAAAAGCCATGGATTCAACAACAACAATCCGTGATAAAAGCTTGTCGAAAATGTAATCTATGGTCGTTACACAGATTATAATAGCTAGTAATAAAGCCGTGAATATACGGAATAGCATCAATCAGGAACACTTCCCGTAACCTGATTTGTGGCTCGTGGGGCCTTGCCATAATGAGCTTGCAGGCCTTATTGGGGTTAGGGGAACAATGGCTTTATTATATATTTTTGCAACAAACCCTAGAGATAAGCAATGACAGATTTAACTTCAGTTTTATGTAATTTACCGCGCAATTAAGAGCCTTATAAAAAGTTTTACAAAACAAAAAAAAAACTATTTACTGAAATTCCCAAGTATTTTATTTTATTTATTTGGAAAACTAGGGCTTTACAATCAAAAACAAAGTAACAACAATATTAGCAACTTTAAAGTTTTCACAGCTAGAACCATGTTGGTTATCTACCTCTAGTCGAAGAACTAAATTAATTGTGTAATATATCAAATACTAAAACTCTAGGTAATATTGAGCGTAACTAATTACTATATAAACTGGAGTTTATATAGGTAGTAGGTACTTGGTGTAACCAAGAGAACAGGGATATTATTTTTTATGTTAGTGTTGCATACATTTAATTACCTAACATTTAGTATTTTCTACAGCTTATCCTTGTCCAATCTAACGACCATATAATTGAGAAATTATTCCGATTTCTATGCAAACAACCCTGAGCCTGAGTTTAAGGTAATATCAAACTATCAGAAGTTGTGGAATTAGGGTTGTACCTTAGATTGCTGATCGACAACACTTCAAACTCCTTGCAACTTTGATTATAATGCTCGTTCAATGCAAACTCCAAACTTTTGGAGTAGACACTTCAATAAAATTGCCTTTTCTAAGGCACCATTTGGTGTTATTTTATTAGTTGACATAAAGTTGATGTGTAACATCTTTCAACCACCCTTCGGCTTCGCTGCTGAAGGAATTTCACCTAGTTGGTATGCGGGATTCCTTGCGAAGTTGTTGCCGGCCTTTCAAGAAGATGAAATAAAATGAATCATCTTATACGAAAACCTAGAAACAACGGCTCTCAAACAATTACATCATAAGCATATTTGATTTTAGGTAGTTAAGTACTTATGATTAAGGAAAATGATGTTTTTACATAAATCTTATGTGCTTTGCCTTGGATCACGAAGTATTTGTCGTTAACTGTACCTAGCTACTTACATATAATAAAACTATAGTCCTGAACATCGAGATATTTTAAACAACTTTTGACGGGTCTTCATAGGGCTAATAGAAGCTAGAATTTTTTTTGAATTGCTGAATGTTTGTAGCGCATCACGCAAAAACTAATCAATTTCTCGAGTTGGGGATTAGGGATTCACGTCTGAGCGGAGCACTCCTCCACGGCACGAAACCGAGAATGTGCCTACGTGAACGTCTAGGCTGGGAGCACAGAACAACAGAGAATCACGCTAAAACTAATCAAAATCATAAAATTGGACGCTCACTGATTGACATTATCAAGATTCTGTTTTTCTCATTTTTCACATTGTTCACAAAAAAACCAGCAATTATTTATCTTATCATCATCCTCATTTTTGCTTCCCATCAGGCAAGATTGAGGTTAAACACACTCAAATCTCTAATAACAAAAATCTAACATAGTACCTACGAGCTAGATGCCTATACATCTAGCTCGTCGCATGTAGGCATGTTTATTTCTCAATTTCTCCAACCCAATCCTTACTCGCGTCCTTCAAAGCTTTCTTTAGTTTTCTCGAACAAGCTTTGATGTTAGCTTTGAGCTTATTGGCTTCGTCTAAGTTATTTCAATGGTACCATTTACAAATTCATAACACGAAAGGTAAGGTATTGAATTCGAATCGACATTCTTGGTAAGTAAATGGAGTGGTTTGCCAATGCCTTCGTATTTTCAAATCTTTATATGTATGTAGGTAACATCACATACTTATGCTAATATGTATTGCAGTGAAACTTGGGTTTCAAAATAAAAGAATCACTGCTTAAAACACGAGTATAATTTTTGAACTAAAAAAAATTTGACCAATGTCCTTTAACAAAAAATTATCCGGACACACTAAAGAAATAAAAATAAAAGAAAGGAAAGTTAACAACAGGAAAGGAATATTAACAGGTAAAATAAGAAATACATGAATTTGCTTGTTATTTAAAAAAAAAAATTAAATGAGTGAAAGAAATGGATGAAATGATGTATAAAAATTCCAAATCAAAACCGAAACAAAAATTATCCCGACAAAAGGGGGGCCTTTAGAATTTAGAGGAAAAAGTTATCACAATATGTTTAAAAAGTTTATCTTAAAAGAACCACAGGCGCCACGGTTACAAACTAAACATTTCGTCGCTCTGTGACTCATTCTCATGTGCAGGCCGACTTTGCCCACTCTCGTCTAATAAACAATCCATACAATACATACATGAAATATTTCAGTGCCACTTCATATAATCCTTCTGGTTTTATTTGACAACTAGATTCAACTTCGTCCCATTTTTAATAGGATACCCCTGAACGGTCTGATCGTCAACTTTTGATCTTCAATTGGAATCTTCAGATGTGAAGAAATCTGTCGTTTGATATCCAAAATAGATGTCGTTGGGAAAGCCTCTATTGTGCATTCCCCACCCTGAAGTTTTTTACCATAAACTTCATTGCTAGAGATAGATACTTGTATGTTAAGAATAATAAAAGCACATTAAAGATTTAATTCTGAATAAAAACATCAAAAAGAAAAATCAACTCTCTAAAAATCTAAATTTTTTCACCCAATTGACAGTAAGTCAAAAAATCGAACCACCAGAATTTTAATTTCAAAAACCTTATCATAGAGAAAGAACAAAGAAAAAAGTTTGCGTAGAAATAGAATCACAAACTAAAAAAGACTTGACTTTGTAGCGGTGTAACGCTACAGCATCTCCCTACCAAACAAAAAAAACAACAAAGCAAAACAAACAAACAAACAAACCAACAAAACAAACAAACAAACCACAACAAACAACCAATAAAACATAACAACCGAACAACTAAAACAAAACCCGGACAAGATACCTACACAAAACCAACAAACAGCAAAACGCAACCAAATGCTAACCTAAAAACTAAACGAAATACTAAACCTTATTGCTATCCCTATGAATCAGAGACTTGGTCATACGAGTATACCTAACGAAGCGTCTGAAGATTCGAAGCGTGTTCAACCCGGCTGAGTCCCACATTTTGGTCCACAACCTGATTTTCAACACGCTGTCGAATATCCAGGTTGTCATAGCCAGGTAAATAATGTGAATATTTTAGAATTTTGAAAAAAAGATAAGAAAACCGATTAAGCAAAAAAATATTTGAAAATGTCCTTAATATGATAAGTACCGACGTGCTCCGAATCCGTATCCGCCAACACGAAAGCCTGCGGGGATACTCGTCTAAGCACGCGGCACTGAACAAAGCGTGGAGCACGAAGCGTCTAAAGATTAGAAGCGCGTTCAACCCGACTGAGTCCCACATCTTGGTCCACAGTCTGATTTTCAACACGCTGCAGAATCATCGACAACTCGCGACCGTACATTAAGAAATTCGGGGTGTAAGCAGTAGCCAATTTAATGCAAGAACCAGAGCAACCCGATGCAACACCGTACCGCAATATAACCTCCGACTCTAAAGCCATCAATTAAATGTGAATAATCCACAGTAAGGAGAATCGTCGGGTCGCAGCATAGGCAGCTTCGGCAGGCTAAAACAGAAAATCACAGGATGGAAAACCGCGACCGGTAAACGGTCACCGTCCCACAAAAACAACAAAAAAAAAAAAATAATAATAATAATTCAAGAAAAGTAATAAAAGGTAAAAAACAGGTAAAAACCAGGTAAAAACCAGGTAAAAACCAGGTAAAAACCAGGATTCTTTCCGCAAATCGGGCGCCATTTTTGCAGTGAAACTTGGGTTTCAAAATAAAAGAATCACTGCTTAAAACACGAGTATAATTTTTGAACTAAAAAAATTTGACCAATGTCCTTTAACAAAAAAATATCCGGACACACTAAAGAAATAAAAATAAAAGAAAGGAAAGTTAACAACAGGAAAGGAATATTAACAGGTAAAATAAGAAATACATGAATTTGCTTGTTATTTAAAAAAAAAAATTAAATGAGTGAAAGAAATGGATGAAATGATGTATAAAAATTCCAAATCAAAACCGAAACAAAAATTATCCCGACAAAAGGGGGGATTTTTTAGAATTTAGAGGAAAAAGTTATCACAATATGTTTAAAAAGTCTATCTTAAAAGAACCACAGGCGCCACGGTTACAAACTAAACATTTCGTCGCTCTGTGACTCATTCTCATGTGCAGGCCGACTTTGCCGCGACTGAAGATTTCGGAGCGCGTTCAACCCGGCTGAGTCCCACATCTTGGTCCACAACCTGATTTACAACACGCTGACGAATATCCAGGTGCAGGCCGACGTTGCCCACTCTCGTCTAATAAACAATCCATACAATACATACATGAAATATTTCAGTGCCACTTCATATAATCCTTCTGGTTTTTTTTGACAACTAGATTCAACTTCGTCCCATTTTTAATAGGATACCCCTGAACGGTCTGATCGTCAACTTTTGATCTTCAATTGGAATCTTCAGATGTGAAGAAATCTGTCGTTTGATATCCAAAATAGATGTCGTTGGGAAAGCCTCTATTGTGCATTCCCCACCCTGAAGTTTTTTACCATAAACTTCATTGCTAGAGATAGATACTTGTATGTTAAGAATAATAAAAGCACATTAAAGATTTAATTCTGAATAAAAACATCAAAAAGAAAAATCAACTCTCTAAAAATCTAAATTTTTTCACCCAATTGACAGTAAGTCAAAAAATCGAACCACCAGAATTTTAATTTCAAAAACCTTATCATAGAGAAAGAACAAAGAAAAAAGTTTGCGTAGAAATAGAATCACAAACTAAAAAAGACTTGACTTTGTAGCGGTGTAACGCTACAGTATATGTTAGGGTGGAGCGAAATTACTTTTTTCTGATTTTAAATTTCTAATAGTGAAAAGTTTATGCCTTTTGGTCTCAAACATACACACTTAAAATATTATTTGAAAAAATATAGGGTAACCGTCTCCGCAAGGTCATTGAACTTTTACGAAAAGTCGATTTTGGACTCAAGTTTATAGATTTTTAATTTTATTAAAATGACAAATATATGTATAATTCATATTAATTTCAGAAAGGAAAAATCCTCTTTTTTCGATAAAAAATAATGAACAAGGTGCAATACTACGTACATGAAGAGTTCGGGGGTGCAAAGAAGGGTCAGTTTTCGCATGAATAATTGAAAACGCGCTTGACAATTTTTTGACAAATATCCTATAAATTCTTAGTATTATAATGAAAAAAAGCTCGGAGTGCTTGTAGTGTGCCCATTAATTAATGATTTTTGTAAGTTAAAGTCAAATGTTTTACCAACTTACAAAGATATATGAAGTTTTAAGAGTTGACGAGGTAAACTATAAGAACGTCAAAAAAACAGCCTATATTTTCGGAAATTGCTAAGTTTGTCATAAAAAAATAAATATTTATGGCTTACTGCATCTATACCAACAGTATTACTTTCCAGAGTTATTAAATTGTTATCAGCACATCATAAAAAATGGAAAAATTGCTCAAGTCCATCAAATGAATTTCATCTGCAAACTTGAAAAGTTTTCGACAGGATAGTTTGATGCTTTTTGATATTTTGGCTTGCAAATGCAAAGATTTTACTAACTGCAACTGTCCAAGATATAAGAAAGTGCCAAAACCTGAGCAAATGTTATTGATTGTAAAGAAATAAGCTCCTAGAAATATTCACAGATCTTAGTACGTATCAGCAATAATTTCAGGCAACTCTCCCGAAGATTTAGTCTTTACGATACGTCTACAGTTAAATAGTCACATGCCCGTTGACTAAAAAGTAAAAATCGACTCTTTGGTTTATACAGCGACGGAAAAATCATCACTTGGCCTTATCACTGCGGCAACATTAATAGTGATACTATATGCTCTGTTATGGTTCTGCATTAAAGAAAAACCATCAGAGTAAAGATGGTTCTCGGTCTCTTTTTAACATTATTATTTACTCGATACCTTTTAGAAGATTTAGAAAGCATATAAGACCCAGTCTATCAAAGAAATGGCTATTTTGTGTACAACTACAATATTTTTCTGGCTATGTTAATTGTCACGCGAAAGCAAATTCGTGAGTTGGATGCTCGTCGTAGTTTAAAGGCACGCAGTATTGCCACATCAACAACCCCAAGATTTTTTGTAATGATATAGAAACAATATATTGGCAAAACAATTGTATATAGCCACCATTTTCCATACAATTATCGACTGAAGAAATTGGCAGTATAGTACAGCCTGGTGGTGAGAATCAGCTGCTATTCTTTTGAGTTCTGTGTCCCATGCAATCTGTTGAATGAGCTGTCAAGATCACAGAAGAAATAGCCACTTAACATTACACTATAACATCTCATTTGAGAGCCATACAGGCTGAATTAGAATTAAGAGAATAAAATACCGAAATTTGACACTAAGTGTCATTTTAGAGAAAATTAGTTTAATTTTTTTATGTTATTTTTTTTTACTTTTTTCATTAAAACATATTATTTTATGGTTAATTAACATATTTTGTGTTAATTCACATAATTTGAACCCGTTTACATGTCAATAAAAGGTCTGGCAGGTAAAGCAAATTTTTCAAAAATTTTAAAACTTTGAAGTCAGTGCGGAGGCAAAAGATGTTGTCTAATTTATATCAAAATTGACATATAGTATTAATTTCGGGCAAGACACAAATCCCTCACTATTAGAATTCAAAATAAAAATAAAAAATATTCCCCATACATCCGCGCTCCACCCTAGTATATGTATTGATTATAAACTAGAGTGGAAACTTCTGGCATCGGAGGCCAAAATCTTCTATGGGTCGTCGAGCCATCGAAGTAATGTAAAGTGAAATGAAATCAGTACCTACCATTAAAAAAAAAAAGAATTTGTACTGACTTCAATTCTATACTCAAAATCGAGAAATAATACTTCGAGGGTGGGCAGCGCGCAGCGTGGGCAGGCACAAATTTGGCAAAATATGGCTTTCTACAGAGCAAACCGACCGATACGACATTGGAACCTTCGAAAAACGAGTCTACGTCTTCTTTAAAGGCCGGCAACACTCTTGTAATACCCCTAGGTTGCAGTAGTCCATGGGCAGCGGTGATCGCTTACCATCAGGTGACCCGCTTGCTCGTTTGCCGCCCTACTGTAGGTGTAAGCCTCTATAGGTGTAAGTAATGGGTGAAAAGCGAAATGAACAAAGGCAAAGCCATGGGCAATATCTAGTTTTCTATTAGATTACGTCACAGACATAATATATAGTATTTGGAAGCGAACCTTTATCGTCGGTGACTAATGACCGAAGCAAAAAAACTAATGGCTTGATGCGGCGTGCACTGCGTATATTGTTGCTGCGTTTTTTATTGCGCCAAAAACGATTCTTCCTCACGGCCATTGAAGTAGGAAATCTTTTATACCTATGAGTGGACAGACGTCATACCTACTTATGCTAGCTGCTGCTATCCAAAACGTATTGGAAGCTCGTGACAAGTAAAGCACACAGGGGCCGTTGGAAAAAAAAAATCCAACGGCACCGTCAACGCCGGGGCCAGGCCCGCCGCCGGGGCCATTGGAGAAAATTTCCCCAATGGCCCCGTCACCGCTAGGAGTCACTCTTACCTACCTCTGGGTCTGTAGATCAATCTAAATTATGAATAAATGAATGTTATGTTGCAAGGTCATTTTTCATCGAAAAACATCGTTAGGAGACACATTATATGACTGATAAGTTCACTACCGTGTATTACGGCTGCCAATAGATGGCGGTAGTCGTTAAGTCACGTAAAAAAAGTCTTTTAGTATTTTACAAGCTGCGCCTCGAGGCTCCACTTCCATCGAAATTTCAGAATGGAAATGTACCTGCGCTATTTCCTGTACTTTTCTACACTAGTATCTTTCATCGAAATCACCTAAAAGGTAGTTGATTTTGCGTGATTGAGTCGCAAAACTTACTCGCGCACATGCAAACTTTAGAATTTTTATTATAAGTGGGATTCTAAGACATATTGCGCAGACGCCAGATGATGGGATAAAGTACGGAATATGATGATGAGTGGGATTCAGGTAGATATATTGTCCATAAAAGGGTCAGCAGTCGAAAAGGCCGACTTACCATCACCATTTGACCTAGGCCTGGTATCGGCCGGTGTCGGCTCGTGTCGGGTGGTGTCAGCCCTCGGTGCCCTACTTTTGGTCTAGAAGATTTACTGTCGCTCAATTTAAGTTTCAAATGTCTTTATATCTCAACTAGTTGCGCTCCGCGGCTCCCTCCCGTGGGAATATCGAGATTTAAAGTATCCTATGTAGTAACTCTTTTCCTTAAGGTTTCTTCCTATCGGTGTAGGTACCACATTCCAATGTTATCCGCCCAGTCGTTTTGAGTGAAAGAGTAACCTAACATCTAGTTTCTGTCAATTAAACTTATGCTTAAGTATATAATTGTACGATAAGATTGCTATCAATTTTATTTCGGTACAACAAAGTTTACTATAACCACTTTCAAGGCAGGAGAAAGACGTAGGTAAAAAGCGACAACCTACACAAACTCATATCTCTTTACTTTGACTTTGATCACTTGAAATAAGTATGAAAATTCAGAATTTCCCGTTAACCCCAAAATACTTGGGACTATTTCTAACCCGCTCATGTGTACGGGCAGTGTTGCTATTAATACGAGAATCGATACCCCTCCTCATCGTATTGGATACATAAACATACCATCATTATGGTTACGAAATTGTACAACAAAGGAACTGCTCCCCAGGGCTTTGAGAATTTCGGGAAAAAAAGGATCCTATATTTTATTCCCTGTATTTTTCTACCCGTAAAGCAAATTTTATCAAAATCCGTCCAGTAGATTTTGTGTAATTGAGTAACAAACATACTCACATCCAAATTTAGCAAGTGAGATAGTAAATAAAGTATAGTTCCTGAATCAAGTATTAATAAATTGACGTCATTAAAGTAGAGTCTTCCCCATTTAGTCCGAGAGTCCCGGGATAATCCTCCGGCCCCCGCTCTGCAAACTCAAAATCTATTTACTGAACGGATTATACTTTTTCGACAAACAAGATTTAGCTAATAATCTCCATCTATCCAGTATACACTGGTAGAGACGACTGGATTAGACAACGAAGCGATGTTTAAACAAATTTTGCTTGTTAAATTTTGAATTGTAGTCTTTTACTTATAAAAATTTACATTTTGGGAAGTTGACATATCGAGCTGATACTCATACAAAACCTTGACTTCTTCTCAGCATATTTGCGTTCAGTGCTGAATGTTGCCTCTTGATTGGATTTCCAATCTCTTGATGCGGCGATCCTGGTCCAGGTCGGCTCTGCCGCCTTTTAAAGCTTGACTAAGCATCATCATCATCAAGCCACGGGTTTTGTTTTTTCAGATATCTCTATTTTGAGTTTTCTGCTTCCAACTCTTGACGCCGATAATTTCGAGATTCCGTTCGACGCCATCTCAGCTCAGGTCTGCCTTGGCTTCTACATTACCATCGGGCTTGTGCCGATTCCATCGTAGTCGTTCAATTTTTATTGTATAGGTAGGTATTAACAAACAATACTCGGCCATCTTACTCGCCCAGTGTAATCTGTTTGTCATATTATTTGTCCGAAGAGGGATTTGTTTCGGGATTTTGTTATAAAATCTCTAATTCATTATCCTTAAGATGTAAATATAAGATTTTACGAGGTTCCGGTGGAGTTTCGATATAACAAAGGTACTAAAATAATGTGCAATTTATTCTTGACTAGCTCTTGCCCGCTACTTCGACCATGACCATAGAAGACCTTTCTCTTAATTTAAATCGTCTTTACGCAGAAGGTTGTTGAAGATGCGTAGTTTATTTGCAATTACAGAAGACACTCGATATTATCAATTTGTAAAATTTTGCATGCTGTAGGTAATGGCTAAATTGCGTTAGCATCATTGTACCCTATTTAATGCAAATAAAGGATTAACTTACCTTTTATTTAGCTGAATTTCTATATTGTCAACTAGCTTTTGCCCGCGGCTTCGCCCGCGTGAATTTCCCACGGGAACAGTGCTTTTTCCCGGGATAAAAAGTAGCCTATGTGCTATTCCAGGTCATTATCTACCTCTGTACCAAATTTCATCGAAATCCGTCCAGTAGATTTTGCGTGATTGAGTAACAAACATCCTCACAAACTCACAAACTCACAAATTCACAAACTCACAAAGTCACATCCAAACTTTCGCATTTATAATATTAGTATGGATACCTTAAAGGGACGTAAGATGAAACTTGAGATTTGTTACCTATTAAGTCTATTGAAGGGGAAGATAAACGTAGCTTTTAGATTAGTGGCTGGATGTAGGTATCTGACGGATTATGTTACAGTACAGACGGTGTCTAGACAACAGGTCTAGACAGACTATGTATCGCTAGACTGTTATAGTAAAAGTTCCGTAGGTAACAAAGCATCTTTCGGTAATTTTAGAGGTTAGTGCGTTACAAACGGACCCTATACAGCAATACGTAATTGAAGATTCAAATGTGGTGAGTTAGTGAACGAAGAAACTGTGGAGTCGTAACGTCAGACGGGCAGTAATATAGTATATTCCTTCTGTATAGAGAAAGATAGAAAATAACACTCCTTTTTCTAGTCAGTGGCGTAAAAACTTTTTTTTCCTAGCCTGTTGATATCCCTTTAGTCCACATGTGTCGCTAATTTAATGATATTCTCGCATCGCATAATGATATAGACATATTCCGTTTGAAACTATTCCAGTTTCGCAGTGCAGTTAGGCTTGCACTGACTGAGTAGATAGTCATTATTTGTTTTAGTGGTTTTAGTCATAATTTGTTTTTTTTTCTTACTTTAAGTAAGTACCTTTGTAATACAAGTTTAATTTTCTTACACATTTTGCTTGTCACTTCTTTTAATGCTCGCATTATATTATCTGATCTGTTTATGTACACTGTTTTTTAAGTTGTAGTTTAGCACATAACCATGAACTTTTTATGTATTTTTTTTATTTGTTATGTGTACTAAATAAATAAAATAAAATAAAAATGTGTCCCATTGCTGGGCAAAGGCCTCCCCTTTTTCCTTCCACATTAAAACTTATATTTACTCGGCGTAAAACCTATCAAACTTATAGGTATTCACTCGGTATTTCCGGAACCATCTCAATCTATTACTGTCCGCGCCGTGTGTGCACAAACTAACTGAAACTAAACTATAACTAACTAAAACTAACTTTATCTTATTCCACCTCGATTGACCAGTTTCGAACAAATTGGACAAGAATGTCCGAAACACATAGGTACCTACGAAGATAATTTATTTTTCACTAGTTTTAACATTAGCATTGATAAAAAGCTGGTCGGAAAGAATAAATTAAAAGTCCTAAATAGGATGGGAGACAATTTTTAAATTTATTGAAAGTATATGTTAGGTCACACAGAACGACACGATGTATTTCTTTAGAAAAATCATAGAAAGAAATTATACATAAAATAAATAAAGAAAAAAAGTGACCATCGTTGTGTCGTTTAAGAAAGTAAAAGATTCCCTCCGTAAGATCCAATTATAATTCAATGGTAAGATCGTATTATTCTAACTAATAAGTATTATTAATGCGAAAGTGAGTTTGTTTGTTAATTTGTTTGTTTGTTGCCCCTTTACGCTTTATCTACTGAACCAATCTTCCTGAAATTTTGCATACACATAATTAGAAGTACTGAGAAGGAAATAGGGTACCTTTCATCCCGGGAAAAGTACTGTAGAGGTTTGATGTTTCAATCTCTGGCCAGTTTGGCATTCGATTAACAATTTAGTATTTTAAAATATTTATGAAGAATTTTGAAAGATGGGAGTTGATGATTGGGAGTCTTCAACTACGAATCAGGTCGGAATACAATTTGTAATTGCGAAAAAGAGTTATTAAATACAGTTTAATTAACGACAAACCCCCAGTCGTCACAATACTATTCTCGCGGGAAATACACGCGGGCGAAGCCGCGGGTAAAAGCTAGTGTTGAATAAAACTTCCGTGGGTGGTACGTAGATACCACGAATTGAGAATAATTAGACAAAGGAAGTGTCATAGACGCGGTATATGAACTCTAAAGCCCATAGAGCTCGCACACACTCAATAGCAGACTGAACATGTTATAGTGAAGGATACGTCCGGAATCTGATGATAGGTATCCGATGCACTATTAATAATAATACTCCGTTGTACTATGAATGTTTATTGATTCACAAGCTTCACAATCACTAAATGCGTGAGATACAAAGTTACAAATATCCAAAGAGAGAACCGCTCGATTTATCTCCTAGCTAGCTTGTGTCTACTTGACGTCTGTCATCATCCGTCTACGTGGTGCGTTCCGTGCTACGAAACGTCGCCACATCACCCCCCCACGGAGTAAGGCAGTTCGATCAAAGATCGAAAGGACGAGCAAATCTTACTCTTCTGCCTGAACGGGTAGTGTATTTAGGAGGTGAACTTGGAGGAAGAAGTGATAAGTGAGTGTCAGGAATAGTAGAGCTACGAGTGGAAGGTGTAATTGGTTTAGAAAGGTGAGGTGTGAATGACTTATAATTGGTGCCAGGTGTGAAGGACTCATGTGAGCGCGTGAGAGGTATATCAGCTGACGTAGTTGTGTTGCTCGTGGTTGTTGGGACGGCCGATTGAGCAATATTGTCAAAGTATGCGGGTTTAACGCGGTCTATACTTACGACTACCTCTCTGTTGCCGATGACGATCGTGACTGTTTTCTCAGTTCGACTCTTCACAGGGTAAGGTCCTGAGTATGGAGATTCCAAAGGATGTTTCACATGGTCAGCCCGGAGGAAAACATGTGAGGCAGTAGCAAGATCTTTGAATATGAAAACTTTTTGAGAGCAATGACGCGAAGCGGGAACTGGTCTCAAATCCGACATAGTATTTCTAAGTTGGGCAACGAAATCTGTGGGGTCAGAAGAAAACGGTTTGGACGAAACCGCAATCATCTCGCCAGGAAGGTGAAGCGGTTCGCCGTAAACAAGTTCAGCTGACGATGCTGAAAGATCATCTTTAAGCGCGGCGCGTAAGCCCAGTAGAACAATGGGTAAAGCTTTTATCCAAGACTCATCACGACACATCAGGGAAGCTTTGAGTTGCCTGTGTAGACGCTCAACCATTCCATTGGCACAAGGATGGTAGCTAGTTGTTCTTAGCTTCTTGGTTCCCAATGATTCCATGAGCCTACGAAAAAGATCCGACTCAAACTGCCTCCCCTGATCGGTCGTTATGAGCTGGGGAATGCCGAACCTGGAAATCCACCCAAAGAGCAATGTATCAGCTGTTTCGTCAGCTGTGATACTGCGCATTGGCCACGCTTCGGGCCATCGGGTAAACCGATCAACCGCCGTGAGGAGATAACGAAACCCATCACATATAGGTAAGGGTCCGACGATGTCTATATGAATGTGTCGAAAGCGACCAGACGGTGGGTCAAAATCGCCTAAAGGTGCAGATGTGTGCCTCGTAATTTTGTTGCGTTGGCAAGTCATGCATGATCTCGTCCACTCCGAAATATCTTTGCGCATCGAGGGCCAAACGAACCTATCCGTGACAAGACGCGACGTTGCACGTATGCCAGGATGACTTAACTGATGGAGTTTGTCGAAGTATTTTCGACGAAATGGTGTTGTGACGAACGGACGCGGTTTACCAGTAGAGGTGTCGCAGGTGATAAAGACATCGGTCTCTGGTATGGCAATCTTCTCCAAACGGAGAGCAGTACCACCAAGAATAAGCGAATTAAGCTCCTCGTCATCATTTTGAGAATTTGCTAAAGCAAGGTAATCCTCTTCTAAAGCAATGGTTTCAATGCGGGACATGGTATCTGCTACGACATTGTCTGTGCCTTTGATGTAAACTATATCTGTCGTATATTGTGAAATGAAAGTCAATTGATTTAACTGAACTGGCGGCAATTTCTCTCTCCGCTGAGTAAAAGCGTAAAG
The DNA here is from genome assembly GCA_018467065.1 of Ephestia elutella. NCBI lineage: Eukaryota > Metazoa > Arthropoda > Insecta > Lepidoptera > Pyralidae > Ephestia > Ephestia elutella. The sequence goes on from CM031583.1 coordinate 649,993, forward strand.
GAGGGGCTTATGATCAGTGAATATTGTGCAATGTTGTGCCTCTAAAATATATCTAAAATGTTGCACTGACTCATAGACTGCCAGCAATTCGCGATAATAAGCCGGCCATGCAGACTGCCGCGGGTTTAGTTTCTTACTAAAGAATGCTAAGGGTTTCCATTGAGAGCCATCGCGTTGTTGAAGACACGCTCCTACCTGAGTATTGGACGCATCTGTGAATAATCCTAACGGGGCATTAGGAAGTGGATGTGTAAGTAGAGTAGCTTTTGTGAGACTATCTTTGCAAGCGTGGAAAGCTTTCTCTGTTTCTGACGTCCATGGCACAGGCTTGGCTCCTTTGAGTTTGGAATCTGCCAAGATGTTAACCAACGGTGCTTGTAATTCAGCCGCATGTGGTAGACAACGCCTGTAATAATTTACCATGCCCAGGAATCTACGGAGACCCTGGACAGTTTTGGGCAGCGGGAAATTCTGCAGAGCAACAATTCTGTCTTGGGGAGGACTAATCCCTTCTTTTGTCACGCGATATCCCAAAAAGGTAACCTCATTTTTACCTAAAACACATTTAGCTGGGTTAACGACAACGCCGTAATCAGCCAGCCTTTGGAAAAGCGTGCGAAGATGACTGGAGTGCTCTTCTTCATCGCGAGAGAACACGAGAATATCATCAATATAGGTAAAACAAAAGTCCAGGTCACGAACGATATCGTCCATAAAACGCTGGAAGGTTTGTCCTGCATTGCGCAGCCCGAACGTCATGTATGGGAATTCATACAAACCGAAAGGCGTCGTTATAGCTGTCTTGCAGACATCATCGCTATGGACCGGTATTTGTTGGTAAGCTTTTACCAGGTCAAGAGTGCTGAAGACAGTGGAGCCAGCGATATTGTGGCTGAAATCTCCAACATGACGAACGGGGTAGCGGTCAGGAATGGTCCTTGCGTTTAAACCTCGATAATCCCCACAAGGTCTCCAAGAAGAATCTTTTTCGGCACAAGCTGCAAGGGAGATGCCCACGGGCTCTTCGATGGCCTTGCTGTACCTATGCTGATCATATCGTCGAATTCCTTTTTAGCAATCACAAGTTTGTGTGGTGCAAGTCGACGAGGTCGGCAAGAAACAGGAGGACCTTCTGTAGTCTTTATAAAGTGCACGGTTGAGTGTTTTATCTCCCTATGAATGCCAGGAGGTCGTGTGATGGTTGGAAATTCGGTAAGAAGTTTTATAAATCGCGACTCAGATCCAGAGAATGTAATAGTTTTAACGCTAGCTTGACCTACGACTGCAATTGAAGCTGGCACAGACAGTCCCGTTACGCCATCCACAAGACACTTATTGCGGCAGTCAGGAAGCAAATGATAATGCGCTAGAAAATCTGATCCAATTATAGGCGAGTTGACGTCAGCAACCACGAACTGCCAACGAAACTCCCGCCGCAAGCCCAAATTAAGGATGAGCGATACGCTACCATAAGTTTTGATTGAGCTGCCGTTGGCCGCGCAAAGCTGATACTCAGTAGGAGGTATTTTACCATTGAGTAACCTCCGAGGGTAGCAGCATAAATCAGATCCTGTATCAATCAGGAATCTGACATTTGAAGTTTTGTCTGAAATAAAAAGTCGGCGGCTTGGAGTTGTGCAATCAGCTGCCGCCGCTACTGACTGCTTTGCCTGTTTTCCTGGTTCCAGGAACAGGGACTGATGCATCTGGATGCCTTAGGCCCAAATGACCTATGATACCAGCACTGTTTGTTGGCCGCTGGTGACTGGTCACGGTTTGTCGACCGGTTTCGGCTGCGGCCTCTACCACTACTGCGACTGTGAGTGAGTGCTGCTACTTCAGCAGTTAGGCGGCGTATTTCAGACGTAAATGCTTGCATGCCAAAGGGATCAGGACCAGAACCTGAATTACCTACCGCTGTCGTGGCAGCGGCTTGAACAGAATTGTAAGTAGGGACTGTAACGTTTGGAACGGCTTCCAGAATCGTGTCAGCTTGAGCAGCGATTTCGTCGAGTGGATCTGACTTGGCTGCTACTATCGCCTGAACGTGCTGTGGAAGGCGCCGTAAAAACAGTTGTCGCAAAATGCCCTCATCTTTCAAGGTGCTGCCTGCAAGCGATCGTAAATGACGAAGAAATTGAGTTGGCTTACGCTCGCCTAATTCCTCTTCAGAGAGCAACTGTCGTACTCTTTGTTGCTCTGATTGCGATAACCGGCGAATTAGTTCCTTTTTTAAATAATCATATTTGTCAGTCTTCGGTGGGTTTGTGACGATGTCTTCAATTTCCGCTGTTACTTTAAAATCCAGTTGAGCGATAACATGGTCAAATTTTTGTTTGTTCACTAGTGATACCTGCTATGCGAAACTGTGTCTCAATATGAGCGAACCACATCTCTGGTTTTTGATGCCAGAAAGGTGGTACTTTTGGAGACACTTTGCATACAAGACCTGCGATGGTGGTAGGTTCCACTTTTGATTGAGAAGTATCCATCTGGTACTGAACAGTATCTTTAGTTTGAGAAAGGTCCTTGTTGGCCTTTGCAGTCTGCAGCTCTCCTCGTAAGGCAGCATTTTCTTCTGACACCTTAGCCAGGTCTTTAGTTAGATTAACTAGGTGTTTCTGAAGCTCCTCCCACTTATCATTAGTTGGTTCAGCCATGATGCCAATTTTCTAAATGTGGAAAATGAGATTAGAAAAGCGAAAAATAATTTGTAAGTATTACACCTGGGTATGCGGTTCGTGTTAATGTGGTTAGTCTGTTATAAAGGGGGGGAGGTGATGACTGAAGCTATTGGTAACTGTTAGCAGTATCCTTAAACCCTTACTAAATTAAACAAACCACATAAAAATAACAAAACGAAAACACAAAATAATAGGTACAATACAACAAAATTAACTTAATTCTAGCTATTTGTTAAATATGTTAAATAGCAAAGTACTGTATTTAAAATAAAATTATTTAACCAAATCCCATGCAAACATACAAACAAATTGCACACACAATGTTGATAAGGCCTGTATATGTACACTCATGCGTTTAAAACAAAAACTTATTTAACTAAATTGAGATCTAATATACACAGCGAATAATAATAAACATATATTGTCAACAAGCACAAACGTTCAAAGTCCTGGAATTATGCAGGAGCACTTGCCGAGGAAGGAAAAACAAAACTCAGGCTTAGTTCGTAGCTCAGGAAGTAGTTGCCTCAACCTCAACTTATTATTTCGTATAGGTTTTACGAATTTGGGTGTTAATATCGATTCAGCTAGTTGGCCGTATATGCGGTTCAGTGATGTGCGACGCAGTCATTTAAATTGACTCTGCAATGTACGTCGAAATCAATTTGGCAATCGGCAATGTACGTCGAAATCGATTATGAAGAGTCAGCAGTGTACGTCAAAATCGATTATGTCGAGTCGGCAATGTACATCGAAATCGATTATGTTGAGCCAGCAATGTACGTCGATTTGTGCTGCTTGTCAAAATTGCGTTATGCGATCCGCCAATCAGATCGATGTGTCGTACTGCATAATGGCGAGTCGACTTAATTTTGGGCGAGTCCAACAAGAAAATGCTTGAAATTCAGTAGTATTGCTGTTCAAATGTGCTTGAAAACTCGCCGTGATATGATTTATAAGGTACAGAAGCTTACGTGAGCAGGAACAATGTATCTTCTTGTCCAAAAATAGCGGAAAACAACGGGCGAAAGACGTGTTCTTCTTAGTTCGTATAGGTCACCAATATAGTGAAGGATACGTCCGGAATCTGATGATAGGTATCCGATGCACTATTAATAATAATACTCCGTTGTACTATGAATGTTTATTGATTCACAAGCTTCACAATCACTAAATGCGTGAGATACAAAGTTACAAATATCCAAAGAGAGAACCGCTCGATTTATCTCCTAGCTAGCTTGTGTCTACTAGGGACACGAAAAAAGTATCGATACTTTGTGGTATCGAGTACTTTTCCTTTCGATACCGATACTTTTGTACTCGATACTTTGTATTCGATACTTTTACTCAATGAGTACTTTTTCAGAGATATCGTATCGAATATTTTTTATTTTTTATTTATTAGGTTCGCCAACTGGCTGTGCAACACAATATATGTAATGTAATGTGTTAGAATTATAAAAAAAAAATCTTTGTGTAGAATTTAGGTAGGTACCTACCTGCACTATGTGTACATACATAATTGGCTGTCTGCCGAAATTCTTATTGTAGTATTATATCCATAACGTACGTATAACTTTGTGGCTCTCAAGTTCAGAGTAGGTTGCAAACTTAGTAACGAGAGCAATTACAGCATTGTATCGATTCTGAATATTGTATTGATCGTACACAAGGTTCTTTTTTAAAATATTACACACACTGCGCTGCGCAAGCATTTTGCAGCTACGTGTGCGCTAACTCTTAGGCTCTCAAACCTAGGCGAATTCGCGATTCGCTCGCACCGCAATTTCGAGCGAGAGATACTTATCAACTGCTCTAAGGAGTGAGTGTGACGTACATATACGAATTCCGCGGTGCGGAATCAGTCGTCAATCTGTGGTTTATAATGTTGTTTGAAGAAATTTATGCTGATTTGTCATATATTTAATGTTTTTGTTTATTTAATTCAAATAAAAAAAAATATAAGAAAAAGTACTCGATACCCTAAGGTATCGATACTTTTGTTTCGATACTTATACGAGTATGATACTTTTTTTTCGATACTACTCATGAGTAAAGTATCGATACTTTCTATTCGATATCGTGTCCCTAGTGTCTACTTGACGTCTGTCATCATCCGTCTACGTGGTGCGTTCATGGAAGTAGTAAGTACTTTGTACAACTGGAAGGTTCACTGAGACTAGAAAAGCGAGCCGAAAGAGAGGCTCGAAATCGTGGCGCGTCCCTTTCTGACGAGGGTGACCATGTTAAACAAAATTCTTAGGACCAGTGAACCAAATGTCACATGTCATGAGTCAGTGTGAAGGCAATTGAGCCTACTTTCGTGAGTTGTGTGTGAGTCAAAATTACGCTCGTTTGCGCTCTTACGCCCCTACAATTACGCTACTAGAAAAATATGTAGCTATTCCATAGGTTCAATAAAATATAGTACTATTTATAAACTAAGTAAAATAATACTCAAGTTAAAAAACGATTTATTTAATTACTTAAACGTTATTGTTTATTTTATTTACTTATTGGGGACGCCAGCGCAAGCTCCAGACGGGTGATAAGTCCACTCATGCCGGGACCATTTCACCCAATTCCCCGAGACCCGTATGTATAGGGTTTTGAGTCACCTGGTAACTCACGATGGTGGCGACCCACTGAATCTACCTGTTACTTTGCAGGATTTTAATAACTGCCCTATTGTTATGTCACTCAGATCATCCTCAGGTGCAATCGCCATAAGTAAATTCATACGAAACGCAACTGAACCGCGATCGTTACGCCATTTTTCGGATGATTCCGTATCGCGGTAATATTTTGACAGCTGCTTGAACCGAAGCTAGATCGTAGATCAACCGAACCGTTGTCAAAATAAAAAGTTCCAAAGAGGCTGCTTTTTTTCGATCGTTGCTTAAACGTTGAGGTGTTTTGTGGAAAATCTATCACTTCCAATATTATTTTCATGGAAATAGCTAATGAATTTGATGTGGCAAAAGCTCGGGCCACAGGAAAACATGAGAATCAGTGAGAATATTAGTGATCGTATTTAGACAAAATGCTTTCATATAGTATAAAGACACAAGCCATTCGAACCATCACAAGCTGCAGCTGCTCGTGAGAACGGACAAAAGGAGCTAGTGGCAGCAATGCAGCATGCCGGCGGCCAGAGGTGTCCTTCAGCTGGAATTAGGACGCGCACGAAGATGCTCTCATAAATCGTTTGTGGTCAAATACGGGCAAGAGCGGTGCACAATTAAAGACATTTTTACATTAGTTTAGCTATTTAATAGTGAATTTTGATTACAACAATAATCTATACAAGTACTTACCTAGTTAAGTCCTTCAATGTGTTTACTTATGTGTGCTTGAACATATTAAAATTGTGTAACGACGGCCAGTTACTGTGTGCCCAGCCAAGCCAAGCCAAGCCAACCTGTGATACCAGACAATCACAAGGTCCTAGCCAATGCCAAGGTGACACATGCCAATTCCATAGAAAAACCCGAGTCCGAGCAGCGGGCCCTATGAATAGCTGCGGGTCCTTTTTTTGGGAGTCTATTCGCCTTCCTCTATGTTATTTAAAATTCAATTCTATGTAATTAGAATAGGAAAATCTGTGCGTGTTTGTGTGTGCTAAATAGACTGCTTTGTTTGCAAAAGTACTTTTATTTATCCTCTTTTGATGCAATTGATAAGTTTTTTGTATAACATTTTTATAGCTATTTTGCAAGTGACTTACTACCACAATATAACATTTTTTTTAAAATTTGTTTTAGATTAGATTTTTTAATTGTGGAAAACTTGCAAAAATGTTTTCCAAATAGTAAGTAACAATGCTATCATATTATTATACATTCTTCAACATAATCCAACATTACCAATACTACTAGGGTAATACAATTAAGCAAATAAGAGCTTAACATTATCAAAATTTTTCTGAACTGAACGAACAAAAGAATAAAACAAATATGTAGGTATCATTGCATTGTAATAGATTAATGTAATTAAAAAAAGAACTGAGTATTCCACATTCTATGAAAATATTGCATTGTGCGAGCAAGAAAATTATTGATAAGTGGAAATTGATCTTAAATAATATGAATAGAAAATAGATAGATAGATCAACACTTTATTGCACCATTTACAGAAAATAATGTAAAGTAAGACAACCATTTATTTTAAAGCCATTTATTTTTAATTTAAAATTACAGGTATAGGTAGCTCTATTAATTAGGGAACTGTTTTCAGCCCTTAATTTATTTCCATACTCCGGCTTTTCTGGCTTGTCTGTGGGTCCTGGATGTTCCTGTTGGTGACTATGACTAGACCGAGTGTACTGAACTGAAACAATGCAATAAATACCATTAAGTATAAGGGCCTAAACTTCTATGTGTATGTGAAATTTCAGGAAGATTGGTTCAGTAGATAAAGCGTGAAGAGGTAACAAACAAACAAATAAATTGTTTTATTAGCTTGTTGATTAGCATTTATGCCAACCAATTAGGCCCAAACCCGGCACTTTAAATCATCCCATACATGAAAAGTACAAAGAAATTGGTAATAGTTTATACATAGTATTACAGCATGGAAATCCTTGGGGAGGCCTTTGTCCAGCAGTGGACGTCTTCCGGCTGAGAGATGATTACAGCATATTTATCCTTACTTATTACAAAATAAAATCCCATACTGCATCTGTATGTTTCTCAAAATGGGGTGGGTCTTAAGGAAAGTTTTAGTTTATAATTGACGCGGGCAAAAGTAGCTAATATTAAAGGTAGTAAGTGCATAGATCATACCTTAGCCCATTCTTTGCTTGTTCTAGTGAGCATTTAATCTTTTCCTGCATTTTCTCCATAAGCGTGCCACTGTTACACGTGCTTCCTTTGACCTCACTCTTTTCAATGAGCGAGGTCTTGGTACTGTTCGAGATAGTTCACAGGGAGCTGCAATTGTTCGACACTGGCTTGCCGACGACGTTCCATTTTCAGCAACCGTACCAGTTGGATATTAAATATAAACAATCTGCCTCTTCCTCAAATAATTTCATAACCCTAAGTCCTAGCCCTTCACTTGGGCGACCTTCATCAAACAAATACTATTGTTTATGTCCACTTGAAATGTGAACCGTAGAAGAGTCCATAAATTAGTCCCAAATCACATTTGTTTCCTCTTTAATTCTGCTCATGTTGATAAACAACCATTGTTCCAAGAAAAGCGATAACAGATGAAATATGAAGAAATATCTTGAGAGAGATATCTACCTCTAAAGATAGGTAACGTAAATAAATATTGAGGTAAATATGTACCTAAATCTAAATATAACCTTAAAAACAAGCAAATGATAGACAAAATGACAAAATACCTAGTGCGTTCAACAAGGTTCAACATAATCGATTGTCGATTATACTCAAATCACAGGTATTTACAAAAATACTTCACAAATATTAGCGTCCAACTCTAACGTTTCAAGAGTGATCATGTTCCAGTTGCGATTCAAGTTCGATTGTCGTTACGAAGTTACCGCGATTCCGAAATTTGCTGAATTGGATCGCAATTCTACCACGGCCGACGTTGAATCGTAACCGATCCTTAATCGAACCGTAGTGTTATAAATTAGCGCGATCGCACTGCAGATAGGGCGTCTGAGTCCAATACTTCTCTCCTTGCAGCAGCGTAAAGCTAGTTTAATAATCCGCCCGGTAATCCTCAGGTTGGAAATGTAAGCTACATATTACGAGTTATTAGTTAATTTCCCACGAATCATCGCAATCCATTTTTTTCTTAATTCTATATTTGCGCGGTAATCTGAAAAAAAAATCTTTGTTAGGATACATTTATTTTCTTTATAATTATTATGTAGTCACCATACTACCAGAAATGAAAACTTACCCGTGGAAGGAAATCCCACAACCTGGGTATGATTTCTTTATTGTTGCAACCTCTAATAGCACAACATTTATTAACCATTTTCAAACTCCAATAATAATTATTATTAAAAACAATTAAATTCACGCGCTACAGAAAAAAAGCAGCCATTTTGTTTAATTTGTGTTGCTAGTGTATTGCAAATATTTACTATTTCCATAACTAGAAAGTTTTTCATGCTATTACGCCCTTAGTACACCGACGCGTTCGCATGCGAAAGCGATTCGCTGCGAAACGCTTGCGATTGCGAAACGTCTGCTATACACTGCCGGTTTTTATATGGCATGTTTTGTAGAATGAAATCAAGAATTTATATTTTAATATATTGGTGTATATTTTTGCACGTCGCATCGCATTGATTTCTGATTACATGACGCATTGCGAAGCGAAAAATGACATAAGCGAATCGCCTACGTCGTCATTGTAACAGCTACTTCGCAGCTACGCGCGAACGTACTGATAAGGATGCAACTATACTAATCTCGCTTAGTTTGAACGAGACACAGCATATACGAAACGCTCTCATCCAACTGACAAGTTTTTTGAAGTTTCGTTGCCGTATGCGAATGCGTGGGTGGACTAAAGGCGTTATTAATTAACTAGCTGTTGCCCGCGGCTTCGCCCGCGTGAGTTTCGCTTAAATGAAAAATCTTTTTGTGTTCCAAACTGTAGTAACCTAAACTCCAGTACCTACTCAAAATTTCAGATCTCTGGTTATCCAATTATATTAGGTACTCGTAGTACAGTCACGGTGTTAAAATGAATCAAAAGTGATATTTCATTCAATAAACGATCTTCATCTGCTCGTTATCTACAATTTCCCGTGTACCACCACTCCCACCCCGAGTCCCTCTTTGTCTTATCCCGTGTCCTGGCTATTTATACGTCAGTAGAAAATGCTCATTAGGTTGAACGACATTTGCTAAGGCCCCATTTCCATTTATTTTATAGAGTAGCTGGTCTTTTGGAGTTCTTCATCACATGTTCCATAATCTTTTATTTTTATACGTCAGTAGAAAATGCTCATCAGGTTGAACGACTTTTGATAAGGCGCCATTTCCATATATGTAATAGTGTAGCTGGTCTCTTGGAATTCTTCATCAGATCCTGATCTTCGATTTTTATACGTCAATAGAAAATACTCGTCAGATTGATAAACTTTTGCAAAGGTACCATTTCCATATTTCTTATAGTTTAGCTGTTCTGTTAAGGTTCTTCATCAGGTGTTCCAGTTTTCAAAATTAATTATAGCCTGTATGTTGCCAGGCAGCTATACAACAACAAAAAGTTTCATTCAAATCCGTCCAGTACGTTTTTGCGTGAAACGCGTACATACATACAGACAGACAGAAAGACAGACAGATAAAAAATTCAAAAAAAAATTTTTTGCTTTCTATTATTCTTTTTAAGTGTCCCTCTATCTATTTCAGTAAAAAATACTGCATGTACAGACAAAATATTTTTACTGTTTTATTATATGTATAGATTTCTTCCAATATGTTGCCTAATGAATATGATTTCAAGTAATAGTTGTATCTAGATGGTATCTAGTAAATAAATAAGAAATACTTACACAACGAATTTCCATTGATTCATTGTAAACGTTTTCTACTAAATAGAAGTAAATTCTTAACATAGCAACTGAGTGAAAGGGACACAATGACGGGAAAGTGATTCTCTTTCGGGCACGTTTTTTATTTTAACTATGATTATTTTAAAAACAGTACTATTTACTTCATCATTAAGTTCATTTTTGTTTGTCACGGATTTTGAAGTAAACCTTCCAGTTGTACAAAGGTACTTATTACTTCCATGGGTGCGTTCCGTGCTACGAAACGTCGCCACAATGTCATTTGAAATTGCATGGCAAAAACACACACTAAGATTATTATTCACACAACGACAAAATACAGGGTCGGATCTAAGATAATTAATTATATTCAGTACAGTGTAGCAAAAGCAAAAATTTTGAGACGCTGAATCTTGTGCCGTGCGCGGTATGAGGACGGATCTGCATCAGCTTTTTACAATGGGAAATTCTATCCCTTTTGGAAAAAAATACTAGTCATTAAATAAATAAAATTTATTTTAAATTATTTAAAATCACGTGCAATGAAACATTGCAATGATGTTGATGGTTGCTGGCGTCCATTCAATGTCCTGGTACTCGTAGTACGAAAGAGAAATACTCCCCATAGCAGTTCTCTTTCTTGAGGTATTATTTTCTGGCATATTTTCCTTGTCCTGAAATAAAATTCACTGTCAGTATTTTTATAAAATGTGCATATTAATCTTCAAGAAAGAATTCTTGAGATTTTTATAGAATAGGTACTAAATTCGTATATTTGCCTTGATTCGGCCCAGCCATAGTAAACAAAACTGGATCTGTCAAATGATCTATGCTATTTACGAAATTATTAAATTACTTGTAGTATTTCTTATAAAATGGTTATAATTAATACACTACTTTATAAAATAAATAATGATATTGCTGATAAATAGCATTCAAAAGTCTAATAATGGTTATTGTTTCAAAAATAACACGAAATTGTATATTATCATTGGGCACGTCAAAAAAACATGAATTGCTTACCGAAGGAACGATATTCCAGGAATATTTTTTTATGAAACACTTCCACACATTGTACACGTTGCATTTTATAATTTCTTTTGAGTTTAAAAGCACAAAACAGTAAAAAATAATTTTAAATATTTATGACAACTGTGACAACACAACAAATATGACAGTTAAGGATCATTTCGCATGAAAAAACCGGCTCGGATGATAAATCTTTCAGTGTAGTGGTTCGTGTTGCAATACATTGCAATGCTATGGAAGGAAAGGGACAGAGTTATATGACAGTCCTTATCATGAACAGGATGCAAATATTGTCAAATATCATCAGAGTGTGTGTGAAATTTGTGTTTCTTCTGCTTATATTTAAAAAAAAAAATATTTCTGTGTATTCGACTCTCCATTCCATGGAAGTAGTAATAACGTAAGTACTTATTACTTCCATGCTCCATTCAAATTGAATTCTCTTACGTACACGTGTTTTGATTATTTGAATATTACAATTTTTAGCACCCGTTGTTTATTGGCTAATTTTCTGGTTAGTTAATTTCTCATTAACTTTTAGACTTTATCGCTATGTGTCTAAAGTTATTAAGCATTGCTAATAATGATTTATTACGTTTTAAATTACAATGATTTACAAATCATTGTAAATCATAGATAACGATATAGGGACAGGTATAAATACGATGCCATTAGCTAACTGAAGTTAATTTCGCCATCAAATTACAGTACACCTCACGCCAGATAGTGAAAAATAATTTGAATATCAAACAATGATTCACATAATGAGAAGAATCACTATGATATTAATATTTCTAATTGTTTACTCAGCATTTGTTTCTTCGACGGAACAGGGACCAAAAGGAACGGGCAGTTCATTACATTTACATTACAAAGGAATTTGGGCCAATTTCACGAGATAAATATACTGAAGTGAAATATTGTTACACCGTCGGTTTGGCTAACGTTACAAAGAACCTCATCTGATACTGTGGTAAAATCATAAATCGTATTTTTTTAAATGTCCAATGTGTTTTTCTTCAATTCATAATTTAATTTGATATTTTCTATTAGTATCAAAGACGTACCCTAATAAGATAAGACAAAAATTATTCCTATTTCCGAGATTTGCATACTTATGATTTGTTGAGAAGTTATGAGGAAATAGTTTTTTATATTAAAGATGGGTTTGCTCTTGACCACAATCTTGTCTGAGGACAGAGATGAGGTCTACGATAAACAAACATACATTAATAGATAACCATACTACTTATATACCGGTCAAATCATATCTAACTCCTTTTCGCTTTGCCATAGTCAGGTAATTATAGATAAATGAATTCTAAAGCTATTTGCTATATCATTATTTGACTCAATACCACTAGGAAAGGTCAATATTTTCTTAAATAATAAATGTGATCACGGTCCTTATTGTCCACGGAGTTCCCACATAGACATTTCCACCCGTAGTTGTCTATTGTTTTGTTAAAACTAGTGATTTTCCTCCTCTGAGATTTACAAATAATATTGTTTACTTTTATTTAACTTGCAATGTTTGTTCGTTTGTTTATCATTGGTTTGTTAGTGCGTTTCAAAATAAATCTTAAGCTGAATAGAGAAATAATACTGCCACGTTAACACGCCAGTCGGCAGCACTAGCGTAAGGAGTAAACAGCAATGTTGTTTACTTATAAATTCCTTGGTAAACAGAGTACACTGACAATGACAAGTCTTTTTTAACTTGATTATTTTCGAAAAATAACAATTAGGTACAATTTTATGCATCCTAAAAACCACGTAGTTGGCTTGTCTGGATGACACATACTTAATCTACGTTCGATTTATATTATGTTAGTACTTAACTACGTGCTTATATCTAAAGTTATTAGTCTGCATGACAATCCTAACTAATATTATAAATGCGAAAGTGAGTTTGTTTGTTTGTTACTTCTTCATCATCAGTTGAACCAATCTTCCTGAAATTTCGCATACACATAGATAGAAGTACTGAGAAGGACATAGGGTACCTTTCATCCACGGAAAAAGCACTGTTCCCATGGGAAATTCACGCGGGCGAAGCCGCGGGCATAATCTAGTCTAGAATAAATTTAAAAACTACTCGAAAGTCTTTCTGTGTAACTAACACGGGCTGATCTTATTCAAGTAAGTACTTTTATGCTGGTTTAGGAGCGAAAAAATTTGCCGGATTTGGTTTTAAACTGGGAATTCTTGTCATAGGCGATGGTCTAGCAACCTGTCACTATACCTGAATCTCTTTTCCGCCAATAAGTGCACTATTATCATATCATGAGACTCATAGTCAAAGTCAAAGTAATTTTTTTTTATTGAAACTTGGCCTTCAAAGAAGGCTCTTTTTCACGTCGATAACTAAATATTTAATCATAATATATTATGTCTCAAAGCTACAAACTACTAGCATTTCGGAACGACCACTGCTGAGAAGAAATGCCGAAAGAAACTCATGAAACAGTCTTGGTCGCCTAACATGCCATAGACCACATGATAACATGACTCTTGGTTCTATCTACCCCGTAAGAGATAAAGACGTGAGTCCGATAAATACAAACACAGAAACGATCACACAAGATCAGAAGACACATCTATGAAAACAAGAGCAAATATTTTTCGCAGGGAATCGAACCCAGGGCTTTTAGATGGTGGACGGGCATGGAGACCACTAAGCTACGGAGGTCGTTAAATATTTTGTTTTAACAATAACAATAGCGTATATTCCAAATTGCCCTCATCAACTATACTCAAAACGTATTCACCGGTAGCGGAGACACATTTGGCATACAAAGTCCACCATTTTACGGTTGTTGGCTAGCAGACTGTTCCAATTGGTCGAGTTGTGTTGTCTAAGCTCGCTACATCGTAGACCTCATCTCTGTCCTCGGGTAAGATTGTGGTCAAGAGCAAACCCATCTTTAATAAAAAAGAAAAAAGTCCTCTCAACTTAGTAATCCTACTTGCTACTTGTATTATAAATTATTATTATTATTTATTTATTTCACTTTATACAGCGTGTCATTACAGGCTTAACCTACTCCAACATCGCTAAAAACATAAAGAAAAATTATAAATTTGATACACATAATAATGCCTTGTCTGTGAATTTCTCCAACGAACAGTGGAATATGTCTACATCACCTTCCTGACATATGGAATTCAACATATTTAGAGCTCTGGCCACGGGAGACAACCGATACAATTTAGTACGCGAGGAAGGTGCACTAAACAAAGGCGGTTTACGCCTCCTAAATATGAATTCATCCGGCACTGATAGTGACAAATTTTTTTTCTAAAGTATCGGACTATTGACGGTAATACCCGTGAAGACTGTAAAAATATATTTTAAAAGTGATACATTACGTATCACTTCTAAACTAAAACTAAACTACTAACTAATGAGAAAGTTTGGATGTGTTTTAAAGTATTGTTCGCAAAATCTTCTTTAAATGACATGATGATGATGATGATCATGACAGCTACACGGGTGGAATAACAGAGGCGGAGATCGATTTTACACTTCGTAGTAATAGTGATGTTACTTGCCTCTCTAGGAGTCCACTGTAAAACACAGATCTAGCCACGTGTGAACACAGTCACAGGAAAACCCTAATCTTTTATTATTACGTCAAGCATCAAGATTACATCGTATGGGGTTTATGCTAATTTTGATACATTCGGTACAAAAAATCTATTTGTAACAAATATTTACAACTAGCTTTTGCCCGCGGCTTCGCCCGCGTGAATTTCCCACGGGAACAGTGCTTTTTCCCGGGATAAAAAGTAGCCTATGTGCTATTCCAGGTCATTATCTACCTCTGTACCAAATTTCATCGAAATCCGTCCAGTAGATTTTGCGTGATTGAGTAACAAACATCCTCACAAACTCACAAATTCACAAATTCACAAATTCACAAACTCACAAACTCACATCCAAACATTCGCATTTATAATATTAGTATGGATGTTATTACTCCCATTAAAGTTTGGAACTATGTGTATGTTTGTTACTTAATCACAAAAATCTAGTGGACGGATTTCAATGAAGTAAAGATGAAGAAAAAGAACCTGGAACCTGATTCCGATATTACATATATATTATCACGCCTTTTTCCCGTGGGGGTAGGCAGAGACTAGCGATTTCCACCTGCTACGATCCTTACAGATCTCTCATGCTTCCTCTGCACTCATCACTCTTCATCATCCGATATTAGAGAGCTCATTTTGAACAAACGAAACAAAGTCTTTAGCTCTGCTTAAAGTATTATATTGTTATAATTATCGGGTCACCTGATGGTAAGTAATCACCGCAGCCCATGGACAACCACAACACTAGGGGTATCGCAGGAGTGTTGCTAGCCTTTTAAAAAGACGTAGGCTCGTTTTTTGAAGGTTCCAATGTCGTATATTAGTAGGTAGGTATAGTTAAATATATTGTGCTAAATATCAATAAAAAAAGAATCCTGGATCCTGGAAACAACATATTATTTTGTGAACAGCGTGCAGACAAAAGGAGAATCAATATAGAAAGATGTTAATACCAACCAGAGGCGGGAGTAACCAGATATTTGGGTTGTAAAAGTTTAGCACACGCTCGAATCGTTAGTGGACGTAAAATAAAAAGAGCATAGGGTCGACATTTTAAAGGTATTCATAACTTTATGTTTAAAAAAATAGATAGGTACTCAAATACAGTCAAAATATTGGATTGCTAAGTGGAAATTGGCATGTGCAGTTGAAAAAGTGATAGCGACTGCTTGGACACATATAGACTCATTCAAATGATTGTCAATCAACAACCACGTGCCCATAATGGCTGACATTTTGGTGTCTACCTGTGAAAAGACCCACAGTCAGTGGCTTTTATTAAAAAGTGTTGCCATTTTCACGTTTGTTACAATAAAACACAGATTTTATCACCAGTGTGACAGATGTAGAATATTCTGGGAGTACAGCTTTACTTATGACGTTTTCCTTCAACGGAATCAAGTTGCTTGGGATGCTCGGCAGATGTAAAACATCTGGGCATCGATGGTATGATGTTCAAACCATTTTCCGTCACGGCATTCGAGTTGATTTTACTGCCAAGCCGCGCCAACAGATGTATTCACATCAATAAGCAAAGAAAGTCGATCGGATCCAACGTTGGGCTGTAATATACATACAAGCAACTTAAAAATATATGCAGCATTGGAGTTTGTTGCGCTGCCACCTCTCCACTTGCGCTTTGGAGGCAGTAGTAACCTTAACTTTAAGTAATTTTCTACTAATAAAAAAAAAAACCAAAACAACTAACTAATCTAGCTTATTAAGTATATGACGATTTAAAAGTGCTATATTTAGCAATTGAATCTTGAATCTATACTTTGTATTTGCCTAGATGAGTGACCATTCCGTAATATCTTTATTTGTAGCGTCGCGCGCGAGTTCTGTGTTACGATTTTCCAATATCAAGTTACTCTAACATGTTATTTAAATGAAAATGACAGGAACACCTTTTGTGACACTGATATGAGAAACAAGTATTTTTGGAACGACTTTGATATTTCACTTGGGTTGAGGCGTCTACTATATACTCTACGAAAGTTTATTTATACATTACTCACTTCTGCCCGCGACTTCGCTCGCGTGAATTTCTCACGGGAACAGTGTTTTTTCCCGAGATGAGAAAGGCACCCTATGTCCTTCTCAGTACTTACGTCTATGTGTCGAAATTTTAGGAAGATTGGTTCAGCAGATAAAGCGTGAAGTGGTAACAAACAAATAAACAAACAAACTCACTATCGCTTTTATAACATCCACACTCTCTCTCTCTCTCTCTCTAAGCCGAAAGACGTCAACTGCTGGACAAATGCCTCCCCCAAGGATTTCCACAACGACCGGTCCTATACCAAAGAAAAAATATGCCTATCTACACCGAAATATGAATTTTATTTATTATTATTATTTACTATGTGGGGACGCCAGCGCGAGCACCAGACGGGTGATCAGTCCACTTATGCTGGGACCATTTCACCCAATTCCCCGAGAAATATGAATTTTTAGTAATTAGAAGAACTGTAAAATGTGGGAATAATTGCCTTAACGATTTTAAATTAAATATAATTTATGGAGCCAAATAAAAATGGATTAGATTAATGTTGTAATCTGTAAAGCCTTTTTAAATATACAAACGTATCCACGGGTAACACACAGTAAGTCGAGTAGGCACTAGCTATATGCAAAGTTGCAAACTGGTAAGTTGAAGGCTGCCGAGTGCATGCCAACGCATAAGTTTGTAGACAAGTTACATGTATCTTATGAGTATATCTTTTTTGAAATTAGGGTTAAATATCTACTTAGTATTAGTTTTTTTTTTAACTTATTTTAGTTAGTTATAAAAAGGCACTTAAAATAATGTTTAGGACATTAATCTTAGAAAATGTATCACAAAAAATATGTAAAGCAGCCTTCATGCACATTATTTGTTTTATATACGGAACCTTCTTTCCCTTTTTTACCACTACTGTGATCGCAAGTTCACACAACCACAATATAACTTTTTATCATGTTTTTTCCGAGCACATTCAAGGTATCATATCATCACTTCTGTGTATCTTCCCAAGGCTACCTCGGAAACTACCGGTGTTGGTTTATCTGTTCAGAGAAATATCTCGTCTTCACGAGGTCAGAAGACAAAACCACAGATTTCCTAGTAAAAACATAAAAGTGTCAAAGACGATTTTGTTTGTCGCCGCCTTTCTTGAAATTATACTAGCGCCCCGACCCGGCTTCGAACAGGAGGTACACGCACAAATTGTAGCCTATGTCACTCAGGCATAATGTAGCTTTCTATTGGTGAAAGAATTTTTGAAATCGGTTCAGTAGTTCTGAAGATTACCCATACAAACAAACTCACAAACTTACAAACACTCCCTCTATATAATACTAGCTTTCGCCCGCGGCTTCGCCCGCGTGAATTTCCCACGGTAACAGTGCTTTTTCCCGGGATGAAAGGTACCCTATGTCCTTCTCCGTACTTCCAGCTATGTGTATGCGAAATTTCAGGAATATTGGTTCAGTAGATAAAGCGTGAAGAGGTAACAAACAAACAAACTCACTTTCGCATTTATAATATTAGTTAGGATTCATATGAAGAGCTCAGTCAGATACACACGAACTTGGAATTTTAGGAAACTTACTGTTCCCAAAAATTCCACCTTATGCGAGTAATGGGGGCGTTTTTTACTCTCTTAAAAATGATGACTTCACAGTCCATTGTCCTCCTTAATATACAGGATGTTATATTCATTATAAGGTAGTATAATATGACTTGTTTACGGCCTGACGTCACAAACTACGTCAGCGCGTTTCATACATATTCATCAAAAATTAACTGAGTATGTAACTGGCTATACGCTGGTCAATAAATAGATTGTTGTGTTTTTGTTAAAGAGCAACTTTAAGTTATTTTTAGTTTAGTCCGCGGAAACGCGGAATTTAGTATTGTTAAATAAATATCCATGTTGGCCTGGGAGCGAAGAAAAAACATAGAATGTGCCGCAGCTGCTTCCCGCGCAGATTGTAAAAGTCAATCGAGGGAAAGGGCCTTAAACTGGGGATTCCACCACTCATAGGCGATGGGCTAGCAACCTGTCACTATATCTAAATCTAGAGAGCCCACTATTGAGCTAAGCGTGGCCTTCGGGTCTCACAACTATTGGCTCAGTCTACCCCGTAAGGGATAAAGACGTGATTTTATGAATGTATGTCAATAAATATCTCAGGTTGTAAGCGTCGTCAGGTGCATCCTGCATCTATACTCGCATTAGTAACAAACTACCGCGCCAACTTATTGGTAAAATCTAAAAGCGCGCTTTCTCGGTTTCCTGTTACGCTGTGGCTGTTGCAGATTGCACGAAATCGAAAAAATAAATGTAACACATCCAAAATATGTCAACTTTAGGCGCCATCATTAAAATATAGCTAAACTCATTAGTAATTAATTACCTATATTAGCTACCATTAACAATACTTTACTAACGTTAAGACTGGCTTAGTTATGCAACTCAGAACAGAACTATATAGTTCAACCCGTTATAATTATAGATTTAAGTATAAATAGACACCATTTATAATTATAAAAATCCTTCAAACCATAAAGTAGCTAGCATAGCTTTATGTTCAACCCGTCTAGCGTTTCTTTCAAGCAGGACGGACGGACGAGTTCTCCTAATTAGGAGTCCTGCACTATTAACTTATTAGATAAGCGCTAGCTTTTGCCCGTGGCTTCGCCCGCGTGAATTTCCCACGGGCACTGTGGTTTATACCGGGATGAAAGGCATCCTATGTCCTTCTCAGTACCTTTATATTTAAACTTTCGTGAAAGCTTGTTTGAAAGGATGAGTTAATCTTTCACGCCGAAACTACTGGACTGGACGGACGGCTTTCCAATGACCAAACCTGGCAACAGAGGGCACTTTACCCAGAGTCCAGGGGCGCAGCTAGTAATTGATATTATAATTTCATCTAGAACAATTCAAAACAGGAGGACAATAAGATTTCAAAACAGGGTATACACAAAATAGTAAAAAGAGAATTCATAGAGACTTACATTTTATTTTAAACTAGACTTTTTAATCTATTCTATGTACAATTTGTCTAATTCACATCTAAATACTAAATATCTTACATGTGGTGCTTATACTTATTGTAACTGGTATAATTCTTAAAAAAATAGTTTTGTGATTTCATCCAATAATATAATTTGTTTAAAAATTATATCATTGAGTCGAATATTACAGTCGAAACAGTATTTAGGTATACCACTATGTTTTGTAAGTTAAATGTGCGAGGAATATACCTATCGTCAAAATAAGCAAATAAAAAACAAAACGCCTAAAAAACAAAAAATAAATAAATTAAAAAATAGGTATTTAGTATTTAGCATAATAAGTAAAAATGTATTAAAAGTAACTAGAACATAATATTGTTTCAACTTTGTGTCTAACTTTTCAAATAATTCTAGCCGTATTGCACAAACTACTCGATTAAGCTAATTTGCCTAATTAAGTAAACCCTGTTCAAGTATAAATTAAGTATTGTTCACTCAACATTACAAGCGGTTTTTTGTTCTGTACTTTTCCATTTGTTTATGGTTGCTATGAAATGACTCATTAGGTCACTACAATGTTTTGATTTCTCATTATATACAAGTCTGACTTGTTTGATGGGATATCAACGAAGAGATGAAACGGCTGAACGTAGAAACTTGAAAAAAATCTGACACCATATTATATTACTAGCTTTCGCCCGCGGCTTCGCCCGCGTGAATTTCCCACGGGAACAGTGCTTTTTCCCGGGATGAAAGGTACCCTATGTCCTTCTCCGTACTTCCAAATATGTGTATGCAAAATTTCAGGAAGATTTGTTCAGTAGATAAAGCGTGAAGAGGTAACAAACAAATAAACAAACTCACTTTCGCATTTATAATATTAGTTAGGATTATATTATACCACAAAAAATAATATTGATTCACAAACCACCTAATCAAATTTTGGCTTACAAATTTTGCTTAAAGGAACTTAGTACTTGGACACCTTTTCCTCCAAAAATTTCTCACGGAAATGCAATTTTTCTATAAATTTAGCTTTCAATAAAGTTCAAGTTTGGTCAATAGTGAATTTAGCTATAGAATGATTTACTATTTACCAAAAATATAGGTAATTTACTCTAACATATCACACTAACGTGTACCGTGGCATATCAATTAGTATAGACTTAGAAATATAAACTTGCCAATTCAAATATCACAGGTCACTGATTGTGTTAGTTTCCTCTTTACAAGTCAAATAAATCTACAATTCTACACTAAACAGTTAAACACTTCAGTCACATATTCATTTGTTCAAATGTTTCTTTCCAGACTTTTGAAAATTGTCACCACAAATTCACTTAATTATTTGTCTTCATCTTTCTCTACACACATATCAGTCCCTTTTATCCTAATTTTCCCTGTAGGACAGACACCGCCGTCGAATGCAGCTCTGTTGTCCAAGTCTGTTCCCGTTGACGGCGCTACAGTAGTGGTGCTCCAAACCCACTTCTCATCAGTGTCTTCAGAAGCATTTCTTGCCCTCGCATCTCCTTTTAATTCATTCTCTATAGTCCTTCCCTCGTAAGGTGTGGGAGTCACGTCGTTAACCTTAGGAAAACTCTTAGAACGTGTACTATTTAGATTAGTTTTTGGGGCTTGATTGAATCTGTTGTCTAAATTGTCTGTGTTTACGTTATCACTGAGTTCAGGATTTTTTGTTAAATCTTTCTCGTTTCTGAACATATGCGGGTTATAGGGTATGCGGGTTATAGGCGGAAGGGTATACGCCTTATGATTTCTATGATCATCATTTTCACCAAAATCGTCTGAACTTCTGTCGTGATTCTGTTTTTCTTTCGGGATACCTTTTTCAACTGTGTCTACATTTTGAGGGCCGAAATTATGAAAATATTTAGGTTCATCTTCAAATATTGGTCCTCTAATATTCCCATCATTTGGCGATTCAAAATATCTAGGAACATCTTCAAGATTTCTTCTATTGTTCTCATGGATGTGATCATGTCCGTGCCCATCAAAATTAGGTTTTTCTTGATTCGCATCTCCGTTACCTAGGGACACGATATCGAATAGAAAGTATCGATACTTTACTCATGAGTAGTATCGAAAAAAAAGTATCATACTCGTATAAGTATCGAAACAAAAGTATCGATACCTTAGGGTATCGAGTACTTTTTCTTATATTTTTTTTTATTTGAATTAAATAAACAAAAACATTAAATATATGACAAATCAGCATAAATTTCTTCAAACAACATTATAAACCACAGATTGACGACTGATTCCGCACCGCGGAATTCGTATATGTACGTCACACTCACTCCTTAGAGCAGTTGATAAGTATCTCTCGCTCGAAATTGCGGTGCGAGCGAATCGCGAATTCGCCTAGGTTTGAGAGCCTAAGAGTTAGCGCACACGTAGCTGCAAAATGCTTGCGCAGCGCAGTGTGTGTAATATTTTAAAAAAGAACCTTGTGTACGATCAATACAATATTCAGAATCGATACAATGCTGTAATTGCTCTCGTTACTAAGTTTGCAACCTACTCTGAACTTGAGAGCCACAAAGTTATACGTACGTTATGGATATAATACTACAATAAGAATTTCGGCAGACAGCCAATTATGTATGTACACATAGTGCAGGTAGGTACCTACCTAAATTCTACACAAAGATTTTTTTTTTATAATTCTAACACATTACATTACACATATTGTGTTGCACAGCCAGTTGGCGAACCTAATAAATAAAAAATAAAAAAAATATTCGATACGATATCTCTGAAAAAGTACTCATTGAGTAAAAGTATCGAATACAAAGTATCGAGTACAAAAGTATCGGTATCGAAAGGAAAAGTACTCGATACCACAAAGTATCGATACTTTTTTCGTGTCCCTACCGTTACCTTGGCTTCTGATGACGCCGGTACCATGTGATTCATGACTCGGCCGGTGTGGCGTGAGTCTCGGGAAAGCCGTTGGAGCTGGCACTGAGTAAGGAGCATCGTCATCCGGTATATGTCTCGCGGTAGCGGCCGCGATGAGAGACACAATAATTAGATTCAAGTGCATGGTGAATCAATGTTGATTTTTACGTGCGCGCGCGCCGACAGTCGCTTCAACACTGGTTTTGTCTTGAATAAGGTTCATTTTATTCAAGTTTCGCTAATGGAAGGACTCGTTATTTAATGTTTTATTTATGTTGTTATCACACGATATGCAGGTATTCTATTTAAAGTGTAGCATTTGGTTTTTTGCTTGTTTTAATTTGTTTACTTCCTAAGTTAATTAGACAAGATCGTCCGCTATAAGTTCTACTTCATGAAAGAGGTCTTTATGTAATAACTATAGCAGGAGCGCATTACCGTGACACTTGCAAGCCCCTATTTAAAAAACTAAACATTTTACCACTTCCATGTCTGTATATCTATGAAACTTGTGTGTTTGTAGTTAAATACTCATATTTATTTACAAAAAATAGTGATATACCAGGCAGTAGAACAAGACATGGACATAGATTGCTGGCACCCGTACAAAATTTATGCATTTTTCAAAACAATGCATATATCATGGCCATCCGAATTTATAATAAATTGCCTCGTAGATTTGCGGAATGTAATTTACGGCATTTTAAGAAGGAACTCTTTGACTTGTTGTCTGCGAAGGGATATTACACAGTTGACGAATATTTGAATGATAATACCTTGACATGAATTATGAATTATTTTTACTACTATCTGAAACACTTACAATTTATTTTTATAATTTAAATATTATTGACTGAATTGT
Organism: Ephestia elutella; assembly: GCA_018467065.1. Taxonomy (NCBI): domain Eukaryota; kingdom Metazoa; phylum Arthropoda; class Insecta; order Lepidoptera; family Pyralidae; genus Ephestia; species Ephestia elutella. Next base: position 673,578 of record CM031583.1, read on the forward strand.
ATTTAATTATCATTTATTATTTCAATTGAATGGTGTCAAACTTAAATCTATAATTTAATTAATCCTTTTGTTAACAAAGCTATATTTACACGCCTACATGGCAGAATATGTATGGTTTACTTTAAGCAATCATGTTTGTCATCGTATGTACCCGTATTCGTAAATAAAGATTTCTATTTCTATTTCTAACTATTTCGCTTAGTTTTATTTCATTTTGAGTTTGAGCGCTCTTAATAAAAAATGTTTAATTCAATAAAACAAAACTAAATAGTGGAAATGCACGAAATAAAAGTTTCAAAATACAATGAAGCAATATTTAAAGTATTTATTTCTGAGACACCAAGTTTAATTCTAAACAAATAACTATATCTGCTTATATTAGTCATAATCATTGATAACACATTTACCATTGAGCCGCACATATCCCCTTGGGCAGCGCCTGGCTTGACCAAACTTGTCTTGTCTTTTCCCAGCTAAGAAATATCCTGTAAGGGGCATTAGCCCTTTATGTATAATAGGGTTCCTTATAAACGGATTGCTGTTGAAATAGTACGAGTAGCCGCACACAGCAGTCAATGTCAGAAAAATACTAAGGAGTTTCAAAACTAAAATCATCTTGTCTCTAACGTGAGGAAATCAAAATGGTTGTGTAAAGGAATACAGGTACCTATTTATGTGAAAGATTGTCATGGATGAGTAAAAATGCAATTTATTTTTAATGTAAATAAGTGATAAGAAATAAATTAAATAATATATTAAAAGAAACTATTATTTTGAGCTGTTCCAGTGTCTGTCTGTCTATACTGTAATTAAATCTTTCAAGTTAAATTTATTCTGCTTCCATCTGTCCTACAGACAATTTCCCTGGGTGTACATCAGGTCATACATATTGTTGTGGACTCAGAATCGGCTGTCAAGAAGGCAGGAAGGAATACCTCAGTAGGAAACTGCACTGATAAAATGTTTTGACATGCGTTTCATACGCCAAGATCTTGACGACAATAAATGCTTGTGGCTAAAATTGTGATTTTTTTATAAAAACCATATTTATACTAAGACCTTGTAATCTAGCTTGCCTCGCTGTATGATATACATCCATGTTTATACAGTAGTTATAGGGAAACGAATACTTAGTTATTTAAGAAAACAAGTAAAGTGATACAACTTTCCACCTTGACACACTTTTCAGTTCCCGGAACCAACAAATCTAGTTTCCTGTCAAATAGAACTCACATTTACATAAAGATCTCTTGTCTAGCATCTGTTAATACAATAGAAATGGCATCTTCTGTATTTTATTAGACAACTAGCTTTTGCTCGCGACTTTGTTCTCGTGTGACTTTCAGGAAATCCTCTCTTAGAGCTCTTCTATACTCTCTTGTTCCCGTACGAATTTCAGGAAATCCTTTCTTAGAGCTACCCTACACTCTCTATAAGTGCCAAATTTTAGCTTCCTACGCTCAGTCAGTTGTTTCGGCTGTGCATTGTCTGTCAGGCTAGAGTGTGGGCTAGAGCAAATACTATTACATTATTATTACATTATTCATTCAGTAATGGAAGAATTTTATAATATAATAATATTGAATATTGATGATGCATATCGCTGACTATGAGTGTTCAACAATAACATATATAGTGCTAAACATTACAAATATCCCTCTTTTAAGATTGGACACAGGGCGGGCGCTTAATAGAAACGGGGCGTCAAATATACCTACTACTACTGTTTGTAATAAAAATTGTTGATGCTTATAAACTCTGTGCACTGTCGCATGGTAGCAGCGCCGTGTATAGCTGGCTTTACGTATAGCCATTGCGTTTGCCTCCTGGCAACATTGCGCAGACGGCTTCCGGCCGTCGACATTCAGTCGTCCCTTGTACTGCGCGCGCGAGGCCGTGTCGCGTATAGTAACGGCCGGGTTCTCGGCCACCATCTTGCATGGTTCGTTTGTAGCCGCTTGGCGTGGCGTGTGAATTTTATTGTAATCATCGTTTGTATTGTACTTCATCGTTGTTAAATAACTATTAAGGTTGTGTTTGTGCAAAAAGCCTTTATTTTGACTGTTTGTTGTGAACGACGTGACCTGTGGCTGCCTGGGGACGCCGAATCCGTCGCCGAGTGGAACTGTTGGAAGAAAGCAAGGTATTTTTTCTGGGGATTGAGATCTCATGGGGTAGGTTGGGTGATTTAGGGACCAACCACCACCTCCTCCGAAGACACCCCAACTTGGATCGAAAGAAAAGTCAACTTGGTGAGTTGAAGATTAAATTTATAGTTTTTAGTTTAGTTAATTTATAGGTTAGGTTATTATATAGGGCCCTGTAGCTCCCTTTATAAGCTATAGTGGTAGCAGGCTGCGTATAGGTTAGGTTTTAGGCTCTAGTCGGACAGACGTAGTGTCGTGTCAGGTTCTTACCGTTATTTCGATTTACCGCCATTTTAAGATCCGGTCTGTTTTTAAGACCCGGTCTTTTCCGGTACAGAATCTTCCCGCCACTTCGTTTGTCCCGGATTCGTAGAGAGCGTAGTTTATCTACCCTCTATTTGTTCGTTTGTAAAAGGTAATTATTGGTAAAAATTACTAGATTTTTCTTAGTTTGTTTGTATAAGAATATTTGTAACCTTTTTGTATTTGTTTGCGGTTTGTACCGTGCGTTCCGGGTTTGTGCCATTCTCATACCTACCGCGGTTCTTCGTGTAGTTGTTTGATTTGTTGTTTTTTATTTACCTTTTGTTATTTTTTGTTTGTGACTTGACGCGATGGCGAAGGTCCCCAATGCTAAGGCGACACTCGCCAACGAATTGAGATGGTTTGTGACGGCCGGTGGACTCCTGTCCCGGAAGGACAGGGAGGCCGCTATACTGGAAAGAGCGGATCAGCTCCGCTCACGATTGAACAACGCGGAAGCGGCCATGGCGGCGCTTACCGAAGCCGACCTTACCCCGGAGGTCTACGCAGGTCACGTGGCGGACCTGGACCAGATCCTGAGTCTGCACGATGACATCGTGGAGGCGGCGGCCGCAATAAGGGCGAGACAGGCTGGCGGACCAGCCCCTCGCACACCTGTTAGACAGGAAGGACCAGCGGTTACTGGTCGGCTCCCCACCCTTCAGCTGTCCCACTTTGGGGGTAGGATGGAGGAGTGGGTAGCATATAAAAATATGTTTGAGTCCCTGGTCGTAGCACGACAGGATTTGTCGAAGGCCCAGAAGATGGCCTACCTCCTCTCCACTCTTGAGGATGAAGCGCGGTCGCTCATCCAGCACCTCCGGGTGGAGGACGACCAGTACGATACGGCTTGGGAGTTATTGAACTCCCCGCTACCAAAACTTACGTTTGTTAGCGGATGCGCACGCCGCACAGTTGATGGCCCTGCCCAAGGTGGCCAACAGGGCACAGTTGCGCCTGCAGTTGCTCACGCCCGTTACAGTGGCCTGTAACGCGCTCCGCACACTGGGGCTGCCGGTGGACCAATGGTCTTTTTTGCTGGTGCACATTGTATTGGGCAAATTACCCAATGACATCCGCTCGCGATTTGAGCGCGAGAATGCGGAACGGGATAGCACCACCCTACCAACATTCACTGACTTGGTGAAGTTTTTGGAGTTTGAGGCACGGGCTGCTGAGAATACCATGACGGACTCAGCGCCATCCAGAGCGCCTGAACGTAGGCCCTTGGAACCCTCATGGCGAGGGAAGCCCCAACAGTGACGGCAACCGCCACCGCGTGGAGCTGGTGTGCGGGTTGCACACACGGAAGCAGTCGCGAGGGACGCGGACTGCCTGCAATGTGGCCGGATGGGCCACAGCCTGCTACAATGCAGGGACTGGCAGAGACTGCCAGTACAAGATCGGCGCCGCATGGCAAAGCGGCATGAACTTTGCTTTTATTGTTTGGGCGGTCACTATGCACGTGACTGTCCCAGTGCCATACCATGCAGTGCATGCCGTGGGCTGCACCACGTGATGCTCTGCATGAACCGGAACGGGGATGGCCCCCGGTTGTTGAGGCAGGGGTCCCCTATGGGCGGGGCGCTCCTGCGCGAAGCCCTCCACCATCGGACGGAGGACGCGGCTTCGCTCGTCGCACCCCCCTCGGGAGGGGGTCGCGTACCTGCGCGGGTCTTGGCGGACCGGGACCACGCGCCCCAAGGTCATGGCCAGTATGTAGCTGGCCAGGCCCCGGATAGGGCCCCCATGGGCGGGGGCCCTAGATCGGACGTGAGAGTGGGGACACCCCCCTCCACGCGGGTTACCAATACCCAACACATGCAGCCGCAGCGGTTTTCTCCGCCGCTGCACGAGTACCCACGGCTGGAGTACCACCCGCCGTACTATAGGTATGGCCGGGCCGCGGGTTATGCCCCCCCTCAGATGGGGATGTGCACTCGCCCGCCATATTATCCGGGTCAGTGGCGCGCCCCTGGTTTGGAGAGAGTGGGGAGCCCGTAACTAGCTTGCTCCCTTGCTGGGACAGAGCCGCGGACGGTTCTGCTCCCCACCGCGGTGGTCCGCGTATGGGGTCGTGGGGGGGAAGCCATTAATTTGAGAGCTCTGTTGGACTCAGGGGCTCAAAGCAGTTTGGTTACCACTCGAGTGGCACACCAGTTAGGTTTAGTCGTGGAAGACTCGCCTGTGCCACTTCTTGGAGTTGGTGGCATACAAGTGAAGTGTCTGACGGGCCAGACACTTGTCACCTTTTCTTCGCTGAAGTCCTCCACAATGAGGATCACGACTTCGGCTATGGTAATGGATACCATTGCGGGTTGGCCCCCCTCGACAGACATACCGCCGGGTGTGTTGTCTTTGGTTTCGGGTCTGGATTTGGCCGACCCCTTTGTCTTTCATCCCGGCCCAGTAGACTTGCTCCTGGGCTCGGACGTATTGGGTTGGATTTTGTTGGGTACCCAGAAAGCTCTGGGTTCGTCTTCACTGATGGCAGTGTCTACTATCTTTGGTTTCGCCCTGATGGGCCCTGTGTTTGATAATAGCACCGTGGAGGAGACACCGGTCGTCGCATCTGCGTCCTTGGCCAAGATCATGCAAAGGTTTTGGGAGGTGGAGGAGCCACCTATGAGTTCCAGGATGGATCCGGAACACGCTGAGTGCGAAGCCCTTTTTCGATCGACCACGGAGAGGTTGCCCTCCGGTCGGTTTGTAACTAGGTTACCTTTTGTTGCCTCTCGTCCTAGCCTAGGGCAAAGTAGGGCGCTTGCGGAGAAACGACTGCTGTCCATGGAGCGACGTATGCAGCGTGACCACGTACTTCGCGATAAATATATTGAATTTATGCGCGAGTACGAGGATTTGGGTCACATGTCTCCGGCTCGAGTTGATTGGAGCTCAACTGAGCATTATTTTTTGCCCCACCACGCGGTGGTGAAGGCCTCAACAGGCAAATTGAGGACCGTCTTCGATGGGTCCGCACCCACTTCGAACGGGGTTTCGTTGAATCTGTGTTTGCATTCGGGTCCCAAATTGCATAGGGACATAATTGACATCATCTTGAACTTTAGAAGACATCAAGTGGTTTTTGGTGCGGACATCCGGATGATGTTCCGCCAGACAGTCATACATCCTGAGGACAGGCGATTCCAGTTGATACTCTGGCGTGAGCGCCCTGAGGATGAACTCAACACAAACACGTATGGTTTGAAATCTAGTCCCTATATCGCCATCAGATCATTGCTTGAATTGGCAGAGCGGGAACGGATCCGCTTTCCCCGTGGGGCTTCCGTGCTGTCACGTGACTTGTATGTCGATGACGTGTGCACCGGAGCCCAAAGTATTGAGGAGGCCCTCCTACTGCGGGATGAATTGATCGAAATATTGAAGACAGGTGGCTACGAGCTACGTAAGTGGTTGTCCAATGAGCCTAGAGTTCTAGAAGGGATCCCGGAGGATCACCAACAGAACCCTCACCTGTTTGAGGATGTGGATGATCCCAACAGGATAGCGGTGCTGGGCATGCAGTACCAGCCGCTAACCGATATTTTCACATTCCAAGTGGACTTGGAAATACCAAAAGTCTGGACTAAGAGAACGGTGTTGTCCGTAATAGCTCGTATGTTTGATCCAAGCGGTTGGATCAGTCCAGTGATATTCTCTGCGAAGTGTCTTCTTCAGAGACTTTGGACTTTGGGCGTCTCGTGGGACGAGCCGCTGTTTGGCTCTCCATTGGATGATTGGCTCGAGTTGTTTTCATCGATTAAGGAAGTCAATCGGATTGCCTTGCCTCGTCGAATATTGCCCCCGGGAAATGTCGAGCCAGCCTGCATGGCTTTTGTGACGCGTCGGAGCGAGGCTACGCCGCGTCAGTCTATATGCGGACAGTTGACGCCGATGGCCGGGTCAATGTCTCGCTTTTGTTAGGGAAGAGCAAGGTCGCCCCCATCAGGACTAGGCTGACTATTCCCAAGCTTGAGTTGAGTGGAGCTCACCTTCTCTCTAAATTGTTGCATCACGTTGCATGTGAGCTGGCGGCCACGGTCGAGATACGGGACATCTTCGCCTGGTCGGATAGCCAGGTCGCGCTTGCATGGTTGCGCGCGGCCCCACATACCTTGGAGGTTTTTGTGGGAAATCGGGTTTCCCAAATCCAGAATATCGGAATTGATATAACATGGAGACATGTGCCGGGAGAGCTTAACCCAGCGGACTGTGCTTCCCGAGGTTGTACGGCACCAGAATTGGTGTCACACCCGCTCTGGTGGGGTCCAGAGTGGCTGATGGGATCAGAAACTTCTTGGCCTGTCTGTCAGACAGATGTTACTTCTTTGAGTTTGACTGGGCTCCGTGTACATGCTGTAGTCGCTGAGACGACGTCGAAGCCGGATTGGCTACTTGCTCGGTATAGCAGTTTGGATAAGCTTCTGGGTGTTACCAGTTGGATTAAGCGTTTCATACATAATTGTAGAAACCCACAGGCAAAGCGGTTGGAGCCGATTGCAGGTGCAGAAGAGCGCCGGAGCGCATTGTTGCATTGGGTCCGTGTCGTGCAGACCGGACGGTTTGAGTCGGAGCTTCGTATTTTGCGCGACGGACGCGCTAAGTTGAAGGGCGCGGTCGCTCGTTTGAACCCGTACATCGACTCGGATGGGCTTCTTCGGGTTGGAGGCAGGCTCCGGAAGGCGGATCTTCCATATGAGACTCGCCATCCTCTGTTTTTGCCCAAGGGCGGACCCTTGGTGCAGCTTTTGGTGTCTGATCGACACATTCGTAACGCCCATGCTGGGTGCAATGCTTTGTTGGCTATTTTGCAACGCGAGTTTTGGATTTTGTCTGCCCGAAGAGCAATCCGTAGTGTCCTGTTTCGATGTATTGCATGTTATAGGTTGAAGGCATCCACGATGCAACCACAGATGGGTGATTTGCCCGCTGATCGAATCCGACCTTCGAGGCCGTTTGACGGCGTTGGAACCGATTTTGCCGGTCCCTTTTCGATCAAGGCTTCTCCCTTTCGTAATGCCCGTATTGTGAAGGGCTATTTGTGTGTATTTGTTTGTTTGGCCACCAAGGCTGTCCATTTGGAGGTGGTATCGGCTCTGACTACGGAGGCATTCGTCGCCGCGTTGGATCGCTTTGTTTCGCGTCGAGGTCTACCTTCCCTTATTAGGTCTGATAATGGCACAAACTATAAGGGAACTGTAAATTATCTTAAGGATGTTTCTGTGTTTATTGATAAAAATTGTACTAGTTTAAGTCAAATTGCTGCCCAAAGGGGAATAACCTGGAAGTTTAGTCCCCCAAGTTGCCCCCATTGGGGAGGGATTTTTGAAGCGGCTGTGAAATCCGCAAAGACCCACCTCCGCCGCATTATCGGAGAAACGGCTCTAACTTTTGAAGAGCTGGCCACAGTGTTTTGTAAAGTTGAGGCGGTCCTCAACTCTCGTCCTCTCTGTCCGCTATCTCCAGATCCAAATGACTTGGAAGCTCTCACCCCTGGTCATTTTTTGGTGGGAGGGCCGTTGAATGCCCTGCCCGAATACCCGTGGAAGGATGAACGCGTATATCGGTTGTCGCGTTTTCAAATGTTGCAGCAAATGAGCCAGGACTTTTGGCGTCGCTGGTCGCTTGAATATTTGCATTTGCTGCAGCAAAGAGTGAAGTGGACAGACAGGACTGAGCCTCCCAGGGAGGGTGATTTAGTGTTGTTAAAAGAGGCAAATTTGCCCTCATTGCTTTGGCGACGAGCTCGCATATTACGTTTGATTCTTGGCGGAGATGGCACTTCGCGTGTGGCTGAGGTGTTGGTCGACGGTTCGATTTTAAGGAGAGCTGTGACCTCTCTCGCCCGCCTTCCCGTAGAGTAAGCTAGCGGTCTGCTTCTCAGACCGGGACGGGGGGATGTTTGTAATAAAAATTGTTGATGCTTATAAACTCTGTGCACTGTCGCATGGTAGCAGCGCCGTGTATAGCTGGCTTTACGTATAGCCATTGCGTTTGCCTCCTGGCAACATTGCGCAGACGGCTTCCGGCCGTCGACATTCAGTCGTCCCTTGTACTGCGCGCGCGAGGCCGTGTCGCGTATAGTAACGGCCGGGTTCTCGGCCACCATCTTGCATGGTTCGTTTGTAGCCGCTTGGCGTGGCGTGTGAATTTTATTGTAATCATCGTTTGTATTGTACTTCATCGTTGTTAAATAACTATTAAGGTTGTGTTTGTGCAAAAAGCCTTTATTTTGACTGTTTGTTGTGAACGACGTGACCTGTGGCTGCCTGGGGACGCCGAATCCGTCACCGAGTGGAACTGTTGGAAGAAAGCATGTGCGCAGAGAATCCGGGACAAACGAAATGGCGGGAGGGTTCGGTACCGAAAAATTTACCGGGTAAAAAATACCGGTAAAAACCTCGACCCGGCACTACGTCTGTCCGACTAACCTAACCTAACCTATACGCAGTCTGCTACCACTATAGCTTATAAAGGGAGCTATAGAACCCTATGTACTAATAACTAAGTAACTAAATTACAAACCACTTACCAAACTGAATCTTCTTAATCTTCGGATCCAACTTCGAGTGTCTTCGGAAGTGGATGCGGTCCCTAAACACCCAACCTACCCCGAGATCTCTTCCCCAGAATAAATACGTAGGTTTCTTCCAGCAGTTCCACTCGGCGACGGGATTCGGCGCCTCCAGGCAACCACGTTTCGCATCTCACAAGAAACAGTCACAATAACAGGGTTTTTCACAAACACGAACGTTCAATAGTTATTTAACAAAAGGAAGCTCACAATTATAACTCAAATCAGTTATTACAAACAAAATTACCGCCACGCCGCGCGGCTTCAAAATGCAACAACACAAGATGGTGGCTATAGCCCCGCAATATATCCCGCGACACGGCCTCGTGCGCGCGCGTTCAAAGGACGACTGAATGTCGACGGCCGGAAGCCGTCTGCGCAATGTTGCCAGGAGGCAAACGCAATGGCTATACGTAAAGCCAGCTATACACGGCGCTGCTACCATGCGACAGTGCACAGAGTTTATAAGCATCAACAATTTTTATTACAAACAAAGCAAGGTATTTTTTCTGGGGATTGAGATCTCATGGGGTAGGTTGGGTGATTTAGGGACCAACCACCACCTCCTCCGAAGACACCCCAACTTGGATCGAAAGAAAAGTCAACTTGGTGAGTTGAAGATTAAATTTATAGTTTTTAGTTTAGTTAATTTATAGGTTAGGTTATTATATAGGGCCCTGTAGCTCCCTTTATAAGCTATATTGGTAGCAGGCTGCGTATAGGTTAGGTTTTAGGCTCTAGTCGGACAGACGTAGTGTCGTGTCAGGTTCTTACCGTTATTTCGATTTACCGCCATTTTAAGATCCGGTCTGTTTTTAAGACCCGGTCTTTTCCGGTACAGAATCTTCCCGCCACTTCGTTTGTCCCGGATTCTCTGCGCACAACTACTACAAATGAAACTGTATATCCGTGAACACGTCAGTAACACGTCAATGTGTGCCTTTTCATAGTCATAGCGTCCCTATACATACAAGAACGGAGGTGAAGTGCGGGGATGCGGGAGGGGGGGGTGCCGTATTGCGGGAGGGGCAGGGAGTTTCCTTTCTGTACGTTGTACTTATATTAATTCTGTGATTTTTTCAAATGATTTCAAAAAGCCTTGTAATAAATTATAAATGCATTTACATTACATGATTAACAAAATTGGAATCATAAGATCTCGTGGCCTGTACATGTACAGTCACGAGCACTATTATATAAACACATCGGTCGTTAAGACAAAATGCTTAGGTCTAAAATTAAAAAAATGTTAATGCTCGTGACTATACATGCTTATCAAATAGTATAATTATGTTTTGTCAAATGTTCGTACTATAGATTTATATCAGAGTAGATACAGCATGCCACTATTTCACGCGATTTCCACCGCGGCAAAAAGTACCATGTGTGATTTTCATATAAACTTTCATCACCAATTACAGCCTTTTGAGTTTTTTTTTCTTAACCCTTCTGCAGTCTACGGCAGTTTCCCCGTATTCGCTCAACCGTCCAACCCAACGGGTTTCGCAAAAATTTCGCGAACTTCTGCGATGCGAATATCTCAAAAGTTTTGTATGAACACTAGTATGTCAAGTTATCTATACATATCTATATTACATATACCTATTAAAACAGTAAAAATATTTTTTCATTTTGTATTTTTGACTGAAATGGAGTGCAAGAAGATTGGGGTGCAAGAAAGGAGCCTCCCCGTGTGATGTACTGAATCCCCTACATCCGGCGCACCCTGGGCAACAATCTGCGAGGACGGTCTAGTCGGTAACGCAGATTGGCCGATCCTTTCACCACGAAATGGCTATTAAAAATAAAAGGCTCTTTTCAGGGCCCACTCAGCAAAAACGGCACTTTTCAGCGCCAAACAACCAAATCCTCTCCAAACCATCGCTAGTCACCATCTCCATCAACATAGAGGGGTTCTCCAATGACAAATCTGATCTTCTTGCCGACCTCTGCCAGGAAACACAATGCCAAGTTCTCTGTATCCAGGAAACCCATCGAGACTCTGCATCACTGCGCCCACATATAACCGGGATGACTCTTATAGGAGAAGTACCTCACTCTAGGCATGGCAGTGCAATATTCATAAAACCAGACCTGCAAGTCGTCTCCGCTTCTTCCACCGTCACAAATAATGGAACAGAGATAATCAGTATCGATATTGGAAGCTGCTCCATTATTTCCATATATAGCCCTCCTGGGAAAACATTTGACTTCATCAACACTGCAGAATTTGACAAAGAAAAACCAAAGATTGTAATTGGCGATTTCAACAGCCACAGTACATCCTGGGGCTACAACAGAACGGATGATAGTGGTGCGGCGGTAGAATGTTGGGCCAATCTTAACGACTTCGAATTGATACATAACCCAAAACTGCCACCTTCTTTCTACAGTAAAAGATGGAAGCGCGGCTACAATCCAGATAACTTGTTTGTCAGCTCTCATTTATCACATAGTGTGACAAAATCAATCTGCAAGCCAATACCAAGAACGCAACATCGTCCAATAATGTGCACTATTCGGTCAGTTGTGAGACCCACAATGGTGCCTTACCGTCGCCGGTTTAACTTCGCTAAGGCAAACTGGGATCAGTACGCGGCGAAAGTAGATGATTGTTTGCGAGACATCCCGCCATCACCAGAAAATTATGACTCGTTCGTCAATGTGATATGGAAAGCGTCCCGCCAACACATCCCACGTGGTTGCAGCACCGCCTACATCTCGGGCCTCACCCAAAATGCTTCAGATCTAATGAATAGGTATGCATCCTTATTTTCTGAAGACCCCTTTTCGGAAAACACACTGTCTGTCGGTGAAAGCCTGCTAGACGAAATTTCTAAAACCCGTCAGGAGAAGTGGGTTAATCTTGTGACATCGATGGACATGACCCATAACAGCAAAAAGGCTTGGGGCACCCTACGTAGACTGACCGATGACCCACCCACGGCTGTGCAACCCGGCCCAGTCACCGCCAATCAGGTAGCTCATCAACTACTGCTTAACGGAAAGCCCCCTTGTAGGAGATCTCTGCCTACACGACATCCGATAGTAGCTAATTTCGGAAATGATACGGTTAGTCAACCTTTTACCCTTAGTGACATAACCACTGCTGTCAAGAACCTAAAAACAGGAAAGGCTGCTGGTGTGGATGACATCTCTGTTGAGCAACTTCAAAACCTGGGCCCTCTGGCGGTGACTTGGTTACTAAATATGTTCAATAAATGTCTGGGTTGTGCCAGAATTCCGAAAAAATGGAGAAAGTCAAAAATAACAGCTCTTCTAAAACCAGGAAAATCACCCGATGATCCTAAAAATTTTCGGCCAATCTCACTCCTTTGTCACACGTTTAAACTCTTTGAGCGACTACTACTTGACAGACTGACCAGGACTATTGACCATCAACTTATTCCTAACCAGGCTGGTTTCCGTCCGGGTAAGTCGTGCTGCGGCCAGGTGCTTAACCTAACCCAGCACATTGAGGATGGGTTTGAGCACGGCTTGGTCACTGGAGCGGTCTTTGTCGATCTGAGTGCCGCCTATGATACCGTCAACATCAAGCTCCTGCTTGACAAGGTTGCCCTCCTCACTGGAGACTCATCCTTTGTTCATTTGCTTGGTGAGATGTTGCGTAATAGACGGTTTCAAGTCCTCCTACACTCTAGTAAAAGTAGATGGCGTACTCAAAAAAACGGACTCCCGCAGGGTAGCGTACTTGCACCTACCCTTTTCAACATATACACAAACGACCAGCCAACCTCCGTAGCCACCAATCGTTTTGTTTACGCCGACGATCTGGCACTGACATCACAATCAAAATGTTTCGAAGACGTAGAACGCAGCATATCAGTGGCACTGGAACAGCTCTCAGATTACTACAAACTGAATTCCTTGCGGCCAAATCCTTCCAAAACTGAGTCATGTGCATTCCACCTACGCAATCAGGAAGCAAACAGAAGGCTTAAAATTTCCTGGGATGGCGTAGAAATAAAACACAACCCAACACCAAAATACCTGGGTGTGACCCTGGACCGTTCGCTGACCTACGGAGCAAACTGTCGAAACCTGAAGGCCAAAGTTAACTCCCGAAATAATATCATTCGCCGCCTCACTACCACCCGCTGGGGGGCCTCACCTCAGGTTCTTCGGACAAGCGGCCTTGCTTTATGCTTTTCAGCTGGTGAATATGCATCCCCAGTTTGGTCACGTTCTGCTCACGCCAAAGAGGTAGATGTAGCCCTCAACGCCACATGTCGTATAATTACAGGCACATTAAAACCTACACCTTTGCCTTACCTCTACACCTTGTCTGGCATAGCCCCTCCAGGTGTACGACGTGATGTGGCCTGCGCAGTAGAAAAGCAGAAACAGTTCGAGGACCAGCGCCACATGCTGTATGGGCAGTTACCACCTCCACCTCGTCTGAAGAGTCGAAACAGCTTCCTCAGACAGTCTAGCGTCCAAGACCAGGAGGCAAGGAACGCTAGGCTGGAGCTGTGGAAACAAAAATATCCCTCTTACCACCCCAACACTCCTCCTGCTGAAAAGCTCCCACCGGGTGGTGATCTCCCCTGGGCAGTCTGGAAGTCCTTAAACAGACTGCGGGCTGGTGTTGGGAGATGCCAAGAAAACCGTAAAAAGTGGGGCTCTTCAAACAATAACCTGTGCGACTGTGGTGCGATTCAGACAATGGATCACCTCCTGGCATGTCCCAACTGCCCCATTTCATGCACCTTGGAGGACCTCAACGAGGCCAAAGACAATGCTATTGCCGTGGCCACATACTGGTCTCAACTGATTTGACATAGCCATAACGACTCGAAAAGAAGAAGAAGAAGAAGACTGAAATGGATAGAGGGACACTTAAAAAGAAAATAGAAAGCAAAATACATTTTTTAGAATTTTTTGTCTGTCTGTCTTTCTGTCTGTGTACGCGTTTCACGCAAAAATTACTGGACGGATTTGAATGAAACTTTTTTTGTTGTATAGCTATTAAGCCTGGGCAACATATAGGCTATAATTGATTTTGAAAACTGGAACACCTGATGAAGAACCTTAACAGAACAGCTAAACTATAAGAAGTATGGAAATGGTACCTTTGCAAAAGTTTATCAATCTGATGAGCATTTTCTGTTGACGACGAATTACAAGAGACCAGCTACACTATTACATATATGGAAATGGCGCCTTAGCAAAAGTCGTTCAACCTGATGAGCATTTTCTACTGACGTATAAAAAGACAGGACACAGGATAGGACAAAGAGGGACTCGGGGTGGGAGTAGTGGTACACGGGAAATTGTAGATAACGAACAGATGAAGATCGTTTATTGAATGAAATATCACTTTTGATTCATTTTAGCACTGCGACTGTACTACGAGTACCGAATATTTCCCGCGGGACACGGGATAACCAAATGGCTGAAATTTTGAGTACTGGAGTTTAGGTTACTACAGTTTGGAACACAAAAAGATTTTTCATCTAAGCGAAACTCACGCGGGCGAAGCCGCGGGCAAAAGCTAGTATTAAATGGAATCCTTAGTAAATAAGCTATCAGACTGTATATATTTTAATATTAATCTATTATAATAGATATTACGAGTTGAAAATACGACTTGCGAAATTTCGCATAGTTTGCAATTTTTTTTTTATAAATATTAATTGATGATAATGATTTGCCCTCGGTTCTTAAACTATTTCGTTTATCGTAAATATAACAAAATGACATGCTCGGTACTTAACTTCTACTGTAAAGATACAATATCTAGCGAAATATAAATCAGTAGTTAGGTACTTATTGTCACCAATAAGTAGGTAACAAGATTAATTAAATAATTTTCATTATAATATGTTCATATCACTTATTTAAAAAATACAAATTGCTTTTTAACATGACCGTGACGATTTTTCAAATAAATATCTACCCTTTCTTTCTTTACACGATCATACTTGATTTCTTCACGTCTTGGCCAAGATGATTTTGAAACTTCTAAGTCTTTTGCTAACGGTGACAGCTGTTTGCAGCTCTCCGTACTATGTCAACCGATTGAACCCTGTATCACAACCGTTAATAACCCAAGCCCTTATTGAACAGAGACTAGTGCCTCCTGAAGAATTTGACAGATACAACAGATACAGAAATTATGCTGAACCAGAAATGAGAAATGAAGATATAAGGAACTACCCTATTAACACTTTTGGAGAAAATATAATGTCTCCCAGTGCTTTTTTTAATGGAGGGGTGAAGAAAGAGTTAAGAGGTGTTTTTTTCGGCAAGTAGAAGCAAAAACTACAATGCGTTTTTGAAATTGCTCTGTTTATTTTATTTTTGAAAAACAGTAAATACAAATAGCCCGTTATAAATCTTTGTTTGTAATTTTTAACGTATATCCAGCCCTGCAAAGAAGTAAAAATCATTCTGTATATTTTTTAACGTGTATCCTGCACGGAAGCAATAAACTAATTCCATGGTATCCAGTCACTTTCCTGCCTTGAAAGAGTTCTATTTGACAGTAGACTTTGAGCTCGTTTGTTTGTTCCGGGTATATTAGGAACTGAAAGTGTGACAAGGTGAAAAATGTTGTCATTTTACTTGTTTTTTTTTTATAAATAAATAAATATTAGTTGTTAATGATGATTTCTTTGTATTTTACGTTGATTCAAAGTTGGTTGGGAAAGAACATTAAAAAAAAATTAAATAATTAATTTGAGATTTCTTAAATAAAATTAGATCTACATTAAACATTGAAAAGTACTTCAGTAGTACATTTTTAACCCTCTTGTACTACTACTTACTTCTTCACTAGTATTAGATCTGGGCTGCAGGCTTACCACAACGTCTTATAGCAATATGATTTTAATATTACATTGAGTTTTCGTACCACAAGGTCTTTAAAACAAGCTTGAAACAATAATACTTTTATCAGCAGTTTTGGTGACGTCACCTCTTTTTTGTTCATTCAATTCGTACCACGACGTGCTTTTGGCCACTAGCATTATTGTTTTAATGTCAAATTTAGCAATCTTAAAAAAGTTACTCTTCCGCAACTGATACAACATTATTTACTACTATTATTTGCTCAAAAATGTAAAGTAAATCAACTTATTTTCGAAAAATAATTAAATAAAAAGTAAACGTAACTGTTATAAGTAATGAGTGACTGCAATTGATTTAATTTGATTTTAAATGGATTTGGACTTGGAAATATTCGAGTATTTGAAAGCCGATATTCTAACTCCGATGAGTGTACATCAAGAAAAGGCGTCGTATGCGTTTTCATGAGGAGATAGTGTATATTACGTAATATGTTACTCAAATATACAAACTTAATTTTCCTAAAACGAGCATTTTAAATCCATTCTAATATTATGAACTAGCCTATGCCCGCAACTTCGTCTGCGCATATTCAGATTCCGCTTAAGCGGGATATCAAGATGAAACTACGCCAGATTTTAAGTTAGACCTTCTATAATACGACAGTGAAAACGGCATCAAATTTAGTCCAGTAGTTTTTGCGTGATGCGCTTACAAACAAACAGATAAAGCATAGTTTGCATAGACCAATTGCTTCTGGTGAAGGAAAACGTCGTCGGGTTCTGCATTCTATAGTTGATGATTTATCAGCCAGTGGAGAAAGTATTTGCTTTCTCCATTTTCCGTTCCTTTTAAAAAACACACCCCATTAACATTGTCAAGAAGGTCGTTGCGTGTGTTTATTTTCTCATGATGATATCGAAAATAGTTCTTAAATATGATTTTAATACAATTGGGTAGGTATAGTGTTACAGGATTTGCATATATATAATGTGTACAAAGTAACATCTGGCCCTTTTGAAGGCAGTAGGATGGTGACAGGAAAGATGTTTCAGGATACAGGGACTAGATCACCATTAAAAAAAATATGTAGTAAATTAGACACACAATTTTTTATTGATTTTTTATTTCCACAACAGAGAGGGTAGATGCATACTAACCACAGAAATCAAAAATTATAATATGATGGAACTATATGACAATGAACATCGCCCTTATCGTGTAAATACGTAAGAATACAGCAATACGTCATTTCAAACAGAAATTAGATTTGATTGTGTGTGAGCGAGAGAGGGAACCTCAGAGTCCTGTGTCGAGCGGCAGTAAAAGAATGAGCCACGGCTGCTTCTATATATTTTTAATTTTCTGTGATAATCCATGTCAGCATGTTTTGAACTTTGAAAATGGTGGATTAATCTTCGTCTTTTTCCACACATCTACCATCAGAACCCTTTAACCTCGTATATCCTGTAGGGCACACCCCTCCATCAAAAGCACTGCGAGTTAGCATTTTTACTGGAATTGTTTTCCATTCAACTTGAGGTTCGGCAGTCCTGTATACGTATCCTTGATACACTGTACGTCTGTCCAATTCAGGAGGCACTGGTCTCTGATCTATCAGAGCGTGTCTTATTAACGGGAGCGATACAGAGTTCAAGCGGTTGACATTGACATGGTACGGCGGAGAGCTGCAGACGGTCGCCACAGTTAGCAAAAGACTTAGAAGTTTCAAAATCATCTTGGCAAAGACGTGAAGAAATCAAGTATGATCGTGTAAAGAAAGAAAGGGTATTTATTTGAAAAATCGTCACGGATATGTTAAAAAGCAATTTGTATTTTTGAAATAAGTGGTATGAACATATAATGAAAATTATTTCATTAATTCTTGTTACCTACTTATTGAAGAAAATATGTACCTAGGTACCGCAGATTTATATTACGCTAGATATTGTATCTTTACAATAGAAGGTTAGAATTGAGCATGTAATTTTGTTATATTTACGATAAACGAAATATTTAAAGGACCTAGGGCAAATATAGAATATAAAAAAAAAAAATACAACCTTTAACATGCTGAAATTAGATAGGAAAGCTAATGTAAAACACACATGCCGCAGACAGAGGATAGCACGGGCAGCAGCTAGTATGTGATTATGACCGAGCGTGCCCTGCTCGGTCGCATCGCATACTCGCATGGCATGCGGTATCTTTCCTGCCTGATACACATCTATAGGTAGTACGTATTCCATGGTATCCATCCAGTCACTTTCCTGCTTTGAAAGAGTTCTATTTGACAGTAGACTTTAAGCTCGTTTGTTTGTTCCGGGTCTTCGAGCAAAAAGGACTTCCGCGCTCGGCCCGGAGTCCGTGTCGCTCTATGTTCTGGTTATATTAGTAACTGAAAGTGTAATAAAGTGAAAAATGTTGTCATTTTACTTGTGTGTTTAATAAATAAATAAGTATTAATAAAATAAATAAGTTTAAACTTGTATCTGAGGTTGAAACTTCCTTAAACCAAGTTTCAAACTGGGGTAATTCCAATTTAGTTCAATTTAACCCCAATAAAACACAAGTCTGTGCGTTCACCGCGAAAAAAAGCCTCTTTGTCCTATCTCCTTCTATCCAGGGCGCTTCCCTACATACACAGCCAAAAATCGTAATTTTAGGCGTTGTGATACCGTGCGACGTTCAATTTCGCGGTCACCTTGAAGATAAGAAGGCTAAGTTGGCTTCTAAAAAATTGGGTGTCCTCGGCAGAGCGAGGCGATATTTCACTTCGGCGCATCGCCTTCAGCTTATAAGATACAAGTCAGGCCGCACATGGAATATTGCTCTCACCTCTGGGCTGGGGCTCCTTAGTACCAACTTCTCCCTTTTGACCGCGTTCAACGTCGTGCGATTCGCATGGTCGACGACGAGATTCTCGTCGGCCGCCTCGATCCTCTGGCTCTGCGCAGGGATGTTGGATCCTTGTGCATTCTCTACCTCATTTTTTATGGGGAGTGCTCTGAGGAATTGTTTGACCTAATACCCGCCGCAAAATTTCACCACCATACCACCCGCCATAAACTGAAATTTCACCCAAACCACCTGGATGACTGGCTGTCAACCACCGTTCGTTTCAAAAGACACTTCTGCCACGTACGACCAAACTGTGGAATCAGCTTCCTGCGGCGGTGTTCCCGAACCGATAACGACGTCGGAACCTTCAAAAAACGAGCCTGCGTCTTTTTAAAAGGCCGGCAACACTCCTGCGATACCCCCAGGGGTGTACACAACACCAGTGTTGTGGTTGTCCATGGGCTGCGGTGATTACTTACCATCAGGTGACCTGCGTGCTCGTTTGCCGCCCTATGTTATAAAAAAAAAGTATTTGATGTGTATGATGATTTCACTGCATTTTACGTTGATTAATAGTTGGTTGGGATAGAACATTTAAATAACTTAAATAATTAATTTAGGATTTTTTTAATAAAATTAGATCTACGTTGAAAAGTACTTCAGTAGTACATTTTTAACTCGCTTGTACTACTTACTTTTTAACCGACTTCTCAAAAAAGGAGGAGGTTATATGTTACGATGTATGTATGTTTTTTTATGTATGTTCGCCAATTTCTCCGCCTATGGTGGACTGATTTCCGAAATTATTTTCTATTCGACACAAACTATTCCCAAGTTGGTCCCATTTTAACCACATCAGAATCTGTCCGATAATTTTAAGGATACCTAACAAAATATTAAAATACTAACATTGGATTATAGAGCAAAAGCCCGCGACAGCATACCCTTCGTTATTTTATGAAAACTCAAGATTCTCTTTGCATGTCCCAACATAAAAATAGCGATTATCGACTTAATAGTTGCATCATCATTAAAAGAAGAATAGATATAGTCTGCACCACTGAAGGATTTAATACCCGCTTTGCGCAAAGATTCTTTTGTTTCTTGGGTGCTTACCTGTATAATAAGGCCAACAAATTAAATAATATTTATTCATTGGCCAGAAACCCCTGTAAAAAAGCACTTACTAAATGGCTCTTAACGCTTGACTATGACGCTACAGAAGATCTTCTAAATATTATAATTTAACTATCTGCGCCTCGGGGCTCAGTTCCCGTAAAAAAAAAAAAATATGGAATCTCAGTGCTCCTAACTTTAACTAATCTCAGTGCTTTATATGCGAATTTCAAATGCGAAATTTAGCAAGCTTGGATCATTAGATAAAGCGTAATGAGGAAACAAACAAACTCACCTTTGCCCTATACTCTAGTTGGGATCATGTCCCACATTCACACTGACTCGACAAGATACTTCACATATTACATACATTTAAACACACCAAATACACAATTAAACAACACAACGCGCTTAACTATGCCTGGTTTTGTTTTAGTAATTATTTTTATCTTAGGTACCTAGTTACCATTCTTATTTTGCTATTTTTTTTAGTTCTTTATTGTTTTATTTCCTACATCTTTCCATGTAAATCCTTATAATCCTGTCATTATTGTATTGTATGTTCTGTTCTATAAAGGTGAGAGGGAGCCTGGTGACTTGTAATACAGGAGGTGTACACCTACCTAGCTTAAGCACCAGTTCTCTCCACTAAAAGGTTCACAACATCCTCTTTTGTACAATTACTGTAATTTTTTTATATGTGGAGAGAAAATAAACGATTTTATTATTATTTTCATCTTCTTTTTCTTTTCTCAGCTTGGGCGCTGGTATTAGTAAACTACAATCACGGGCACAGGCCAAGTGATGTAGCAGCTAACTCATTTTAGTATTATATAGAATCTATTGTTTCATCCCCTTGCATGAATTTTCTAACTGTCCTGCATGTATTTAAAATTACAGCTTTTTGCATATTTATGTAGCTAGATGAGGGCAAATCTAATAATTTCAAACTGTGGTGCAAATGTTTTGGGATTACTCCTGTTGATGAAAGCACTATGGGTACAATATATACTTTATCTATTTTCCATATCCTTCCTATTTCTTCTTTTAAGTCTGTATATTTATTTATTTTTTCAGTTATGGTTTTAGTAATATTGTGGGTGTTAGGAACAGCTATGTCAATTATGTATGCTATCTTATTTATTTTGTCCTGTAGTACTATGTCTGGTCTGTTATAGTGTATTGTTTTATCTGTAAGTATTGCACGATCATAATATAATTTATATTCATTGGTTTCGAGGACTGGGTTTGGTGTATATTTGTAATACGGGGTTGGTTTTTCTAGTAGTAATTTGTGTTTGATAGCAAGTTTCTGATGAATTATGTTTGCAACTTGGTTATGCCTGTGAGTATAATCTGTCTGGGTGAGATTTGAGCATGCTCCTATAATATGTTGAATGGTTTCTGATTGTGTATGACATTTTCGACATTTGTCTTCTGTAATTGAGGGATCTTTAATAATATGTTTTCGGTAGTTTTTGGTGTTGATAATTTGGTCTTGGATAGCTATAATAAATCCTTCGGTTTCCGGATACAGATTACTGTGTGTAAGCCATTTGTTTGATGCTTCAAGATCTATAGCGGATTGTTCAAGGTCATGTGGGTGTCTGCCATGCAAAACTTTAGATTTCCATTTATCTAATTTCTGTTTTTCCGAGTCTGTTATACTGTGAGTGTGGTCTGTTGATGTATTTGCTAAGTTAAGTGGCGTGTGGTTATTGTCATATTCGGTTACGGCTTTATGAATATTGCTTGATTCGGCTTTACGCAGGAAGAAGGATTGAAGAGAAATTAATTGTTTTTGCCATAAGATTATTATTATTATTATTATCATGATTACTTAGGTAGATAATATGTAGCAATCGTATTTAATGTGGTAGCTCAATTTCCTCAGAGTAAAAGTTTTTAAAGATTTTATTCCAAATAATATTAGAAATCATGCCATCCATTGCCAAGCAATTGGTGCAGATATAAACCCCTGCCAGTTAAAACCTAAATTATAGTTATATTTGTTTCATTATAAAAGCTGAATTTAATGTTACTTTAAGAGGTCCTCAAGGGTGCTGTTACCTATAAAAATCACTTTTACTATCCATATTACCTGCATAAGCAACTAAGATCTAAACTTCATGCCTAGTCGCTTCATGCATAGTTTGCATAGACCACGTATGATAGATTGCTTCTGGTGAAGGAAAACGTCGTCGGGTCCCTGCATTCTAGTTGATGATTTATCAGCCAGTGAAGAAAGCACTTGCTTTATCCTTTTTCCATTCCTTTTGAAAAAAACACCCCATTAACATTGTCAAGAAGGTCGTTGCGTGTGTTTTATTTCTCATGATGATATCGAAAATAGTTCTTAAATATGATTTTAATCCAATTGGGAAGGTATAGTGTTACAGGATTTGCATATATATAACGTGTACAATAGGAACATCTGGCCCTTTTGAAGGCAGTAGGATGGTGACAGGAAAGATGTTTCGGGATATAATAGGGACGAGATGATCAATAAGAAAAAAATTAGTAAATTGGACACACTATTTTTTTTATTGATTTTTTATTTCCACAACAGAAAGGATAGAGGCAGTAAAAGAATGAGCCACGGCCGCTTCTATGTATTTTTTAATTTTCTGTGATAATCCATGTCAGCATGTTTTGAACTTTGAAAATGGTGGATTAATCTTCGTCCTTTTGCTACTATAAGAACCCTTTATCCTCATATATCCCGTAGGGCACACATCTCCATCAAAAACACTGCGAGATAGCATTTTTACTGGAATTGATTTCCATTCAGCGTGTGAACCTAATTTGCTATTTTGTTTATCGAAGATATAACGAAATGACATGGTTCTATACTTCTATGATATTATGTAAAGATGCAGTATCTAACATTACGTATCTCTATGGCACCTGCTTACTGATTATTTCATTATAGGTAGGTATGTTCAAATCACTTATTTAAATTTACAACAAATTGTTTTTTAACATTACCATGAACATTATTATATAAATACCCTTTCTTTCTTTACACTTTATATTTAATATCTTCACGTCTTCCCCAAGATGATTTTGAAACTTTTAAGTCTTTTGCTAACTGTGACAGCTGTTTGCAGCTCTCCATACTATGTCAACCGATTGAACCCTGTATCACAGCCGTTAATAACCCAAGCTCTTATTGAACAGAGACTAGTGCCTCCTGAAGAATTTGACAGATACAACAGATACAGAAATTATGCTGAACCAGAAATGAGAAATGAAGATATAAGGAACTACCCTATTAACACTTTTGGAGAAAATATGATGTCTCCCAGTGCTTTTAATGGAGGGGCGAGGGGAGGGTTAAAAGGGCTTTTTTTCGGCGGGTAGAGCAAAAACTTCAAGACGTTTTTGAAATTGTTCTATTTTAATTTTGAAAAATAGTAAATACAAATATTTATCAGTTATAAATCTTTGTTTATATTTTTTAACGTGAAGTAATGTACTAATTAAGTAATTTAGTATAAATTTAGTCTCACGACTCTCAGCTCTGTCTACACCGTAAGGGATAAAGACGTGAATCTATGTATGTATGTTAGTAATGAATGAATTCCATGGTATCCATCCAGTCGCTTTCCTGCCTTGAAAGAGTTCTATTTGACAGTAGACTTTGAGCTCGTTTGTTTGTTCCGGGTCTTCGAGCAACAAGACTTTCGCGCGCGGCCCGAAGTCCGTGTTGCTCTATGTTCCGGGTATATTGGGAACTGAAAGTGTGACAAGGTGAAAAATGTTGTCATTTTACTTGTGTGTTTAATAAATAAATAAGTATTCGATGTGTATGATGATTTCACTGCATTTTACGTTGAATAATAGTTGGTTGGGATAGAACATTTAAATAACTTAAATAATTAATTTAAGATTTTTTAAATAAAATTAGATCTACGTTGAAAAGTACTTCAGTAGTACATTTTTAACTCGTGTAGTGATAACTACAGAATTATTTTGAACTTCTAACTGGTCAACTTTGCATGTCATATTTTAGGTGAAATAGTTGATATATTGGGATACTATTCCTGTGGCGTATTACCTGCATGATAGGCTCTCGACTCACTACAATAGCAGGCATTCAAATCCATTAGTCTCCAGACAAATTGAATGGGAAAGTGACACACCAGTACACAAATTTCATATGTTGTTTTTACAATACTTATTAAGAAAACAGGGAGACCCGCACATCAAAACGTTCTTTGAGTCACGCCGAAACCATTGGTAGCAATAACTCGACGCGATTTTGTGTACTTACGGAATTATATCAAAAACTAAACATTCATAACAAAACATTCTATGATTAAATTAGACTGTCAACAAAATCTGCAGAGTTGGACGTCTGATTTTTTTTTTTGGTTGATTCCCTCGTTTCAATGAGGAGGCAAAGAGTACTAGCCCATGCAGCCAAGTCTTTTGTAAAATATATTTTTTTATATATAAAAGTGGCTAATATCCACTGAAGAAGAAGGCATAAGCCAAGTCTTGTATAAGAAATAATTGAGGCCTAATAGGCCTAGTCTTTAGTAATAAAACATAGGTATTAATATTTTTTTTAAGTCCAAATCCAATTAAATTTCCATAAAAGTATTTGTCACATATTCATACAAAGATTTAAAGCATGCAGGATTGGATAAGAGTTCCTGAAGCGAGCGCGGGATTGCTTCAGAAGACCTATAAATTTGTGTTAGGTGGTCGACTAACACAATTCTTTGCAAACAGAAATTGATACAATCGAAAAACAAATGATGCAAAGTTTGATCTGCACTGTTGCAGTAATTACATATAGGAGAAGACAAAAGTTTAAGACGAAACAAGTGAGAATTAAAACGACCATGTCCAAGACGTAGACGACAAATTATAGTATAAAACTTTCTACCCGCAAAATCCCTTCCTTTTACAAACCAAGGTCGACCTAAGTTATTAGTGATTCCCGCATACCATAAACCCTTGCAATTCAATTCACAGGTTTCCTTCCATTGTTTGACAAAAAGCTTTGATGTTTTTGTTTTCAATAAAGTTAATACATCTCCCACTGGTAGGGAGCAAGGTTTTGGTGTAATACAGTTACCGTATCGCACTATAGTTTTAGCGAAATAATCGACGCATTCGTTAGTCCATAGAGATACTATATCCTTGTGATGATTATGACAAAGTTCATAATACTTTTCTCTTATTTTGTGAGTTATAAATGAGGTGGTAGAATCAAATTTTGGATTATTAAGCGAACTTAATATTCCCATATTATCAGTAATAATAATCCAATTATTATAAGGATGTTGAGAAATGTATTCGAGAGCAGAAAATATTCCAATTGACTCTGCCGTATAAATGGAAGCATTATTTGGGAGTTTACACCCATGCCCAATTTTAGATTCCAAGTCATAAAAAGCCATAGAGACAGCTGACATTGACGGATTCTTCGACCCGTCTGTATAAATTTGCCTGTAACCTGTGTATGATTCTAATTTGTTGTAAACATCTTCCCTATATTTAAAAGATTCATCTATTTCAATTTTAATTGGGAAAAATTTGCTTTCGTAAGAGCCTGAGTAGCATGGCAGAATCACACTTTCATAAAGATTGTTTTGGAGCTTAAATTCAACAGCTTCTTCAAGACATTCTGATAAGTATGAAGAAGAACTTACCAACTTTGGCAATAAGGGGTGACCTGTAGAAGAACAAATTTTGAGCAGAAATTTGTAGTTTAGATAACGGAACCTAATGGCTAAAGGAGGTATGTTACATTCAACTTGCATTGAGATAATTGGCGTAGACATCATAGCGCCCAAAATAATACGAAGACCTTTATTCTGAATTTTTTCCAGCTTCTCTAAACTTTTCTGATTAGCATAACAGAAATATGCATATTCGAAATGACTTCTAACAAGGGATTTATACAACATTAATAAAATTTTGGGGTCTGAACCCCAGTAAGTAGCAGATATTGTTTTAAGAATATTAAGAGCCCTAAGACTCCTGTTGACTAAAATATCAACATATTTATTAAAATTATTATTATTTTGAAACATGACTCCCAGAAATTTTACGGACGAATCAGCTGGCAACACATTACCCTCATACATTACACGAATATCTCTAACTTTGACAGATTTTTTAGTAAATACAACCACTTTACTTTTTTGTTTGCTGATGCTCAGTTGAAGATATTTGAAATATGAGTTCAACCCATCCAGGGCTGAATTCATTTTCTTGTTTATGACTGACATATTATCTCCTTTGCAGTACACAGCCAGATCATCAGCAAACTGTAAATTATTGACATCCAAACCTAGATTAATATTTAAGCGATGAATATACAACACAAACAACAAAGGACTCAAAATTCCACCTTGACTTACACCTTTATATGAAAATCTTGGTCCTATGAGATTATTATTAAACTTCACATATAATTTCCGTTCATGAAGAAAGCTAAAAATCCAATTAACAATTTTTTCAGGGAGTCCCAAGCTGACTAAAGTGGCAGAAAGAACATGCAAGTTAACATTATTAAATGCACCAACTATATCAAAGAAGACACAAGCCAAAATTTTATTATTAGATAAGGCATCCTGAATGTCCAAATTCAAGTGACACAGACTTTCACGGGCTGATCGACCACGACGAAATCCAAATTGATTATTAGGCAATAAATGATTACTCTCTATATAAAATTCAAGACGTTGTTTTAATAACTGTTCAAAAATTTTGCCAGCACATGAGGTCAAAGTAATAGGACGATAAGAGTCTGGATCATTAGGTACTTTATCTGGTTTCAGAATTGGAATAATACAGTCCATTTTCCATTGTGAAGGAATCAAGGAGTTTTGCCATAGCAAATTCAAAATTGTTAAAAATGTTTGTTTATTAGAAGCATTCAACAGTTTGAACATTTTGTAGGATAAATAATCTAGACCTGTAGAAGTGTCTTTTTCTAGAGTTAAGGGCTGATTGTAGTTCTTGCATAGAAAAGTCCTTTGACAAATAAGAATTATTGGTTGAATGAATAGACGGAGCACTAAAATTGTTTTCAACTGTATCTGGAGTGTATTTATGAAGAAAGTCAGATACCCAATTGTGTTCAGAAACAGGATTTGTGGAAGGAGAGTATGAATTGTTAAATTTTTTAACTTTTTTTCCAAATTCCACTCATAGAAGATAATCGATTTATAGATGAACAATATTGATACCAGCTGAGTTGCCTTTCCCGTCTTAAGATTACTTTTTTAATTGCTTGAAGACGTTTGAAATTTATAAAATTTTCTGTAGAGGGACAAGATTTAAACAAAATATAAGCTTTATGAACATCATCAACTGCTTTAGAACAAATGTTATTCCACCATGGCAAAGACCTACGTTTTTCATTGTTGTTGGGCGAGACAGAATTTTTTGCTTTGGGGGCTGAAGCTTCAACAGTACTAGAAATTATAGAACAAAAACGATAATAAGAATCAATAGGGTCCATATGGTTAATATTGAAACTAGACAACAATAAATTGATCTGTGCTTCATAAGTCTTCCAATCAACCAATTTTAAGTTAACATGTCTCAGTAAATTTGAAGAGTTATGAAGCACATTATTAGAATTAAGTCCTAGGTTTAACTTTGTTAATGTAGGTAAGTGATAACTTCCAAGTGTGTTATCACAGACCTGCCAATCACACTGTAATGCTAAACACGATGAAACCATGGTGAGATCAAGACCATTAGGTCTAGCAATATTCGAACCAATTGTAGTAGGCACATTGCTGTTTAAGAGAACTAAATTATTTTTATCAACAATATCTAAAATGTCCCTACCACGGGCATCAGTAGAATGACAACCCCAATATGGGTGATGAGCATTAAAATCTCCTGAAAAAATAAAGGGTTTGGGTAGAGAAGAAATTATATCATTCAATTTATTTTTACAGAATCTAGGGTGCTAATACTAGGACAATAAACACTTACTATGGTGACAGATTTACTATTTAATTGAAGAGAAATTGCCACAGTTTGTATTGAGTTATCAGATGCGATAGCAAAATTAGAGAAATGAAGAGAGTTATGAATTAAAATAGCTACCCCGTTGTGATCATTACCAGAATCGTTTCTCACTACAGAGTAACCTTTAATATTGTATTTATGATGCGGTCTTAACCAAGTTTCAGAGATAATAGCTACATGAATATTTTGATCATATAAAAATTTCTGGAAGTCATGTCTATTACTTATTAAGCTTTGTGCATTCCATTGACAAATGTTTATTATACCTGCGAATTTTCCGAACAAACTGAATTTTTCTGAAGTATATCTTTCAGAGTGTCTGAAATTATTTGTGTATTTACAGTAGTGTTATTGATTTTATTATGTGTAATTACTTTTATGATTGCTTCAGTGATGAAGCTGAGAATTTTAGAGTCAGAGAGAACAATTTTTTGCAATTCTTGTGAATTTTTCGGATTAGTAAGTGATGGGAAGGCGTTGTTCTTTAAGGTTTCGGAATATGATTGCGGAATAATTTTGTTTTTATTTTCAATAATTTTTTGTTTTTTTACCGGGCAAGCACCTGAAATTGCTATATGATTGCCTTTGCAATGAATGCAAACTGCATTTGCTAATGGTATATTACAGTTTTTAAAACTATGGCCTTCAGTGCAGATAGAACAACGTTCTGCATTTTTACAAAATTTGGCAAGGTGCCCATATCGTAGGCACCGGAAACATTGCTTAATCGGTGGGATATATGGCAGTACAGGTACACGCCACATTTTCAAATAAACATAATCTGGTAAAGATGCACAAGATGCAAAGGTAATTGCCACAGTTTGAGTGGGTTGTAGATTGAAAGATTCGCCTTCTTTTACCTTACGCATTATTCTACGAACACATATAATTTTTTTTGTTGTGGTAGAAAGAACTTTGAAAATTGTTTTATTTGACATGTCTGATGGAACATTAGTTATGACCCCAGTTATTTCTGTTACCGCTGCCGGAATAGTAGCCGTAATGCGATGTTCTCTATGAAAAGTAGCATTATCTAAAAACGAATTTGCCATGTTAGGATTATCAAAAACAACCCCATTCTATATTTGTTCACTTTTTTTAAATATTTGATTCCCTTAACGAAGCGGGTGAAGCTATTACTCAGGTACATCATGTCTCTGGAACCTATTGGAACGTTTTCATCCGAGCTAGCTATGAACACTATGTGCTCATGCCCTGGACTATCTTCAGGATATCTACGACTATAGTCGGCGACCCTATATGGTTTTTATTTGTCGAATGATGACTCTGATGCGTCGGAGTATTCTGAGTCACTATCAGAACTCTGAAGTACTGGTGTCGTTTCGGAGTCCTGCTCCTTCTTTTTCCTTTTCTTGCCGCCCATCGCCGAAAAGGTAGGTAAGAACTTACCCCGACTGCAGCAACACAAATATACAAAACAAACTATACAAAATTATAAATTAAGATAATATATACAAAAGAAAGGGTATTTACAACCAGAATCACAAATATTTACAAGTTTTGCACAAAATTAAATTTTCTCAGAAAAAAAGACCGCCTGTCGCTACGAAATTCCCGCGCTTCACCTCTTGGACGTCTGACATTGACAGCTGGTGACACACGTTCCGTCTCAGGGTCCTAACAAACCTTTCTTATCATAAAAAAATAAGAAATCATGGTAGGATTGTTGTAGAATTTTAATTATTCTCCTTTAATATCGTCGACTTAGATTACTATAATATTCAACGAATAAATACCTTATTTAAACATTAGTTCTTTTAAAGAATATTAAAAGTTGGTTTGACGTGCGTCTAGAGATGGGCATTTACCCGATAAATTTCGGAGACTCGGAAATTTATCCATTTATACCCATTTTTTCCCAGGAATTTTTAATTTACACCGGGTAAAAATTAAAATCAATTAAAATGTTTGTAATTGCGATATTTTATAATATATCGTTAAGATTTATTAAGAAATAAAGTGTTTAAGGTACTATTCAGTTTTTAAATTAAGTACTGCGTAAAAATACTTATAAAGTGTACAATTTACGTTTTGGTTATAAAAAGACCTAACAAGATATATCTTAATTCAGACTCATTCGCAGCCAACTGGTTTTAGGCAATGAATGTTATGCCGGGGCGACGAACAAGTTTGCCAAATGCCGAAATTCTATTGAACGGCTAGGCGATCATCGAATCGTATGGCCCGCCGTACTAGGCCAGATTATTACAAATGTCTGTAATATCAGTAATAATGAAAAACTGAATTTGAAATTAAAATGCAGCAAACTTAATTACTAACTCTCTCAAAAACACGATTGCATAAAACTTTCTCAATAGAAAAATATTGCGAAGTTCAAATCCTAATCCTAACTAATATTATAAATGCGAAAGTGAGTTTGTTTGTTACCTTTTCACGTTTTATCTACTCAGCCAATCTTCCTGTTTCACATAAACATAGTTGGAAGTACTGAGAAGGACATGGGATACTTTTCATCCCGGAAAAAGCACTGTTTCCGTGGGAAATTCACGCGGGCGAAGTCGCGGGCAAATGTTAGTCTACTTTTTTGTTAATTCTACTGGAAACATCCATATATATACTGAATATGCATCATTATTTTCAAAATATTATTTGAATACATATGATTTTAAATCTGTTTTGAACCGAAATCAACTAGTTATTTATCTTCCTTATAATCAAAACATACCTAATATTTATACTTTAATTATTATTTTATCAGTTTAAAGTAAATAAGGATAATTTACTTTCATTATAATTTCTACCCGGTATAAATAAAAAATATCGGGTATAAATGGGTATAAATTAATTTTTACCCATTCTACCCATTCTTTCCCATTTTTACCTTCCGGAAATTTATCCAAGCGCCTACGTGCGTCTGAATTAAGCGAAAAGGAGCGGGACAAGACAAAATGTCAAATCGAGTGGGGAGGTGTTTTTCTCTTCCTGGACAGGCGCCACGACTAACATGGCTTGAGCAAAATCATTAAATTTTTGGGGTTTTTTCACTTTCGCCGCCCTCGGCACCCCGTCATGGGACTATAGTTTAACCTTTAGCTTTAAAATCCGCGATACGCGCAAGGACACAGGGGATATTTGCCGCCACGAAGTTGTCAGGAGGATGAGCTGTTGATATCCACGTGCCCGCCCGGCCGTATGAATTGGCGCTTCCTGGAGTGTCCTCCCATCACCAGAGGGTGCGGTTCTCCCGGACCGTGGACCGCAGGCCCCGTCGTCGGCCCCGTCGTCGGCGACCCCAAGGCGCAACACACGGATCCTAACCTTATTTCCAAAGGCCGCATCGCCGCCCCCGATCCGATGTCCCTGTAATGGCTCAGCGCGAATCTCGGAAGGTCCAGCCAGCGTCTACTATCTCGCATACAACGGAGCGTCGCAGGAGCACCGTGCCGCTTTGATGACGCGACCAGCACTAGTGCTCGAACCCAACGGATCGTAATGGTGAACGGGACAACGTTCTAAGTGCGCACAGACGTTTGTGTACGGACCTGGCCAGGTACCTTATATTTGGTTTATGTTAATTTTAACTTTTTATTGCGGCAAAGACTTAACAGATTTTGGTATTAGTATAACCGTGTCCGCCTTCAGCGGCTATTGTGCTTATGGAATAAAATGCTATATTCTATCCCAACCATATTGTATTAATGATATCACCCTGCCCGTGACTCCCAGAACCTAAGGCTTACTAGACAAGAGGTCCTTGTACTTCAAAAGTACGAGGCTCTATCCTGAGCACTACATCCGGCTCTCTCTAAAGTAATTGTTCGTGTATAATCGCACTGCGCAGGGATATTGCCCGTCTTCGCTTCAAATAGCTGAAGACTCCTGCGCACACACGCGCTCAACAATACACTTTTTTTATTTTTATTTATTTTTTATACACGACAATGGCGCCCGAACAGGGACCATCCATTAGTTTAAAGACTTTATTAGGTTTACAATTTAATCACTAACTAGTAAATTATGTAGGAATGCTAGATTACATATATTTTAATTAAATTTCAAATAGTTTTTCTTATTATACATAAGTAAGAACTATATTACTTAAGATAATTCTTTATTATTAGTATGCTACTTGCGATTAGAAATCCAAGTATGATTTTTTTAATGCAGGGGAATTGCAGCGGTCTGGCCAGACGCTGTATTCCTGACACTCAACATAAATTGAGTTAGTTTTAGAACTCTAGAACATATATTTTAGTTTAATATATGAAATAGCATGAGTTAGTTTCATATATAGCTGATAGTTTTATATTTAGAAATATATTGCCGTAGGATAGGTGAATGTTTTCTCCGGTTACCCCGGCTGTTTCGGCTAAGTACGACTTAACCTCTTTGCCGAAAAGGGGGGTATTGTAGTGATAACTACAGAATTATTTTGAACTTCTAACTGGTCAACTTTGCATGTCATATTTTAGGTGAAATAGTTGATATATTGGGATACTATTCCTGTGGCGTATTACCTGCATGATAGGCTCTCGACTCACTACAATAGCAGGCATTCAAATCCATTAGTCTCCAGACAAATTGAATGGGAAAGTGACACACCAGTACACAAATTTCATATGTTGTTTTTACAATACTTATTAAGAAAACAGGGAGACCCGCACATCAAAACGTTCTTTGAGTCACGCCGAAACCATTGGTAGCAATAACTCGACGCGATTTTGTGTACTTACGGAATTATATCAAAAACTAAACATTCATAACAAAACATTCTATGATTAAATTAGACTGTCAACAAAATCTGCAGAGTTGGACGTCTGACATTGACAGCTGGTGACACACGTTCCGTCTCAGGGTCCTAACAAACCTTTCTTATCATAAAAAAATAAGAAATCATGGTAGGATTGTTGTAGAATTTTAATTATTCTCCTTTAATATCGTCGACTTAGATTACTATAATATTCAACGAATAAATACCTTATTTAAACATTAGTTCTTTTAAAGAATATTAAAAGTTGGTTTGACGTGCGTCTGAATTAAGCGAAAAGGAGCGGGACAAGACGAAATGTCAAATCGAGTGGGGAGGTGTCTTTCTCTTCCTGGACAGGCGCCACGACTAACATGGCTTGAGCAAAATCATTAAATTTTTGGGGTTTTTTCACTTTCGCCGCCCTCGGCACCCCGTCATGGGACTATAGTTTAACCTTTAGCTTTAAAATCCGCGATACGCGCAAGGACACAGGGGATATTTGCCGCCACGAAGTTGTCAGGAGGATGAGCTGTTGATATCCACGTGCCCGCCCGGCCGTATGAATTGGCGCTTCCTGGAGTGTCCTCCCATCACCAGAGGGTGCGGTTCTCCCGGACCGTGGACCGCAGGCCCCGTCGTCGGCCCCGTCGTCGGCGACCCCAAGGCGCAACACACGGATCCTAACCTTATTTCCAAAGGCCGCATCGCCGCCCCCGATCCGATGTCCCTGTAATGGCTCAGCGCGAATCTCGGAAGGTCCAGCCAGCGTCTACTATCTCGCATACAACGGAGCGTCGCAGGAGCACCGTGCCGCTTTGATGACGCGACCAGCACTAGTGCTCGAACCCAACGGATCGTAATGGTGAACGGGACAACGTTCTAAGTGCGCACAGACGTTTGTGTACGGACCTGGCCAGGTACCTTATATTTGGTTTATGTTAATTTTAACTTTTTATTGCGGCAAAGACTTAACAGATTTTGGTATTAGTATAACCGTGTCCGCCTTCAGCGGCTATTGTGCTTATGGAATAAAATGCTATATTCTATCCCAACCATATTGTATTAATGATATCACCCTGCCCGTGACTCCCAGAACCTAAGGCTTACTAGACAAGAGGTCCTTGTACTTCAAAAGTACGAGGCTCTATCCTGAGCACTACATCCGGCTCTCTCTAAAGTAATTGTTCGTGTATAATCGCACTGCGCAGGGATATTGCCCGTCTTCGCTTCAAATAGCTGAAGACTCCTGCGCACACACGCGCTCAACAATACACTTTTTTTATTTTTTTTTATTTTTTATACACGACACTCGCTTGTACTACTTACTTTTTGACTAGTATAGATTACCTACGAATACTCGTAGTTCTATGGATACACGTACTCGTACGAATGTACTAGTACAAATTGTGACCTACGGTCTCAATACAAAGCGGTGGTGGTGGAGTGGTCAAAATGTTTGTGGCCACAGAGTCGAAAGGTTCTCTTGCTTGCCTCAGGAGTTTGTATATCATCCTGACGTATGATAGTTTGCATAGACCACGTATGATAGATTGCTTCTGGTGAAAGAAAACGTCGCCAGGTCCCAGCATTCTAGTTGATGATTTATCAGCCAGGCTAGTGGAGAATTTGCTTTCTCCATTTTTCATTCCTTTTGAAAAAACACCCCATTAACATTGTCAAGAAGGTCGTTGCGTTTCTCAAGATGATATCGAAAATAGTTCTTAAATATGATTTTAATATAATTGGGAAGGTATAGTGTAACAGGATTTGCATATATATAATGTGTACAAAGTAACATCTGGCCCTTTTGAAGGCAGTAGGATGGTGACAGAAAAGATGTTTCGGGATACAGGGACGAGATCACCATTAAAAAAATATGTAGTAAATTAGACACACTATTTTTTACTGATTTTTTATTTCCACAACAGAGAGGATAGATGCCTACTAACCACAGAAATCTAAAAATTATAATATGATGGAACTATGTGACAATGAATATCATCCTTATCGTGTAAATACGTAAGAATACAGCAATACGTCTTTTCAAACAGAAATTAGATTTGATTGTGTGTGAGCGAGAGAGGGAACCTCAGAGTCCTGTCGAGCGGCAATAAAAGAATGAGTCACGGCCGCTTCTATATATTTTTTAATTTTCTGTGATAATCTATGTCAGCATGTTTTGAACTTTGAAAATGGTGGATTAATCTTCGTCCTTTTCCACACATCTACCATCAGAACCCTTTATCCTCATATATCCTGTAGGGCACACCCCTCCATCAAAAACACTGCGAGTGAGCATTTTTACTGGAATTGTTTTCCATTCAACTTGAGGTTCGGCAGTCCTGTATACGTATCCCTGATACACTGTACGTCTGTCCAATTCAGGAGGCACTGGTCTCTGATCTATCAGAGCGTGTCTTATTAACGGGAGCGATACAGAGTTCAAGCGGTTGACATTGACATGGTACGGCGGAGAGCTGCAGACGGTCGCCACAGTCAGCAAAAGACTTAGAAGTTTCAAAATCATCTTGGCAAAGACGTGTAGAAATCAAGTATGATCGTGTAAAGAAAGAAAGGGTATTTATTTGAAAAATCGTCACGGTCATGTTAAAAAGCAATTTGTATTTTTTAAATAAGTGTTATGAACATATAATGAAAATTATTTCATTAATTCTAGTTACCTACTTATTGATGACAATATGTACCTAGGTACCGCAGATTTATTTACGCTAGATATTGTATCTTTACAATAGAAGGTAAGAATTGAGCATATCATTTTTTTATATTTACGATGAACGAAATATTTAAAGGACCGACGGCAAATATAAAAAAAAAATAAAAAAAAAACCTTCAACATGCTGAAATTGGATAGGAAAGCTAATGTAAAAGACACATGCCGCAGACAGAGGATAGCACGGGCAGCGGCTAGTATGTGATTATAGGGCACGCTCGGTCGCATGGCATGCGGTATCTATCCTACCTGATACACATCTATAGGTACGTACATTTGACAAAACAAACAATTAACTAAGCACGTAGAGGCCACGTGTTCTTAGGATTATTTTTTTTAAAATCACATAGAACTAATAAATCTATTATAAATTACATGTGAATAATCATACGCAGAAACATAAGAAATTGCACGTGCATTGTAATTTCATTATTTTATTAATTTGTCATTACTATCAGTGAATTAGTAACAGAGAGATTTATAATTTAACTGTAATATAGACGAATTTTGTAATAATCCCTAGTACATAATGAGACAAATTATATTAGTGATTAAGATACGATACGAGGAGCTGCTGGCGACGGCGATAAAGCCGAGTATAGGTTTGATTCCCATCTGAAATCGCTAAATATGTGAATATTTGCGACATTTACGGTTATGATTGCGCTGACGGTTATGATATATAAGTTTGATATTTATATAGCAGATAGAGACTGTAGCGTAGACCCAACTCCGCCACTGAATGTCTAAGTATGAAATGCGGATGTACGTTAGTTCTAAAGTATCCAATGTCGAAGTATGCGTATACGACATACGTTAGTTCTAAAGTATGCTAGCACCCCAAGTATCTTTTACTATCAACTTGCGTTGCTGAAAAAAGGATCTCGCCAGACAGACAACAAAGTCAAATGTTTTTATTTAAATAGGCTTAAAAATATTATATATATTAACTAGCTGCTGCCCGCGGCTTCGCCCGCGTGAGTTTCCTTAGATGGAGAATCTTTTTGTGTTCCAAACTGTAGTAACCTAAACTCCAGTACTCAAAATTTCAGCTATTTGGTTATCCCGTGTCCCGCGGGAATATATTAGGTACTCGTAGTACAGTCGCGGTGTTAAAATGAATCAAAAGATCATCGTCTGTGTTTGTAATAAAATCTATGTTGTTTTATCCGTTCGCCGCCGTAATATTCTAGCGCGTGCGGTAGTTTCATATTAGTAGCATCGCGCCGACGCGACGGCGACGGCTAGTCGCGAGCGACCATTTTGAATCAGTATTGTTTTGGACTGCGCGCGCGAGGCCGTGTCGCGTGAAGTAACGGCCAGGTGCTCGGCCACCATCTTGCATGGTTCGTTTGTAGCCGCGTGGCGTGGCGTGTTAATTTTATTTAATTGTAATCATCGTTTGTATTGTACTTCATCGTTGTTAAATAACTAATAAGCTCGCGATAATTTGTGTTGTGCGAAAGAAATGTATTTAGACTGTTTGCTGTGAGACGGGAATTGTGGCTACCTGCTCACATCCAGCCGTCGTCGAGTGGACCTTCTAGAAGAAAGACAGGTATTTTTTCTGGGGACTGAGATCTCAAGGGGGTAGTTTGGGTGATTAGGGACCAACCCCCCCCCTTCCGAAGACACTCGAAGTTGGATCCGAAGATTAAGAAGATTCAGTTTGGTAAGTGGTTTGCAATTGTAGTTATTAAGTTAGGTTATTATATAGGGCCCTGTAGCTCCCTTTATAAGCTATAGTGGTAGCAGGCTGCGTATAGGTTAGGTTTTAGGCTCTAGTCGGACAGACGTAGTGCCGTGTCAGGTTCTTACCGTTATTTCGATTTACCGCCCTTTTAAGATCCGGTCTGTTTTTAAGACCCGGTCTTTTCCGGTACAGAATCTTCCCGCCACTTCGTTTGTCCCGGATTCTTTGCGCACAGTCTGTTATCTACAATTTCCCGTGTACCACCACTCCCACCCCGAGTCCCTCTTTATCCTATCCCGTGTCCTGTCTATTTATACGTCAGTAGAAAATGCTCATCAGGTTGAACGACTTTTGCTAAGGCCCCATTTCCATTTTTTATAGAGTAGCTGGTCTCTTGGAGTTCTTCATCAGATGTTGCATAAACTTAAATTTTTATACGTCAGCAGAAAATGCTCATCAGGTTAAACGACTTTTGCTAAGGCGCCATTTCCATATATGTAACAGTGTAGCTGGTCCCTTGGAATTCTTCATCAGATGATCCTGATCTTCGATTTTTATACGTCAACAGAAAATGCTCGTCAGATTGATAAACTTTTCCAAAGGTACCATTTCCATATTTCTTATAAGTAGTTTAGCTGTTCTGTTAAGGTTCTTCATCAGGTGTTCCAGTTTTCAAAATCACTTATAGCCTATATGTTGCCCAGGCTTAATAGCTATACAACAAAAAAAGTTTCATTCAAATCCGTCCAGCAGATATTGCGTGAAACGCGTACATACATAATACAGACGGACAGAGAGACAGACAGACAAAAAATTCCAAAAAAATGTTTTTGCTTTCTGTTATTCTTTTTAAGTGTCCCTCTATCCATTTCAGTCAAAAATACTAATGCCCGTTTTCACCAGTAGCCCCTAAACAGTCACCTATGTAAGGTTCCCTTAACTTAGGGGACCCTTCAAATCATCCCCTTACCTAAATTCTGTTTCACCATCCTAAGGGCTACTTATGCAAGAGTCCCCTAGTTAGGTGACGTATAGTGCGGAGGTAATGCGAAAACGTACATCGATAAATTATTCTAGTAAACGATTTTATTCATATTTAGCTTAAAAAACAAGATAAAACACTTAATTTTACTCAGTTTATTTAGGAAAAGTAGGGTTTGCACTTTTCAAATATTGGATAAATAGTAAAAAGTTAAAATTTTACTTCTTGGCTGTATGACAAATGCCATTGCCTAATATAGTCTCAGTGACATTTTGAAATCACGTGACTTGACTTCTGTGCCATTTGGTTTGTTTATTGCGGGATTGTGTAGCATGTTCTTTTTAACCGACTTCCCAAAAAAGGAGGAGGTTATATGTTTTGATGTATGTATGTTTTTTTTTTATGTATGTTCGCCGATTTCTCCGCCTATGGTAGACTGATTTCCGAAATTATTTTTATTACACGACTGACCGTTGAGTTGAGTTGACTGAGTGTTATGTTTTTAAGGTTCATGTATGTATGTGTGTATGTATGTAATTTCTTTATTCCACCATAAGTCCTGAACGGCTTAACACATTTTGAATAAGAGGTATTTTTGGATTCCATGCATTAGCCCGAATGACATAGGCTATGTGAGTTGTCAGTCGTATTTAATATTTTTTAATAATTCTAAATAATAAATTTGACTTTGTTACTTAAATAAAATCATTAGTTTTATTTTTACTGTACGAGCAATCGCACATTATTTTCATGTAGGTCAGGAGAACGCCGACGTAGCACTTGCGTCACACCGACACGCGAATTCCATTATATTAGAAATAAGTTAGTCATTAAGTATCAGTCAATAAACTCAGTTATATCAATTCCAATCATTTTTACGGTTTTATTCACGATCAGTGATAATTCCCACAATCAATCAATCATCAATTCATCATATCATAGTGTAGGCGGAATCATCCCCTACATTTCTTTTGGTCCTTCGGTTTTTTTTTCCGGGAATATCGGGACTCCGTCGCGAACGAACTTTGTGATCAACAATCCGTAATCGCGGCTCTGTGTTGTCGGTCATTCCTGGACTTATCAGCGCCTATTCAATCATCATCAAGCAAGAAGTCCGTTGCAGTCAATCGTCAGCGACTTGGTGGCCAGGTCGCACTCATCATTCTTCAAGTAAGATCAAACCAATTTCACTTTTATTCAATCATCTATCATCATGGAGTCAGCTACAATCTCGGAAGTCATCGTCCGTCAAGCGGAAATTGTAGCCAAGATCAAAAAGCTTCAAATTAATTTCAATAAGGATTCTGCGTCTAGGAAGACGCCAGAATATATCAGTAATAGATTAGAAATTTTGGATAGTTATTGGGACGAGTTTGATACGAACCATGAACTTTTATTGAAAAAACCATTAGAAGCTGCGCAGTACATCGCGGATGGTTCCTATCAGGCTTGTAAAGACACTTATCAGGCACTTCGTAGTCATTTTCTGGAATTCAATAGAGAGGAAAAGGCAATTCAGCCAAGTGGGGAGATCGATGAACTCCTTACATTACAACGTACTTATTTTGGAGCATTTAATAGGTTAGTTACGGGTATAGATGTGAACAAAATTTCAGAGAAATGGGAAATAGAAGACGAATTACGCAATATTCAAACTAGATGGACGGCTATCGATAGTACGCATTTAAAAATAGATAATATCTTGGCTGGTGGTGACATAAGTTATGAGAGTGAGTTTATTAAGTATGAATTACTCTACAAAAATATCAAACGGCAATTAAATAGCAAGTTGTCCTCAAGTACGCATACTCAGCAATCACTTCCTAAATTAGAAATTCCAATATTCACTGGAAAATACACTCATTGGCCTACCTTTTATGATTTATTTTCTGAGACTATTCATAATAACAAATCAATCAATAAGGCTCAAAAGATGCAACATTTGAAAGGAAAGGTCCGAGGCGAAGCTGAGCGTCTCATACAGCATCTTCACATCTCCGCTGATAACTACGATACAGCGTGGGATATATTGTTACATAGGTACAACAACCCTCAGGTTCTCTTTACGCAACAAATTGAAGTCTTTTTAAATCAACATAATATCAGTAAGCAATCATCTTTTGAACTTAAGAGACTGTATGATATAACTACAGAGTGCATTCATGCTATTCACAATCTAGGGGTGGATACCACTACCTGGGACCCATTATTAGTTCACCTGTTGTGCAAAAAATTAGATCAAGAAACTTATTGCGACTATAAGGAGTCTCGAAAATCACCTCGAGAACTGGCTTCATTAGATGAGTTTATGTCATTCCTAGAGAGTAAATTCACGGCTCTCGAACCTATTTCTCGAAAAGACAGAGAGATTTCATCATCATCTAATACGTCAAACAAGACTATCACTAAGCGGTTTCCAACTCAATCAAAGCCTTCGAATTCATCCAATTATCAACCTTATTATCAATCAAGTAAGAATCCAGTTGTCACTCATACAAACAGCAATAAATGTGTAATCTGCAACTTCAGCCATAATAATAATTTATTCAATTGTAAGAAATTTACGAACATGCCACCGGATGTTCAATTGAAAACACTTGCGAAATTCCGTATATGTCCAAATTGTCTATATAGCCATAACGATAAGGAATGTATGTCAAATAAACGCTGTAGGCAATGTAACGGAAAACATAATACCTTGGTTCATGAGGCGTATTCCCGATCAGGATCACATTCAGTGACCATTTCATCACCTCAACCCCTTCCGTCAACATCATGCGTTGACCTTCCCCAACAAATGAATGTCAATAATGTAACTACTTCAGAAGAAGAAGTCTTACTCACCACCGTCTTGTTAGATGTTCGTGCCGCTGACGGCACATACATTACTCTTCGTTGCCTTCTCGATCAGGGTTCACAAGTTTCTCTTGTATCACTTTCCGCGATCCAATTATTAGGATTGCCTCGTCAACATTGCCAAGCCACTATCACTGGTGTTGGCCCTAATACCGAACCTACGAAGGGCAAAAGTACTTTTACACTGTCGGTCGATTTACGGAGACTATGAAATTCAAACGGAAGCTTTAGTTATGCGTAAGGTCGTCAATAATTTGCCAACATTTTCGTTTCCTAAAAAACTCTGGCCTCATCTTCAACATGTCAACTTAGCTGACCCACATTACAACATTTCCAGACCCATCGACATTCTCTTGGATGCGAGCTTTTATTCAGAGATCATAATGAGTGGATTAATCAAAGGTCCCATTCAGGCACCTATAGCTCAGCAAACCAAATTAGGGTGGATATTATCTGGCAATGTCAAAACATTTCAATGTAATGTCGTGTTAAATGAATTATCGGACGTTTCAAAGTACTGGGAGATAGAGGATATTTCTAATGAGTCATCAATATTAACTGAGCAGGAACAGTACTGTGAAGATTTTTATCATCAAACTACTAAACGTTTAGAATGTGGAAGATATGAAGTTGGCATACCGATGAAGCCCGGATACCAAGATAATTTAGGTTATTCTAGAAATAAGGCTATTGCGCAATTTAAACAACAAGAAGTAAAAATGCAAAGAAATCAAGAATTTTCAGATAGTTATAAGAAATTCATGGAAGAATATTTAGAACTCAATCATATGAAACCGGCCAATACTACTGAAAGCCAATTAAATTACCTCCCCCATCACGGTGTTTTTAAATCAGGGTCAAAGGCGATAAGGGTAGTATTCAATGCGTCGTCTAAGTCCACGTCAGGATATAGTCTCAATGACCTCATGTTCAGCGGTCCAAATATTCAAGTAGACCTCCAAGGCCTCATATTAGCTTGGAGATCATATAAATACGTTTTAACATCAGATATTGAGAAATTCTTCCGCCAAATATTAGTCAGAGAATGCGATCAGCATCTACAAACTATTGTGTGGAGGAACTCTCCTGAATCATCAATTCAGGAATATTTTCTATCAACTATCACCTACGGTCTTAAAGCTTCACCCTTCTTGGCCATGCGAACGTTAAAACAGCTGGCAGAAGATGAAGCTGAGAGATACTCCTTAGCTGCGTCAGCACTAAAATCATCCTTTTACATGGATGACCTACTTACCGGGGCAGAGTCATTACATGTCTGTAAACAACTCCAAAGGGAACTTATTTCAATTTTCAAATCAGCTGGCATGAACCTTAGAAAATGGTCCAGCAATGAGCCTCAGCTCTTAGAAGAATTATCAACAGACTTATTAAGTACCCCAGTAGAGTTCAAATGTCATGAATCACGAAAAACACTCGGTCTGAAGTGGGTACCATCATCAGATAGTTTCATATTTCAAAATATGCTCATTATCAACAATAACGACAAGTTAATTACCAAACGTCAATTATTATCAGGTATTTCTAAAATATTTGACCCCATGGGATATTTATCACCCCTTTCTATTAGAGCCAAATTACTATTTCAAAAAACATGGAATCTAAAATTAAACTGGGATCAAGAAATACCATCAGAATTGCATAAAGAGTGGGTTCAATTAGTAAATGAATTTAACATAATCAGTAAAATTAAAATTCCACGTTATTTAGGAGATATAAATTCATCAACAGTTCAATTACATTCATTTTGCGATGCCTCGGAAAAGGCTTACGCTTGCGTAATATACCTAGTGACGTTCAATGATAAGGGCGTTCGCACATCAACGCTAGTAGCAGGGAAAACAAGATTAGCGCCGCACGCAAATAAGTTATCATTACCGCGTCTAGAACTTTGCGGAGCAGTCCTATTGTCACAACTTTTAGAAAAGGTCCTGAAGTCTATTCCCAACTTAAATGCTAAATTATATGCCTGGACAGACTCAATGATCGTTCTAGGGTGGTTACATGGTGATCCGTCTAGATGGAAGCAGTTTGTCTCAAATCGTGTTCAAAAGATCACAAATGTTTTACCAGCTTCACACTGGCAATACGTTAAATCCGAAGAGAACCCAGCAGACTGCGCCACTAGAGGGACTCACAAACAACCATTATCAGATAATAAATTGTGGTTTGAAGGCCCGTCATGGTTACTACAATTCGATCCAAACACTTATAACCAGTTATCATATCAATCACCAAACGATGAAATAAAATCAAAAACATCCCATGTAAATGCAGCCTTACAACTTGAATCTTCACTCGTCAGCGATTTGCTCCAGCAACATAGTTCACTCACTCGAGTAGTCAGGGTCATTGCATGGATATCGCGTTTCATCATATGTTCCCGTAGTAAACAAAAAGTCGTCGCGTGCTAATTATTTATCATCAGCTGAATTAAATAGGGCATTTATTTTAATCGTAAAGGAAGAACAATCGCGGGAGTTTTCGGAAGACATCATTTATTTACAGAAAAATGGTCATGTGCGTAACAATAGCAAAATCCTTAGTCTTAACCCTTTCCTAGACCAAGATGGTATCTTAAGGGTTGGTGGGCGATTGACACATGCTAACATCAGTTTTGCGGCTAAACATCCTATAATTCTATCAACTCATGGTCGTCTCACAGAATTAGTCATAGATCAAGCGCATATCACTACGCTACATGGCGGTCCACGTTTGACTTTATCTTATATCAGGGATAAATTCTGGGTCATCAGTGGGGTACGCACTGTAAAACGTCAGCTTAGGAATTGTGTGAAATGTCGTAGGTTTAATCAAGATCGTCACAAACATCAGCACATCATGGGTGACTTACCATCCCCTAGAGTAACACCTTCTCGTCCCTTCACTCACACTGGAGTAGACTTCACAGGGTTTGTTGAATTGAAGGCAAACAAGGGGCGTGGCATTAAAACCACTAAGGGATATATCGCCGTCTTCGTGTGTTTAGCCACGAAGGCCGTTCATTTAGAGATAGTGTCGGACTTAAGCACACCGACTTTCTTAGCTGCATTTCGTCGATTTTGTTCCCGCAGAGGTACCCCTGCTCAC
Source organism: Ephestia elutella (assembly GCA_018467065.1). Lineage (NCBI taxonomy): Eukaryota > Metazoa > Arthropoda > Insecta > Lepidoptera > Pyralidae > Ephestia > Ephestia elutella. The sequence continues at coordinate 717,478 of CM031583.1, forward strand.
ATGTACAGTGACAACGGTACAAACTTTGTAGGTGCTAATCGACTGTTGAAAAGAGAATACCTAGAAATAGTACAAAATATCAACACAGAATTCTTAAACAATATCAGCGATCTTCAAATTGTCTGGCACTTCAATGCCCCCTCGTATCCAAATGCTAATGGGCTATGCGAAGCCGCTGTCAAAAGTTTAAAATACCATCTTAAACGAGTTTTGGGCGAGCAAAAACTTACGTATGAAGAGTTCGCAACGTTACTTCATCAAATTGAGGCCTGTCTGAATTCGCGGCCATTATGTCAACTCACTGAAAGTTCAGACGATGAATGCCTCACACCAGGTCATTTTCTAGTAGGAGGTCCATTGCTATCAAGACCTCAGACTGAGCCACAATCAGTGACTTTGTCTAATCGCTGGCAGATGGTTCAAATCATGAACAAACATTTCTGGCAGCGTTGGTCGGCAGAATACCTCCAACAACTTCAGATCAGATCAAAGTGGAGAACGACAGATACAAACTTAAAAGTGGGAGATGTTGTTATAATAAAGGAAGACAACCTACCCCCGGGGAAATGGGCACTCGGTAGAATTTGCGAAGTTTATCCGGGAAAGGACGGATACGTACGGGTCGTTTCACTCAAAAGTAACAACAAAATTATCAAGCGGCCTACTAACAGACTCATCCTGTTACCTGTCCAAGAAAATTCAACGGAACCCCCAACATCTACGTCATCATCAGTTATGTCCAATAATAATCACCCTCCTCTAGACTCACGCGAAGATAGCGCTCCTCAGAGTAGAAGTCGGAAGCGTGTAGGCTTAAATTACAAAAACTTCTTCATTAACATATTTATGTTTGTTCCGTACGGGAATAAATATTTTATCTATGAGATTACGAGTACACAATTTGGAAGTCGATTAGTATTATCTTTGCTTCCTAATTTGTTCATTTTAAAAATATGGCAACTTACTGCTTGTCAAAGCTGACAGAAGGTGTGAATTCATTCGCTTTCCCGCCTCCGTGCTGTGCGGTCGAAAAAAAAACGTTCATATCATTTGAAAATCTAACGGTCACGGTTTCATGCTGAATTAATCCTGAAAGAACCCCTGGAGCATTGGATCAGCCCTATGGATGCTGTGATGAAGACAGGCCTGTCAAAAGATCCACCTCAGCAATAAGCAGGTTAGTAAGATTGCCTTAAGAAACTCTTCAACATATTTTTTGGTCATTCGATCCGAATTTTCGCTTCCAAATTGTGTATTTCGTGTTTTAGTGTGTATATTTCGTACCTACGTACATAGTTACATACTTTTTTCAATTTTCTTTGCACGTTTCGGCTTGTCGCCATCTTTGTAACGCAAAATGGTAGACAAAGAATCTGAGCAAAAATCTGGCCAGATGTCGGATACGTGTGATTACGCTTCATGTGAACAGGATAAATTTGAGCGTGAGATAATTCTAGACGATTTAAAGCGTACATTGCAGTTCGCATCAACCGACGAACAAAAGTTTCGTTCGCGAACTAAAGATATTACCGCTATTCAAAGAAAGTTCAGTAAATTGCAAACTAAGATTGAAAAACATCTTATTAAGTCTCGCTTGTTCAATAAGGAGGAGCAAATTAAATTTCGCAATGATTTCGATGATTTGTATTACGCAGTTGTCACACATTCAAATAAATTGAAAGCGGATGATGAGCATAGTAGACGTATGAGTAGACCTTCAGTCATTCCTAATATGTATGCAAATAATAGTTGTGCTAAATTACCTAAACTTCCTTTGCCCAGTTTCTCTGGCAAAAGTACTGATTGGAATGCTTTCTATGACCTATTTTGTTCACTTGTTCATAACAATCATGGCTACACGGATGCGGAAAAAATTTAGGTATTTACTTCTAACGCTTAAAGATGAGCCATTTAATTTAATAAAGTCAATTCCTATCACAGATTCTAATTACTCCGTCGCATTAGATATTTTGGTTTCACGCTATGAAAATAAAAGAATTATAGCATCTACACATCTCGACAAGATTCTAGATATAGAATCTTGCAGCGAGAAATCTGGAAGCTTACGCAATCTTTTAAATGTTTATCAAGAGAACCTCAAAGCACTTGAAGTCATGAAATTTCCCGTGAAAGAATGGAGTTTCATTTTATTGAATATTTTATTGCGTAAAATTCCAATTTCAATTCGTAAGCGTTTCGAATTATCTTTGCATTCCCCGATGGAAATTCCAGAACTTGATACATTAATTTCATTTCTTGAACGAGAACTTGCTGCGTGTGAAATCTCGAATTGGAATTATTCCAATAAAAATATTCCCACTATTTATAATAAAGGTGAGGGTAGTAAGAATATTCCATTTCGCGGTAACGCGCCGCCATCTTCATCGAGCAATGCTCGACGCTCTTACGCGGCTGGTGTTGACGTCACGCAGGAATCTCGGTCAAATTCAGAATCCGTCAAGCCGAAATTGGTCGTAAACCAAAGTGTTAAAATTCATATTTGTTTATGTTGTGATGCTCAACATACATTGACAAAATGTTCAAAGTTTTTAAATCTTTCTCCGAAAGATCGATACAATTTTATTTTAGGAAAAAATGTTTGTTTTAATTGTTTACACGTAGGTCATGACGTTCGAAACTGCAAGTCCAGTTTTGTATGTCAAACTTGTCATAAACGTCATCATACCTTGATACATTTTGAATTCAATAAAAAAGTTTTATTATCGGATATTTCTCATTCAATTGAATCGAATAAAAACGCAGCGTCATCGTATGAAGATACCACTCAATTAAGTATGACGAGTGTTAAGACTAGTTCATCTGAACAATGCAATATGCAGTATTCAAATACGGTATTATTGTCGACCGCGCTGGTCGATGTGTGTGTAAACAAAAATAAAATTGCAACTGTGCGGTGTCTCATTGATACAGGTAGCCAGGTGACTCTTATCTCTCAAGATTGCGTAAATAGGTTAGGGTTGTCACAAAAAAAATATTAACTTTCCACCTATTTATGGTATTAATGAGGATAGTCCCGTGCATGCAAAATGTTTAGTTTCGTGTTGTATCACTCCTAAAAATCAAATACAACCTTCCGTTTCTTTGAATGCAGTAGTTTTACCTAAACTTATTTCGTCTAAAATGCCGTCGTGTAAACTTCCATATACAGAGTGGTCACATATAAAAAATTTAAATTTAGCTGATCCAGAATATTTTACGCCTCAACCAGTTGAGATGTTACTTGGGGCAGATGTACTTCCTCAAATTTTATTGCATAACACTATTACAGGTTCACCCGGTTCACCAATAGCTATTAATAGTATATTTGGTTATTTATTGATGGGTAAAATCGATTTAAAAAAATTTCCTCCGGTTTCATTCCCCCTTCAAGTATGTCATAGTACAGTCAATAACGACATTGACTTACAACGATTTTGGGAACTGGAATCAATTCCGGATAAAAAGTTACTTTCTCCGGAAGAAATTTTATGTGAAAGTATTTATGAAAACACGCATACGCGTAATGAGATGGGTCGTTATATCGTCGCCCTTCCTTTTAAACCTGATGCACCACCCCTAGGTGAGTCACGTGACATTGCCTTATCTAGGTATCAAAAGTTAGAGTGCAAGCTCGAGCGTAATCCGCAGTTGAAGTCTAATTATAACGCGTGCCTCCAAGAGTATATAGATCTTGATCATATGGAGCCCGTTGATAGTAGTCCTCCTGCATCTTGCACCTATTATATTCCACACCACTGCGTGGTTAGAGAATCTCACGAGACTACTCGATACCGAGTAGTTTACGACGCAGGTTGTAAAACTACAAGTGGATATTCACTTAATGACGTTTTACTACCTGGACCCAAGCTTCACTTGGATATTGTTGATGTGTTATTAAAATTTCGTATCCATAATATTGTTTTTACAGCGGACATAAAACAGATGTACCGAAATATTTTAGTTCGGGATCAAGACAGGGATTTTCAAAGAATTCTATGGCGTCCTTCTCCAGACAAGCCTATTTCTGATTATCGTCTTCGAACAGTTACGTTTGGTGTTAGTTCCTCCCCTTATCTTGCACTTCGCACTATGCAACAACTCGCTGTTGACGAGGCTGAACGCTTTCCTCGTGCGTCACAGGTCTTAAAAAGGATGTCTTCGTCGATGACGTAGTGTCAGGCGAAAGTACTGAGGACGGTGCCCTAGCACTTCAGCAGGAGCTGTTAGGTATTTGTCAGTCAGCAGGTTTTGAACTTCATAAGTGGCATAGTAACTCACCCGCGATACTCGCCGCTGTACAACCCACATTATCTCATGGTGAGCGGCCTGATAATGTAACTTTCGCGGATATGGAGAATGACACTAAGGTCAAAGTGCTCGGCCTCCAGTGGAACCCAAGGTTTGATTCATTTACTTTCAGTGTTAAAGTTTCTTCGAACAAATCCACTAAAAGGTCCATACTTTCCGAAATTGCTCGAATTTATGACCCTATTGGTCTTTTATCCCCTGTAACTATTTATGCAAAACATTTAATTCAATTACTTTGGATAGCTGGCGTGGACTGGGACGAACCTCCCCCACAACATATAGTAAATGCTTGGTCTAGTTTCACTACAGAGCTTCCACTCTTATCCCAAGCCGTATTCCCACGTCATGTGATCCCACAATATAAATCTTTACAACTTCATGGTTTTTCAGACGCCTCTGAGAAGGCTTATGCGGCTTGTGTGTACTTGCGTGTTATACTCGAGAACGGTGACATAAAGGTATTTTTGTTAATAGCCAAAACGCGCGTTGCGCCAACAAAACGTGTCTCCATTCCCCGACTCGAGTTGATGGCAGCCCTATTGCTTTCTCAACTCATCCAAACGGTATTACGTACCTATAGTGATTATGTGTCCAATGATCAGATTTATGCATGGTCGGATTCTTCTGTAGTGCTTGCTTGGTTACATTCTCCTCCACACGAGTGGAAAACTTTTGTTTCTAACCGTACAACAGAGATTTTAAATGCTGTTCCGTCACGCTGCTGGCGTCATGTTCGCTCCGAGCATAACCCAGCAGATGCCGCTTCTCGTGGTCTATTACCATCTTCTTTCTTACAGTGTGACATGTGGTTTCACGGCCCACATTTTTTACATATAGACGAGGCCGTATGGCCTAGTTCCAAGGCTGTGCTTCCTACTGAAGAAGAGAAACGAAATATTGCTATTGTTTCAAATACTACTTCCATTCCTCCGAATGAGGTAGATATTTTTTCCCGTTTTTCTTCTCTCGGTAAACTTGTTCGTGTGACAGCCCTGATATTTCGTTTTTATAAAAAATGTAAAAAGATTGAATCACATTTCCCTTCGTACATCACTGTGCCGGAATACAATTTTGTATTAAACCGACTTATACATGTTGTACAACATTCAGTTTTCAACGAAGATATTTTAAATATTTCTAAAAATAAATTTCCTTCAAATCAATTAAAACGTTTAAATCCTATGCTTGATACGAATAATTCACTCCGAGTAGGAGGTAGGATTCATAAATCACTTTTACCTTACGAATCAAAACATCAACTTATTTTACCTAAAAAACATCCTCTTACATATTTAATCATCGACGATGCTCACGTGACACTTTTACATGCCGGTGCACAATGCACTCAGTATTTTCTTTTACAAAGGTTTTGGATTTTATCTAGCCGTGATATAATAAGACAGTGCATACATCGCTGTGTCCGGTGTTTTCGTACTCGTCCGGCTCGTATTCAGCCAGCGATGGGTCAATTGCCCGCGGTGCGCCTGCGACCCGAACGTCCCTTTTAAAGACCTCAGTAGATTTCGCCGGTCCGTTTTATGTGCGTGCCAATAAAGTTCGAAATGCTAAAGTAGTGAAGTGTTACGTTTCAGTTTTTGTGTGTATGAGTGTCAAAGCTATACACCTGGAATTAGTTTCAGAACTCTCAACGGAGGGTTTTCTCGCGGCGTTACGTAGGTTCACGTCTCGCCGAGGATTATGCACAGATATTTATTCTGATTGCGGTAGAAATTTTGTTGGTTGTAATAACTATTTAAAAGACTTATATCAATTTCTACGTAGTGATTCCGTACAAGCCACACTTAATGAAAAGGTCCTTAAACAGGGAATAACCTGGCACTTCCAACCAGTGGCCGCGAGCCATTTTGGGGGGCTATTTGAGGCCGGTGTGAAAAGTTTCAAAAATCATCTTTACCGTGTTTTAGGTACACGCACCGTAACGTATGATGAAATGCACACATTTTTGTGTCAAATCGAGGCGGTACTTAACTCACGCCCGCTTTGTGTGTTGAGCTCCGATGCTTCAGACCCACTGTCGTTAACTCCTTCGCATTTCCTTATAGGCGCGCCACTAACGTCTATTCCTGATATTTCTTTGGTGGATGCAAACCCAAACAGGTTAGTTAGGTGGCGATTAATACAACAGTCCATTCAACATTTTTGGCGTAGGTGGAGTCTCGAATATTTGCACGAAATTCAACAACGTGCAAAATGGTTCACCGACAGCGGTACCCTAATCCGTGAAGGCATGATAGTAGTAGTGTGTGATGACAATACTCCACCATTGCAGTGGAAACTCGCGCGTATACATGCTCTTCACCCGGGTCCTGATGGGATTATTCGTGTAGTCACTTTACAGATAGGAAGGTCGTTTACAAAACGGTCAGTTGTCAAAATTTGCCCCCTTCCTATTGAATAATTTATTCTTTTTCTTCTTTTTAACAAAGTTAATTTTAATAATTTAGTTAACTACTTAGTTTTATAGGTGATTGTTTTTTCTTTATTTTTATGTTGTTTTGTTAAAAGCTACTAGGTACTTTTAAGGTGAGCGGTATGTTCCGTACGGGAATAAATATTTTATCTATGAGATTACGAGTACACAATTTGGAAGTCGATTAGTATTATCTTTGCTTCCTAATTTGTTCATTTTAAAAATATGGCAACTTACTGCTTGTCAAAGCTGACAGAAGGTGTGAATTCATTCGCTTTCCCGCCTCCGTGCTGTGCGGTCGAAAAAAAAACGTTCATATCATTTGAAAATCTAACGGTCACGGTTTCATGCTGAATTAATCCTGAAAGAACCCCTGGAGCATTGGATCAGCCCTATGGATGCTGTGATGAAGACAGGCCTGTCAAAAGATCCACCTCAGCAATAAGCAGGTTAGTAAGATTGCCTTAAGAAACTCTTCAACAATGTTATTCTTCTTATTCATTTCCCCGAGCTCCGAACAGTCATATCAATCACCCTCACTGAATATCACTTCCCTCAAGGATAATCAAGGTATATTTTTCGATAAAATTGCCGATTTACAGTACGTCAAAGATGATTGGAAGTTAATTGTTTTCTATAACATGTCTACTTATTGGAATAGTATATCAAATACAAAAAATTATATAAAAGGAATCAACGAATTATGTAGTCAGTTTACGGCACAATACTCGGATATCATATTGCAGCTACAGAACGAAGTAGACGAAATTGATCATTATAACTTATTACTGAAGTCTCAAGGTTCACAAAGGCAAAAACGAGGTTTGATTAACGGAGTTGGTTACCTAGCTAACACATTATTTGGAGTATTGGATGAAAGGTTCGCCGATCAATATAAAGAAACGATTGAAAGGATTGTCGCAAATCAAAATCATGCTCAGGTATTGCTCAAAAACCAGACATCGGTCCTGGAATCGGAGTTCAACATTCTGCAGAGAAACGAAAAGGTCATGAAGGAACAATTTTTCACAGTTAATCAACGTCTCAAGAATCTAGCGGAAGATCTAAGCAAACTCAAGCGAGGATCGGTTCTTCAATCATCACTTTTAGAAGCTATCATTCTGTTATCACAAGTCAAGAGAATCCAAGAGACTCTTATCAATACAGTCACCGATATCACTCACGGTCATATTGATACCAGACTCCTGTCCCCCGAAGAACTAAAACATCAGCTCAACATCATTTCGGGACAGCTTCATGGAGACTTGACCTTGCCCATAGATAATGAGAATATCAAAGATATATACCAGTTGCTGAAGGTTGCCGTAAGAATACATTCAAACTACCTTATCGTCGAAATCAAGATACCTCTCATAAGCAACGATCTCTTCGAGTTAAATAAAGTCAATTCCATACCTCAGTCAAAGAATAATTTCTTCTTTCATATTATGCCACTACAGCCTTATATTGCGTACAATTTACAAAAGGACAACGCCTTCCTCATATCAGAGACAGACATCCAGTCATGCGTTCACATCTCAACCAACAAACTTATATGCTCATTAGATATGCCTATTTATGATCTCAGTTCAAAACAATCATTTTGTAATATTCACACTTTCGGGACTCACCCTCCTTCAAACATATGTAAGGTAGAAACCTATTCCTGTGAAAACAATTTCATCAAACTACATCATGAAAATAATTGGTTATTTTTCTGCTGTTCTACTTGTCCAGTGCGCACCTACTGCGCTTCTCAAGTTTCTATGCATCAGTTATCAGGCAATGGAATTATCACCATTGCCAGGGGTTGTACATTAAAAGGAGATTACTTCAGTTTATATGCTCATAACAATTTCTATAGGACAATACATACGCAACCAAATATTTATATCCCAAAATTATCAGTTTTAAATTCCATCTTAAACACTACTATGCCTGATATTGTTGACACTAGCCTGGGAACATACGAGAATAAACATGACTATGTACAATTGAAAAGCCAGCTTGACAACCTAAAGGCGCAGCAGATAGCACCCCTTGTTGTCCACAATGTCCATCATTATGTCGTCATTTACTCTATCATCGGAGTATTGGTCATCACAGCATTCACTCTCGCTGTACTGAAGATACGACAGCGATACTGTCATCTCCGTGGCAGCTCCGGTCCTCTGGCAGGGACCCCTCCGGCGGCGGCGGTCACAGTGAGTGATAGTGCGGTCGAAATGGTTAAATTAAACAAAGTGAAAAGTCAATCAGTGCAAAGTGTGCGTAGTATAGATATCGGTACCTCGCCTACCTTTCCGCGTAAAATCACGAGTGTAAATGTGGACTGTCAATAATTTTGATGTTAATCATTTTAAATTATTTTCTACTAACCGCTATTGTAACTTCATCTTGTACCACACTAACGTTCAATTATATCATATATGCTTAAGTTCATTTGTTATTGTATTATCCTTGTTACTGTCGACATCTTCCTGGCTGAGACGCCAAGATGTACGAGCAATCGCACATTATTTTCATGTAGGTCAGGAGAACGCCGACGTAGCACTTGCGTCACACGCGAATTCCATTATATTAGGAATAAGTTAGTCATTAAGTATCAGTCAATAAACTCAGTTATATCAATTCCAATCATTTTTACGGTTTTATTCACGATCAGTGATAATTCCCACAATCAATCAATCATCAATTCATCATATCATAGTGTAGGCGGAATCATCCCCTACATTTACCTTTAACGGATATCCACTGTCTTCTAACAATTTCCTCTGTAGTCACCTCTTTTAAACTTAGAATACTGTTATCAACAATTTTGCAGTATTTATTGTTTGCATATTAATAGACATGTAGCCTTTTCTGTTTCGAAATAGTTCAGCATCATTTCCTCCTATCACAAGTAATTAGATGCACAGTTACATACTTAAATACAAAATTAAGGAAGTAGCGACCTACACGTAAGTAGTAGTAGGCACTTTACCCAATTCACTATAAAGGTACCTAGGTACTTACCTGTCATTGTGGAATTCTAATAAATGTATTTTTTTTGCTATATTAATAAAACACTTGCACTTGTTATTTAATAAAGCACTTGCTATATTAGATAACCTCTCTTAAGAAAAAGTCTTTGTCATCATATTTGTTAAAATCCTTCGATCTTGCACGGTAAATACGAGGTCACCTTATGAAACTTCGGTTACTTAATAACTCTATATCTTCAATTGCTTCTAAAGCTTCATAATATAAATCGTGGTCTCTATCCATTTTTATCTCATTAAATAAGAGTAATCTTGGCCGGTCACAAAAAAACCTGAAAATCAACTAAAAATATGTGTCACTTAAGTGTCGTCAATTCATCCCCTAAATTATAAGGGCCCCTTAATGCTTTAGGTGTCACTTAACTGTTGGTGAAATCAAAATTTGCATTAGGTGCCCCTTATATTTGTGTAGGGGACACTTAAATTTTAGGGGCTACTGGTTTTATTTATTCGTATGGCGTTTAACAGTCGTTCTTATCTATGTAGTATTATGTAAACTATAATGTTATTTTATTAAATAAGTTCTGAATCCAGAGGACAGCGTCGTTTTCGAGAGAGAACAGGTCAGCTGGACTACCATGATATTTCGTGAGGGGACAATCCCGAACAATATGGTCAACGTCTTGTACTGCAGCTCCACATTCGCATGCCGGTGATCCTCGCCACCCACACTTTGCCATAAAATCATTGCTCCGTCCGCATCCAGTCCGAGCTCTGTTGAGCTGACACCATACATTCCTAGGTAGTGAGAATCCAACCGGTTTCTTCACGGGATTTACGCTGACCTCCATGGTTTTCGGAGTGTTAGAATTCCACTCTTGCTCCCACTTCCTAGCTGTGTTCAGCTCAGTGTTGAGGAGATCGCTTGCGGTTTGGTATGGTGGGTGCCGTGATTTCAGGCGGTGTGGTGGCGGGTTGGCAAACTCATAGTGTACCGGCAGGTTGGGGTTTCTGTGTATTTTTGTAGCTTCACGGAGCAGTGTCTGTTGCCTTCTGAGGTGAGGTGGAGCAATATGGCTGAGCACGGGCAGCCATGGGAGGGGTGTGCTTCTTATAGTCCCGGATATGCATCTCATTGTCTGATTCAGCTGAGTGTCTACATGAGGTACATGCGCGCTGTTTAACCAGACTGGCGCACAGTACTCGGCTGTTGAGTACACCAAGCTCAGACCTGTGGTACGGAGCACATCGGCGCTAGCTCCCCAAGAAGTACCAGCCAGTTTGTGTAAGATGTTGTTCCTTGTTTGGAGCTTTTTACACAGTTTGTTTATGTGCGGGGCGTAGGTAAGGCTGCGGTCAAGGGTAACTCCAAGTGTGCAGAGCAACTACGCTCTGCTGCCAGAAAATGTGGCAGAGAGAATCCGGACAAACGAAGCGGCGGGAAGAATTCTGTACCGGAACTTTACCGGGAAAAAATCTACCGGTAAAATTAAGTACCGGGAAAAAATCTCCACGCGACACCACGCTTGTCCGACTAGAATCTAACTTAAGCTATACGCAGTCTGCTACCACCGTAGCTTATGAAGGGAGCTACAGGGCCCTATATGATAACCTAACCTATAAATTAACTACAATTGAACACTTACCAAATTAAATCTTCTTTCTCTTCGGATCCAAACTTGAGTGTCTTCGGGAAGGGGGAATTCCTAATTACCCTACCTAACCCTTGAGATCTCAATTCCCCATAACAACTAAATAGATTTCTTCCCGTAGTTTCACTCGGGAACAGCCAGATGTGAACAGCCAGCCACGTTTCACCTCTCACAAGAAAAAGTCACAATAACAGAGTTTTTCACAAACACAAATTCAATAGTTATTTAACAAACAGGAAATTCACAATTATCACTCAAACTAAACAACAAGCAAAAGACGCGAGACCGCTCCGCGTATAAAAATCAAACCGATATCGCCCTGGACAATGCAATGGCGGACTACACACGCGACGCCATCCACGCTAGCAGTGTGAAAACCCCGAACGCCCTCTGGTGGCAGCAATGCGAAACGCCTGCGTTTAGTTTTACCCAATATATTACAAACATCCCCCCGTCCCGGTCTGAGAAGCAGACCGCTAGCTTACTCTACGGGAAGGCGGGCGAGAGAGGTCACACCTCTCCTTAAAATCGAACCGTCGACCAACACCTCAGCCACACGCGGAGTGCCATCTCCGCCAAGAATCAAACGTAATATGCGAGCTCGTCGCCAAAGCAATGAGGGCAAATTTGCCTCTTTTAACAATACTAAATCACCCTCCCTGGGAGGCTCAGTCCTGTCTGTCCACTTCACTCTTTGCTGCAGCAAATGCAAATATTCAAGCGACCAGCGACGCCAAAAGTCCTGGCTCATTTGCTGCAACATTTGAAAACGCGACAACCGATATACGCGTTCGTCCTTCCACGGGTATTCGGGCAGGGCATTCAAAGGCCCTCCCACCAAAAAATGACCAGGGGTGAGAGCTTCCAAGTCATTTGGATCTGGAGATAGCGGACAGAGAGGACGAGAGTTGAGGACCGCCTCAACTTTACAAAACACTGTGGCCAGCTCTTCAAAAGTTAGAGCCGTTTCTCCGATAATGCGGCGGAGGTGGGTCTTTGCGGATTTCACAGCCGCTTCAAAATCCCTCCCCAATGGGGGCAACTTGGGGGACTAAACTTCCAGGTTATTCCCCTTTGGGCAGCAATTTGACTTAAACTAGTACAATTTTTATCAATAAACACAGAAACATCCTTAAGATAATTTACAGTTCCTTTATAGTTTGTGCCATTGTCAGACCTAATAAGGGAAGGTAGACCTCGACGCGAAACAAAGCGATCCAACGCGGCGACGAAGGCCTCCGTAGTCAGAGCCGATACCACCTCCAAATGGACAGCCTTGGTGGCCAAACAAACAAATACACACAAATAGCCCTTCACAATACGGGCATTACGAAAGGGAGAAGCCTTGATCGAAAAGGGACCGGCAAAATCGGTTCCAACGCCGTCAAACGGTCTCGAAGGTCGGATTCGATCAGCGGGCAAATCACCCATCTGTGGTTGCATCGTGGATGCCTTCAACCTATAACATGCAATACATCGAAACAGGACACTACGGATTGCTCTTCGGGCAGACAAAATCCAAAACTCGCGTTGCAAAATAGCCAACAAGGCATTGCACCCAGCATGGGCGTTACGAATGTGTCGATCAGACACCAAAAGCTGCACCAAGGGTCCGCCCTTGGGCAACAACAGAGGATGGCGAGTCTCATATGGAAGATCCGCCTTCCGGAGCCTGCCTCCAACCCGAAGAAGCCCATCCGAGTCGATGTACGGGTTCAAACGAGCGACCGCGCCCTTCAACTTAGCGCGTCCGTCGCGCAAGATACGAAGCTCTGACTCAAACCGTCCGGTCTGCACGACACGGACCCAATGCAACAATGCGCTCCGGCGCTCTTCTGCACCTGCAATCGGCTCCAACCGCTTTTCCTGTGGGTTTCTACAATTATGTATGAAACGCTTAATCCAACTGGTAACACCCAGAAGCTTATCCAAGCTGCTATACCGAGCAAGTAGCCAATCCGGCTCCGACGTCGTCTCAGCGACTACAGCATGTACACGGAGCCCAGTCAAACTCAAAGAAGTAACATCTGTCTGACAGACAGGCCAAGAAGTTTCTGATCCCATCAGCCACTCTGGGCCCCACCAGAGCGGGTGTGACACCAATTCTGGTGCCGTACAACCTCGGGAAGCACAGTCCGCTGGGTTAAGCTCTCCCGGCACATGTCTCCATGTTATATCAATTCCGATATTCTGGATTTGGGAAACCCGATTTCCCACAAAAACCTCCAAGGTATGTGGGGCCGCGCGCAACCATGCAAGCGCGACCTGGCTATCCGACCAGGCGAAGATGTCCCGTATCTCGACCGTGGCCGCCAGCTCACATGCAACGTGATGCAACAATTTAGAGAGAAGGTGAGCTCCACTCAACTCAAGCTTGGGAATAGTCAGCCTAGTCCTGATGGGGGCGACCTTGCTCTTCCCTAACAAAAAGCGAGACATTGACCCGGCCATCGGCGTCAACTGTCCGCATATAGACTGACGCGGCGTAGCCTCGCTCCGACGCGTCACAAAAGCCATGCAGGCTGGCTCGATATTTCCCGGGGGCAATATTCGACGAGGCAAGGCAATCCGATTGACTTCCTTAATCGATGAAAACAACTCGAGCCAATCATCCAATGGAGGACCAAACAGCGGCTCGTCCCACGAGACGCCCAAAGTCCAAAGTCTCTGAAGAAGACACTTCGCAGAGAATATCACTGGACTGATCCAACCGCTTGGATCAAACATACGAGCTATTACGGACAACACCGTTCTCTTAGTCCAGACTTTTGGTATTTCCAAGTCCACTTGGAATGTAAAAATATCGGTTAGCGGCTGGTACTGCATGCCCAGCACCGCTATCCTGTTGGGATCATCCACATCCTCAAACAGGTGAGGGTTCTGTTGGTGATCCTCCGGGATCCCTTCTAGAACTTTAGGCTCATTAGACAACCACTTACGTAGCTCGTAGCCACCTGTCTTCAATATTTCAATCAATTCATCCCGCAGTAGGAGGGCCTCCTCAATACTTTGGGCTCCGGTGCACACGTCATCAACATACAAGTCACGTGACAGCACGGAAGCCCCACGGGGAAAGCGGATCCGTTCCCGCTCTGCCAATTCAAGCAATGATCTGATGGCGATATAGGGACTAGATTTCAAACCATACGTGTTTGTGTTGAGTTCATACACCGTCACAGGATCCTCAGGGCGCTCACGCCAGAGTATCAACTGGAATCGCCTGTCCTCAGGATGTATGACTGTCTGGCGGAACATCATCCGGATGTCCGCACCAAAAACCACTTGATGTCTTCTAAAGTTCAAGATGATGTCAATTATGTCCCTATGCAATTTGGGACCCGAATGCAAACACAGATTCAACGAAACCCCGTTCGAAGTGGGTGCGGACCCATCGAAGACGGTCCTCAATTTGCCTGTTGAGGCCTTCACCACCGCGTGGTGGGGCAAAAAATAATGCTCAGTTGAGCTCCAATCAACTCGAGCCGGAGACATGTGACCCAAATCCTCGTACTCGCGCATAAATTCAATATATTTATCGCGAAGTACGTGGTCACGCTGCATACGTCGCTCCATGGACAGCAGTCGTTTCTCCGCAAGCGCCCTACTTTGCCCTAGGCTAGGACGAGAGGCAACAAAGGGTAACCTAGTTACAAACCGACCGGAGGGCAACCTCTCCGTGGTTGATCGAAAAAAGGCTTCGCACTCAGCGTGTTCCGGATCCATCCTGGAACTCATAGGTGGCTCCTCCACCTCCCAAAACCTTTGCATGGTCTTGGCCAAGGACGCAGATGCGACAACCGGTGGCTCCTCCGCGGTGCCATTATCAAACACAGGGCCCATCAGGGCAAAACCAAAAATCGTAGACACTGCCATCAGTGAAGACGAACCCAGAGCCTTCTGTGTACCCAACAAAATCCAACCCAATACGTCCGAGCCCAGGAGCAAGTCCACTGGGCCGGGATGAAAGACAAAGGGGTCGGCCAAATCCAGACCCGAAACCAAAGACAACACACCCGGCGGTATGTCTGTCGAGGGGTGCCAACCCGCAATGGTATCCATTACCATAGCCGAAGTCGTGATCCTCATTGTGGAGGATTTCAGCGAAGAAAAGGTGACAAGTGTCTGGCCCGTCAGACACTTCACCTGTATGCCACCAACTCCAAGAAGTGGCACAGGCGAGTCTTCCACGACTAAACCTAACTGGCGTGCCACTCGAGTGGTAACCAAACTGCTTTGAGCCCCTGAGTCCAACAGAGCTCTCAAATTAATGGCTTCCCCACGACCCCATACGCGGACCACCGCGGTAGGGAGCAGAACCGTCCGCGGCTCTGTCCCAGCAAGGGAGCAAGCTAGTTACGGGCTCCCCACTCTCTCCAAACCAGGGGGGCGCCACTGACCCGGGTAATATGGCGGGCGAGTGCACATCCCCATCTGAGGGGGGGCATAACCCGCGGCCCGGCCATACATATGGTACGGCGGGTGGTACTCCAGCCGTGGGTACTCGTGCAGCGGCGGAGAAAACCGCTGCGGCTGCATGTGTTGGGCATTGGTAACCCGCGTGGAGGGGGGTGTCCCCACTCTCACGTCCGATCTAGGGCCCCCGCCCATGGGGGCTCCTATCCGGGGCCTGGCCAGCTACATACTGGCCATGACCTTGGGGCGCGTGGTCCCGGTCCGCCAAGACCCGCGCAGGTACGCGACCCCTCCCGAGGGGGGGTGCGACGAGCGAAGCCGCGTCCTCCGTCCGATGGTGGAGGGCTTCGCGCAGGAGCGCCCCCGCCCATAGGGGACCCCTGCCTCAACATCCGGGTGCCATCCCCGTTGCGGTTCATGCAAAGCATCGCGTGGTGCCGCCCACGGCATGCACTGCATGGTATGGCACTGGGACAGTCACGTGCATAGTGACCGCCCAAACAATAAAAGCAAAGTTCATGCCGCTTTGCCATGCGGCGCCTATCTTGTACTGGCAGTCTCTGCCAGTCCCTGCATTGTAGCAGGCTGTGGCCCATCCGGCCACATTGCAGGCAGTCCGCGTCCCTCGCGACTGCTGCCGTGTGCGCAACCCGCACACCAGCTCCACGCGGTGGCGGTTGCCGTCCCTGTTGGGGCCTACGTTCAGGCGCTCTGGATGGCGCTGAGTCCGTCATGGTATTCTCAGCAGCCCGTGCCTCAAACTCCAAAAACTTCACCAAGTCAGTGAATGTTGGTAGGGTGGTGCTATCCCGTTCCGCATTCTCGCGCTCAAATCGCGAGCGGATGTCATTGGGTAATTTGCCCAATACAATGTGCACCAGCAAAAAGGACCATTGGTCCACCGGCAGCCCCAGTGTGCGGAGCGCGTTACAGGCCACTGTAACGGGCGTGAGCAACTGCAGGCGCAACTGTGCCCTGTTGGCCACCTTGGGCAGGGCCATCAACTGTGCGGCGTGCGCATCCGCTAACAAACGTAAGTTTTGGTAGCGGGAGTTCAATAACTCCCAAGCCGTATCGTACTGGTCGTCCTCCACCCGGAGGTGCTGGATGAGCGACCGCGCTTCATCCTCAAGAGTGGAGAGGAGGTAGGCCATCTTCTGGGCCTTCGACAAATCCTGTCGTGCTACGACCAGGGACTCAAACATATTTTTATATGCTACCCACTCCTCCATCCTACCCCCAAAGTGGGACAGCTGAAGGGTGGGGAGCCGACCAGTAACCGCTGGTCCTTCCTGTCTAACAGGTGTGCGAGGGGCTGGTCCGCCAGCCTGTCTCGCCCTTATTGCGGTCACCGCCTCCGCGATATCATCGTGCAGACTCAGGATCTGGTCCATGTCCGCCATGTGACCTGCGTAGGCCTCCGGGGTAAGATCGGCTTCGGTAAGCGCCGCCATGGCCGCTTCCGCGCTAATCAATCGTGAGTGGAGGTGATCCGCTCTTAGCAGTATGGCGCCCTCCCTGTCCTTCCGGGACAGGAGTCCTCCGGCCGTCACAAACCATCTCAATTCGTTGGCGAGTGTCGCCCTAGCATTGGAGGCCTTCGCCATCGCGTCAAGTCACAAACAAAAAATAACAAAAGGTAGATAAAAAACAACAAAATCAAGCAACTACACGAAGAACCGCGGTAGGTATGAGAATGGCACAAACCCGGAACGCACGGTACAAACCGCAAACAAATACAAAAAAGGTTACAAATATTCTTATACAAACAAACTAAGAAAAATCTAATAATTTTTACAAACAATTAATTATTTTTTACAAACGAACAAATAGAGGGTAGATAAACTACGCTCTGCTACCAGAAAAATGTGCAGAGCAACTACGCTCTGCTGCCAGAAAATGTGGCAGAGA
This sequence comes from Ephestia elutella, assembly GCA_018467065.1. Classification (NCBI taxonomy): domain Eukaryota; kingdom Metazoa; phylum Arthropoda; class Insecta; order Lepidoptera; family Pyralidae; genus Ephestia; species Ephestia elutella. The sequence continues at coordinate 735,174 of CM031583.1, forward strand.
GAATCCGGACAAACGAAGCGGCGGGAAGAATTCTGTACCGGAACTTTACCGGGAAAAAATCTACCGGTAAAATTAAGTACCGGGAAAAAATCTCCACGCGACACCACGCTTGTCCGACTAGAATCTAACTTAAGCTATACGCAGTCTGCTACCACCGTAGCTTATGAAGGGAGCTACAGGGCCCTATATGATAACCTAACCTATAAATTAACTACAATTGAACACTTACCAAATTAAATCTTCTTTCTCTTCGGATCCAAACTTGAGTGTCTTCGGGAAGGGGGAATTCCTAATTACCCTACCTAACCCTTGAGATCTCAATTCCCCATAACAACTAAATAGATTTCTTCCCGTAGTTTCACTCGGGAACAGCCAGATGTGAACAGCCAGCCACGTTTCACCTCTCACAAGAAAAAGTCACAATAACAGAGTTTTTCACAAACACAAATTCAATAGTTATTTAACAAACAGGAAATTCACAATTATCACTCAAACTAAACAACAAGCAAAAGACGCGAGACCGCTCCGCGTATAAAAATCAAACCGATATCGCCCTGGACAATGCAATGGCGGACTACACACGCGACGCCATCCACGCTAGCAGTGTGAAAACCCCGAACGCCCTCTGGTGGCAGCAATGCGAAACGCCTGCGTTTAGTTTTACCCAATATATTACAAACACCAAGATATTTTGGTGCTGGGTTATATTGCAGTTTCGATCCAGCGAACTCTACTGTGGGTTCATATTTCGCCATTCGGTTAGACAGGTGGAACGTCGTAACTTCTGTTTTGGTGGCGTTTGGCACTAATCTCCACTTCTTGAAATAGTCGTCTAATACGCTAAGGTCTCTGTTCAATGTTTCCTCTGAGGGTTTGAAGGTTTCGTGCTGTGAAGCAATGGCGATATCATCAGCATAAATAAATTTACGACTATCTGTTTCAGGAATATCATGCATGTAGAGATTAAATAATAAGGGTGCCAAGACCGAACCCTGTGGTAGACCATTATTCAGCTTTCTAGTGCGACTTACTGTGTTGCCAAGGTAGACAATAAACTCCCGGTTGCTCAGCATGTTGTTTATTAGCCCCACGAGTCTTTTGCAGGGGACCGCTTTAAAGAGCTTGTAGACCAATCCCTGCCGCCAAACGGTGTCATACGCTGCTGACAGGTCTATCAGAACAGCCACTGTCTTGAGCTTCTTTTGAAAACCTGCTTCAATATGGGTAGTTAGGGACAACACCTGGTCGGTACAGTTCCGGCCACTGCGAAACCCAGCCTGCTCCACGGGTATTATGCTGTCGATTAGCGGAGCGATACGACTGTAAATCAGTCTCTCTAGCAGTTTGTATACGCAGCTTAGAAGTGCGATAGGGCGATAGCTCTTTGGGTCATCGGCTGGTTTCTGAGGTTTCAAGATAGCAATGATCTTAGATCGATTGAAGTTCGGAGGCAGTATATTATTTAGGAGAATACCCGAGTAGAAGTCTTTAAGCCATTTTCTGCTATGTGGTCCCAGCTGTTTTAAGAATTCATTGTAGATTCCGTCAAAACCAGCGGCTTTACCAGTTGGTAATTGTTTTAAGGCGTGGTCTATTTCATCTTGGGAGAATTCACGTGACAGGTGGCCGTCAATTGGAACAGTTGATCTGACCTGTTTAGCGCGGCGTTTGATGTCTTGGGTATCTTTTTTGAGGCCTTTAACTCGGGACACCTCAACGATTCTGTTTGCGATTGAGTTTGCCAGGGGTACCGACTCACAACGGGAGCGTGTTCCGGTGCAGCCTGAAAGTTTGTTTAGAACTCTCCAAGCTTTCCTGCTGGAGGTTTTGAAGTCCATCGATTCAACAGTTTCAAGCCACTTATTGCGCCGTCCTTCGTTGAGTGAGTTGAGAAGGTCTTCACCTAGTTCTTGGTTACCGGTACACTTGTATTTGTCGTAAAGTTCCTCACTTTCTTTAGACCAGCATGGGATATACGATTTTCGGTAGCCTCGTGGAACGTGCTTTTTCGCCATTGCTACTATGAGTTTAGTAAATCGTTCGTAGTTTTTTGCACTGGGAGGTATCCATCTAGCAGCAGCGTCAACATCGGCACGGAAACTGGCCCAGTTTGCCTTTTTAAAATTCCATCGTGGTAATGGCATGGAGTTTGGTATTGGGATCTTAATTCCTACTTCCATTAGAACTGGTCGATGTTGAGTATGTGGGAAGTCGGAGAGTATTCTGCGAGCCGTCTGTAATGGGACTCTGTTAGCATCGCAACTGGTAAACGTTAGATCGGGGTTATAGTCCCGCTTCCATCTGGCCGATCTAAATGACCCTCTGTCTTTGGCATTGAAGGCAAGGTGCAGATTGTTGTTTTCTGCCCACTGTACGAGAGCTTCACCATTTGCGTCATTTGTGTTGTAACGCCAAGTCGTATGGTGGCTGTTAAAATCACCAGCGTATACGCTGGGGTGTGGGAAGGCGGGAATGCTTGTTGACCATTTGGAATTGGGTGGTTTGTAAACGTTTACTATGGAGAGTTCATTCAGCATTATTACAGAGGCGTACACATCCGGCCCGCTGAGGCAGGTCTGTGTGGTGACTTCAGTAATTCCATCCTTGACATATGTGGCAATCCCGTACTGAGCGTGGTTTATAGCATGTGCCATGTAGTATCCCGAGATGGTGCCTCGATTGCAGAGATCCTGTTCATCCCTGGTATGGGTCTCTTGCAAGAGCAATACATCTATGTTATTTTCATGCAACATCTTACTTAATAATTCACATTTATCCAAACTAATACCTTCTATGTTAATTTGGCAGATTCGGGTTATAGGACCGATATCTCTAGTCTGACGCCTCCCTGGAGAGGGCAATTCGCATCGAGACATTTTATATAGTAGTAGTAGTAGAACGACTGTGGTGCTGTGAGGTCGCAATTTCTACGGCAACAGGTACAGCAGCCAAAGGTTTGTTGTTCGTTTAGCGCCACCCGGGGGACACGTGCAGGGTACTAGCGGCAATTCCTGCGGACGTGAACAACTTCATCCCCCAGGGGCTACTGGTGAAAACGGGCATAAATGTACTGTACAGACAAAATATCTTTACTGTTTTATTATTATACCCACGACCCCTTTATGCTGTTAAATAAGCACGAAGTAGAAATCACCAAAATTGCGCAGCGCCATCTATTGAAAATATTGAGAAATAATTTCAGCTTACATTTCTCATTTTATCAACGCCATCTATTGGATATTTTTCTTGGCACAATCAGTAGATGACCGGAAATAAATTTGCAAATGAATTTATTCGTTTCTTTTCAAAATTAAAAAAAAGTAAGAAATTAATTCTAGAAAATAAATAAAAATCGAAAACAGAAAATTATTGTTAGTGGCAGGATTCGATCCAGCTACTTCCAGCTACTTTCTTGAAATATTTCTTTACTAAAATATTTAAAAAAATAGAATTCTCTAAAAAACTAATACAAAACGCAAAAAAAATTGGAAAAAAAAGTCACATCTGGCAGGATTCGAACCCTGTACTTAAAAAAATAATCCGCGGCCTCTACCGATAAGCCAAAATGCATTGCTTGTGACTGGCGAAATTTCAAATGGAATTTGTCTAATGGTACGCAAATTCACCCCTTTTTTTGGACTGTAAGGGTTGAAATTGTGAACAACCCTTTCTTATGTGGGCAGTATATTGTATAATGAAGACACTAACCAAATTTCACGTTTATAGCTTTTATAGTTTCGGTTTTGTGATGATAAATTAGTTTACCTCCCCTTTTTTACCCCTTTAGAGGTTGAATTTTAAAAAACGCTGAAACACGCCATTGGTTATTTTTGTTGAGAAGCATTATTGCCAAGTTTCAAGTAAATCAGTGAAGATTTAATTTTTTTTTCATACAAACTTTGCCCTCAATTTTAACCCCCTTAGGGGTCTAATTTTGAAAAATCCTTTCTTATCTGAGCACTACGTTTTAAGTTTTATGTTAATAACTTCGGTCCAAATTTCAAGTTTATAGCTTTTATGGTTTAGGCTGGGCGTTGATTTATCAGACACCCTTGTTCTTTTATATATATAGAAGATATCCTTGGGGGAGGCCTTTGTCCAGCAGTGGACGTCTTTCGGCTGAGAGAAAGAGAGAGGCTTAAAAATAGCACTTTCAAATCGTCATATCCTTGTTTTTTAGTTAGTTGACGTCATAAAGTTACCACCGCCCTCAAAGCTCAAGTGGAGAAGAGGCGGCACAACAAACTTCACTGCTACATTTTCTTCAAAGACGTCACTCTTACAATTAAATGACTAAGCCAGAAAAGTGACAACAACAAAGAGACCCTGTAACTGCCTGTAAGGGATCCGTTTTTGCCTTTTGATGAACGGAATCCTAAAAAGTTGCTAATGTTACAGTAGTCGCATAGAACATGTATCATCTGTTTCTTGTCACATATTCCTGTCCCTTTTCACGACAGGAAACTGACAGGAAAGCTTTTACACGTTAAAATTGACCAAAATCGGGCTTCTTAAAGTTTATTCTACGTATTTAGTTATAAGGCATATCGCCTCTCAACTGCGACCGAGTTAACCACTTATTAACCACCGATTTTCTTTAATTTCACTTAATTAACCATTGGAGATGCTGTTACACTCTCCCATTCCATTTCAAGACAGAAAAGTGACAGGAAAAATTGTTACACTTTAAAAATTGTGAATAAAGATTTTCTAGGGGTAAGATTACCATTTCAAAGAAATGAATGATGTAAGATATTTTTTATTTATTTTTGTATTTTTACAACAGGGAGGCGACTTGCCTCCTAACTACAGAAAACTGAAAAATGTATAAGAATTAGATATGTCTTTTTTTATTTATTAATTTATCTAAAAATTTATTTGAACAGGTCTTTTTCAAATGACTTCCCGCAGATCCATGAGAGGAGAGTTTTATATGACAGTGAATGTCAATCTTAGTATTTGATTTGAAAGGAAATTACAATTGATCGAGTGAGTGTGAGCGAATTTTCTAAAAAGCTATAAGGCCTCTGTCCCTTCTAAGTACCTATATATTTTCCAGATTTCTATTCTACTAATCCATTGATGCAAGCATGTTTTAAAGTTTGAAAACGGTGGATCAATCCTCGTCCTTTTCCACACATTTATCAAGCCCCCTTATCCTCACGTATCCAGTAGGGCACACTCCTCCATCAAAAGCGCTGGGAGATATCATTTTCACTTCAGGTTCCGTAGCGTTATTAGTTTTTATTAACTTCTCATCTTTATTTTTACTCTTTGCATCATTTGTATCTTCTGATGTCGAATGTTTTTCTTCGTCAGTTTTTGTATCAGCATCATTACGTTTTATAACAGTTATTTCATTATCACCACCGGCATTTTTATCATTGTTAACCTTAGTATTTTCGCCTGTTAGTTTTTTTACTTCTAAAGCGGAAGTTTCGACATCACCAATGATATATTTTGGTAAAATTTTAGAGGTTGCAGCAAAAATTAGGTATAAAGTTAAAATTTTTAAAAACATTGTAACTTAAGAAACCAAATAGGATTATGTATAATTCTTCTTCGTTGTTGTAATGTAAACTAGTTTGAGAGAGAGCTGGGCAGTTGTATTTATACAATAGTCAGGCTGTCATTTGTTATCCATAACGTTGTTAATAACGGTTAATGATTTTTTTATCGATATTATAGATTATAGATATATATTTTATTCAATTAAAAACATTTATTTCATACAGAATCCATACATCATAAGTAATTAAACTGTTACTTGTTAATATCAATCTTCTTTTTACGTTTCTGCCCTGTTTATTTATGTAAGGTCTTGGTAGGGTCAATAAAAGCCAAAATGATTTTAATTAGACCATATTAGTCAGTTTGTCTAGCTGCCTTCACAGTTATATTGTTGAAGGTCTAGCTTAAAACTTGGCACAGGTTTTGCCGCCTCGCGTCAACTCATGAACGGGTGTTGCCAGGGGGAACTGGTGGGCTCGATTCTGATTCGAATTTTATTTTTATTTTTTTGTTCTTAACCATTTCATTGTGGTTACTCGATCACAAACATAACATGTTTTATTATATTATATTTATATACTATATTTTATTTTTGACTGTATATACTTAATCTAGTGTATGAATTAAGATAATAAAAAGCTTCTCTGGCATGTTAGGCGACCAATACTGTTTCATGAGTTTCTTTCGGCATTTCTTCTCAGCAGTGGTCGTTCCGAAATGCTAGTAGTTTGTAGCTTTGAAACATAATATACTATGATTACATAATTAGTTTTCGGCGTGAAAAAGAGCCTTCTTCAAAGCCAAGTTTCAATAAAGAATTTTTGATTTCGTTTTTATAGAATCTCAAATGTGAAAATGTGATAATGTTAGTGATGTCCTGTAATGAAAGTCGTAAGAGATAAATGAATAAATATAATATGTACAATTGTACATGCTTGCAATCGGATATAAATAATCAATAGAGTTTGCCGAACTGTGAATAACAATTATTCGGTTAATCGTTAATATTAAATAACCGTTTTCCGGTTGCTGGACATCCCTTTTGATATAATTGCACATAAATCTATCTGACAATTGGATAATTATACATAATTGGGCATTGTCTCCATTTTTACTAAGTAGGAAAATACAGTCAATTATTAATAGGTGATTAATAGTATGTAGTGCGCGAGTTCTGTGAAATGAATCAACATGTTTAATATTCTGTCAAAATTGTTATTTTATTTTTAAAGACATTTGATGACAGTGTGTATTGACTGCAATTTGTATTTTTTCTTTGACCATGGCCAGTTGCCAACGGCAGATAATTTTGTTATGCACGGATAAGAACTATTATAGGTTATTTCTATAATGCAGATGATTTGGTCAGAGAAGTCGATTTAAAAAAACTCTATTACTTAAAGAACTTATTTTGCAACAACTTTTAAGAAGAAGAAAAAGAAGGTTTCTACATAGCTCTCCAAGATTACGATATCCTATCATACTTCCTACTAATATTATAAATGCGAAAGTTAGGATGTGAGTTTGTGAGGATGTTTGTTACTCAGTCACTCAAAATCTACTAGACGGATTCCGATAAAATTTGGTATACGGATAGAAAAATATCGGGAATAGCACATATGGTACTTTTTATCCCGAAATTCTTACAGGAGCGAAGCCCCGGGGCGCGTCTAGTATTTGAATAAATTAATTTATTTTGATTTCAGACAATTCACTTTCCGTTTATGGTCAAAACTTTTAGAGATATGCATACAGTACAGGACAGGTCAGGTATAGTCTGAATTATTATAACCTTATGGTCTGAATTAAAAATATTTCACCACACAAACCGTAAAGGGTAAATGGAATATGGGTTATTCCCAAAGTACTCCAAAAAATGTTCCCTAACTACTCCATGAAAAAAATAATATTTTAAATTAAGTTTCATTCTACTCCGCGGTAATATTAAAATGTTCTCAAAGTACTCCACGCGATTTTAATATCAAAACGCATTAATTAGAATAAAAAGTGTAACTGACGTATAGTACAGTCAGACTCAAAAGCTTTGCAACATTATTTTTATGTCTAAAGAAAATTTTAAATAAAAGACTTTACAATTCAATAATCAACATTTGTATATCAACATTTATATTCAAAAATAAACCATCAAAATCATTTTCTTAAATGAGCTTTTTTTTACATATTTTCCACCAAAGAGATTTATTATTATATACAGGGTGTTTTTTAAATCATTGGCATCCTTTCTACTGGTGAAAGTACTCATGAACATGAGCAACTTTTTGTATGGGACCGACTCAATCCGATGGAAAAAAAAATCTGCTGTTCCATACTATTCTCCAATACATACTCACCCGAAATGTATGGAACAGCTGATTTTTTTTCCATCGGATTGAGTCGGTCCCATACAAAAAGTTTTGACCAGTAGAAAGGATGCCAATGATTTAAAAAACATCCTGTATATGTAGGAATTCGGCTTGAGAGAAACTCAAGAAGTAACTGATAAAATTATATTTTTGCATAAACTTAAAATATTTACATAAAAAGAAACATCAAATTTCCATCTTAGCACCTAGGTTGCGACTCACATTCGTTCGTATATCCATTATAACAAGCTAACATGAACACATATTCAATTCAAACTTGCTTTCAACTTTTTTCTCTTTAATTTAGAACTTATTCAGAACTTTAATCAGAACTATATGGTTTGAATGATTTTGTGACTGACTGTACATAGTGAAATATTTAATAATTATTTAGATGGAGTAGTTTGAGAATTGATATCAAATAATCTGCGGAGTACATTGAGAATAAATCAAAATACCTATGGAGTAGATTGGAAACAAAATAATAAGTATTTTTTAATAATAATAATTTCGTGGAGTAACTTGGGAACTCATGTATGAGATTCTTATCTTTTTAGAACAAAAGAATGGAGTACTTTGGGAACAATGGCGTATGGAATGGTCAGATCCATATATCTAGGACCTGTCTACCCCGAAATGGATAGAGGAGCGCCCTAACCTTGTAGTGGCTGGTCATCTATAAACGATTGGTCGATTAGCCATCCATGTCAGTCGGCCAGAGTCACATGTGTGGAAAATGGAATCCGCAGTGCACTGGAGCGGAATCTCATTTGCGCATCGCTGAATTCAGACAAGCCCTATAGTGATGGACCTGCTGAAAGTAAAAATAAATACGAGATAAATAAAAGGAAGCTGTAATATTTCGGACACGCCATGAGAGGGCAGGAATACCGCATTCTTCAGCTCGTAATGCAGGGATAAATAAAACTAAACCTGGAAGCAGAAAAACTTCTTGGCTGAAGAATCTAAGAAACTGGCTTCATTCAAGTACCCGGACGTTCTTTCGTGCAGCAGCTTCAAAAGTTCAGATAGCTATGGTGGTCGTCAATCTTCGGTTTTTTAATACCTAATATCTACAGGATGTTTTTTAAATCATTGGCATCCTTTCTACTGGTGAAAGTACTCATGAACATGAGCAACTTTTTGTCTGGGACCGACTCAATCCGATGGAAAAAAAAATCTGCTGTTCCATACTATTTTCCAATACCTACTCACCCGAAATGTATGGAACCACCATTTCCATCGGATTGAGTCGGTCCCATACAAAAAGTTGCTCATGTTCATGAGTACTTTCACCAGTAGAAAGGATGCCAATGATTTAAAAAACACCCTGTATAATAGTGAAACTCATCAGACACCAGTGTTAGTGTGTATACCTACTTCTATAGTTTTTCTTTCTTTAGTACTCAAGACCAGACTACTAAGAAAGAAATTTAGAAGGGGTCCTGTACCTCATCTGTAGCTTCCTATTCGACTGCCAATGGATAACGGTAGTTGTTAAGTAATGTCAGCTGCCTTTAGGATTTGAAAAGAATCTGACACTGATGACGATGATGACGTCATAGCGATGGCCTCATAAATTCAGAGCTCTCTCATGAGTTTGTATGTCGCTCATGTAGCCAATCTTATCCCAAGTAGCACAGAAGAGCTGTGGTACTAGTATTACTGTAAACACACTCGAGTGGTGGAGAGTCTTGGTAGAGCAAAGCGGAGTAATTTGGATGCTGTTTTTTTAATGGTCGTGTACTCCTTGTCACCAGATGTGGGGGCACGCGGAGTGACCACGGACGGGCTGCTCAGCGCCCTGGCCCGCCTGCGCCGCGCCCCGCCCCCCATCCCACACCCCTCGGCTCATTCGCCACGCTCTGTAAGTACTTCATTCATTCTTATTATAGTAGCCTGTGCACCACGGCCTGTGCACCTAGAAGTTTTAATATCAACCACTGAAGTGCTGCAACTTCTTCATTCGTAAGTGGCCAGTTAAATGGACTGTACGCATCTTCTAGATACTGCAGCATTCACTGCGCCGCGCCCCTTATATTCCACATCCATCACCTTATTTGCCACTCTCTGTATTTGTCTTTGTTGAGTCTTTTTAGAAAGAAAAATACTTATAAAGAAGAAGTGTAGACGAAGGAAAGTTAGTGATCGATCCTGTTTGATCCAGACTTTAAAACAAGATACATGTAGCCCGCATGCTAACATATTTTAGATTACCCCTTTTAGTTAGGTTTTTGATGAACAGCTCCTGACTGAAGTATGTGACAACCCTAGTCATTGCACCCTTCTTCTTCTCCCTATTTAAGGGCCATGCTCTTGTCAGTATCATTTAGTTCAATGTTATTTACGCTAAGATTTCTTAGTAATGTTAAAGGAGAGATTTTGCCATTTGCCTTCTTCCTTACACACGCTAGCTGAAGTGCAGCTCTTCTCAAAAGAAAAATACATTATAAATGATTTCATTGAATGTGAGTGAGCTAAGGAGCTTTGAAGTCCTATCATAATTATGTGTATCGCGGCAGCAAAATAATGCGTCTGTCACTTCTATTTAGGTATTAGTCCAAATTCTGTGGGCGAAACAGACATTCAATATACGTGTTAACAAGCCTAATCGAATAGCGCTAACTCGATGTTCGATGGTAACTCGTTTACGATTCTCATCGCAATCACATTAGTTCACTGTGTGTGATGATGATATAATTAATGAAGAATGTTTAGACACATATACTAGCTATTTTGGTTGAACTAGAACCGGCTAATTGCGAGTCAAACTCGCGCACCGAGGGTTCCGTACACGCAAAGCATCTCACATTATAGCTTTAATTAAAAGACCAACTAGTTTCAAAAACAAATTACCTTTGCAATACGATCCCTAGGATTCTTCGAACAAAATGTTTACAACTTTCACATTTATTCCTGTACAAGTACTGTTAGTTAGACCTTGCTTTTTGCCAAATTTCATAATTTTAGGTCAACCATCATTTCATAATTTTAGGTATGGGGAAGTACCCCATAGGTTTTGATTGCTGAAATCGCAAAATATGCAAAAATTCGCAATATTTACGGTAATATCTACTAATCGCTTGACGTATAATTTTGATTATTCTTTTATCTGAAAGAGACCGTGGATCCGAGTATTCGATATTAATTTTAACATGATAACTTAAAGCGTTCTTAAGAAAAAAAGTTTGACAGACAGACGGATAACAAAGTGATCTTTTAAGGGTTCCGTTTTTGCCTTTTGAGGTACGGAACCCTAAAAATATAATTGATCGACTTTCTTGGCAATGCTACTTGACTTTGCCATTTGGTTTCGCCACTTCCCACAAATCATCAACAAAGTGCAGGTTTTCTAAACGATGTTTTCATTCACCGGAAGCAATTTTTTGGTGGTTTAAGAAAACTTCCGTATAATTTAAGCTTTTGGGACTTGTTTGTAGTGTACATATAAGGTATCTACATTATTTCCTTTCATTGTAAGGCCGAAAGAAATCAGCAAATGAAAAATAAGTGTCATTTAAAAATAAATAATAATGAAAAAAATATTTTCTTCAAAAATAAGGTGGAAATTATCTCAAATAGGATGAAAATGCAGCTCTTTGCAGCCTTTAGTGTCACTGAGTGCACATTGCATCGTTTATTGCATTACCTCCCCCTGCCTCACCTCACTTCACCCCCTGGCTTCTTTGCCAGCCCCGCTTGGCAAGGGAGCCGGGAGTGAAGCCAAATTTCTCAAAGGTTTGTATTAAAAATTGTTTTTACTTTAGAAGTAAGTACTTCTTTTGTTTTCAGAATGTTATAGAAACAGAAGCTAAGTAGAAGTGGCGTAGACTCGTTATTTTGTTCGCCGTCTGACATCGCATGTACCTATTACCACAGAATTAATATAAGTACTACGTACTATTACTCTAAAATTCCTTAGCACACTCATGCACACTCAACATATTCTTATCGAGGGTTCTAACTTTCAATAACATTTTATTTATATACACGCGGCTTCGCCCGCGTGAATTTCCCACGGTAACAGTGCTTTTTCCCGGCATGAAAGGTACGCTATGTCCTTCTTAGTACTTCTAATTATGTGTATGCGTTTTAGGATGATTGGTTTAGTAGATAAATCGTGAAGAACAATTAACAATATTGAGTGAGCGCCAGAGCGACAAATCCTATCCTACTTATACTAGTATAAGTAGGTATTAGTTAATATTAACGTGAGAGTTTGTGAGATTTGTTGTTTGTTACTCACGCGAAAATATTGGCACAGAATTAATATAAGTACTACGTACTACAAATACAAGTACTGCAGGCCTACCATGAACTGTTATTGCGATTCAGTTGAGGACCTAAATTGAACTAGGGCCCTATTATTGAAAGCGTGACATACCAACGAAAACTAATAGACTATAATGTCGCGCATAATATGAGCGGAAATTGTCTCGCATTATTTTCATAGGTATCACTTCTAACAAAATTTTTAGACGAGTTATTTCAAAAATATACAGAATAATTGATGTCTCATAAAAATAATTCGATCAATTATTCTGTATATTTTTGAAATTACTCTCACAATTTTATTGGAAGTGATATGAAAATAATGCGAGACACAATTTCCGCGCATGTTATGCGCGACATATTCAATAGTCTATTAGTTTTTGTTGGTATGTCACTCTTTCAAAAATGTTAAAATAGGGCCCCAGTTCAATTTAGGTCCTAAATTGGATCGCAATAAGAGTTCATGGTAGGCCTGCTGTTATAAACAAATATAATTGATATCGTCAATTTCTGAACCCTCAATGCTAGAATCACAAGTTCAGCCAATGATATTTTTTCTCAAAGCTATCGAAAGCTTCCTTTGAGCTTCAAAAGCTAGTCGTGGGCAGCCGGCCGGAAGACCAGATTACTTCTGTGCTACTGGGCTTGCAAGGCTGGTGGTGGAATATGGGTCGTCCTGTTTTTTTTAATCCTTCTAATATTTTAACTTTAGATGTGAATAAGTGAATTGGCGTGTTTGTTACTCAATCATGAACAATCTACTGGACGGATTTTAATGAAATTTGGTACACGGGCAGAAAAATACCGGGAATAGCACATAGGGTACTTTTTATCCCAAAATTCCCACAAGAAGGAAGCTCCGGGGCGCGGCTAGTTACCAGAAACATTTATTGTTTTTTTTTCTTTTAATATACAATTTTTAGAGCGAATATTTATTTAGTATATACATCTCAAAGTGACAACGCACAGCCCAAACCACTGGACGGATCGGACTGAAATTTGGCATGCAGGTAGATGTTATGACGTAGGCATCTGCTAAGAAAGGATTAACGCGAGCAAAGCTGCGGCCAAAAGCTAGTAACAAATAAAATCACACGGTTTTATTTTATTTTTTCTATTAAGAAAATAATAGTAGGTAATAAAAAATCACATGAAAACAAGTTGCTAATAATTTATCTTTTGAGCGATGTTCTTGCTCGATGAACTTCTCAACTTTGTTACACCTTTTTTCTTCTGCTGCCAAAAATACACTTGTGTATAATGTGATTTTATACTGAAACTTTCACAGTGGCGTAGCCCCAGGGCGCAGCTAGTTCAAATATAAATAACACTGACAATTTTTTTATGGTACCACTTTTTTTCTGTCTGTCTATGGATTTTACATTTGAGCGTAGCTGCAAACAGTCAACCTTTAATTATATTAGGTTTGGCCGCTCCGCCGCCGCCCTCCCCTCCCTGGAGGGCCTTGTTAAAAACCTCTCGGAGGGTTTGAGGGCTATTTGAGAAATAAAAAAGGGCGGCCAAGAGCGAGGAGTGGTCGAGAGAGTTCTGAGATTTTTGGAGTTAGGGAATATTGAGTGTAAAAGAATTTGAAAATGAAAGATATCGTCCTCAATGTAGAGCTTTTGAAATTACTAGTTTCTGCCATCGCCCGCGTAATTTTAGTTTTTAAATCATTTCATCCTCAGGGTGGAATTTTCAAAATTCCTTTCGAAGTACCTCACTTAAGCTGTATAAAACCTCTCTGCAAAATTTCAAGTTTTTACGTTTAGTGGTTTCGTCTCTGAATTGACATACCAATAAGTCAGTCATTAATATTATATAGAAGAAAATGTACATACGTGGAGCAAACATTTTTGAAAAATTAAGATGGCTGAAAAAAAGATATTTTGACAGTTTGGTTATTGATAGTTTTACCATGGAAGTAATAAGTACTTTGTAGTACTTACTACTTCCATGAGTTTTACTTACCCGTCATGGTATAACCATAGACTTAGAATATATTCTAAGTTTATGGGTACAACCACTTGGACATAGAGGTTGAATCACGGGTCGGGAGCGGAGAGATCAATAGCCAAGAGAAATTGCTCAAACCAGCTAATTTTTGTACCTACGTGAGATCAATAACTAAAGGAGAGCCTGCCAAGGGCCCTCGAAACGGATTCCTAAGGGCTATTGAGGATCAGCTTACTGAGATAATAAGAAATCCGATTGGTTTAGCGATATTTTGCCATTGTTTTTCTTGGACTAGGGTGAATGCTTTTGGTAGAATGAAGTAGAATCGACCTTCAGACCAGGGCTTGCTAACCTGGTTTAAAATTCTAAACCAGCTCACTCGATGCGCCATACATTTAAAAAAAGAGCGTTTTAAATCAGTTACGGTTGAGCAAAACCATATATTATTTCTGGTTATGTTCAAAGCGCGATATCATTTCAGTTCCTGTTCAAAATACCGGAAAGACCCAAAACATTTCGCTCTTTTCGACGATCGTGTTCTATCTCGCTCTAACTATGATTATTTCTCACTCTCACTCGATATAAATCTAACCAATCTACACGTTGAGACTTGCAAATGCGTAAGTGAGATAAAACGCTGAGCGATATACCCGTCCTTGTCACTCGCCCGCGCGGGATTAACCAGGTAATTTCCGCTCGCGAGACCGATTCAAAAGGGTTTTCACTCCGATCGTAATGGCCCGAGCGTTACTGCGTAACCAGGTCAAAACACTTATTTTTTAGGTTTTTATTAACCGGTTTCAAGCCCTGCTTCAGACTGTTCAGACCTTTAAGATGCTAGATATTAGTAAGTAAGTACGTACCTACTAAACCCACTATTGAGTGAGTAGGTACCCAATACTAATACTCATATTATAACGCCTGTTTCCCGTACAAAAGACTCAATTAAGTTAAGACTACAATAATTTAACTAAAACTAAAACATAATTTTCTACTTTGAGAAAGCAAATAATACAACGTGCAAATTTGCTATGTTAGTTCTTGCAGGCGCTGAGCAATAAATCTGGTTGTAACAAACATGTGGTTTAGAGTATTGCGGGCGTGCTGGCTCGACACAGTGCCAACCTGGCTTATTTATGAACTAAATATAACTTGCTGCCAAATATATAGCAGCCTAGCAGGTATACTTAACATTAATACATTGTAAAGTGAAGATATGTTTATTTTTTTATCGGATTGCTAGGATATATCGGATCAAGTATCAACATATGTAGTATCAATATTAAGCCAACACGTATCCTGTTGTTACATTTAGCGGCAACGTTTGTTCAGGCCGCACTATATTTGCTATCCCAAGGGACCAAGACAATGTCTCGGGGGAGGTAGATACGTGATGTGAATATCTGTGACACAGATGTACATATACTTATTTGGATTTATACTGAATGTCGTGTGAGCGAGCGTGCACTATATTTGCATGATGGTTATATATTTATTTTGTTAACAACAGATATAAACATACATATTATAATGCCTGTTTACGTGGGGGTAGGCAGAGACAATAAAAAATCTAATCATTAATTCAAGTAACCAAATGTACTTATACTATTAAAAATTATACGACATAGTCTGAGAAAAGAAAACAAAAATAACTTTCAAAGAATGTCTAACTTCACCGAGTTAAAAAGTTTGATTGATGGTTACTCTAGTCACTGAGTCTTGAATGGAACATAACAGGATTTTATTGCGAAAGTAGCATGCGCTTTTTTTATCCCCCTAAGGAAAAGCGGAATACATTACAGATATATTAACATACTACAAGGAATTACATTAACTTGTATGTTATGATTGTGGCTCGCATTAGATTGCGTATATTTAAAAAAATATACATTTATCCTGGCGGTTCTTAGCTATGTTTGATAAAAATCGGTTTTGTCGTTTGAGAGCCACTTGTTAGCGGCTTCCGTACCTCAAAGGCAAAAACGGAATTATAGATCACTTTGTTGTTCGTCTGTCTGTCAAACTTATTTTTTCTGATGCTGCGGGTTCTTATAGGTACAACAAAGTCAAGAAATTTTACATTTTATTACGAAATTCTTCATGCCATCTTAGCATTATGAGAGTGATATATTTTTTATTACGTAAGTTCAGAAAACAGTATAAGATGTATGCGAGTCTACGATAAATTGAGGTCTCAAATATGCCACTAACCTTTCCAGGACAATGTAGGGCACTGGGCCAGGTGGCTCCCAATTAAATTTGCCCTTTGCTTGCCCTGCAACTGACATTCAAGTAATTATCCCTACATATCAATAGCATGTGTTCTACACAATAGAATACGTATCAAAATCTAACCCTTTTTTGAATGAAACTGTAGTAAAATCCGTGGTTTCAGGGACTCAGGCAAAATTGTACTTAAAAGAAACTTGACTGAGTATAATACTCAGTCAAGTTTCTTTTAAGTATTAGTACCTCAATTTATAGTAATTTAACTAATTTTTACGGCCGGCGGCGGCGTATAGATCAAATGTGTAATATGAAAATAATCGTATTAAGCCAGTCTTACAGTAGATTTAAGAAATAGAATCCTAATAATATTACAAAAGGTTCCTTACACTGTATTTGTCATCTTTATCAGCCAACAACGTCATGCTAAATTAGGCTCTGAGTCAAAATGATCATAAAGCTCAATTTAGTGAAATCGTAAATTGACAAATAGCTGCGTAATGGGGTTGCTTCTTTGGGGATTCTACTAAATCTCATCAGATTGCAGGATGAGTCCAAATTGAAAGAAAAACATCTTAAATGGACGCCACGTACGATAGCGGTTGCGACTTTGGATTAGGCCTTGAAAGGGTCAATAGTTAGATTAAGTCAATCAAGTTTGAAGGTTCTTTGGTGTGGTGAGGATTTAGTTAATGGGCAGATAGACACAGATTGTTCTTACCTTCATCGTTATTTCTGTAACTTTCTATGATCTATGGTGCATCTAATTAATGTAGCTGAGCAGCATTGCTCGTTATAAATTGCCAGGCGTTATGACGTAAACTGGAATTTATATCTCCTAATCAAGGAATTTTATTTATTACTACTACGGTTGCGTAATACTTATAAACACGATATTATGTACAAAATGACTTGTATGACTGCTTTGTTTTTTTGTTTTGGAATATATTGTTAATTTTACATATTATTATTTTTATATTAGTTTTTTGATTTTATTTATTTTATTTTATTATTTTAGTTTTTGTATTGTAAAATAAAACAATTTATGCATTTAATAAATTTATTAACATTTTACTTAATTTAGCACTTCATTTACTCGTTCAAGCAAGACTAGAACATCTTTGTATTTTTCCCATTTATTTTGTCCTAGCAGGTGTCTTTGGAGGTCCTGGTCGCATTATCTCGATGCCTTGGAATTATTAATTTTATAAGTGATGATGTTGTTACCCGCAGCAGCAATAAAATTGTAAAAAATGCAAAAAAAAACTTATACTTATTCCTTTCTATTTATCAGAATTACTTAGCAATAGCTTCCCAGTAAGATGGAGGACTTTCAACGTTTGTATTTTCGAGTAAATTCGAGTAAGTTGCTGTGTCGTCCATTTTAGAAAGGCTTTGTGATTTAGGCTTTGTGAATTTATCAATATCTGATAAACCGTTGACTCTTAAGTACATATTCTTCTTCTTATCGATGTTTGCTGCTAGCAAATCCATTATTGTCTCATTTTCGTCACCTCCTTTGAAACCGCTATTATAATTTGTGTCTATTGCATCATTATTTAAAACACATTGTTTAGAAACAATCAGTTCCTTTACTCCATCATTATAATTCCTATTTGATTCAAATCCGTTTCGTACTTTAATAACTTTTCTGAACTTTGTCTTTGATTTGAAAAAGCCTCTGTCTTCAAATTTAGCTTGGATAAAATACAAAATATTGTTACTAACACAGCATTTCATTTCATCACGGTCGTAAACAAAATATGGTGGTAGGTTCTTCGGTAATTGAAATTCAAATTGTAAGCCATAATTTTTCTTAGGAACTCTAACATCTTTCGATTCATTTACAAATACTTGATAGTCGTTAACATATTGTTTCTTTCTTCGATATGATACATCTTCTATGTTTTCATGAGCATCTTTGAGTTCTAAAAGACCGATGCCTTCTAAAGAAACTGTTATTTTATCAAATATGGTTTCTTTATCAACATGAAACTTGATTTCACCACCGACTGTATCACCTGGCACATATTCACCATTTCCACATGTGAAAATTTCACAATACACACCCATGATTGGTTTATATTTATGGTCACTTTTTTTTTAATTGTTCACAAGTATTAATTACTAAATTGTCTGCCGAAAAATCAAGTTCACATGTTATTATGTTGATTGTAATATATTACTATCTCCTTAATGTTATATTGAATTGACTTATCATATCAAAACCGAGTGATAAGATTTTCATTTGGTTATTTATAACTTTTATCTATTTTGCAAATACTTATACAAGCTTTCTCTCGCGGCTTCGTCCGGCTGCGCTAGCTAAAGATCTGTCGAAACGAATAAGAGAACGACTATTTGCTTTGTATGTGGAACAATCATCATTATAATATCTAAGAAACAAATCAGATGGGTTCACATAACAAAGAAATCTTCTTGTCTCATATTCGATTGAGTCGAATTAACATACTGTTACTTGTATTCTGTGATACTGTTTCAAAATTCCACAAAATTCCAACGTAAGAGGATCCCCAGGGCGCAGCTAGTAACAATATTGTGATCAGATCAATTAACGCGTGTCCTTGAGGTCACGAAGGTTTGAACCCGTGAAACGCTAAGTGCTTTTAACGAGCGTTGTGGTCACTAACTCAGCGTAGTCTTTGGCAATACACTTACGGGGGAGTATAGAGTCTCTTTCATTGTTTCTCATTTTACACGACACCAAAAAAGGAGTGTTATGTTTTCAGGGTTCATGTATGTATGTAAGTTTCTTTATTCCATCATAAGTCCTGAACGGCTTAACAGATTTTGATGTGAGAGATATTTTTAGATTCCTTGCTTTCCTCCGAGTGACATAGGCTGTGTGAGTTAACAGTGGTGGTTTTTTATTTTTAATAATTATCTTGTTATGTATCTTCCTGGTGTCAGATTTTTATCAAGTCGTATAAAGTCATCTGACATGAGCAGGGAATTTTTAAGTACTACGTTAAGTAGTACTTATAAATTAGCAATCTTCGAACCTGTGACCTTTTGACCCCAGGCGACAACCATTAAACCACCACCTAGATTAAATCAATTAACTCATTCTCCGGTTTCACGGCCCCAAGCCATCAAAATTAATTTCATTACCTACTCTGATAGTTTGCGACTATGAACATAAGGATTTACTGTCAGGATTATGGGTTAAGTGGTGTGTACTGGGTCCTTGTTATTAAATCAGTTCAAATTGCTAAGCTTTGATGTCTTTACTCAAGGAGGTTCAAGCTCTTTATCTCATGGGACTATAGAGAACTGTTGGTTTTTATTACTTCCATGCTTTGAGTTTACTTATTGCAAAGCTACATGCGTATTATATCTGGGTTGGGCAGCGATTTTGGACTTTTGCTTATTATAATCCATATTGAAGGGAAAAAATACAATCTGTTATACCTATCCTTTCATTTATTCGACGGTTGACTGGAAGAGATCCCTTCTTTGGATAAGTTTGCCATTGTTTTCTTTCTATCTTCTTTCTATTATTTTTGTTGTAAGTGTATTTTTCTTAGTACAATAAAGTTATGCAACAACAACAATTTTTATCTTCTAACGTTTTGATCCTTACTAGTGATGTGCCGTTTCTGAAATTTTCAAAGAAATAGCGGAAAATTGCTTGGAAATTTCTCGGAAATATTCTCGAGAACGGAAATAATGTATGCCAAATATAGCCGGCTATATCATGAGCACCTATCTGAACTTTTAATTTATTGGGTCAGTATCAATGCCATATAAGTAAATCCGATAAATTCGTAGCCTTTCTATGGTACATTTAGTCAACAAAATCGTAATGAAGGTTAGGCGAGTTTCGCCAAAATGGCCGACACCCATTATGATTTGACATTGATGCGCTTCATTTGACAGTTCTGATTTCTGGTACGTTCAAAAATGTACTTTTGATACATACGTGCCTGCGGAAAATAATTGTTTATTTTATGTATTATTCATCTATTTATGTGAAATACACATATGTTTTTGTGATATTGCATGTAACATGTGTTAGGAACATTTACTTTAATTAATTTTCTAAAATATAATGAAAATATCGAGCATTGTATCTGATTTCCTGTATCATAATTTCTGAACATACGTACGGGCGCCATGTCAGTATCGCCATTATACGTTATTAAGCGATATTAAATGTATTTTTGTACCATAACAAGATCACGAAAAAACAAATATATGATTGTCTTAATCGGTTTTTGATATTATTTCTGATATTTGGGGAACTGCTCATGATATAACCTGCTATGCAACATGCCCTTTCTGAGAATTTTCGGAAATTCTCAAGGGAAGAAATTTTCGAGGAACAGGAAATTTCTCGGGGGCACATCGCTAATCCTTACAGACATCTTTTGCTATTTCTACACTTATCACTCTCTTTTATTCAACTTTGTCTATACGCACACTAATCAATAATAAACGCGTAACTTGTAATAGATACTACTTTAGGCGTTGGTTTGATTCTGATCTACGCAAAATATAATAAAACTGGTATTAGTTTCAACTCGTATTTATTTTGTACCACTTTTTTTACTTTCTCTAAAAGGTCTGGGCGCGTTTCGGGTGTCGTCAATTCCTTTGCTGCAGTATAGGTATATTATGTTAAAAATCAATACATGTTCTTATACTTGACTTCACTTAATTCACTGATGCGTCCCGAGTCTTTTGAT
The DNA here is from genome assembly GCA_018467065.1 of Ephestia elutella. Lineage (NCBI taxonomy): Eukaryota > Metazoa > Arthropoda > Insecta > Lepidoptera > Pyralidae > Ephestia > Ephestia elutella. Next base: position 756,211 of record CM031583.1, read on the forward strand.
CACGAGTTTTAGCTAAGACAGTGCTTTGACTTCACCAATTAGCTACTCTACGACGACGCTCAAAGATTCTGGCTTGCTCAGTCGTTTGCAAGATCAATCTTGAAAGTTTTCGGAGTACAATTATTATGTATCAAAGTCTTCATTAGCGAGAATTGGCTAATTTTAGTTTCAAATTTTATTAAACTATAAATATATTATTTTACCATCAAATTGAGAGAAAATAGCTTATTAAAGACTTTCAACTTTTCAACAGAAACAATATTGATAGTTATTCATATATTCGAAACTTTTTATTCGATTTAGGTTTGATTATAAATCCTGAAATGGCTTTGAAATTTTTTTACTTATATTCCTCTTTATTTTTCTTTACAAATCGAGACGAAAATGAAAAAAACGCTAATCCAAGACGGACGAAAAAATAAGTCGCGCCAACTGGCTGACGCCCCGGGACGTTTAGTATAATACGGGAAGGGATGGCCAAATACGGTGATAGTCCCGTATATATGGGACGTATGGCAACACTATCCACTTACAACACTGGTTGGGGTCAAACGGGCTACAGATTATACAGCAATAGAGCGTCATAATCAGCATAACATGGTGTGCAGATGGTTTGTGGGTAGGGTCGAGTACTGTACTGGCGTAACTTTTCCCCGCGAGAAATTTTCTAAGACATGGAATTTTTGCCTCAAGATCTCCCTGGATGTCTGAAAAGGCGACAATATTATTGTGCGCAGAGATTCCGGACAAACAAGTGGCGGGAAGATTCTGTACCGAAACTTTGCCGGGAAAAAACCCACCGGTAAAAATAAGTACCGGGAAAAAATCTCCACGCGGCACCACGTTTGTCCGACTAGACCCTAACTAACTTAAACTATACGCAGACTGCTACCACCATAGTTTATAACGGGAACTACAGAACCCTATATATTAAACCTAACTTAATAACTACAACTACCTACAAACTCAAGGTTACACTTACCAAACTGAATCTTCTTGCTCTTCGGATCCAATCTTGAATGTCTTCGGAAAGGGGGGATCCCTAATCACCCTACCTAACCCATGAGATCTCAATTCCCCAGAACAAATAAATAGATTTCTTCCCGAAGTTGGTTCGGCAACAGGTAGATGTGAGCGACCAGCCACGTTTCACATCTCACAGGAAAAAGTCACAATAACGGGTTACACAAACACAAACTTAATAGTTATTTAACAAAAAGGAAATTCACAATTATAACTCAAACTAATTAACACTCAACGTGGTTTAAGACAAAATGACGCGGGACCTCTCCGCGTATTAAAAACAAACCGATATAGCACTGGACAATGGCGGTCGACCGCGACGCCATTCACGAGCAGTGTGAGAACCCCGCGGCCGCCTAGCGGCAGCAATGCGAAACGCCCGCGTTTTTGTTTTCAAGCCATTATATTACAAACATCCCCCCGTCCCGGTCTGAGAAGCAGACCGCTAGCTTACTCTACGGGAAGGCGGGCGAAAGAGGTCACACCTCTCCTTAAAATCGAACCGTCGACCAACACCTCAGCCACACGCGGAGTGCCATCTCCGCCTAGAATCAAACGTAATATGCGAGCTCGTCGCCAAAGCAATGAGGGCAAATTTGCCTCTTTTAACAATACTAAATCACCCTCCCTGGGAGGCTCAGTCCTGTCTGTCCACTTCACTCTTTGCTGCAGCAAATGCAAATATTCAAGCGACCAGCGACGCCAAAAGTCCTGGCTCATTTGCTGCAACACTTGAAAACGCGACAACCGATATACGCGTTCATCCTTCCAAGGGTATTCGGGCAGGGCATTTAAAGGCCCTCCCACCAAAAAATGACCAGGGGTGAGAGCTTCCAAGTCATTTGGATCCGGAGATAGCGGACAGAGAGGACGAGAGTTGAGGACCGCCTCAACTTTACAAAACACTGTGGCCAGCTCTTCAAAAGTTAGAGCCGTTTCTCCGATAATGCGGCGGAGGTGGGTCTTTGCGGATTTCACAGCCGCTTCAAAAATCCCTCCCCAATGGGGGCAACTTGGGGGACTAAACTTCCAGGTTATTCCCCTTTGGGCAGCAATTTGACTTAAACTAGTACAATTTTTATCAATAAACACAGAAACATCCTTAAGATAATTTACAGTTCCCTTATAGTTTGTGCCATTATCAGACCTAATGAGGGAAGGTAGACCTCGACGCGAAACAAAGCGATCCAACGCGGCGACGAAGGCCTCCGTAGTCAGAGCCGATACCACCTCCAAATGGACAGCCTTGGTGGCCAAACAAACAAATACACACAAATAGCCCTTCACAATACGGGCATTACGAAAGGGAGAAGCCTTGATCGAAAAGGGACCGGCAAAATCGGTTCCAACGCCGTCAAACGGTCTCGAAGGTCGGATTCGATCAGCGGGCAAATCACCCATCTGTGGTTGCATCGTGGATGCCTTCAACCTATAACATGCAATACATCGAAACAGGACACTACGGATTGCTCTTCGGGCAGACAAAATCCAAAACTCGCGTTGCAAAATAGCCAACAAAGCATTGCACCCAGCATGGGCGTTACGAATGTGTCGATCAGACACCAAAAGCTGCACCAAGGGTCCGCCCTTGGGCAACAACAGAGGATGGCGAGTCTCATATGGAAGATCCGCCTTCCGGAGCCTGCCTCCAACCCGAAGAAGCCCATCCGAGTCGATGTACGGGTTCAAACGAGCGACCGCGCCCTTCAACTTAGCGCGTGCGTCGCGCAAAATATGAAGCTCTGACTCAAACCGTCCGGTCTGCACGACACGGACCCAATGCAACAATGCGCTCCGGCGCTCTTCTGCACCTGCAATCGGCTCCAACCGCTTTGCCTGTGGGTTTCTACAATTATGTATGAAACGCTTAATCCAACTGGTAACACCCAGAAGCTTATCCAAACTGCTATACCGAGCAAGTAGCCAATCCGGCTCCGACGTCGTCTCAGCGACTACAGCATGTACACGAAGCCCAGTCAAACTCAAAGAAGTAACATCTGTCTGACAGACAGGCCAAGATGTTTCTGATCCCATCAGCCACTCTGGACCCCACCAGAGCGGGTGTGACACCAATTCTGGTGCCGTACAACCTCGGGAAGCACAGTCCGCTGGGTTAAGCTCTCCCGGCACATGTCTCCATGTTATATCAATTCCAATATTTTGAATTTGGGAAACCCTGTTTCCAACAAAAACCTCCAAGGTATGTGGGGCCGCGCGCAACCATGCAAGCGCGACCTGGCTATCCGACCAGGCGAAGATGTCTCGTATCTCGACCGTGGCCGCCAGCTCACTGGCAACGTGATGCAACAATTTAGAGAGAAGGTGAGCTCCACTCAACTCAAGCTTGGGAATAGTCAGCCTAGTCCTGATGGGGGCGACCTTGCTCTTCCCTAACAAAAGCGAGACATTGACCCGGCCATCGGCGTCAACTGTCCGCATATAGACTGACGCGGCGTAGCCTCGCTCCGACGCGTCACAAAAGCCATGCAGGCTGGCTCGATATTTCCCGGGGGCAATATTCGACGAGGCAAGGCAATCCGATTGACTTCCTTAATCGATGAAAACAACTCGAGCCAATCATCCAATGGAGGACCAAACAGCGGCTCGTCCCACGAGACGCCCAAAGTCCAAAGTCTCTGAAGAAGACACTTCGCAGAGAATATTACTGGACTGATCCAACCGCTTGGATCAAACATACGAGCTATTACTGACAACACCGTTCTCTTAGTCCAGACCTTTGGTATTTCCAAGTCCACTTGGAATGTAAAAATATCGGTTAGCGGCTGGTACTGCATGCCCAGCACCGCTATCCTGTTGGGATCATCTACATCCTCAAACAGGTGAGGGTTCTGTTGGTGATCCTCCGGGATCCCTTCTAGAACTCTAGGCTCATTGGACAACCACTTACGTAGCTCGTAGCCACCCGTTTTCAATATTTCAATCAATTCATCCCGCAGTAGGAGGGCCTCCTCAATACTTTGGGCTCCGGTGCACACGTCATCGACATACAAGTCACGTGACAGCACGGAAGCCCCACGGGGAAAGCGGATCCGTTCCCGCTCTGCCAATTCAAGCAATGATCTGATGGCGATATAGGGACTAGATTTCAAACCATACGTGTTTGTATTGAGTTCATACACCGTCACAGGATCCTCAGGGCGCTCACGCCAGAGTATCAACTGGAATCGCCTGTCCTCAGGATGTATGACTGTCTGGCGGAACATCATCCGGATGTCCGCGCCAAAAACCACTTGATGTCTTCTAAAGTTCAAGATGATGTCAATTATGTCCCTATGCAATTTGGGACCTGAATGCAAACATAGATTCAACGAAACTCCGTTCGAAGTGGGTGCGGACCCATCAAAGACAGTCCGCAACTTGCCCGTTGAGGCCTTCACCACCGCGTGGTGGGGCAAAAAATAATGCTCAGTTGAGCTCCAATCAACTCGAGCCGGAGACATGTGACCCAAATCCTCGTACTCGCGCATAAATTCAATATATTTATCGCGAAGTACGTGGTCACGCTGCATACGTCGCTCCATGGACAGCAGTCGTTTCTCCGCAAGCGCCCTACTTTGCCCTAGGCTAGGACGTGTAGCAACAAATGGTAATCTAGTTACAAACCGACCGGAGGGCAACCTCTCCGTGTTTGATCGAAAGAAGGCTTCGCACTCAGCGTGTTCCGGATCCATCCTGGAACTCATAGGTGGCTCCTCCACCTCCCAAAACCTTTGCATGGTCTTGGCCAAGGACGCTGATGCAACGACCGGTGGCTCCTCCACGGTGCTATTATCAAACACAGGGCCCATCAGGGCGAAACCAAAGATAGTAGACACTGCCATCAGTGAAGACGAACCCAGAGCTTTCTGGGTACCCAACAAAATCCAACCCAATACGTCCGAGCCCAGGAGCAAGTCCACTGGGCCGGGATGAAAAACAAAGGGGTCGGCCAAATCCAGACCCGAAACCAAAGACAACACACCCGGCGGTATGTCTGTCGAGGGCTGCCAACCCGCAATGGTATCCATTACCATAGCCGAAGTCGTGATCCTCATTGTGGAGGACTTCAGCGAAGAAAAGGTGACAAGTGTCTGGCCCGTCAGGCACTTCACCTGTATGCCACCAACTCCAAGAAGTGGCACAGGCGAGTCTTCCACGACTAAACCTAACTGGCGTGCCACTCGAGTGGTAACCAAACTGCTTTGAGCCCCTGAGTCCAACAGAGCTCTCAAATTAATGGCTTCCCCCCCCACGACCCCATACGCGGACCACCGCGGTAGGGAGCAGAACCGTCCGCGGCTCTGTCCCAGCAAGGGAGCAAGCTAGTTACGGGCTCCCCACTCTCTCCAAACGAGGGGCGCGCCACTGACCCGGATAATATGGCGGGCGAGTGCACATCCCCATCTGAGGGGGGCATAACCCGCGGCCCGGCCATACCTATAGTACGGCGGGTGGTACTCCAGCCGTGGGTACTCGTGCAGCGGCGGAGAAAACCGCTGCGGCTGCATGTGTTGGGTAGTGGTAACCCGCGTGGAGGGGGGTGTCCCCACTCTCACGTCCGATCTAGGGCCCCCGCCCATGGGGGCCTTATCCGGGGCCTGGCCAGCCACATTCTGGCCACGACCTTGGGGCGCGTGGTCCCGGTCCACCAAGACCCGCGCAGGTACGCGACCCCCCTCCCGAGGGGGGGTGCGACGAGCGAAGCCGCGTCCTTCTTCCAAAGGTGGAGGGCTTCGCGCAGGAGCGCCCCCGCCCATAGGGGACCCCTGCCTCAACATCCGGGTGCCATCCCCGTTCCGGTTCATGCAAAGCATCGCGTGGTGCCGCCCACGGCATGCACTGCATGGTATGGCCCTGGGACAGTCACGTGCATAGTGACCGCCCAAACAATAAAAGCAAAGTTCATGCCGCTTTGCCATGCGGCGCCGATCTTGTACTGGCAGTCCCTGCCAGTCCCTGCATTGCAGCAGGCTGTGGCCCATCCGACCACATTGCAGGCAGTCCGCGTCCCTCGCGACTGCTGCCGTGTGTGCAACCCGCGCACCAGCTCCACGCGGTGGCGATTGTCTTCCCTGTTGGGGCTTCCCTCGCCATGAGGGTTCCAAGGGCCTGCGTTCAGGCGCTCTGGATGGCGCTGAGTCCGTCATGGTATTCTCAGCCGCCCGTGCCTCAAACTCCAAAAACTTCACCAAGTCAGTGAATGTTGGTAGGGTGGTGCTATCCCGTTCCGCATTCTCGCGCTCAAATCGCGAGCGGATGTCATTGGGTAATTTGCCCAATACAATGTGCACCAGCAAAAAGGACCATTGGTCCACCGGCAGCCCCAGTGTGCGGAGCGCGTTACAGGCCACTGTAACGGGCGTGAGCAACTGCAGGCGCAACTGTGCCCTGTTGGCCACCTTGGGCAGGGCCATCAACTGTGCGGCGTGCGCATCCGCTAACAAACGTAAGTTTTGGTAGCGGGAGTTCAATAACTCCCAAGCCGTGTCGTACTGGTCGTCCTCCACCCGGAGGTGCTGGATGAGCGACCGCGCTTCACCCTCAAGAGTGGAGAGGAGGTAGGCCATCTTCTGGGCCTTCGACAAATCCTGTCGTGCTACGACCAGGGACTCAAACATATTTTTATATGCCACCCACTCCTCCATCCTACCCCCAAAGTGGGACAGCTGAAGGGTGGGGAGCCGACCAGTAACCGCTGGTCCTTCCTGTCTAACAGGTGTGCGAGGGGCTGGTCCGCCAGCCTGTCTCGCCCTTATTGCGGCCGCCGCCTCCACGATGTCATCGTGCAGACTCAGGATCTGGTCCAGGTCCGCCACGTGACCTGCGTAGACCTCCGGGGCAAGGTCGGCTTCGGTAAGCGCCGCCATGGCCGCTTCCGCGTTGTTCAATCGTGAGCGGAGCTGATCCGCTCTTTCCAGTATAGCGGCCTCCCTGTTCTTCCGGGACAGGAGTCCACCGGCCGTCACAAACCATCTCAATTCGTTGGCGAGTGTCGCCTTAGCATGGGAGACCTTCGCCATCGCGTCAAGTCACAACCAAAATAAAAAAAACAATTAATTATCTTTTACAAACGAACAAATAGAGGGTAGAACAACTACGCTCTGCTACCAGAAATTGTGCGCAGAGATTCCGGACAAACAAGTGGCGGGAAGATTCTGTACCGAAACTTTGCCGGGAAAAAACCCACCGGTAAAAATAAGTACCGGGAAAAAATCTCCACGCGGCACCACGTTTGTCCGACTAGACCCTAACTAACTTAAACTATACGCAGACTGCTACCACCATAGTTTATAACGGGAACTACAGAACCCTATATATTAAACCTAACTTAATAACTACAACTACCTACAAACTCAAGGTTACACTTACCAAACTGAATCTTCTTGCTCTTCGGATCCAATCTTGAATGTCTTCGGAAAGGGGGGATCCCTAATCACCCTACCTAACCCATGAGATCTCAATTCCCCAGAACAAATAAATAGATTTCTTCCCGAAGTTGGCTCGGCAACAGGTAGATGTGAGCGACCAGCCACGTTTCACATCTCACAGGAAAAAGTCACAATAACGGGTTACACAAACACAAACTTAATAGTTATTTAACAAAAAGGAAATTCACAATTATAACTCAAACTAATTAACACTCAACGTGGTTTAAGACAAAATGACGCGGGACCTCTCCGCGTATTAAAAACAAACCGATATAGCACTGGACAATGGCGGTCGACCGCGACGCCATTCACGAGCAGTGTGAGAACCCCGCGGCCGCCTAGCGGCAGCAATGCGAAACGCCCGCGTTTTGTTTTCAAGCCATTATATTACAAACAATTATCAATATGGATATTGATAATATTGTCGCCTTTTCAGAAGTATAAGGCACACCTCTCTATTCTCTCTATTGGAATAGAGATAATAGAGAGGTGTGCCTTATACTTCACCGACAAGAGCACATATCTTAAATAAAAAGAAGATCTTATCACAATAATAATGAATTCCAAGTGGCCTTTTTATATCTATACTAACATATAATTTGTTTCAGGCGGATGGGCGTCACCAATCTCCCAAAATCCAGTCGTCGCGACACTCTCCTGATCACGCCGGAGGTAATTCTCACATTTCTTCTTCTTCTCCAGTCTTTTTAAGTAAACGTGTATGAGATATACAACATATTACTATACATCAAACACGGCATAACTACTGCCATCTAGCCACAGCAGCTGTAAGACTCTATAGTATGCAAGTCGAGTGTAAAGTTAAAAAACAGAAGATAAAAGTTTTATCCAGATTTGGGAAAAGCTAATAGCTCAACCCTAAGGTTTGACTGTTAGACAATGCCTTTTGTACCTAGGTACTGCACTTTTGTATGTGTGTACAATAAAGTTTAATTAAATAAATAAATAACATTTTTATTCACATTATTGTTAACGACACGCTGCAATAGTTTTTCAAAATGTATCTATTCCCCTTATTCCCTCGAGTGACTGAATTTTAAAATACGGCTTCAAAATATGTGCACAAAGTGGAAAAGCAAAAATGTTGTTAAAACCGTTTTTAAACTCCAGTTGGCAACATTCACAGATTTATATTAGCCTAGATACCGTATACCATGCGACGGAAATGAGGATGATTAGATAGATGTGAGAATTGAGAGAGTGAGGAATGAACAATTCAAAGGATTTCCTTTTGCAAGTTGATCCGGTAGTGAAAAAGTCGCACGTTAAAATGTCATGAATATTAATGTGAAAGAGAAATGGCTGAAATTAGAGAGTTGTCGAAGGAATATTGCATTGAAAGTAAGCCATTGTGCGCGGTCCCAATAAAAAATGGAAGTTTATGCTAAGGAAGAAGTAGATATCGCTTGCCTTGCAGTTGTGACTGAGTGTTTCTTGTATAAAGTTAGTGCTGGCACTAATCTACCACGCTTCCTTTTAAGAGCAATTTCGACAACAAGCCCACAAGTAGCCGTGTCAAAGAAAAAGCGTAAAAATGCAAAATAGTGCAGTTATCAATTAAAAAACCTTGTGACCTCCGTTAATAGGTGTATTTCATTCACTGAATGCCCGAAAATAGGTAGTGGTAATGACACTCTTGGTATTACATATCATTTTTGTAAAGATGCGGTATCTAGCATTATATAAATCAATTGGAAAATATTTATCCAGCATTCCAGTTAGTTTGGGAGCTCCATCAATTATTCCCTAGGAACCTGTCTGCAGCGACGGCCATATTTGAAACTTCCCGTGTATTTTAAACTCGACTGTTCAAATTGTTAAATTTCGAGCGACTGTGCAGTCTAAATTGCATTAAGCACTTTATGATCAGGTTCAAATAGAAATATTTCAACACAAATTTGTTTTGTACCGAATAAATGAATTGAATTGAATTGAATATCTAACATAAGTTTTATATTACAAATGACCATAACCTACTTGGTCAGTAATTACATAAAACTGAAAGTAAATATAAGTTTATGTGTCCGCATTTGTACAGGGGAACCCTACATTGCGCGTGGCCCGATACGCACTTGGCCATGCAATTTCTGTACTGAAAATGATTCTTAAGGTAAATCTAAAGCGGACTGTACTGAATCCTTTTTGCCCAGACCATACTTATGCCTAAGCCTAAAACCGACGAAAGATGGATCCCCAAGGGACTCTTGCCATTAACTTGTGTTATTTTATTATTACCTGCCATTAGTCTTTCTTCCGTAATTTTTCCTAGCCGATATCAAGCTAAGGTTACATTACAACCGCTTTGAAGGCTATTACCGTAACCTTAGCTTGCAGTAATTTTATGACGTAGGAATTTTATGACGTTAGGAATTTTACGACGAGATTTAGTAGTATACGACGATTTCAAAGTGCTATTTTTTAGCCCATTTAATTAAAATCATTTTCATTTAATTTCATCAATCCCAACACAGTAATGTCTGTTGGTCAGGTGCAGATAGCAGCATGACAGTGGCTCGCGGCGACGGCTCCCCCGAGCGGCTGGGCGGAGCGCTCCGACGACTACACTATAAGGCTACAAGACGACACTCTGCTGCGGCTAGGCACCATGCTGCTACTGCCAAGGTAAGATAGGAATCTTCATTTTTCTTTATCTTTGACTTAATGGTAGATTAAAGTGTAAGGAATTGTGCCCGTAATCAAAGAAAACTAAGCCAAATCCCACTCATACCTGATTGGAAGATAATATGGCCCACATATAGGAGTTTTAGTGGATCAATCGTGGATACTTTTTTACGACTACACTACAAGGCTACAAGACAACATTCTTCTACTACCAAGGTAAGAGTATGCAAAGCGAGCTAGCATGTCTGGGCGGAGCTCTTCGATAACGACACTACAAGGCTATAAGACGACATTCTTCTACTATCAAGGCAAGAATATGCTAGGCGAGCTAGCATGGCTGGGCGGAGCTCTCCGATAACTACACTACAAGGCTATAAGAAGACATTTTGTAGTGACAACATTTTTTATGATTTGTGATGAAAAAACCTAAGTCGAAATCCACTCATGCCACGCCATGCTAAATATCAGCTATATGTAAGTAGTATAATTCGGAATTAATACGACTGCGTAGTGGAGGCTTTAATTAAGAGTTGGATTGATTGATAGACGATCATCGATCATCGAGACAGATGAGCGTACTGACAGAAACATCGAATGTTCCTAATTGGACTGTTATTGTATGAATTCTAGTATTTTTTTATCGAGGTCAATGTTTTATCAGACTAGTGTATATGTATACAAAGGCAAAATTAGTAGTAGTAATTATTTAAAAGCGAAGCATGTAGTAACTTTTGTTAGATAGTGCATAAATATACTTTTTTTTTAATTTTTCTGATTGATATACAGGTTTTACACCTTAACTGCAAACTCGCTGACACAATTAAAAATGTATAGTTTTCGCCCAACGGTCACTGCGGGCGGTGGTGTTTGAATAAAGGCATAATGTTTTTTTTAAACTTTTATCTGTCTATCGGATGTTTGTACGCCTAGCACGCAAAAAATAGAATAGAATAGAATTATTTATAATTAAATTTACACAGATCTAGACTGAACGAGATTTAATGCGGTTTAACAGTTGTATTGCTGAAGGTTTTTTTTTTTTTTTTTTTAAATACGCGAGTAGCAACTGAACTCGAGTGAGGTGAACTTTTATATCGAAGCCTACTTGCAGTTGGTCGCTACGTCGACCTTTACTGCTTCACCGGAGGAAATTGCTGAAGGTCTGGGCCACGTTTTATCTTGATACGCCACCGCCTTAGAACACTAGTGAACTCTTCGCGAACGAAGTCGCAGGAATAAGAAAGAAAGAAATTTCAAACTTCCTTTGACCTTATTATTTTGTTTATTTAGTATACAATTCGCGCGGCTAACATTTTTATCTGTTGACCTAGTTTTTTCCGCTCATTAGGCCAGGGCAGATACGCTATAGAGCCAATTACTCTAAGGTTCAGAGGGCCAGGAGGTCGGAGGGCCAGAGGAGGCCGTGACTGAGCAAAACCCTTCAGTATCGTCGAGGGTTGTTAGTGATTCTCACAAAATATGTTTTGATTTGAATTATTATACTGTTTTACGTGTTTCTACACGTTTGCACAAAAGAGGTATGTTGTTTTTACACGATTTTTATGTTTTCAATGTATGCGAGTTTATTCATTCCACCGTATGGAATAGATATGATTTAAATAACAAGTCTCATTTCCGAATAATCATATTTTTTTCAATTTCATTATATTTCACTATAGTTGTGTACCGCGGCTTCGCTCTCGTGGAAATTGCGAAATTTTTATTTTATTTTATTAGAGACAGCAAACAGCCACATTACAAATATACAATAAAACAAGTTTACATAAAAATCCTTAATAGTAATGCCGCCCACAGCGCTATCCACAGAGTGAATATAAAAAGTTTACAATGTGTGGCAACCAACTTCCACTAAAACTAAACAAATAAAATTATTCTGGTAAGTCTTTTAAATAAAAAATAAATAAATAAATAAAAACACACTACTACTACTATACTTTTAAACACTTAACCAACATAATAATCAATATACTATATATAATAAAACTGTAAATGGTATGTGTCTCGTCTATACATAGGAGATATTTAGGAAATAAACTATGAGGGGTCTTTATAGGGCTATTAGAAGCCAACACATATATTTTTTAATTTTTGTCTGTCTGTCTGTTGAAGAAATTTGATGCAGTTATCACAGTTGTATTTTTGAAGGTCTAACTTAAAATCTGGTGTAGGTTTAATCTTGTTACGTCCCTTAGAACCAGAGATCTAACAATAGTAAAATTGTTTGCGGGCACAGGCACTTATCGGAAAGGTAAAGTAATTGGCTGTTTCATTCGATTTTATAGATAACTAGCTTTCGCCCGCGGCTTCGCCCGCGTGAATTTCCCACGGGAACATTGCTTTTTCCCGGGATGAAAGGTACCCTATGTCCTTCTCCGTACTTCTAACTATGTGTATGCAAAATTTCAGGAAGATTGGTTCAGTACATGAAGCGTGAAGAGGTAACAAACAAACAAACAAACAAACTCACTTTCGCTTTTATAATATTAGTTAGGATAGGATTTTAACGATTTGTTTCAACCAGACTTCGGGTGCAGTAAACAATACACCATGTCATTATTTATTTAACACCTTTTTTCAGCGACAAGGGTAAAAAATAAAGCCAATCGCTGTTAAATAAGCATATAATGACCATCAGGGGGCACGGCAGTGCCCCCGCCAAGTCGAGCGCGAAGCAAACACTGCCGTACCATCCTTTACTGGAACCATTTCGCCGCATTTTCAGGCCCCTATTTGAGAACCTCTGGATAAGACCAGAACGAATAAATTTTTGTCATCCAGTAAGCTATAATCACATACTTAAAATCCAAAATTTCAAGTCTGTAGGTCTTTTAGTTCCGAAGTTAAACGAAAGCAAAGTTTCGCATTTTCGACACTCACTCACTGATGATCATCAAAATAGAACTAGTATTTCCCATAAACTCAGAGAGCTGAAATTTGGTACAGAGTTAGGTTTTAATGGCCACATAAAGGGAAAACTATAAAAACTAGGATAATCGAAGATCTGAAGTACCTGGTGACCCTGATTAGAAAACACAAGAGCCCAACCAAACTATTAGAGATAGACATACCGCCTTTACAAAAAATATTCAACTTGGTGGGCCGCTTCATTTGATGTCAAAAATCGAAGGTCTGAAGTATCTCATGAAGAACCCTCAGCTATGGTCTCAGCTGTATTAGAGATTACCATATCTCTATGGCAACGCCCACTTCTATTGCTACATAAAAAAATTGACTGTCATTACAAAAGTCCAGCGTAGAGGGACACATCTTCTTATTTAATCTAGCCTATAGCGTCCCACTTTTGAGCGAATGTCTCCCTTTCTGCTTAATCATAATAAAAGAGTAATTACATTTTTATTCGTTTTATTACTACCATAATAATTACATTTTTATTTTTAGTGCTTCTTCATCTAAGTATTAGTTTTAGTGCTTCTCCATCGGATTCTGTCCTGGGCAATGCACTTTGCTTCCGACCAGGAGAGAACGACTGCCTTTCCGCTGCAACGGTACGCCGCCGCCAGGTTTGCTTGGGTCGACCAACTTTTCTCTTGTCCTGTGGTATCCACTCGAGAGCTTGCCTAGTATATGGGTCTCTTCGAAGCGTGTGGCCGATCTATAGCGTTGCACATTTCCCAGAGCTCACGCTTGGAGATGATCTTTGGCCAGAAAATGCCAAGTATTTGCCATACGCGTTACCTCTATAATACGTTATAACCGTACATATTCATCGGGATATTGTACCAAGTTGTATTTCGATTGTACCTAAAAGACAAATTTTTCGTTGTTGTCTGTTTTAATTTTGCTTTTAAGAGTTGCCCGCTTCTTTAAAAATTACCCTAAGTTCAGTACCTATGAAAAAATAAAAATATTATGCCTCCTAAAGCTTGATGACGAAAATAAGGTTATCAACTTGCATGAGGCCCCAATTATGTCGAAAATTGGTAATGATTATGGTGGTTTAAATGATATTGTTACATTTAAATTGTCAAAGTGCTGAGGAATGAATAAAAAATACTCATCAAGTATATTTTGACCCTTAATTTAGGGCTAAAACCCTCAATTTGATAACACTGATCAAGTGTCAAATAAAAAAATCCCTACATATCAAATTAATAAACGAAATATTATTTACTTTTGTTTGGGGTAAGCCACAAGTTGGAAACCCTGCTCGTGATAGGCCAAGAATGACAGACAATAACCATTTTTTTTTTAATTTATTTGGTCTCTGGTTTTTAGAACACTGGCTGTATTATTGCATAGGAAAAATAAAACTTCGATGAAGTTATTATTTTTTCCTTGGAATCGACCTAATTTTCAGTTATTCTTTACAATATTCCATGGAAGTAATAAGTACTTTGTACAACAAAGTACTTACTACTTCCATGCAATATTCTGTGGAATAAATTTCTAGAACATAGACATAGGAAAAAAAAAAATTAAACATTTTTTTGCTAGCTCTATGGTCTAAAATTCTTAACCAATCTTCATGGGTATGGTATTGTTCATCTCATAAATGTTGACTTCAAGAGTATAAAAGCTCAAGCTCCAGCGATCACCGAATACAACCGGCTTAGGCGTAAATACCGCGCCGATCTTACAGAAATTAAACGGTCTAAACCGTCTAAAAGATTAAATAATGAACGCGAATGGGCAATACGAAAAACTGTTGTTTACTGTACAAGAATCAGAACCGGAAAAAAGAAAAGAAAGATTTGTAATAATAATAAAACTACTCCTAAAAGAAAAAAACTGTGTCAAATAAGAAAAATTTAATAAAATAAATCAATATGTCCACGTTTCAACAAAAAGAAGTGAAATCCCACCAAAAACATTCTGTAAAAAACTAGCCAAGTCTCGATGGAGTTGTTTGTTTATCTCTAAAAAGTAATGAAATCTAGACAAAGTCGTTCCAAGTCTAAGGTTCCTTACTGCGATTTCTTTATTATTATATTTAATGTTGTGTGACTTGGCCGTTGAACATTCTTTATACATTAGTGGCTTTATCAAGCCTACAATTGACTGGTTATTAAATCAACGTTTTCCAAGTGGCAATTTTCCATCGTCAATGGGTAGCGGTTCTGGCGACAGATTAGTGCAATGGTGTCATGGAGCACCTGGTTTTTTACCCTTGTGTACCCTTCAACGGCCAAGTCACACAACATTAAATATAATAACAAAGAAATCGCAGTAAGGAACCTTAGACTTGGAACGACTTTGTCTAGATTTCATTACTTTTTAGAGATAAACAAACAACTCCATCGAGACTTGGCTAGTTTTTTACAGAATGTTTTTGGTGGGATAGACTTATTATAATGACACAATAAAAGTGTCAAGTGCTGTCACCTGTTGTGATACTTTCAATGGAAGTTGGCAATCAGAATGCCGAACACTGTCGTTTAATACCCAAGTTTCTAAACAGCTTCGATGGGAACTTTGGTACAGTCCGCCCTAGAATTCTGTATGTTTTTGATATTATCAGGTGGACAAGAGAAATAATATCATGAGGGGATCAGTAGAGACTACAGATATCTACTTCACTTGCTGGTCCTGATACACATTCCTAGAAATATATTGAGATATATTTTGGTTGGTTGGAAGCATTAGCATTTTTGTATTTATTTTTTTACAAGTTTTGTACTATTTTCTATAAATGGTGCAATAAAGTGTTGATCATGAGATAATATAGACCATCTTATCATATGATAACATGTGTACTTTGTAATGTAAAAAAACTTATATGTAGGATACATGTCTTATGCAAAAAATAAGTGTTGAGCTTGTGTAGAGAAAAGCTATTCTAATCATCTCTCACAAAATAAAAAATATACTTTCGCTAATACTTAAACTTAAAATTAAAGTTATGATTTAATGGACATCTTTAGATAGATAGATCAACACTTTATTGCACCATTTACAGAAAAGAACATACAACGTAGTAACAAAAGTAAATACATAAATAAATGAGAGGAAAGCTTATCGCAAATGCAATTTCTTCTAGCCAACCTTTGGGAGATTTATTCACCTTTGGGTGAAAGGAAATATACGTGAAAAAATGTATGGTGCAGTAAACATTATTAGCTTTAGCTTGTTTTATACTTTTTAAATACTTTATAACTTAGTATGTTAAAGTAGACTTACTTATAATAAAAAGTAGGTAGACAGTCAAAAATGAATATGGAAATAATAAATAATATAACATTTTGTATCGACAGTTTGATTCAAGCGACATTTTTTTCGATATTGAGTTATGCTTCGATATGCTTCTGATCTTAAGACTATTAGGGTATAACTTTCCCCAAAGAATGTTTCCTCGTTCGACTGTACCTGCGCAAACGAGACGGGAGCCAGCCTCCTCCAGAACAATTACTTTGTAATGGTATTTTTAATCAACCTCCCCCACCTGGGAATTTTTGCCTAAAACGATGGACTTCCCAGAAATTAAACTCCTTGTCTGACAGCGGGCTTTTACATTATTTATTTGCAAAGTACTAGCGGGGTTAAGCCCCCTCGAGAATTTTGGAAAAAAAGTGTACGCTATTTCAATTTTTCTATTAAAACTTGGTCGCTGAAGCTGCAAGACCGTCGCAAAACCGACGCACTTGAAATGTGGTGCTGGAGACGGCTACTGAAGATCCCGTGGACCGCTTTCCGCACTAACATCTCAATACTCAAGGAACTTAATATACAAGAAAGACTTTCGTCGACTGTGCAGTTACGAATACTTAAGTTCTTTGGGCACATTTCTAGAAAGGAGTCGTCGATGGAGAGACTTGTAGTACAAGGTCGGGTGGCGGGGAAGCGATCACAAGGCAAATCTCCAACCCGCTGGACAGATTCTATAAAGCAGGCAACCCATTCTTCAATAGTCCAGTGCGCTCGGAATGCCAGTAATAGAGAGAAGTGGAGAGCCATTGCAAAAGCAGCAACCTTCGCCCAGGGGATGGGCAGTACAGAAGATCCCAGGCTAGCACCATCTGCACAACCACGACCACTCTGACAAGAGTGTACGACTTAGAAGAAGATTTCAATTTTTGTTCTACCCGTGTTCCAAAATTTTATCGATATCCGTCTAGTAGTTTTTGCGTGAAAGAGCCACGCAACCATTCTCATAACCATTAATTAAAATGTAGTTGTACGTACTGTTCAGTAGGATAGGATTAGCTAAAAAGAATTTGGGACAAAAGTAATAATTATGTTCCAGATTTTACACTTTTCTTGTACAAAATCATCATCAAAATTCGTCTTGTCCACGCCTAAATCCAATCAAGCGTCTTTTCCCCATTCTCCTTTCTGTTTGTATATTGTTGAGCTTTATTTTCAATATTTTTACTAAGTAGTTTAGTATGTAGTCAAATCAATATACCTTTATTAATAACTACAAAAATTTCTAGCCATATTGTTTGCACAGCCTCTACATACCCTTTGTTTTATTATATTTATTTTTCTTACCAGTTGACTGGAAGAGGTCCGTCCCTTCATGGATAAATCCGCCGCCGCCGTTGTCATTTCTTCTGTTATGTAAATTGCATGTGTTGTATTATGTAATTTGTGCAATAAAGTTATTCCAAACCAAATCAAACCAATTTTATAAATAAAGTTTTTTTATTTCCACAGATTTCGTACTATCCTTTTATTTCAACAACAATTTTTCATGCACAAATTAACTGTGTAACGTGACGGCAGTGACAAAATTTCAATTTGCTTTAGCGAACTCCAATATTATTTCTTTGGTGAAAGCCAAATTGAGGTGGTGCATGACCTGTTTACTACTAGTTTCTTATTCCGATTTCATTTGAGACACCTGTATTATAAGTTACTATGTAGTGCATTTGCCTGCGGCTTCGCCCGCGTGAAATTTCCACGGGAATAGTGCTTTTTCCCGGGACGAAAGGTACCTTATGTGCTTCTCTGTCAAGTTCTCAGTACTTCTAACTATGTATATGAATTTTGTATGAATGGACGGGATGTTCAAACTCTTAGGGGCTGATTTCGACGAAATTTAGTACCTACTCGGGTAAAATATAATCTGGACTAGCACAAGTAGCACATGGGTACTTTTCATTCCTCCGTGGCGCAGTATGCGCAGTGGTAAAGACCTTGCCTCTGAACCAGGGGGTCCCGGGTTCGAGCCCCGGTCAGGTCAAGATGGAAAATGATATTTTTCAGATTGGACTGGGTCTTGGATGTTTATCTATATATGTATTTGTTACTAGCTGTCGCCCGCGGCTTCGCCCGCGTGAGTTTCGCTTAGATGAAAAATCTTTTTGTGTTCCAAACTGTTTCAGATGTTTCGGATTTTCGATTTTTATACGTCTACAGAAAATGTTCAACAGATTAATCAAGTTTTGCTAAGGCGCCATTTCCATAGTAGCTGGTCTCTTGGAGCTTTTCATCAGATGTTCCATATGTTCAATTTTTATACGTCAGCAGAAAATGCTCATCAGGTTGAACGACTTTAACTAAGGCGCCATTTCCATATATGTTATAGTGTAGCTGGTCTCTTGCAGTTCTTTATCAGATGTTCCAGATCTTCAATTTTTATATACGTCAGCAGAAAATGCTCATCAGGTTGAAGGACTTTTGTTAAGGCACCATTTCCATATTTCTTATAGTTTAATTGTTCTGTTTTGGTTCTTCATCAGGTGTTCCAGTTTTCAAAATCCTAAGCCTAAGTGTTGCCTAGGCTTAATAGCTACACAACAAAAAAAGTTTCATTAAAATCGGTTCAGTACTTTCGGAGATTAGCGTGATCATACATACAGACAGACGGACAGACAGACAGACCAGAAATTCCAAAAAAAATTTTTTGCTTTTTATTATTCTTTTTAAGTGTCCCTCTATCCATTTCAGTCAAAAATACTAAATATACAGACAAAATATTTTTATTATATGTAAGTATAGATTATATGTATAGATAAAATATCGTATCGTTGAGTTAGTATCCCATAACACAAGTCTCGAACTTACTTTGGGGCTAGCTCAATTTGTGTGATTTGTCCGTATATATTTATATTTATTCCGGAATTCCCACGGGAGCAAATCCTTGGGGCACAGCACAGCAGCATCAGCTAATCTGATGAGATTTTCATTTGTTTATTTAAAAAGAATCTATTTCCAGGGGACTAGTAAGTAAATTAAAATTGACTCGTCTCCTGCCGGGGGATGAATATACGTAATAGCGACCGAATCTGCAACATTTATTCTAGTGGACGAATTCTAGGGGACGAGTTGGTACCGATCCCTAATAATTCCTCGATAAATCTTATCAGTTATCATTCTGATATTGAAAAATAAATGAATCCGAAAAAAAAAATCATCATTATTTTCGATTAAATAACAAAGGAATGCGACATGAAACGACAAAGGGATTTCTTGTTCATTTCTGAGCCACGGAACCCTAGAACAAGTCAGTATATAATTTGATTCCGGCGGCTTTTAACTCAATCTCTCCTTTGAGACCGTATTTCCTACACAGAGTAGATTATGTACAGAGGTTATCTAAGCTTCTCAGAATTATGGACTTGTCATTAGAAATGATTTGTTCTTTTATCTACGAGCTCAATGTTTGTTAAGCATAAGAAATAGACAAATACATTTTTCATTAACTGTAACTTTATGTACCTACCTATATTATGAATGATGATTTATTTATCAACACACAGCGAAAACTGAACGTAGAACGCAGGTTCTTTATAGCGTAAGTAAGGATTTTTGTAAATTTCAACTTAAGGGAGGAAAGCGCTGAAAAACCGGCGCGGTGGCGTAGCCTTGGGCAAAAGGTAGTAAAGCAATATAGCTAACTAGCTTTCGCCCGCGTGAATTTCCCGCGGGAACAGTGCTTTTTCCCTAGATGAAACCCTATGTCCTTCTCTGTACTTCCAGCTATGTGTATGCGAAATTTCAGGAAGATTGGTTCAGTAGATAAAGCGTGAAGAGGTAACAAACAAACAAACCAACAAACAAACTCACTTTCGCATTTATAATATAGGATTAGTGTATTATAATACAACAATTAAGAAAAATCTGAATTTGTAGAGGTTCCTAAAGAGTATCTTTACATGCAAGATAAAATTTTAAATTACATCAATACCAAAAAAGGCTTTTCATCTGTATTTTATTTAAACATACGGATACAGCATACATAGTAATTACATAGTGTATATTAGGTAAAACTTACAAATAAAAAATCTCCTCGACACGCCGCATCGAGGCAATGTGCCCAGGATACTCGCCGCATTACCCTGCTGGACTGTGAGGCTTATGCGCTGAGCAAAAAAGACGCCAGCTCTTGGGTCTCCAGTGCGTTGAGACTTGATTTAAAAATTAATTCATGTGTTGTTCTCTATTACTCAATCTACTCTGTACTTTCCTCCTGTGAAAGGAAGCTTTCCATATCCCGGTACTGATGAATATGGAGATGAGATATGAAATACCTGGTTTATTGATTTCGTATCTTGAATTAAAACAAAATCGTTTACGAAATAAAGGATGCGTCGTTTTTTATATAGCACTAGCTATTGCTCGCGGCTTCGCCCGGGTGAATTTCCCACGGGAACAGTTCTTTTTCCCGGGAAGAAAGGTACCCTATGTACTTCTATGTGTAATACACATTGTGCATGCGAAATTTCAGGAAGATTGGTTCAGTAGATAAAGCGTGAAGAGGTAACAATCAAACAAACTCACTTTCGCATTTATAATATTAGTTAGGATTAGTATAATTGAGTACCTACTAAGAAAGACATTTTGAAAATTCCAACTATGAAGGGGTGAAATGGCTGAAAACGAAATTTAGGCAGGCGTAGCCGAGGGCAAGAGCTAGTTTCAAATATCCTGTTTGACCCTGTTACATTGACCTTAGTAACATGGCAAACAATGTGGTACATCCACCGGCTCTATTTGAAACAAAATAAGTTCGTTATCATAAGATCTAGTATAATAATGACGTAGAATACTTTATCTAAGGTCCGTAAGTTGGAGTGCGGCCAGAATTACAGGCAATTAAAATTAAATGATACTTACAGCGAAGATCATCTGAGTATAATGTCTGACTTTATTGCAAGAGCGCGGATATGAGCAAGGAAATATTGATTTTACTTGAGAGAAATCCTAACTACATAATATTACACACACTTACATTTACACTTAAAGATATAATATAACAGTTGGCTCCACATTAGGCACCTGCCTGTCCTGTGGCAGCCAAATACGATTTGACAAACGTAATTCAAAAGCTGACATTAGATTTAGCACATTCTTAATAAAAACCTATACATCTCAATACATATTTACGCAAATT
The DNA here is from genome assembly GCA_018467065.1 of Ephestia elutella. Taxonomy (NCBI): domain Eukaryota; kingdom Metazoa; phylum Arthropoda; class Insecta; order Lepidoptera; family Pyralidae; genus Ephestia; species Ephestia elutella. The sequence continues at coordinate 777,622 of CM031583.1, forward strand.
TTTAATTTGGAAAAAAAAAAGAATAAACTTGTCGGTAAAAAAAAAATGACGGTAAATTACCTCTTGGGACCGTCAAAAGCAGGATATTTATCTACTGAACTAATCTTTCTGAAATATCGCATACCTACACATAGTAAGAACCACTAAGAAGGACATAGGATCACTGTTTTCGTGGGAAATTCACGCGGGCAAAGCGGCGGGCAAAAGCTAGTTTTGTATAAATCGTGTGTGATAGGTATGAGTATGACAAATACTGGGATGACACAAAGGGTACTTTACAGGGTGTTTTTTAAATCATTGGCATCCTTTCTACTGGTGAAAGTACTCATGAACATGAGCAACTTTTTGTATGGGACCGACTCAATCCGATGGAAAAAAAAATCTGCTGTTCCATACTATTTTCCCATACCTACTCACCCGAAATGTATGGAACAGCTGATTTTTTTTTCCATCGGATTGAGTCGGTCCCATACAAAAAGTTGTTGTGTATGAGTACTTTCACCAGTAGAAAGGATGCCAATGATTTAAAAAACACCCTGTATACAATTTATCCCGAAATTTCCGCGGAAGCGAAGCCCCGCGGCGCGGCTTGTATTCTAAATTAAAAAAATGACGTAAAAAGTGTGAAAGTCAAATTTTTGAATGATTTTTTTATTGCAAAAAACAATCTCGACCGTAACCGACACCGAACTTTTCGACGCGCACAATAACGTAACGCTATAATTTTAACGTTACGTTATAACGTGTTAATTGGCTGCGTTTGTGACAGCGTTAATTAACGTTTCGCCGCTTGCGTGAAGCGCTCTTGGTTAGGACAATTATTTTGTAACAATATAGCTTTGGGGCTTCCGAAGGGGTTATCTAGAAAATATGTAGAGAGAGAGTTTGTGTGAAGAGATTTTTTTTTAAAAGTCATGGTAAGCAGATGTAAAACAAATGAACATCGTGGCACAACGTATCATGTCTTTTTCCGTCACGGTATTTGAGTCGATTTTACTGCTTAGTCGCGCAAATAGATGTTTTACATCAAAATATCGTGGGCCATAACCATAAGGGCGTATAAGCCTATATATAAATATTTTTTTATACGCCTCTCTGGCTTGAAGCCCGCGATATCCATAACACACAGGTGTGAAAAAACAATGGAGGGACACTAAAGGGAAATTAATCTAACCCTTAAGAGCATTTGTCTACGCTAATGACCCCTTAGACGAACCTTTAAAATATGTTTTTACAGAAATACTAGCTGCACCCCAGGACATCTGCCACCGTGGGAATTCCAGAATAAAAAGTACCCTATACGTCATTCCAGGTTTACCCGTAACATGACGCCAGAGAAACTATAACCCACTTTACAAACGTAAGCCCTGACAACACTTCACACTTATTTGGGAATTTGTGTAAAAATATAAAGACAACCTCTAAGTATCTGACGCCGTAACAGATGGCTGCTTAACTCTAGACAGTGGAGCACAAAATTGGATGTTTCCACTTCGGCGGCCATTTTGTTAAACACTTCTTCATTTGAGAAAAAAATTAACAGACTAAAAGCAAGAGTTTATATAGTATTTGCTGAAAAGTACTCAATTATTGTGTTTCTTTTTATAAGTATATTATTTTCTCTACAAGAGAAAGAAGAATTTAATAAAAGAAAGAAGGAAGCAAGAGAGATCTATAAGGATCGTAGCAAGTGGAAATCGCTAGCCTCTGCCTAGCCACGGGAAAAATTCGTAATATTATGTATGTATTTATTTTCTCTACTCAAGTAAGTATATGTTGAAGATTTTGATTGTTTCATTAAACGCGTAAGCCTTGTAATAACACGTCCTATTAAAAAAATAAAAACTGTATGACAGAAAATTATAGGATATCCACGAAAAATGTGTATGTAAATGTAAATTTCCACGGAAGCGAATCCGCAGCGCATTTCTATTACTGGCAATGCACAAGCTAATTATTAAAAAATTAAAAACACGACTGACAACTGACATAGCCTATGTCACTCGGAGGAATGGAAGGAATCTAAAAATACCTCGCAAATCACATCAAAATATGTTAAGCTGTTCAATGACTTATGGTGGAATAAAGAAACTTACATACAAACATACATGAGCCCTGCAAACATAACACTCCTTTTTTGGTCAGTCGTGTAAAAATCACTTTTCATCGAACCAGTATGAACCAGTTTCGGAATTGGTGCCCAATGGAACACGCGGCAACCTTCGGAAGCTCTAGAATGTTCGCGGCCACGTTACCCCCAACTGTTCCAATTAAACTTTGTCTATAAACCCAGTTTACACTGTATGTATGTATACGGAACATTTGACGTGTAGAACGTGACGGAACTGCGGAGTCGCGTGTGTTTGTTTTTAACCCACACGTAAATGTGGGGTGTTATAAGTTCGATCGATCGATTTGACAGTCTTTCGCGGTTCTTAATATCTACTAATGGAGAAAATATTTTATTTCATCCTTCGCATCTTTCCTTATTTAAGACCTATGCTCTGTCGGTGTCATCAGCAATGTTTGCAGAGGCACGCACAAACGGTTTCGGCACATTCTAGTATAAAAATTCTGCATCTCAGCTTCACAGGTTGCGTGGAAGCAGCACAACAGTATCCTGATGGCTGTTGCAACCATCAGTGTCCGATAATGTGGACACTGGCTGAATGGACCTAATCCAAATTAGTTAATCAGTACTAGGTACCATAGTTTTAAGCTTTTTTTAAGATTTTACCTGAGCAATCCATAGTTTTATTTTTAAAATTCATTCCATTCTTGGGAGGGAGTAAGACTAGTAAGACGTTTTCCCGACCTAGAGTGGAGTGCAGCACACGCTACTTGGATCAAACAAATTCTACCTTTCGAGTAGGGGAAATTAAAAGATAATTTTCCATCTGACCTGACCGGGGATCAAACCCATGACCCGTGATTAAATAACTGTACCTCAATCATGTACTAATTGATCTTAATTGTTCCAGGTAAACCGTCCTAAATGCTACCCTTTCATCCCTTTTGGTGAGTAAAAAAAGTAAAAAAAAAAACCGGCCAAGTGCGAGTCAAACTCGCGCACCGAGGGTTCCGTTCACGCAAAGCATCTCACATTATAGCTCTAACTAAAAGACCAACTAGTTTCCAAAACAACTTAACTTTGCAGTTCGATCCCTAGGATTCATACTGCATCGACCGACAACAAAGTGATCTTATAAGGGTTCCGTTTTTGCCTTATGAGGTACGGAACCCTAAAAATGCACAAAAATCGTCCGGTCCTCGTTGAAAGGGTTGACGTAACTTTTACATTGATAAAGTTAAAACAATTATGCAAGCTATTCTGAAAAGCCTTAATATTTTTATTTTACGTGGGAATTTTGGTTGACTTTAATAAGTCAAAAAAAGTTTGATCTCGAACAACTGAATTCAAGTGAAGGTATGTAAAGCCTGAATTCAATGATTTATTCCGTTCAAGTTATTATTATTTATTTGGCATGACATGAATAAATGAATAATAATAATTATTTTTTCTCTGACGCCTTATAAAACGTGTTTAATTTTGCACAAATTTATGATTTCAGTCATTTAAATTCTATTCTAGTTGTTTCTGTGTGTCAATCAATCAGTCAAACGTTTAGTCATGGAAGTAATAAGTACTTTGTACAACCGTTTAGTCTCTACTGGGCCTGTGAAGTGAAGGTCTTCAGAGGTTCTTTTTATTAAGGACTTTTTATTAATTGGTTTCTAATTTTTACAGTATGTAAAGAAACCATAGAATGAAAAAACATAGAATATGCCAGCTGCTTCTCTTCCCGCGCAGATTGTTAAAGTCAATCGAGGAAAAGTTTTAAACTGGGGATTCCTCCACTCATAGGCGATGGGCTAGCAACCTGTTCCTATACCTGAATCTCCATTCCATCAAAGAGCTCCAGATGACTTCATAGATGAAGCTTAAGTAAAAGGCGAGTCCATAAAAAACAAAAATTCACGGGATTGGCATTTAAACAATAAAACTTAATCAAAAAAACAGGGGGAAGAAGGGGACCAGGAAGACCAAGACAAGGCTACATGAGGCAAATAAAGGAAAAAGTGAGCGTCGGATCGTATCAAGAAGTAAAACAGTTGGCAATAGAGAGAGAAAAATGGAAGGAACTCCACCGACAAGAGCCTCGCTCTTAAATTTGATGGTGATTAATCAAAAAAACATCTAAAAAGTATATAAGTAGTAGTAGTTAGTATATTGTGATTTGTGCAACTGTCAAACTGTTAGGTGTTTTTTTTCCTGCCTCTGGCTGACAAGAAAACTTCTTTAAACATTTATAAATCACCTACGAGCATGTTGTTTTGAACTTCCCAAAAAGGGGATATAGCTAACGAATCCCTCTAGATACAATTAATCCCTTGAAAAGAGGTTAAGTCAATTAATCACGTGGTATCTCAGCCCCATCAGATAAGGCAGCCATGGCTGCGCGGCTTGGGTGACCCAGTTTCTGGGTTTCAGATTTAGGCTAGATTTTAGGGTACAACAAGGCTAAGAAACTTTTTTCTCAATAAAATCGACTTCGCAATGAATTGCTTCAAGTTATTGTTTCATTATTTCTTAATTTATAAGTATCACTTATTGAAGTTAAGTTTATTTAAAACCAGATTTTGCCCGGAGATTCGCCCGCGTGAATTTTGTTAATCACCTATTTAATTGGTGAACTTTGGAATTTCCAAAATTCCTTTCTTCGGAAACTTGTTAGATTTATAGGCAAATCTGATCCACTCTTTTTTATCTAACTTGTAGTTAGATGTTGTCTACCACAGCTGGGCAGAGTCCTCCTTTTTTTCTCCCAAACGTTCAGATACAGATCACGTATTTGTCCTTTACGGGGTAGACAGAGCCAAGAGTCGTGAAACGCGAGGCCACGAGCTAGATAGTGGTCTTATTGGTGGAATGGAGATTCAGATATAGCACTGACAGGTTGCTAGCCCATCACCTATGACAGGAATACCCAGTTTAACAAAGCCCCCTCCATTCATTAACTCAACGATTCTTTTATTAGCAAAAATCAACATGATTCCCACGAAAAAAAAGCATTTTGACGCAAGCAACGCGCGACTACGTAGTACTTATATTAATTCTGTGGCGCGACGAAAAGCAATAATTCATATATTTCATAACAATATTATTGCTGTGCATTCCCTCCCCCGCCCCCGCATTCCTTCCCTCTACGTCACGGGGTCGTTGACCTATCGATCTCTGGAACTGGGTCAAGCGACCCATTGAATGAATTATATAAGGAGGTCACACATTGGGAAATGTTGATGATTTGTAAGACATTTGTGATACAGGCTCTTAGGGCTCAGTTTGTGTAGGAGATTTGGGAAAAAATACCATACGGTAGACCGTTTAAAATCTGTCGTGTAAAAAGACAGTGATGAGTGTAGAGGAAGCGAGAGAGATTTAAAAGGATCGTAGCAAGTATAAATCCCTAGTGTCTACCTACCCTGGAAAAGGCGTGATAATATTATGTATGTAAAAAGTGAAACAATGACAACCGATATAACAATTTATTGTCAAATACCAGCAACTTTCCACAATTTCGTTTATCATATTATTATGCTTAATTTTTTTTCTCAAGAATTGTAAAAACCTGTGAAAAATAGACAACCGGAATTGTTTTAGTTTTGAATATTACAATGATCGTGAGAATTTATAATTGTTATTATTATACACCAGAATTTGGACCGAAAAAAAGTAGCGTAGACCAAGATGATCTATCAGTATATTGTTTTTTCAGAAAAAATCATCTTTGAAGTTCAACAAAACAAAAAAAAAAACGTACCTACCACTGTTTTTAGTGAGCGACATAACAGTTCATGTCAGTCATTTCCATTTATATTTTTTTTTCTTTATACATAGGTATCACTACCTATTAATCATCATCACCATATTTAAGAGCAAGGCTCTTGTTGGTGGAGTTGCTATCACTAGTTATAGTAATGCAAATATTGTAGTATTTTAGGTAATACTAATTTAGGAATAAATTGACTGTATGCGAAGTCTAGATGGTTCCATTTCGGATCTGGCACCGGAAAGGATTCTAACACATTGGATAGCTTAGATGCTAGCCATTCCACGTCTTCTGGAACAACCAAATGGTCATTTTCACCATAAATTAACACCACAGGTACATTTGTTGCTGCCAAATTATAGCTTGGTGGAGTTTTACTTCCATAGATTTTAATATTATCAGCACCATAATCAAATTTCAGAAAATCATCACAAAGCATGGCTTGGCCAAATTGTGCCATATTATGTACTGATGAACCAGATAAATGTCCAAATAATATCATTGCAGTATCATGAGTTATAGATCTCGGATGGTAACTATCTGTAATAGATAATGCAGATAGACAAACTGCTTCTGTAATAGAATCCAATTGACAAAACAATGAAATGAACAATTTACTTGTTTTGGATTTTCCCATTAATTCATTTATACCAAATGCTTCTAATGCTCTTTCGTATTTATTAAGGAATATACACGATGATTTGAACACACCAGGTCTTGTATTTGTATGCCGTGTTGATGGAGCTAACGCTGCTAATACAGATATTTTATTATTGTAATCAGGTCTTTCAGACAACATTATAAAAGCAGTCCCAGCTCCTTGGGAATGTCCAATGAAATTCAACTTTTCGACACCAGTTTGATTTAAAATGTAATCAATAATTGCTGGTACATCATAGTATCCCATTTGGTCGTAAGAAAATTTCCAAAATTGAGCATCTGTATCCGGATTTAGGGTGGTATGTGCTCTGGAATATTCATTTCCACGGTAATTACCGACCCAGACATCATAGCAAGCATCGGCTAATAGATATGCTAGTCCAATGCCAGGTCCTGCGTCAAGGAAACAGTCTGAGCTCATCAGAAATCCATGCATCACTAACACTGGCGGTCTCTTTCCCTTGCAATGTCTCGCTCTCATCCTGAAGTTCGTCAGTATATATCCATCTTCAGTCGTCACTGGATGCTTCTCCGTATAGTAACCATATTTTCTGGCAAGCTGGGAGAAATTCAACTCCGAGTCCCTTACTGATATGCCAACATCACTCCTTAAATTAACACTTAAAGAATCTTGTATTGTTAAAGAAAAAAATAGCACTAATGCGTACAAGAGTAGTTCTCTTGATAACATATTGTCTGCTACTAATTTAATGTTAAGTTTTTTAATATTCGATTCAAAAATAGTCCCATTGTATTCATATAACAGTTTTTTCTGTGTATGTCAGTTATTCTGCCGGTAGTGACCATGAATGTGTAAAGAATACATTTTATTATAATAACTAGCTTTTGCCCACGGCTTCGCCTGCGTAAATTTTTCCCAAAACCCATTCTTAGTGCTCACTTACTCAGTTACGCTCACGCACTCTATATAAAGAATCACTCTTGCAAAATTAACCCTTTGGGTATTTGACTGTTTTTGAAAACCTATCTAAAATTGTTCATTATGTTATGAAAAAGCTAACGATATATACATATATTTTTGACTATTTTTCAGTAATTAAATATAAAAAAGTTCAAATACGTTACGATGATGTGAACCCCGTGACGTATTATGGGCACTCATCACTAAATGCCGTTCTGTTTTACGAACACTAATATTAGTTCCTTGTTTTCATAACGAGATTTTCAATAGAATACGATGTTAATGAAATATTAATGTGAGCGACAAAACTAACTATTATAACAATGTAAGTTGCTAACGGCAATGGTGTAAAGGGTCCAGATAGTCTCACAATTTTTCTAAACCGGAACATGAAATTGACACTTGATTGGTTTGACCACCTCAAATACGTCATTGAAAATGGCGGAGCGTTTCATATCACGTGGTCAAGGACTTGAAATAAATTTCTTTATAATTTAGTTTATTTTCATAGTCGTTGCTTCTTTTGACATGTTAAAATATCCAAAAATTCAAGAAAATAGTCTTTAAGGTGAAAGCCAAGCTTTGGCTGTCCATACATTTTGTTCTACAGCAATGCTCGAAACTTCGTTAATGATTCTCATAATAAAATTGAATTTCCAATTCTTATGAAGTAATTGTGCTCTCATGTTGAATTTAACATAATAATGTATAATAATTTACGAGAAAAACGGCATTTAAAATACGACAAAAATTGAGATTCTTGTTGATGTGTGCGTAATATTTTGTGACATTTAGGGGCGACGTCTAGCAGATTTATTACAAACTACTGACTACTACTATTTATATAAAAGCACTTTGAGACCTAAATGCATGCTTCCTCGATGTTGCTTGCCTTGACAGCGCCATCGGCTTTACGTGAAAAACAAATGAAAATTATGAAATGCTAAAAAATTATAAAATAGCAAGTTTCAATATTAAATTCAATTTAGGGTTCAATCATATTTTTATGAAAGATTTTTTATGGTGAAATTTAAATTTGATTACTGGGACTTTTGGATATGAAGACAGGCTATCTAAATATGACATCTGGACATCACCTGGACATCTGGATGTGAAGTCCTGGACTTTATGTCCTGCTGTCCAGGTTTTCGTATCCACATGACCAAACTCCTACGTCTTCAAATTCATATGTGCAGGTGATGTCCAGATGTCCAAGTCTTCAGCTCCACATTTTCAGGTCTTCATTTTCAGATGTCCAGGTGATCATCTCCTGAAGCTTTGGTCCTCATATTCAGCTGTCCAGCATTTCATATGCACATGACCAGACACCCAGGTCTTCACATCTAGATGTCAAGATGTCATATTCAGATATCCCTGCCTTCATATCCAATATATAATATGTCCCAGTTATCAAATTTAAATTTCATCATAAAAAAAAAATTCATATAAATACGTACTGAACCCTAGATTTATTTTATTATTACAAGCTTGCCATTACGTATATGACTGGACTGGAATATTTGTGCGAATTCATCTCAGGAATTCATTGATACGTTGTTGCCGATCCGTGCGAGGTGTAAGATGGCAACGTTGCTTTTTTTTACCCAAAAAGATATTTCTTTCAACAATCATCTCTTATGATTGTAGAAAGTTCGTTCTGAAACTTTAACAATTTAATTTTGCAAATACTTTTATCAAAAGACATTATAGTAGGTAGGTATTATACACGTAGGTATTCATTAACAAAAAATAAACTATAGGAATATGTGCATACATTTATATTTAGTTTCAAAGTAAACAAATATTACTGATTAATTATTTTTTAGTTTTTAGTTTGCATTTCCCAACATGTTTTCTGAACGTCTAATTTAATCCTAGAACTTCTAGGGCACGAAGTATCGATACTTTGAATTATCGATAAAGTCGAGGTGGGCTCGACCTCCGTGATTTATTTTAATTATTTTTTTTCGATTTTATTGAAATACATTTCATTGAAAGTGTGATTATGTATTGACCGTTGGCAGTGCGGAAGCTAATCGATCAGCTTCGGATAAGTATTAACAAATTATCAATTAAAATGTAACTAAAGGTATAGTTGCCGTCACGTAAAAAGGCCGTTGCGGGTAAGCTGCGCAGCAGGCGATATCTCGGTCTATGCGGTGAGCGGGGGTCGGGCGGGTCTCATCCGGCGCGCGCGATTTGTTCGTCAGTCGTACCCTCACCCCCTCCTCACCCTACCAGCGGCCTTTTAACGTGATGGAAAGTTACCTGTTTATTACTTTCGTCACTTTCTGCATAAAATACGCATTTATTATTTGCATATTTATTTTTGCATATTTAAAAACGATATTAAATTATATCAACAATAAAAGATATCGATATTCGTCGTGGTATCGATGAAAAGTCAACACTACATACAAATCTATCTACTAGCGTTGCAGGACTATCGATGGTATTGACATGTGCCAATACTATCGATAGCCAATAGTTTGCAATACTATTGATGATAACCGAAACTATCAATCCAATCGATAGTATTGCTTTTCAATACTATCGATAGTATCGATACTATTGAATAACAATACTATTGAATTTTTACAAGCTATCGATAGTGCAATAGTATCGATTGTTTGTTGTAATATTAGTTTTGGTTATCATCAATAGTATTGCAAACTATTGGCTATCAATACCATCGATAGGCCTATCGATAGTGTGACTATTTTTCAAGGTCACAATGCTATTGACAATACTATCGATAGTCAACAATATTGTTGCAACACTACTATTTACCTATTTTAGGACGCCGTGTTTTATTCTAGTTGTAATTATGGAAGTTTCTTTTTTTGCAATAGATTTTTTCAGATAAGTGTGTTACGTTTCTCTTGTTCTTTATTAGTTTATTGTTAATTGAAGATAATAACGGCTACCAGATATCTGAGGCATCTGAGGAAGAGATAACTGAGGCATGTAGGTAAATTCTGGCCCGCCAAAGTCGAGGAAGCGAGTGCTTGGAGATTTGAAACGATATAGGTACCGATTTGACGTAAGTAATAATGCAAAGACGTAAATTAATATCACACATGTATATATACACGGTCACCGCATTGTATTTTAAAACAACTAAAGTTTGACATTTATTTATTGAAACTGTTAGTAGATATTTATTATCACAATCTGTTTCAGGTAAGGTCCAGGGACAATATGTGGCAGAAAATGCACAGCACAAGTGTTTCTTTATACACTAATTCTGTAATACAAATACAAAAACTGTAACACATGTTTGTCGTGATGAAGAATTTATCATCATCCATCATTCCAAGCAACGAAGGAGTCATCATGCACAGAATAATGACTGCAATATTTAACAATTTATGTGGGAAAGGAATAACTATACCTAATCTTTTGTTTTCTTTAACAAAAAAGTTCGGAAAATAAATTTCCACTTCATTACTAAAAATAAAAGTCAACAATATGTACTATTTAGTTTTATTTAAAAATATATAATTCTAGTCATAGAATTCAATAGAACATTATGATCATGACGTCTGCGGTGGCTTTTCCTGCTTGCTGATTGATTTGATTTTTGAAAATGAATTTTTGAATGAATGGATGTTCGAACTATTGCTAGATTTCTGTTGGGAATCTAAGAGGTGGTGAAATCCAAACTGCTGAAACTTGGTAGATAGGTATTTAAATTACAGTTTCTTATTACTAATTATGATTTTGCACTACTGAACTAGAACTTCTTCTTGTAGTGCCTCTCCATTACTGGAGGTTCCGTCAGTTTAGCAAACTCTTCTCTGTTCGTCGCTAAGCGAAACAGCTCCTCAACCGTGGTAACTCTGGTCCACTCGCATATGTTTCTCAGCCATGATTTTTTGTTAAGTTGAAGTAGCTGATATCTGTTGAGTCGCAAAACGTGTCCCAAATATTCAACTTTGCGCTTTTTGACAGTTTGCAACTACAGTCTAGAGATTGCAACGCGCTGGAGAACGTTTTCGTTGCTGACTTTCTGAGCCCAATTGATACGATCTTGAACTATATAGGTATATTAATTTTCATAAATATATTTTCTTACTTCTTACAAAATATGACAATGACAAGAAGAAATTGTAGGTTATATTTCGCTCTTTGTATTTTTTAAATTTATTTTTCTTTTTTCTTATGCTGCCAGCCAGTCCGATTGGCTTTATTATAGTTAGACACTCTTTTCAAATAAGTGCCATCTAGTAGCGTATTTTTAAATTTATAACAATGCTTTGCGCCATATTTAATGTCATTTTGAAAGCTCTTGTCGTAGTGTGAGTGAGTGTAGAGATACGAAGATTCATGGCAGATTCTATTCTAAAGCTTTTTTTCATTATATTGACTGAAATATAATCGTAGGCCATAAAATAAATAAAAGAGTATGTTTACCGCTCGCCAATTCAAAATGTTTGCCTATAAGTACTGCAACAACGCCAAAAAAAAAATAAAACGGAAAATGTTGCTATCAACGCCCTCCAGCGGGAATTGTTTAATGAACAGCCCTTCTCTTTAACCTTAAGGATATTTATAGAATTACTCATATTGTTAATACTGTCATATACTACTAAGCGATTTACTGACAGCTAAATTAAGAAAAAAAAATCAGTATAAAAAAGTCCCAACAGATGGCGTTTTATGAAAGCCGAGTCATAATAAGGGCTGTACCTATATTGTGCGCTTTTTCTTATCAACCAGAGGCAGAAAAAAAATCACCTAACAGTTTGACAGTTGCACAAATCACAATATTGATACTTTTTAGATGATTTTTAAATCACAATATTGATTTTTTTTATTAGGTTTTATTTCAAAACCCATGCATTTTTGCTTTTTGTATGGACTTGACTTTTACTAAGCGCCATCTATGAAGTTATCTGGAACTAATTTTTTTTTAAATTTAGGTCTCGGAATATCCCCCATTGGCACAGGCGTGTGAGTGTGTGAACTGTCACTCATTCGTACACAAATATTGACAAATTTGACAAATTGAACAAATTTCCCGGTTTGGACAGTTTGTCAATGTATTGTTTTTGTCTGTATGGTGTGTGATTACAGTTATGATTTTTGCAGTGTGCACTCGCCTCACAAGATTTTCCAGAAAGATTTCAATGGTAAAATGTCTCTTCTGCGGAGATTCATGCAAAAAAACTTTGATTGATTGATTGCTTTGTTCGATTGTCTAATCGACCCCTTGAATTCATTTTATTTATGTTCATTTTTTTTCATTTCATTTTTTTTTTCACCTTTTTAAAACTTTATTGCACAAATTACAAAAATTATGGCATTCAACTATTAGACCAGACAGTGCGCAGTAAGGCGTACCGAATTTATTTATTTATTGTATAAGTAGGCAATATCTATTCTTATTTCTGGATTTATGAGCATCTCAGATGCAATTATTCTAATTTATATATGAGAGTACTTTAATACCTATACTTACAAAAAAATAAGTTTGTTTGCTTTTACGATTATTCCGGCAACTGGGACCGAGGCTCACTCGACCCGCGGTCCGAGACGCCGGATTTTTTAATTTAATTTTATTTTTTCCGGCGACTGATACTACTCACAATTTTTATTTGTGAAAAAATATTGTTCAAGCCAAAATGACTAGTCTTTCGAATGACTCTGAAACTACCGTCCGATTTGAAGAAATATTTCTGTGTATGATGCTAAAGACTATACATATCCGAATTTCCACAAGAGCGCAGCTGCAGGGCATAACTAGTCTAGTAAAGATTCTATGACATCCGGCTTGTAAATAATATTCTCCGCGTAATTTTCCTAGGTTTAACTCTCGGCTAACATTACACAAAATATAAAGCACATACATGTTTAACTTTAGTAATATATTTACATTTTTAAGCCATAGAATATTAGGTACTTAATTATTTTTAACGTTATGAAAATATTATGTTTCTTGAAGTCTTGACCGAGCAAATCCAGAGAGTCATATAAATTAGACTTACTGGGGGCGAACATTTTTGAATGTACGACGATAACTACCGAATCATTGCCTAGCTAGAGCCTTATCTCTTGACGGAATGTGGATGGAAATAGAAAACCGTAAAAAGTATTTTTTAAATCGTTTAGCGCCAAAATAGGTTTATTAATTTTACTCATATTAAATAATCTTGAAGTATCTATTTGTTCTTTATTAATGAAACTTAATAACAATAAATAAGTAGGTAACTTAAAATCATCACCTATGTATCAATATCTGTTTGTTAGTTTTTGAAACACCTATGTATTATGATTTTTTGTCATTTATTGTGAAGCCCAGACTTCGCCGCCCAGACTTGCGGCGAAGGTGATGATTTTATAGCTTTAAAATGATTTTAGACTGACCTGAGTCTTGTCAGTCCTCTGACGATGCTGCTCAGTATCGACGTCTAAACAGACAGATCTCCAAGTCCCTAACACGCGATTTACGCCAATTCAATACTGACCGTATTGAAGAGGCGATTAAGCGAAATAAGGCCTCAAAAGTGTTTGCAAGGGATCTGTCTGTTGGTCAAAGCCAACTGACAAAGCTGAAGACTGAGGATGGCAGAATCATTTCGTCGAAGCCAGAGCTGTTGGAAGAGGTTGAGAAGTTCTACGGACAATTATACACCAGCGTACGCGCACCTGTCAGTAATCTGGCCAAAGATCCAAGAGCCAGATTGACCCGACACTACACCGAAGATATCCCGGACGTCAGCCTATACGAGATTAGAATGGCTCTCAAACAGTTAAAAAACAATAAGGCACCGGGTGATGATGGAATCACGGCTGAGCTTCTGAAAGCAGGTGGAACACCGGTATTAAAAGCTCTTCAGAAGCTATTCGATTCCGTCATACTCGAGGGACAAACGCCTACGGCATGGCACAGAAGTGTGGTGGTACTTTTCTTCAAAAAAGGCGACAAAACCTTATTGAAGAATTATAGGCCTATCTCACTTCTGAGCCATGTCTACAAACTGTTTTCGAGAGTCATTACGAATCGTCTCGCTCGCAGGTTCGACGACTTCCAGCCTCCCGAACAAGCCGGTTTCCGAAAAGGCTTTAGTACCGTAGACCACTTACATACGCTGCGGCAGATTATACAGAAGACTGAGGAGTATAATCAGCCCTTATGCTTGGCGTTTGTGGACTACGAGAAAGCCTTCGATTCGATCGAGACCTGGGCTGTGCTACAGTCTCTCCAACGGTGCCAAATTGACTATCGATATATCGAAGCGCTGAAGTGTTTGTACGAAAACGCCACCATGTCGGTCCGTCTCCAGGATCAAGGCTCGAAACCTATCCAGTTGAAGCGAGGGGTGAGACAGGGAGACGTTATATCTCCAAAACTGTTCACCGCCGCCCTGGAAGATGTCTTCAAGCTTCTGGACTGGAGCGGACTCGGTATCAATATCAACGGCGAGTACCTCACTCACCTTCGATTCGCTGACGATATCGTAGTCATGGCTGAGACCTTGGAAGACCTAGGCACAATGCTCGATGGCCTCTGTAGAGCCTCTCAACAAGTGGGTTTAAAAATGAACATGGATAAGACGAAAATCATGTCTAATATCCGTGTCGCACCCACTCCTCTAAAGGTTGGAGACTCTACACTCGAAGTTGTTGACAATTACGTATACCTGGGACAAACAGTTCAGTTAGGTAAGTCCAACTTCGAGAAAGAGGTCAACCGTCGAATCCAACTCGGCTGGGCAGCGTTCGGGAAGCTTCGCGATATCTTCTCGTCCAAAATACCGCAGTGTCTCAAGACTAAGGTCTTTGACCAGTGTGTGTTGCCAGTGATGACATACGGAACAGAGACGTGGTCGCTTACTATGGGCCTCATAAGAAGGCTCAAGGTCACCCAAAGGGCGATGGAGCGCGCTATGCTCGGAGTTTCCCTGCGTGATCGAATCAGAAATGAGGAGATCCGTAGGAGAACTAAAGTAACCGATATAGCCCGCAGAATCGCCAAACTTAAGTGGCAGTGGGCGGGGCACATAGCTCGCAGAACAGATAGCCGTTGGGGCAGAAAAGTTCTCGAGTGGCGACCACGAACCGGAAAACGTAGTGTTGGCAGGCCTCCCACTCGGTGGACCGACGACCTGGTGAAGGTCGCGGGTTGCGCATGGATGCGGGCAGCGCAGGACCGGTCGTTGTGGAAATCCTTGGGGGAGGCCTTTGTCCAGCAGTGGACGTCTTTCGGCTGAGAGAAGAGTCTTGTATTTGTTATTAAATATAGTATCGTTGTGTTAGCATCCCATAACACAAGTCTCGAACTTACTTTGGGGCTAGTTCAATCTGTGTGATTTGTCCGTATATATTTGGTTATTTATTTCAGGTAAGTGTTAATCCCGTGCGCAAGTTAAAACTCTGTTTTCTTTTTATTTTGAGTTAGCGTGGTATCAAGGATATATTAGTTATCTTATACCTAGAACAAAGAAAACGGACTTCGTACCACAAGGCACGTTTTTCTTATTTTTTTGACGTAGAATTTAGATTTATTAGGATAGGTCATACTAACATCAAAGCTAAAGAGTTTCAGTAAATTTTTGCACGTTAGTTCATTAACCATTTGTTTTAGACGCGTAGGTCATCAGATCACAAACAGTTATTTAGAAGTATTCCAATTTTATATTTTTGGCCCATTTCACTATATTTTTATGACAAAAACATCTAGATATTCAATAGCCCACATTTAACAGTATAAATATTTGCAATTACCCTAAGAATCTAATCCAGGACATCATGCTAAGGATAACGATAATACAAATTCATTATTTGTCAATGGATCTAAGGCAAGCATTAAAAATAGACTTATATATCTTCCTAGAGTTATACAACGTGGCTTCGCTCCCGTGGGAATTCCGATATTTCTTATAGCCTTACTCATAAATGTGGCTTGCAAATCATACAAAGAAATCATGTTTCAAATCGGACCAGTAGTTCTGGAGATTAGCACGATCAAAGAAACAAAACAACCATCAAACTCTTCAGCTTTATTAGTTATAAACTTATAATTAGTTAAACTTTTCCTAATAATTAACTAGTGTACACTAAAATTATATCGTAAATAACTTCTTATCTTAGGAAACATTAAATCTCCCGTATATTGACTATATGTAACATCAAAATGGTTCCATTTAGGATCCTTCACCAACCAAGCTTCAATAACATTAGGGAGTTCCTGAATCAACCATTCAACGTCCTTAGTATCCACTAAACCATCGTTTCTACCATAAATGGCCACCACAGGAGTAGTCACAGCACTTAAATTATATTTAGGAGGATCTTCAGAGCCGTAAAGTCTAATATTATCAGCACCGTAATCAAATTTCCGAAAATCTTCACTGTCCATGCTTTGTCCATACCAAGCTAGAGAATGCACTGAAGTTCCCGCAGGAAAATGTCCAAATAGGGCTCGAGTTGTTGTATTTTTAACAGATTTTGGATGGAAACTGTCAAATAAACCCTGGCCTGCCCAACACAGCTTCTCAGTAATTGTATTTAACTGACAAAAGAAGGCAAGGAACTCCTGAAATGCAGCACCTTTCGAAAACACTTCTCGAACGCCCATTTTGTTGAATGTCCGTTCTAACTTCGTCATACTTTTAGTAAATGTCCTGTAGATTACAGATCTAGTATTAATTTGCCTCGAAGCCGGTGCTAAAGCTATCAAAACATTAACTTTGTCACAGTTTCCTGGTCTTTCCGAGCACATAATAAAAAACGTACTAGCTCCTTGGGAATAACCAATATAATTCAACTTATCATCACCAGTTTCTTCTAAAACGTAATCAATGATGGCAGG
Source organism: Ephestia elutella (assembly GCA_018467065.1). NCBI lineage: Eukaryota > Metazoa > Arthropoda > Insecta > Lepidoptera > Pyralidae > Ephestia > Ephestia elutella. Next base: position 794,852 of record CM031583.1, read on the forward strand.
CACATCATATAAACCAATTTCGTTTGGAGTGAAATTCCAGAATTCGGCATCTTTACTAGGGTTTAAAGTCTTGTGGGTTCTTGAATAGTAGTTTCCTCTACAGTTTGCTACCCAAAGGTCATGACAATCATCAGCTATAAGATATGCTAATCCAGCATCAGGTCCTGCGTCTATCCAGGCATCAGAACTTAGTAGTAATCCATGCATTAGCACTACAGGCAAACTTCTACCCACACATTTTCGATTCTTCACAATCCTGAATATCTTTAGGATGTATCCATCTTCTGTGGTAACTGTATGCTCTTGAGTTTGGTAACCATATTTAGCTGTTAGCTCCGTGAAGTTTAGCAAAGAATCAGTTGGATAACCTAAGTACTCTTTCACTTCCGCGTTGATAGGTAAGTTTATCTTGGATACGGCTATTAGAATTATTATTGTTAACAATGTTATGTTTACGGCATTGCCTTTCTGAGGCATCGTGGAGACTATCTCAAGACATGTAGTTTGTATTGTCGGAATAGCGTGATTGCTCTGTAGTAGAGCGCGTTCGATCGATTTAGTGAAAGTTTCTGGTGTCCGAATCGCTTTTTCTCTGTCGAATTTGTATCGCTGTCGCTTTCGGACAACGTATTTAGCGCTTCGATGACATAATATCACTACATACAAAAACGTATGTCTGTCAGAACGCGGTAAGCATAATTTTTTTAAACATTTTCACGCGATTTAAACCTACCTTGTGGATCACCTTAATATCTTTTCGTTGTCTAATTTTGGCATGGGTGTGCTGCGCCGTATAGTTGATTTGGGTATAAAAATCAGAAATTTCCCCAGGATAATCTGAGGTCTTATCCGATTTTTCTATCGAGGTAAGAAATGAACAACTTTTAAAAAATTCTAAAATATTGTGAGCTATATGCGCCCTCTACAAATGAATTAGCTACTCTAACTGTGCATACTATGGAACCCGCATTAGCATTTTTAATCATTCCGATAGGTACTATAATTACTGTATGTAGATCCCTTTGTTTATTGTGTTTAATTTATATAACGTTATCAAGTTAATATTTATTTATACTGAGTTTGGGTACTTGGACGGACATACAGAAAGATTTAATTTTCACTTAAAATTAATTCAATTAAAAATTAAATTACAATATAATACAACGTGAGCGTAGGCAGAGACTAGCGATTTCCACTTGCTACGATCCTTACAGATCTCTCTTGCTTCTTCTACACTAGTCACAATAATGAATCCTGCTAACACATGTCGATCGTTTAAGCATTTTTTTTAAAGAAAATATCACTTATAAAGCGCAATACACACCAAAGCCGCCGACCCGCCGACACAACCCGGCGACACAACCCGGCGGCCGAATTATATCGACAACACAAACAAAAAAAAAAGTTGCCGACATAGGTCGGCGGGTCGGCGGCTTTGGTGTGTATTGCGCTTTAAAATAACATCCCTTACATTTGGATCAACTGTTCACATGTAAATTCGAGGATACCTTTCCATTTCAATCCACATTTGAGGGGATTTAAAAACACATTTTTTTTCATTATAAAAAAAAACAGTCAAAACCATACGCAACAGCTAGTATACGCATAGACTGTAAGGGAAATAGAGTGAAACTCCAACTACCAGTTATAATAACAAGCAGTTATACAACTGTACTGTGCCTGCCACGGTTCCAAGTAAATTATTCGATAATTACATTCCATTGAACGCTAGAAACCAAACAACATTCGTTTTTCAAATAAGCAACGAGTAATGGATACCTGTGTAATACGATAGTTCATATTGCGTAATTGAAATTGTGTTTTTGAAGTGTAGGTCAAATACGTTTGCAATTTTAACCCGCGACGAAAAAGAGAGATACTGTATTTTTACGCAACTGCTTAAATACATATGTGTAATGTTTTCAGGGTTAAATTATGTAGTAATATTAACCAGTCTTTTAAAATGCATTTATAGCATTTATATATATATATGTTTTTATTGTATGTATTTATATATATATATATATTTTTTTTATAGACTAGTAACTCTGTGATAGCTCTATGTCATATACATATTGCATTGTCATTCAAAATTTCATAAATAATGCGTGCAAAATTTTGCCGAACAAGGAAGGACACAAACACTTTTATTTCAAGATATCAGATGTGCCAGTTTTCAAATAATACTGGTATCTTAAGCTGCTGAACATGAGCAGGAACACTCTATCAATAATAAAAAAAAGATAAAAGGTAATTTATTTTCCTCACAACAACCAATACAAATAAAAGTAAAAAAAAACATAAAACATAATGATGTCAGAATCAGATTGGAGGAGGCTGGAGCCTGTCGAAGGCAGGACCTGTGTCACAGAGCTCCAGTACTCTTCCTCTGTATCTAGAGGCTACAGCATTTCTTAAAGTTATACCTCACCTATAATCCTAACTAATGTTATAAATGCGAAAGCGAGTTTGTTGGTTTGTTTGTTTGTTACCTTCACACTTTATCTACTGAACCAATCTTCCTGAAACTTCGCATACACATAGCTGGAAGTACGGAGAAGGACATAGGATACCTTTCATCCCGGAAAAAGCACAGTTCCCGTGGGAAATTTACGCGGGCCGCGGGCGAAAGCTAGTAATAAATAAATTCTTTAACAAAACAACCAAAAAATCGAACTATCCGTTCATACGAGTAGATCAGGATTGGTTCACCTGATTGGGAGGTACGATGACGACACAGATGGATATACAGATCCACAGTCAAACATCGAGGGTAAAAATATACCTAAAAGTAGGGAATAACTATAAATACAAGCATAAATGCAAAGATTCATTATAAATGTATTGATTTGTTTGCGCAGATCATGTACTTGAGAATAAATTATCAATTGACATTATGAGTTCAAACTAGGCGAGTAGACTAGAAAACACACTATTTATTTTTGTCATAAAAAACATTAATAGCAAGAGCAAATAAGGTATCAATAAAATTAATATCAACTCAGAGCTGAACGCAGAACTTTAAATGAAAGCAATTTTGGAAATATCACTCCTAAGAGAGTAAAATGGGTGAAATACGAAATTCACGAGGATGAAGCCGCGGACAAAAGCTAGTATGATATAACATATGTTTGTGTATATCGTTAATAAAGAGATCCTGGCGCCTAAGAACGAGGAGGGCTGAGCCTAAGTAAAGGGAGCTGGTAAGGAAAAAGAAAAGAAAACAAGGGTAGGTGAGGTAAGTGAGAGAGACCCACTCAGTCGCCATTTAACCTGCTTTGACAAAGTGCTTTTTTTTACTTTCATTTCATATTATTTTGTAGACCTTACAAAATAATAAACAATTTTCCCCCCTTTAAACACTACCGGGGCGTATTCTATTTAACTTTTATGCCATCCGTCCCATTTAAAAAAACACATTGGGGTCGTTGGTTGGTTATTTCTTTGTTAATTTATCATATCACTGTTATATATTATACAGTTTGTAATAACTTGTGGAGACATTTAGTATTGTTTTTTGAAATGACGGTGAAGGGCCTCTCGCTATATCACCAAGAAGAACGGATCAACCGACAAAAAGACTGGACTCTAGTTGATATCACTTGCTAAACGTGAAATACTTTGTACTTGAATCACGGGTCAGGCGCATGAACTTGACTTTGCTTGCGCAGATGTCAATGTTTACATTTCTGAATACATAAGTCATACTTAGCTGTTGCCCGCGAGTTTGCCCGCAGCAGAAATTATCTTGTTTGTTTTTCATACTTTTGGGGTTTGATTTTTGAAAAAAAAAAAGTCATGCGTCTCTTTTCTTATCGGGTGTTTAACTATCAATGGTGTTAAAAATAATTACAAAGCCCCCTAATACGTCTGACATGACTTCTACACACTAATAAACTGAAAAGCCAACACTACATACTAATAGAGTGCAGGTTTTCTCACGACGACGTTTTCCTTCACCGGAAGCAAGTGGTGGTCTATGAAAACTTTTATACATGAGTCAGATTGGTATGCAAACTCATGTGGCAAGAGTAGGATTTGAACCTTTGATCCTTTCGACTGCAGGCCACCTGCCTGCAGTCGAAAGGATCGTACCTCTTAACCACTCCAAATTATGTGGTGGATTTGAAAGTAAGACCAGCAGGTTTAGCCAAAGTTTCATTTGATTCGTAGCGATACGTTATCTAAGTTCGTAATCGTTTCGACATATGACGAAAACAATTTTCTTCCGTCATCAAAGCGAGAGCGAACGTCAAATGTATGGAAGTAAGCGATAAAACAATTCGTTACTCTATGGTTTCGAATCGTTTTCTCTATGAACTTGCGATGACGATGGCGATCTACCACGTGATTTAGCGTTACCTTATGTCATCCCATACATTTTAGCGTTTGCGAACTTCGATTTCGATATTAAAATCTGACTTCGTCTAAAGGTCCAGGTCAAAGGTGTACAACCTCTGGACCATAGGCGATTGCCAGAAGTCAATGTTCTGACACAGATCTTGACTGAAGTCAAGTCGGAGGCCACTCGCCCTCCAATCGGCATCACAGTTCGCGTGTCACTAACAAGTTCAAGTGTAACTTTAGTCACGCCAGTTTTTCACATAAATGTTTTGCTTTTTATAATCGGTTTGTTTATTTTTAGTTTTAGTAGGTATAAGTTTAATAATATTAGCTTACATTTAGTTTAGTCTTATTTATTCCTAATTTATAATTATTTCCGAATGAACACCTAAAAAGTATGTGTGGTGTGAGGATTTGCTAGAACGAATGTAGAACGTCTAAAAAGTTGCATTTGTTTGAACGGGTCTATTCTATACCAAACTTCATCAAAATCTTTCGAATGGTTTAGCTGTGAACGCGTAACAGTTAGATAGAAGAAATAATTTCGCATTTTATAATATTAGTATGAAAATATGGACAGTAGGTTCCTATCTTATATTAAAGACATATAAACATCTCGGGAATTAATAACGTGTATTGTCCGCTGCATTGTCCCGATATTGCAGGCATGAAGACCGACTTCACCCCCTTCCATCCCCTAGTTGTTGAGTTCCTATTGGTTCCAAAGGAAAAAGGCATAAAATAATTGTTTCCATACTGGTCTGGGAGCGAAGAAGCACAGTATGTGCCAGCTGCTTCTCTTCTCGCGCCAGATTATAAAAGTAAATCGAGGAAAAGGGCTTTAAACTGGGGATTCCTCCATTCATAGGGCAATAGGCTAGCAACCTGTCAATATACCTGAATCTCCAAAGTCAAAGTCAAATTTTTTTATTGAAACTTGGTCTTCAAAGAAGGCTCTTTTTCACGTCGATAACTAATTATTGAATCATAATATACTCGTATTATGTCTCAAAGCTACAAACTACTAGCATTTCGGAACGACCACTGCTGAGAAGAAATGCCGAAAGAAACTCATGAAACAGTCTTGGTCACCTAGCATGCCAAAGGGGCTATTATCCATTCCATCAATAAGCCCACTATTTAGCTAAACGTGGCCATCGAGGCTTACGACTCTTGGCTTTGTCTACCCCGTAAGGCATAAAGACGTGATTCTGTATCTGTACTATGTACAGTCAGCTGCAGATAAACCTGACATCTGTCGTTTCTCTGCATTTGTACATTGGAACACATAGAAAAGCATACCACCTGAAATACAAAATAAAAAGTGGTTTACTTTATACCATGTGGCCTACTGTACATAAATTAATATCGGGGACTAATCAACAGGACCCAACGGGCAGTTCCGCTTGCAATCTTGGCATAGCCGCGGTGGCCTATTTCTCAGTCAATATTTGAAAACACGGGACGTCGGCCCCGTTGTCTCAGCGCGGGATAATTACGACGGAGGAGAGAATAGTATGTGGCTCGTATATGGACAAGAAGAATAGGAATTTGTTCCTCCAAGAAATATCACGATATTTGGATCCTTCTCATAGACCTGCCTATGATCTAACACTGGTCTAGCAACCAGTTACTATATATCTGATTACATTACATCTGATTACATCAATAAGCCCAATATCACGACTCATGCCTCTGTCTACCTGTTAGGGATAAAGACGCGATACTGTTTCAACTAACATCTAAACAGGATGAGTTTCTGAACACTAGCCAAATTTTCGTAAAGAATTGGATGATGAAATTAAGCAGGTTTCTAAAGAAATCAATGAGAAAAATCTCTTTAATTGTACGGAACTCTATATCTGCGACAACTGATCGGTTTACCTTGACCATACCTTGGTAATGGACGTAAACCTTGATATACTGGATTTGCACGTTGAATTATAATTCACATTTATATTGTGCATAAATTATAATGTTATACTTCCTTACAAAACAGATTTGATAAAAAGATACGTATACTCTTATTTTTAGTAAGCATCATGGTTTTGGCAGCGCATATTGTGTTTTTCGTTATAGTGTACCAAATAAGCAGTGCTAAAAATGTAAGTATTGCTGATAGAATAAATATACCAGATTCGAAGCTGAATTTTACTGAGCTGGCAGAGAAATATAATTACACAACAGAGGAACATAAGTATCAAACAGACGATGGGTACATCTTGACGATATTTAGAATGACACGTAAAGAATGTGAGTTGAAAAGGCCGCCAGTAGTGTTGATGCATGGACTTCTAATGACTGCAGATGCATTTTTAGATGCAGGTCCTGATGCAGGCTTAGCATACCTTTTAGCTGACGACTGCCAAGATGTCTGGGTAGGGAATTGCCGTGGAAACTATTACTCTAGAGGTCACGAGCATCTAAATCCAGATAAAGATGAAGAATTTTGGAAATTTTCTGTTGACGAAATTGGATATTATGACATACCAGCAACTGTCGACTATGTGTTGAGCAAAACTGGAAAGATCAAGCTGAATTATATTGGATTTTCGCAAGGCGCTGGAACTGTTTTTATAATGTGCTCTGAAAGACATGATTATTGTGATAAATTGAATGCTTTTATTGGCTTAGCTCCTGCTACAAGACATACTAATTCTAAATCAGCAGTGTTTAGAATTATAAGTACTAAATTTTGGAAGTTATATCCTTCATTACCAACAACTGGTGTTCATGAAGCTTTTGGCAATGAATACCGAGATTTGTTTACAGAATTTTGCAAGAACGACGAAGCGACAAATATATGTTTGTCTTTACTATGGTTATTAGACGGTCCTCATCCGAATTCAATTCTAAATACTACGTTAAGAAGATTAGTTGGTCATTTCCCATCGGGGACGTCTGTGCAGAATATGGCGCGATATGGCCAAAGTATGTCTACAGAATATTTTCAGAAATTTGACTATGGTGTTGACAATCTTAAAGTTTATAAAAATGTTAATCCTCCTCAATATAATTTAAGTGCTTCGACGATGCCTGTGATGGTGATATATGGAGGAAATGATGGTATTGTTGACCCTCAAGATGTTGTGTGGTTAGTGTCAAAATTGCCAAACGTGGTAGATGTATCGTTAGTTCCAGACCCAAAATGGACACATTTCGACAACATGTATAGCAGACATATTGCAAAATCAGTGTTTCCTAAAATACGAGAGTATTTGAATAGATATAATAACTAAATAAGGTCTGCACGGAAAACATCACAATGTTGTACGATAAACATGTGTTTACTTTAATAGACCTACCTATTACCTTTTTGCATTTAAATATTTTAATGTAACATTTATAATATTTCCTTCAAATTAAAAATGTATTAACTCCCTAATAAAACTAGATATATTAACTTATGTATTTATTTGTAGACAAAGCTGTAAATACTAAGAAAAATAAATGCATAAAATCTTTTTTATTGGGGTAATATCGTTTCTTCATTTTGTATTCAACAATGAGTGAGTGTGTGAGATTTTGTTAGGTACTTCTTTTGGCGTTTCTTCTTAGCAGTGGTCGTTCCGATATGCTAGTAGTTTTTGGTTTTGAGATTTATCATATGATATAATATCATTTGGTTTTGAATCACCGCTAAACCCACAGCCGAGGACTCCACTACAGATCCTAGGCCCAATCTTCGTCTGACTACTGCGGCGATGGGCGCAATTTCATATCTTTTTTAGTAAATTCTATAGTTCTGCAGTCCACTGCTTTTATTATCTACCTGAGCTGATCAACCCCACATAAATTGGTCATTTGAGCCGGATAGCATAGAGCTATATTTTATTCCGAATGTCCCACGGAAGCGGAGCCCCGGGGCGCAGCTAGTAATGTCCAAATAAATATTTCCTACACATCCACACTACACACAAACACTAATATCCACAGAAAGTGCTAATCTTACGACCGTAGTTACAGTGCCTGATGCTATTGTCTCTGTTTATTTATTAGGGTGGCAATGAGTTCCAGCTCGAAGCCGGACTTTATTTTTGACATATTGGTCAAATACAAAATAGTACTTATCTACATAGCCTTTTTGACTCAACAAAAAAGGCTTCTTAATTTTTTTTACAACCATTATTTTTTATCGCCCTGCTCTCTAATCATATTCTAATTTATGTTTTCTATCATATAATTGTTCAGCGTTAGACTAGTAATATCAACATGAAATATTGATTTATTCGATCGATTGCACAAACGCGATTCTTACTATTCGTCATTCCTATACAGTAGCATAGAAAAATTAGGAAGTAATGGCTTGAGATGGTTATGGACACGCCCTTAGAAGAGAGAACAACAACATGGTGAGAAGGGTACTGGATCTGAAATTGAAAGAAAATGAATTTAAGGAAAGCCAAAGAAAAGATTTCGGCATGATATGGTTTAAGAAGGTAACAGAACAGTTGTTAAATAAAGGGAAAAGAGGAGGATTCTGACATGCTGTACCGACCTCATTTGAAGTAAGAAAAGGGTAGGTGAATGAAATATTGGCAGACGACATAATTAAGGTAGCAAGTTGCACATGGAGCACAAGACAGACATGGATGGCAAATAATGACTAGTGATAACAAATAACCTGTAGTGGGCAGAAAATCTCTGACATTATGATCACAAAATTCTGTGCCAATTCTTAAAAAAAAGAATAATTTGTAAATCCCACCAAACTAATGATTCATGGACTACACACTAATATAATTGGACACAGCTAGCGATGGGTAATAAAGTTGCGAACAAGTAAAAGTGACTGGACGTGACAACCTGATGATACAGCCAACTAAATCTATCTGCTGACCTTTTTTAACACGACTAGTCAAAAAACGAGTACTATTTTCAAGGTTCAAGTTTCCATTAGTAACTCCCCAAGGTCTTGATCGATTTAGATGTGTGTATTATTATTTCACATAAGTATACAAAATATCTGAGCAAAATATATTTATTGAGACGAAAGAAAGGTAAAATAGTGTGTTAATATTAAACGGCAATCTTGTATTTTTTAAAGTTATTCGCTGGTTGGATCATGGAAGTACGAGTAGTAAGTACTTTGTCAAAGTACCATGGAAGTAGTAAGTACTTTGTACAAAGTACTTACTACTTCCATCATGTATCCAAACATACTCATGTATGTTTGAATACATGATGGAAGTAGATTCTATGAATTGGCAATATTTTATAAAAAATAAAATATTTTTTACTTTTTTGCCAAAGATTGGAGCTCTTGGAAAAGTCTTGGATTCCATTGTGGATGCTACGTAGGTACCTGAAAATACTTTTCTCTGGAAAATCGTGTCAAAAAGTAAATATTTTCGTCGTCGTATTCTTAATTTGTGAGCTGTGAATGAAAGGGCTGTTATCAATGGAATAATGAATTTATACAGTTGACGGACAACGTCACAGCGTGACGCACGTGTGCAATGGGACAAGGCATGACATTAAACCGTTCAAAATTCAGATTCAGATTAATTTTTTTTGTCAGACATATACCCATAAAGTTGTTATAATTTTAAATAGTGCTCTATACTGCGTCATACAAATTAAATCTTTGTTCTAAAATACAAGAATTACATTTTAGCCAGTGTAAAGATTTCAGAAGCCCAGCTTATCCCCACCAGGAGTAGAACAATAAGAATACTTGTCTAAAATCGTGGTCGTGGTCAGGCACAGGAGACCTCGAAACTAGCATACAGTTTCATTCCGGTATATTTTTTTATGTAGTAGGCAACAGAGTATGCAGTTTGCCATTTTTATAAAAACAGAGAATAGAGAGGTGATAGAGAGCGAGCGAAAAGAGTCTATAAATAAACATGCTCCATCTGAATTAAATTTGGATAGACTTATCCAAATTTAGATTTCAATTTTGGATTTCAGACAATCGTAGTATTTTTGAATAAAAGAATTTCAAGGTTTGATGGACACCAAAATCTGTCAAGTGGTTTTGAAGTTATTAAATAATGCACTTTACTCTTGCTTGAATTATTCAGGTGATAATTATAAAACTTATCAAATAAGTGACCCATATAGTCATGCATGATCTCTGTCATGTAAAGTCATGTCTTCAAATCGCAATGGCGCACGTCACATATTTTCAGAAAAAGTTATATTGTGATAACATTGTGATCAATCTTTTCATATTGTTCCTCTATGTTTTATAATATTAGTAAAAAATTCTAGATCCGTGAAAAAAATAAGCAAAGCTAGTCGTTCAAACTAAAACCGCCAATTACTTTCTCTCGCGACCTCTCATGACTTGGCCCTCGCCCAACGAGGACAGCCACGTACACAAGGGCGGGAAGTGGCGGACATCACTCGCACTCGTCCTCAACCCGCGCCGGACATTCGCGGGCAACCGCGCCTTTTCAAATGTCGAACGCTAACTTTTTCTTTTCAATGACAATTTAAACTTTTAATTAAAAGCAAAATCATCTACGTTTACGCGGCCAAGTCATTTGTGTTTTTACAAAATGTGATTTAAACGGCGATCGATTAAAAACTTTTAGTGCGCAGTTAAAAAGCCTGTGTCGTGTAAACATTTCAGCGAAAAACAGCTTGCTAATTGGGATAAAATTATTTGTCGAGTGAATTTCGCGGCCGCTTGGACGGCAGGGTTTAAGTAAAGTTTAATGAAAAAACATAAGTCTGGTGGTTGTTTTATTTTGAGTTAGGTGATACACTGAAAACATAAAAGTTTTGTAGATTATTTTTTGTTTACTAAGTACGTCCCATTTCGATCTAGTATTATGAGTGCTATCTTCTATACATGGTGACCACCAGTTAAATTTTCGCAGCAGGTTTAGGGGGCCGTCCATTAATCACGTGAGGCTTGAAATGGGGGGGAGGGGTTCGACAAAAATCACAAAATATCACTTGGGGTGTAGTAAGATATCACATGTATTTATTTTTTCATTATTTTTCAAACATAATATGTTCATGTACTAAGAACAATATATGTTTTTCGCATAATTACACCCACAGAACATATAAAAGAGGTTAGAGTGGCATTGCGCACGGTTTGCTAACCCTTGCTCAGCGGCGTACTCTTTCTGATATGAGTATTCTGTATGATATTGCAAATAGCCGCTTAGACTGCCCCGATTTGATCTCCACGATGTGCTTTTGTACGCCTTCGACTCGCACGCGTCATACCCCCTTGTTCTATACTCCACTGTTCAAAACAAGGTACGCCCAAAATATGATAACTGCGAGAATTTTTTATACGTACAATACTACATTTGCTAATATTGACCCTTTTTCAAGCTCCAAGACAAAATTTAAGCACCAAATAATCGAGGTACTTAAACATTCCTAATTTTGTGTTTATTTATTTTTGTTAACTATATAGATAAACTACAATTGCTTGCCAATGTAATTTAACAACTTTTTTTCTTTCTTCTGTTTGTTATTTAAATCCTGATTTATTTATATTTTTATGTACTTATTCGTATTCATAATTTAATGTAAACTCATTCCACAGGTCACATTTATTAGGTCACATTTATTAATTCTTTACAACATACATACCTAGTTACACTTTTAACATTCATGGGTATTATTTAGTGCACCATCATTACATTTTCTTTACCATTTAATCGACAATATTATCGTTATAGAAAGAGAAACCTTTTATTGGCCTTATTATAGATTAAGAACTGTAATACTGTAAACTGTATACGCTGTTGGTTTCTTTAATAAAATAAAATAAATAAAATAAAAAATAATGCGCCGTTTCTATGAGAACCAGTGTCGCCTAATCCGCCCCACCTTTCACCGTTACCACACATTTGCAATTTCCAATCTAGCCAATCATAGCGCCACGTCATCACGAAATTTCAAACTGAACCAATCATACGCAAGCACACAATCGATGTACAATTAGTGTGATTGTGTTTGTAAACTACGCTAGTGCTTGACTAAACTTCAAATGACTTAATTATCGATATTGAATTTTGTTATTAAACAATAACATAATTCAAACAACAATACTGTTACATACAAAAGTGATATAGTAAAATGGAAAATAAAACAAAGTACATTTCTTACAATCTTATATTTATTGACCTTGGAACAAGATATATTTATTAAGAAGTTGTCGCTTGGTTTGTTTTTTGCACGTATACCAAACAGCTCAATCGGTTAAAATAACTGGTTTTTATAATTCAGTTGCAAGATTCCACCCGGACAAACATACATACATACATATATTGCAAGTTAAATAAAAGCTTGTTATAATAATAATTATTCGCATTACTTAATTTAGTCTTTCCACATTAACATTAATTTATAACATTTATAAATATATGACTTTGAAAGACGATATCTATAAATATCGTCTCTCACTACGCCCAGCAATAGAGCTAATGCCACGTTGTTGCCGCGCACTCCACTACGCGGTACGTTTGACGTTGCAAAAATAACGAACGCATGCAGACAGCAATGTATATTTTTTGGAGAAAAAAATATATTTTAATGACCTTTGAAAGATTTTGACTTAAATATCGTATTTACTAGAGGTTTTTTTACTTACCGATGATAAGAAACGCATCCTTTGTTTATATTAAACTCTTGGCTTCTCGCTCGACTAGTAATTACCGCACATGAAGGCATTTTCGTACAATTTTGAAGCAGCGCTTCGCAATACTTACTCCGCTAGAGTTCGCGAGCGACTAAACGGCGCGGTCACGTGTTTTTGTAAAGATACGAGCGGTCGCTCGCATGCTTGGCGCGCCGGCCCCGCCCACAACTCCTTTCTAACCTCTTTTATATGTTCTGTGATTACACCATTCGTTTACTAATATTTTTTTTATACTTTTTTATTTTTATTTATTTATTTTTGTATTTTTTTAAAAATAGTAGTAAGTAGTATTCTAAAAAATTTAAGATTTTTTGTAGATACTAAAAATACACGTGATGTTAGGTGGGGGGTGGGGTAGTCTTAAACCTCACCATTTATCACCAAGGGGGAGGGGGGGTTAAAAAATGCTTAAAAAAAGATCACGTGATTAATGGACGGCCACTAGACTATGGAACTGAGTAAGTTTCCAGAAAAATCTAAGCAAAAAGTATCAAAATTATTGCTACCCATAGATTTCTTTGGAAACCTACTCAGTTTCGTCAACCTACCTAGCTGGTACATAAAAAAATCAATCTGTATGTATATCTGTATAAAATTGGACACCGACCGACTAGGCTGCCTGACGCATGACGTAGATTTTGCAGAGCTTTTCCCGCTAACGTTAGCGAGCACTAAGAAAGAAATTAATGAAATTCCACCCCTAAGGTGGTGAAATAAGTCAAAAACAAAATTCACGCGGGCGAAGCCGACGGCAAAAGCTAGTTTCAAACTCCGTGTTATCGTAACATATTTATGAGTGCCTACAAGCACTAAATTAACCGAAATTCAGGAGCTAAAACGATGTACTAATTAATTCTATTCAAGTCTCAAGAGCTTTTGAGCGGAGTGTAAATGAATTACCATTTCATAGTGCCTTCGGAATTGGATCGCATAAGATGGCATACCAATATTAGACTTTCTGAATAGATTCCCGCAGTTTTAGGACTGAAAATAATACTCAATCAATCGAAGTGAAAAATTAGTTTCTGAATAGGTAGGTACACCATTGATTTTGATTTATTATTCCTATTAAAACACTCTTATGATTCAAACAATCTCAAATTTTTGACAGGAGCTTTCTACTCTACCAGCTCCGTGTAAGCACAATGCATGGAATATAAAGCTTTTTTTAAATTGTGTTTTCAGTGTGAAGATTTCGCGGATTTCGATAAAATTTGGTTCACGGGTAGAAAAGTATTAGGAATAGCACGGGAGCGAAGCCCCGAGGCAAAAAAAACATCTACTTACTGATAAAATCTCTGCTCTCGAAAAAATCCGGTGATAAAAGTGCAGTTTAAAATGTGATAAATATGTAAGTGCGTAAATAACTTATAACCACGGAAGTATAGTTACATTAATCTATGATGTTAATTCCTTGTAACTGATCAATAAATATATAGTTCACCCAAATGATGGACACAAAATGGCAGAAAACACAAAGGTTAGTAATTTCTTCTATGTTTACTTTCATAAACATTAATTATCTCCACAGTTGTAATTTAGAAATTTTCCGAAAAAAATGGGTGGTCTTTCCCATAAACTTTTACAAGAAATAAAAAACATGACTGTAGTCCTAGACGTCACATAGCCTATAATGTTAACCGGGATAACGAAAAGGTGAATAAATGACACTAATTTGGTCGAATCAATTTACCTGATGAAGTTTTCTGGGTGAAATTATGAGTCCGAGGTGAAATGAAGATAGTAAAAAGTCTTCTCTTTTCACCCAGGTGAACAGAGTGGAATATACCGGTCAAGACGTTAAGGAATTATGGTGGAGTAAAAAAACACACATACCTACATGAACCTTGAAAACATAATACCCCTCTTTTGGACAATCGTGTAAAAATATACACATTTTTACATCCTTACTTTAATTATTATTCTTTCTGTCTCAGCAGAAAGACGTCCACTGCTGGACAAAGGCCTCCCCCAAGGATTTCCACGTTGACCGGTCCTGCGCTGCCCGCATCCATGCGCGTTCCGCGACCTTCACCAGAATTATTATTACTTACGACATTTATATAAATTACTAATGATTGATATAAAAAGTTTAACGAGTTTTCATGGAAACACTATTTGCGTGTGTTTCTATCGATTTTCACCGAATGTCAGTGACAGACAGACTAGGGAGTGATATTTGAAAGTCAACACTCATTTAATTAAAAATCGGCCAAGCGCGAATGGGTTCGACATGGTTCTGTGCCACACCCACCGAAGTACCTAATTTTTTGGACGAGGAGAAATGTTTTTTTTTTATTATTTATTTTCAAAAAATAACAATTAGGCACAATTTAAGCATCCTAAAAACCACGTAAGTTTGTCTGGATTACATATACTTAATCTACGTTCGATTTATATTATGTAGTTATCTATGTGCCTTTATCTAAAGTTAGTCTTATAAAAGAAACACAAGAACTACTCGACCAACATCAACATTACTCTTCCATTTCTCATCCTCTTCTTCTTTCTTTCTGATGTAATGAAACACACAACAACATGACAATTAGGCAAAGCTAATGGAATGATTTGTTTTGTAGTGGGTTACGTAATTAATAAGTTCGTTTGTAACTACATATATATATACATATTATCACGCCTTTTTCCCGTGGAAGGCAGAGACTAGCGATTTCCACCTGCTACGATATCCTTACAGATCTCTCTTGCTTCCTCTACACTCATCTCTCTTTGTAACTACTTCTCTGTTATACCTTTTTATGTAACCGTTTGTTTATCCTGAATAAATAAAAAAAAATTAAGATGATGATTTTCTTCACCGGAAACAAGTGGTCTATGAAAAGTATAATACCTGAGTCAGGTTGTTAAACAAACTCATCAGGCATGGGATCTTTCGGCCACAGGTTGACGTGTTAACCCACTCAACCACCGATTCTTTTGACTCGACAGCGAGCACGGAGGAACACGAGATAATAAATTTTTGGTCACCCATCCCGTTACCGACCATTGCGAAAGTTGCTTAACTTACACTATCGCAGGCCGAGCGCGCGAACCGCTGCGCTACCGAGCTCCTTCCTTTGACTACATAACTCTAAATGGTATCTTCAGCTTGCTTGGTAAAACCAATATTGAGTTTGGTTTCCAGTATTTACTCAGCATCTGATGATGTTAACCTTTCAGTTGTTTGTTTTGGACATTTGTACAATCAATTGTTTCTAAATGTTAACGTTAACAAAATAATGTTAACTTAATGAGAATCCTTGTATCGTTCCTGCTAACTCCAAGTTATGTAAATTTGATTATTTAGAGATTTCGTCTACTCGTGAGTTTATAAATTTGAATAATAAATGTTAAATTAATAAGTTTGTGAGAATGACGATTTTGGATTGATATACATAAAATCTATATACAAATAATAAAACCGTATACATATTATGGGTTTTTATAGTGTCACAAGAACGTTTTTTTATCACTGAAGATATGATTAATACCCTGGACTATAAAACTGGAAAAAGATTTAAAAAACAAATCCACTTTGAGGTTATATCTGGTCGACTTGTTGATTGAACCGTCTCACATGGCTGAGCCCCGTGATGGCCTGCGGCTATTGAAACATTTGTTTCCTATAACTGAATCACTGTCAGTGGTGGAAGCTATTTTGCCAGCGCTAAAGCGAGACAAAACAAACTAGTCACTTATAACTTAGTACATCTCTTACCACCCAAAGGTTGGCTGGAAGAAATTGCACTTTTTTTTTTATAACATGGGGCGGCAAACGAGCAAGCGGGTCACCTGATAGTAAGTAATCACCGTTGCCCATAGACAACCACAACACCAGGGGTATCGCAGGAGTGTTGCCGGCCTTTTAAAAAGACGTAGGCTCGTTTTTTGAAGGTTCCAATGTCGTATCGGTTCGGGAACACCGCCGCAGGGAGCTGATTCCACAGTTTGGTCGTACGAGGCAAGAAGTGTCTTTTAAAACGCACAGTGGTTGACAGCCAATCATCCAGGTGGTTTGGATGAAATTTCAGTTTATGGCGGGTGTGCAGAGCAACTACGCTCTGCTGCCAGAAAATGTGGCAGCGAGAATCCGGACAAACGAAGCGGCGGGAAGAATTCTGTACCGGAACTTCACCGGGAAAAAACCACCGGTAAAAATAAGTACCGGGAAAAAATCTCCACGCGGCACCACGTTTGCCCGACTAAAACCTAACTAACTTAACGCAGTCTGCTACCACCGTAGCTTATGAAGGGAGCTACAGGGCCCTATATGATAACCTAACCTATAAATTAATTACACTTAAAAAACACTTACCAAGCTAAATCTTCTTTCTCTTCGGATCCAAACTTGAGTGTCTTCGGGAAGGGGGAATTCCTAATCACCCTACCTAACCCTTGAGATCTCAATTCCCCAGGACAACTAAATAGATTTCTTCCCGTAGTTTCACTCGGGAACAGTCAGATGTGAACAGCCAGCCACGTTTCACCTCTCACAAGAAAAAGTCACAATAACAGAGTTTTTCACAAACACAAATTCAATAGTTATTTAACAAACAGGAGATTCACAATTATCACTCAAACTAAACAACAAGCAAAAGACGCGAGACCGCTCCGCGTATTAAAATCAAACCGATATCGCCCTGGACAATGCAATGGCGGACCACACGCGACGCCATCCACGCTAGCAGTGTGAGAACACCAAAACCCCTGGCGGCGATAACAGGAAACGCCTGCGTTTAGTTTTACCCAATATATTACAAACATCCCCCCGTCCCGGTCTGAGAAGCAGACCGCTAGCTTACTCTACGGGAAGGCGGGCGAGAGAGGTCACACCTCTCCTTAAAATCGAACCGTCGACCAACACCTCAGCCACACGCGGAGTGCCATCTCCGCCAAGAATCAAACGTAATATGCGAGCTCGTCGCCAAAGCAATGAGGGCAAATTTGCCTCTTTTAACAATACTAAATCACCCTCCCTGGGAGGCTCAGTCCTGTCTGTCCACTTCACTCTTTGCTGCAGCAAATGCAAATATTCAAGCGACCAGCGACGCCAAAAGTCCTGGCTCATTTGCTGCAACATTTGAAAACGCGACAACCGATATACGCGTTCGTCCTTCCACGGGTATTCGGGCAGGGCATTCAAAGGCCCTCCCACCAAAAAATGACCAGGGGTGAGAGCTTCCAAGTCATTTGGATCTGGAGATAGCGGACAGAGAGGACGAGAGTTGAGGACCGCCTCAACTTTACAAAACACTGTGGCCAGCTCTTCAAAAGTTAGAGCCGTTTCTCCGATAATGCGGCGGAGGTGGGTCTTTGCGGATTTCACAGCCGCTTCAAAAATCCCTCCCCAATGGGGGCAACTTGGGAGACTAAACTTCCAGGTTATTCCCCTTTGGGCAGCAATTTGACTTAAACTAGTACAATTTTTGTCAATAAACACAGAAACATCCTTAAGATAATTTACAGTTCCCTTATAGTTTGTGCCATTATCAGACCTAATAAGGGAAGGTAGACCTCGACGCGAAACAAAGCGATCCAACGCGGCGACGAAGGCCTCCGTAGTCAGAGCTGATACCACCTCCAAGTGGACCGCCTTGGTGGCCAAACAAACAAATACACACAAATAGCCCTTCACAATACGGGCATTACGAAAGGGAGAAGCCTTGATCGAAAAGGGACCGGCAAAATCGGTTCCAACGCCGTCAAACGGTCTCGAAGGTCGGATTCGATCAGCGGGCAAATCACCCATCTGTGGTTGCATCGTGGATGCCTTCAACCTATAACATGCAATACATCGAAACAGGACACTACGGATTGCTCTTCGGGCAGACAAAATCCAAAACTCGCGTTGCAAAATAGCCAACAAAGCATTGCACCCAGCATGGGCGTTACGAATGTGTCGATCAGACACCAAAAGCTGCACCAAGGGTCCGCCCTTGGGCAACAACAGAGGATGGCGAGTCTCATATGGAAGATCCGCCTTCCGGAGCCTGCCTCCAACCCGAAGAAGCCCATCCGAGTCGATGTACGGGTTCAAACGAGCGACTGCGCCCTTCAACTTAGCGCGTCCGTCGCGCAAAATACGAAGCTCTGACTCAAACCGTCCGGTCTGCACGACACGGACCCAATGCAACAATGCGCTCCGGCGCTCTTCTGCACCTGCAATCGGCTCCAACCGCTTTGCCTGTGGGTTTCTACAATTATGTATGAAACGCTTAATCCAACTGGTAACACCCAGAAGCTTATCCAAACTGCTATACCGAGCAAGTAGCCAATCCGGCTCCGACGTCGTCTCAGCGACTACAGCATGTACACGAAGCCCAGTCAAACTCAAAGAAGTAACATCTGTCTGACAGACAGGCCAAGATGTTTCTGATCCCATCAGCCACTCTGGACCCCACCAGAGCGGGTGTGACACCAATTCTGGTGCCGTACAACCTCGGGAGGCACAGTCCGCTGGGTTAAGCTCTCCCGGCACATGTCTCCATGTTATATCAATTCCGATATTCTGGATTTGGGAAACCCGATTTCCCACAAAAACCTCCAAGGTATGTGGGGCCGCGCGCAACCATGCAAGCGCGACCTGGCTATCCGACCAGGCGAAGATGTCCCGTATTTCGACCGTGGCCGCCAGTTCACTGGCAACGTGATGCAACAATTTAGAGAGAAGGTGAGCTCCACTCAACTCAAGCTTGGGAATAGTCAGCCTAGTCCTGATGGGGGCGACCTTGCTCTTCCCTAACAAAAGCGAGACATTGACCCGGCCATCGGCGTCAACTGTCCGCATATAGACTGACGCGGCGTAGCCTCGCTCCGACGCGTCACAAAAGCCATGCAGGCTGGCTCGATATTTCCCGGGGGCAATATTCGACGAGGCAAGGCAATCCGATTGACTTCCTTAATCGATGAAAACAACTCGAGCCAATCATCCAATGGAGGACCAAACAGCGGCTCGTCCCACGAGACGCCCAAAGTCCAAAGTCTCTGAAGAAGACACTTCGCAGAGAATATCACTGGACTGATCCAACCGCTTGGATCAAACATACGGGCTATTACGGACAACACCGTTCTCTTAGTCCAGACTTTTGGTATTTCCAAGTCCACTTGGAATGTGAAAATATCGGTTAGCGGCTGGTACTGCATGCCCAGCACCGCTATCCTGTTGGGATCATCCACATCCTCAAACAGGTGAGGGTTCTGTTGGTGATCCTCCGGGATCCCTTCTAGAACTTTAGGCTCATTAGACAACCACTTACGTAGCTCGTAGCCACCTGTCTTCAATATTTCAATCAATTCATCCCGCAGTAGGAGGGCCTCCTCAATACTTTGGGCTCCGGTGCACACGTCATCAACATACAAGTCACGTGACAGCACGGAAGCCCCACGGGGAAAGCGGATCCGTTCCCGCTCTGCCAATTCAAGCAATGATCTGATGGCGATATAGGGACTAGATTTCAAACCATACGTGTTTGTGTTGAGTTCATACACCGTCACAGGATCCTCAGGGCGCTCACGCCAGAGTATCAACTGGAATCGCCTGTCCTCAGGATGTATGACTGTCTGGCGGAACATCATCCGGATGTCCGCACCAAAAACCACTTGATGTCTTCTAAAGTTCAAGATGATGTCAATTATGTCCCTATGCAATTTGGGACCCGAATGCAAACACAGATTCAACGAAACCCCGTTCGAAGTGGGTGCGGACCCATCGAAGACGGTCCTCAATTTGCCTGTTGAGGCCTTCACCACCGCGTGGTGGGGCAAGAAATAATGCTCAGTTGAGCTCCAATCAACTCGAGCCGGAGACATGTGACCCAAATCCTCGTACTCGCGCATAAATTCAATATATTTATCGCGAAGTACGTGGTCACGCTGCATGCGTCGCTCCATGGACAGCAGTCGTTTCTCCGCAAGCGCCCTACTTTGCCCTAGGCTAGGACGTGTAGCAACAAATGGTAACCTAGTTACAAACCGACCGGAGGGCAACCTCTCCGTGGTTGATCGAAAAAGGGCTTCGCACTCAGCGTGTTCCGGATCCATCCTGGAACTCATAGGTGGCTCCTCCACCTCCCAAAACCTTTGCATGTTCTTGGCCAAGGACGCAGATGCGACGACCGGTGGCTCCTCCACGGTGCCATTGTCAAACACAGGGCCCATCAGGGCAAAACCAAAGATAGTAGACACTGCCATCAGTGAAGACGAACCCAGAGCTTTCTGGGTACCCAACAAAATCCAACCCAATACGTCCGAGCCCAGGAGCAAGTCCACTGGGCCGGGATGAAAGACAAAGGGGTCGGCCAAATCCAGACCCGAAACCAAAGACAACACACCCGGCGGTATGTCTGTCGAGGGGTGCCAACCCGCAATGGTATCCATTACCATAGCCGAAGTCGTGATCCTCATTGTGGAGGACTTCAGCGAAGAAAAGGTGACAAGTGTCTGGCCCGTCAGACACTTCACCTGTATGCCACCAACTCCAAGAAGTGGCACAGGCGAGTCTTCCACGACTAAACCTAACTGGCGTGCCACTCGAGTGGTAACCAAACTGCTTTGAGCCCCTGAGTCCAACAGAGCTCTCAAATTAATGGCTTCCCCCCCACGACCCCATACGCGGACCACCGCGGTAGGGAGCAGAACCGTCCGCGGCTCTGTCCCAGCAAGGGAGCAAGCTAGTTACGGGCTCCCCACTCTCTCCAAACCAGGGGCGCGCCACTGACCCGGATAATATGGCGGGCGAGTGCACATCCCCATCTGAGGGGGGGTATAACCCGCGGCCCGGCCATACATATGGTACGGCGGGTGGTACTCCAGCCGTGGGTACTCGTGCAGCGGCGGAGAAAACCGCTGCGGCTGCATGTGTTGGGTATTGGTAACCCGCGTGGAGGGGGGTGTCCCCACTCTCACGTCCGATCTAGGGCCCCCGCCCATGGGGGCCCTATCCGGGGCCTGGCCAGCTACATACTGGCCATGACCTTGGGGCGCGTGGTCCCGGTCCGCCAAGACCCGCGCAGGTACGCGACCCCCCTCCCGAGGGGGGGTGCGACGAGCGAAGCCGCGTCCTCCGTCCGATGGTGGAGGGCTTCGCGCAGGAGCGCCCCCGCCCATAGGGGACCCCTGCCTCAACAACCGGGGGCCATCCCCGTTCCGGTTCATGCAGAGCATCACGTGGTGCAGCCCACGGCATGCACTGCATGGTATGGCTCTGGGACAGTCACGTGCATAGTGACCGCCCAAACAATAAAAGCAAAGTTCATGCCGCTTTGCCATGCGGCGCCGATCTTGTACTGGCAGTCCCTGCCAGTCCCTGCATTGTAGCAGGCTGTGGCCCATCCGGCCACATTGCAGGCAGTCCGCGTCCCTCGCGACTGCTGCCGTGTGTGCAACCCGCGCACCAGCTCCACGCGGTGGCGGTTGCCGTCCCTGTTGGGGCCTCCCTCGCCATGAGGGTTCCAAGGGCCTACGTTCAGGCGCTCTGGATGGCGCTGAGTCCGTCATGGTATTCTCAGCCGCCCGTGCCTCAAACTCCAAAAACTTCACCAAGTCAGTGAAGGTTGGTAGGGTGGTGCTATCCCGCTCCGCATTCTCGCGCTCAAACCGCGAGCGGATGTCATTGGGTAATTTGCCCAATACAATGTGCACCAGCAAAAAGGACCATTGGTCCACCGGCAGCCCCAGTGTGCGGAGCGCGTTACAGGCCACTGTAACGGGCGTGAGCAACTGCAGGCGCAACTGTGCCCTGTTGGCCACCTTGGGCAGGGCCATCAACTGTGCGGCGTGCGCATCCGCTAACAAACGTAAGTTTTGGTAGCGGGAGTTCAATAACTCCCAAGCCGTATCGTACTGGTCGTCCTCCACCCGGAGGTGCTGGATGAGCGACCGCGCTTCATCCTCAAGAGTGGAGAGGAGGTAGGCCATCTTCTGGGCCTTCGACAAATCCTGTCGTGCTACGACCAGGGACTCAAACATATTTTTATATGCTACCCACTCCTCCATCCTACCCCCAAAGTGGGACAGCTGAAGGGTGGGGAGCCGACCAGTAACCGCTGGTCCTTCCTGTCTAACAGGTGTGCGAGGGGCTGGTCCGCCAGCCTGTCTCGCCCTTATTGCGGTCACCGCCTCCGCGATATCATCGTGCAGACTCAGGATCTGGTCCATGTCCGCCATGTGACCTGCGTAGGCCTCCGGGGTAAGATCGGCTTCGGTAAGCGCCGCCATGGCCGCTTCCGCGCTAATCAATCGTGAGTGGAGGTGATCCGCTCTTAGCAGTATGGCGCCCTCCCTGTCCTTCCGGGACAGGAGTCCTCCGGCCGTCACAAACCATCTCAATTCGTTGGCGAGTGTCGCCCTAGCATTGGAGGCCTTCGCCATCGCGTCAAGTCACAAACAAAAAATAACAAAAGGTAAATAAAAAACAACAAAATCAAGCAACTACACGAAGAACCGCGGTAGGTATGAGAATGGCACAAACCCGGAACGCACGGTACAAACCGCAAACAAATACAAAAAAGGTTACAAATATTCTTATACAAACAAACTAAGAAAAATCTAATAATTTTTACAAACAATTAATTATTTTTTACAAACGAACAAATAGAGGGTAGATAAACTACGCTCTGCTACCAGAAAATGTGCAGAGCAACTACGCTCTGCTGCCAGAAAATGTGGCAGCGAGAATCCGGACAAACGAAGCGGCGGGAAGAATTCTGTACCGGAACTTCACCGGGAAAAAACCACCGGTAAAAATAAGTACCGGGAAAAAATCTCCACGCGGCACCACGTTTGCCCGACTAAAACCTAACTAACTTAACGCAGTCTGCTACCACCGTAGCTTATGAAGGGAGCTACAGGGCCCTATATGATAACCTAACCTATAAATTAATTACACTTAAAAAACACTTACCAAGCTAAATCTTCTTTCTCTTCGGATCCAAACTTGAGTGTCTTCGGGAAGGGGGAATTCCTAATCACCCTACCTAACCCTTGAGATCTCAATTCCCCAGGACAACTAAATAGATTTCTTCCCGTAGTTTCACTCGGGAACAGTCAGATGTGAACAGCCAGCCACGTTTCACCTCTCACAAGAAAAAGTCACAATAACAGAGTTTTTCACAAACACAAATTCAATAGTTATTTAACAAACAGGAGATTCACAATTATCACTCAAACTAAACAACAAGCAAAAGACGCGAGACCGCTCCGCGTATTAAAAATCAAACCGATATCGCCCTGGACAATGCAATGGCGGACCACACGCGACGCCATCCACGCTAGCAGTGTGAGAACCCCAAAACCCCTGGCGGCGATAACAGGAAACGCCTGCGTTTAGTTTTACCCAATATATTACAAACAGCGGGTGGTATGGTGGTGGTGCATTTGCTACAAGCCCGCCTGGCTGCGGTCCTCGCAGACTACCTACCCGGCGAGACCTGTGACTATCAGCTGCCACCTTCAGCTGCGTCGAATCTCCTACGCCATCACCGTTCCTCTGCACTGTGGACTATCACTCCGAGGACAGTGTGGTTTGATTTTGCCTAATTACGGGTAATATTACGGTGCGAACTGACACGGACTCACGCCCTGCGGTTATTGTATTTTTTTGTAAATTAAATTGTTAATTGTTATAAAGTCTGTTTTATTTCAATTTAATTTTAAGTTACCCCTCCCCCTAAGGGAGAACGGTACATTGGCGTAGCGCTCATTTAGGTATATGTATTTACTTTTTGTTACAACTTTGTATGTTCTTTCTGTAAATGGTGCAATGAATATTGATCTATCTATATCAGCAATAAAAAAAGTTCTATAAAAAGATGTGAAGTCAGAGTCCAGTGTTGAAGTCCACGTGAGATTTTTACAAAGTGACTGTATTTTTAAGCCGCTTACAAACTTTTTCGCTTTGAATTGAAATAAGTTTTGTGAGTGTTTTTACGATTTAGTCCGCTTTCGCCCCACACATTTTCGCCACATATGTGTTCCAACATATTTTTGTTCTTTTACGGCCTATATTAGACCACTGCCATCAGTGAAAAAGCGTGAAAAAAAGGAGGCTTATGCCCATGCATAAGCCTCCTTTTTTCACGCCACTTACTACGGTCATGTGCTAGGCTCATCTATCGATCTAGTTTTTCGTCATCGTCAGCAATTTAATTTTTTTATTTGGATAGATAAAAAGGATTGGCCATGACCCTCTACGCGGCCCCTTGCGGATTGGTGGATTCTAACGACTACAAATATAGTCGGGACCTTAACTTGCGTTCCGAAGTATGGAGGAGCTCAAAATAACACGTTTTTGGTCACCCACCCATCCCGTGACTGACCATTGCAAATATCGCAGGCCGAGTGCTCTTACAACTGCGTCACCAAGATCCTTGGACTATCGCAACTTATTTTTAAACAAAATAAAAACCGGCCAAGTGCGAGTCATGCTCGCGCACCGAGGTATTACATACATACATAGAATCACGTCTTTATCCCTTACGGGGTAGACAGAGCCAAGAGTCGTGGGACTCGAAGGCCACGCTTAGCTGAATAATGGGCTCTCTGATGGAATGGAGATTCAGGTATATTGACAGGTTGCTAGCCCATCGCCTATGAGTGGAGGAATCCCCTGTTCAAAGCCCTTTCCCTCGATTGACTTTTACAATCTGCGCGGAAAGAGAAGCAGCTGGCACATTCTATGTTTTTTTCTTCGCTCCCAGACCAGCATGGAAGCAATTCGAACCGAGGTATTCGATATTAATTTCAACTTGATAGCTTTATTCCTGAGAAAAAAAAGTTTGACAGACAAACGGACAACAAAGTGATCTTATAAGGGTTCAGTTTTTATCTGTTGAGGTACGGAACCCTAAAAATACCAATTTTAAAAACTTGATTCTGGCTAAAATCAATAAAAAATGCTGACTTAAGAATATAATACTAAGGTCATGAATCAACCACTTAAAGAGAACATTATCTTAAACTTCTTTCATAAGACGAATATAAAACCAAAAGCAATTTAATTCAGACCCCAGGTGCATTATATTTACATATATTGATTGCGTACTTCAGAGTGCATCGTAAAATTTTGCTGACTTTACGAGATAACTGTAAAATTTGTTTGTCTATTTTTGTTCTCATCATGTTTTTATTCGCAAATTCTTTTAAGATCTAGGTTTCACAGGGACCTTACCTTACAAAGGTCGTGGCCAAGTGGTAATGACACCCACCTGAGGTTGGGTAGGACACGAGTTCAAATCCTACCTGTGTCACATGAGTTTGTAAACCAATCTGACTCATGTATGGTAGTTTTCTCATAGACCACCACCTGCTTCCGGTGAAGGAAAACATCGTGAGGAAACCTGCACATTGGCTGACTGTTTAGTTTACTAGTGTGTATATGGCTACTGCCACTAGATGGCGGCAGTCATGTTGTATTTATGAGTGTAGATGCACAGGTAGATGTCTAGACTATTCATAGCAAACATAATTATATGTATATTAAGTTAATTAAACTTGATAGCTTTCACGTTTATTTGCCGTGGGACCGTATTAAAGAATGGTAAACATTAGGTACATCAATAAATTTGATCTAAAAACCTCACTCAGTTGTGAGTTAGAACTTTAGAGTGCCTAAGTTTGAGTAGGGAATCGGTAATATTTTGAAATGTTTTCTATACCTGTATGGTCCACCGTAAGGAGAAAGAAGGGATAAGTCGGGAATAGTGAAGTAAAACAATAGATTGAAATCAAAATGTATAATGCAAAGAATGGATCAATTTGCGTGATCAACAGGAGAATTCTTTTCTTTTGGCATCAAACTATTTGACTGATTTTCAATGAGGTTTCATGTTTATATTTTACATACAAAGCTAATAACGTTATTATTATTGTTACAGGTATGACCCAAAGATGTTTTTTCCTTCATCGACGTTGATCAACGGTATGATTTTAAAACTTCCTTATAATGTGACTATAAAAAGAAACCCCCAAAACCATTTTTTCCTCCCCCCAAAATGATACTATTTGTATGAAACAAAGATTGTTAAGACCCCTCACCGATCAAAAAAACCCAAATTCGGGGGAATCCTCCCCATCTGGCAACACTGGCGGCGAATCGTTCCAGAGATAAGTGCGGTAAACAAACTACATATTCAGCTTTATATTTACATAGATTAATTTGTTTTCAGAAATACTTGTTTTCGTAGTAAAGTTTCGACAGTTTTCGCACGAAATACACGCTTACCACAGATTTATAAATTAATAGAAGCTCCAAGTCTGTGGAAAATAATTCGCGCCGTTGAGTTTCATACGCCGGTTGAGTTTGATTCAAAATTATGTCAACATAATATCTCGAGTGAATAGAGCTCAAATATTTACAACTAGTTTGCGCCTGCGGCTTCTTCCAAGCGGAATTTTCTATTGGTAATGCACAGAGATGGATTTACGCCGGGAATTAACTTCACAGAAACAACTTTTCTTCCCGTTTTTTCCCAAGCATAAACCTACATACATTTCTGGTAATGCACCATCAATGGTAATTTCTGCGCGGACGAATACGCGGGCAAAAGCTAGTGTTGTATAAAATTATCGCTTAG